>CM062295.1:580734535-581934535 GCA_031216915.1 Pictodentalium vernedei
ATATGAGAACACTTTCAGTTTTTTTTGTGGATTGAATTCCACCAGCCATGATCTAGCCCAATTCTCTATTGTAGCCAGATTGCGATTGATTACATTAACTGTTTGGGGGGGATTTCAACACTAAGATAAATTGAGGTGTCGCCTGCAAAGAGACAGAGGCTGCTGATCAAATTTTCCGTTTTTTCATTAATATAGCTGAGGAATAAGAGGGGACCAAGAATCGAACCTTGTGGAACTTCAGAACAGACAGCTCTCCAAGAAGGAAGATATTAACCCTCATCGCCTGGAACCCTATCCAATAAACTTGAACTTATTTTAAACTACTTCAGTGTGAAACACCAGTCACGGTGCTTTAATTGTGCTGTAGTAATATGACCTTAAACACCAATAAATAAATAAATACATTGTGCTGTGGTATTCACCTTCTTTCAGTGAGAGAGATTCAACTATGTTACAGAATGTTTCTTGTTTTTGTTTTAATACGAAAAGATTGCATGGATATGCGCACAAAGTAAGAGTGTTTCGCATGCATTATCTCGCACGCTTGCACAAAACATTTTCTTGTTCTGACTGGACACATTGCGCAACAAGAAAATGAAGGCATCTAGTTCTTTGTAACCACCATTCACGCATCAATTTAGGTGAAGGTCATTTTGCCCTGACCTTGTGAAAAATTGACAATACTTTCACTTCCTGTGACGTCAGACATTAAGCTGCCATTTTCCCGGGGTGAAGTTTCCAATCAAGATTTTGAAATCCATTTAATACACGAATCAGTATTCTAATAATATGAAGATAAAAATAATAGAGAAGTGACTATCTATGTGAACTGATAACACCAAAAAGTGTAATTATTTTTCCGGTAATTTTTATTCACAACCGTTTTTTGTCGTGGATGTCGAGAAGGATTGTTTTGACAGACGAATCTTCGAGGATTTATATCGTATCATAAACAAATGGAAAAATTCTATCAACACTCCTTAGGTGTGTTTCCAAATTATTGTCTTGTTCACACACATCAAAGATACTGAATCGAAAATATTATATAGCATGTAGTATGAGGTAAACCGCACAACATATCCGGAATTTTGTTAAAAAATAAGGCTACACTTCACAACTCGCCCATTTTCGTGGAACATTTTTTAGGGCCGATTCAACGATTTACCCAATAGAATATCGCGGGTACCTGATATGTGCCCATAGAACACTCCACAGTAAAGTATCCGAGCCTCCTTGGGCCGAATGAAAGTGACTTCATAAATTATTTCAACAGGCATCACTTGTCGGGGCTTATACAGTACACGCCAGGGGGATGATCCTGCGATTGCCCATCACTGGTACGAGGAAAAGAGATTTATAGGACCCGGCGGCATCCGGTGTCGATGCGGTGTCGAATTTTACCACTGTGATCTCCAGGATGAGAGATCATTAGTGCTCATTAGTACAGTAGCGATTCTGATGTATTTAGTGCTAATTTCTTTCCTGTGCGTTTTCACCCATCATCACATTAATATTTCTGAAGTAAATGTATCAATGCGAAGCAATGTCTGGAACACAAGTAACCAACTCAAGATTGAATTTGAAGCATGTCGAGTCAATTTTATCGACATTAAGTATTTTTTTTTCACCACTGTCATGACAGCAAACACATCCTACTACATTTTCAATATAAGTACAATCTTCTTCACAAATGCCTCGAGGAGTTTCGAAATCAAACTTGGGGAAAAGTTGTTCTTTGGGGTAATCTGCTGCTCCAAATAAGTATGTGAAGGTGATATTTTTAAACAGAAATATGTTAAGAACCATGCTCGTCTGACTGAAAGCAAACAGTGGTCATTTTCCGTTATTTATTTCTACAAGTAACACAAGGGCGCTGGAAAAAACATCGTTGTAATGTCAACAGCCATGTGCTTCAAACTCTGCAAATTGTTTTCAAACGTTCTGTTCCATCAACTCAACCCGTCAGAAATTAATTTCTCCTCATATACCACAGAGTGCTCATGCACAGCGACTGAATTATGAATAAATCTGTGTTTAGACATGTGTTTAGCACATGGAAATAATGAAAAAAAAAGATAAATAGTAAAATTCATTGTTGACGTTTTGAGGGCCTGGTCGGATCCTAACAATAGTAACATGTATCAGCAAAGAGGAGAATTCCATTCTTAATGTTTGCGACTTTAATATTCTACTAGCAGCGTTCATGTACAATGCGTGCATACTTTGTTAGCTGCATAATCTGGCATAATAAAATTCAGTACGTTGACAACTTGACATACACTACGCTGCAAGCGACGATTACATGAATCACCCAGGTCCGAGTTAACAGAAAAGATTTAAACCTGTCCGATATTACGCCGACTGAGTTAGCAATAATTAAATCCAGTGAGGCATTTCAAGAGAAAAGGATTAGCTCATGTCGCGTAATCTCGGAGATAATTGTGTAAAGGATTAGCAGTAATTAACTTCTGTACATCAACTCCACCTCCAGAAAACAAAGCAGTCTTATAGACATGTGCACATAAATTTTATTCTGACAATTTCTGTCGACAATGTCATCTTGAAAATAACATTAATGAGCAATATATTACACTGACAATTCTTCCTGAATTTTCCTCACGCTGAATTAACAAACAGTTTTAAAATGTTGAGAACAAAAAACGTCCTCATAATATTATACGTTAAGTTAATGTCATAGCGAACTCAGTCTCAATTATTTCTATTCAAACTTCGTTGTGACGGTGTTGTTCGTTTTAAATAGTTTAGGCTACATGTTGGCCTTCAGTTCTCATTTTTCTGCGTGCGTGCGTGCATTGAAAACAGTTGTTAGAGTCGGCTTTTGATTTTCGCATTTTTTCCCCGTATTGAATCTTCTAATTATCGATTACAGTTAAAACTAGAAGTCCTGTCACGTCTAGTGCAGAAAACGCTCGTTAGCTAATGCGCTATCTAGTGCAGAACAGTCAAGTAAATCTCGTTAAACATGCGATAACTTCTGCGCTATGTAATGCAGAACGTAGTGCGCTATTCCCGAGAACATTAACATCGATCTCCGACACATATCATTAGGAAAAGAAATGTGTGGTAAGTGGACTCAGACATCAGTTGATATTATTTCGAATCAGGTTCGCCAGGTAAATTAGTCGTGACAATGAATGAAAAAACGCAGAAAAAAATGTCGAAATGACCAGTTTTCATTTTCACAAGAAGCCCAGACAGTGAAATCAAAGTCATTGCCAAATCGGTTATAATCGTCTTTTAAATGATTTTATTCCATGCTATTGATGAACACGGGGACGAGACTTGTGTGAGATGTGTATGTACGAACAGCCCGGCACGTGATCATTTTGAAATAACCTAATAAAAATGTTTTGACAACAACATTTTATCAATTAATTAATATCTCTGACTCTGTTCGACTTAGAAAATATGGATAAATTTGTTCGTAAAATCACCATAAAAAATCATCCAAATACCGTTAATACCGCTCAGTCTCCGTCTGAATTTCAACAAGTAATTCGCAACAAATTTTCAATATCAATTGAAACCTTCTCATTCCAATATAAGGCCTTGTTCATATCACTTGCTACACCAAATAATAACAAACACAGTGAGGCCGCGACTTGCTATTCAGTACGATGGGAATCACCCAGAGACTCCCCTAGCCGAATTGATCCACACCGTTTTGATCCGAACCCCGTCTCCACTATTTGACCCAAACCCATTTTCAGTGGCAAGGCCATAAAGGCTGGCGAACGATTTCACCCCGCCCGTCCCAGAGTCAAACCGTCCCCAGAATATTTATACCGACCCCCCCCCCCCCCCCCCTCCCCAAGATTTTGAAATAATGACTGGGTGGTCACAAGCTGGGTTTTTGAGGAGGTAGTTGTTCTTGTTTTGGCAAACGGCACGCTTGTTCATATTAGTCTAAGGACTAAATAAACAATAATTTTTCAATGTTGATTGAAAAACGCCCTTCCCCTTCCTGTGCAGACTGGTTAAAAATAGGTCATAAGCCAACACGACTTACTTGAACCCCCCCCCCCCCCCCCCCCACCACACACACACACCCGATCTTCAACTTTTCCGAACCGTCTTGTCCTTCTCACCGTAAGTGAAGTGTATCTTATAAAATTATCAGTAAACAATAGGGATGAGACAATTTAGCTAAATTGTAAGTACAATTTATTAAATTGTAGCTACAATTTAATAACTTAAAACAATGTGAAGCTAATAGGCTTCCGTAGATGAGAACGCTAAGCAACAAAATTCGCTGAAATTTGCAAAAATTCCGTTTTCAAAATAAATTTGTAAAAATCAGGGATTTTTTTTTAAATATAAGAACACAGGGTGAACCTGTTGATTTTGAAATATTTAATTTCTAAAAATTTCAGCGTTTGGGACAGGAATTTCAATCCCTTTAAACAAATAAAACAGCCGGAAAAATGAGTTTTTTTATTTTAATTTTTTATCCCAAACGGATTTTTCTCCGGATCAGTTCTTTTCAATCATTCTTCATCATTATTCTTTAATCAGTGCTCCAGATAATTTTTTTTTCAGAAGAGTAATTAATCCCCCATTTTGACCTGAGGGAGTACCTGGACTAAATCCAGAAGTATCGTGTACTCCTTGGCAACTTATTGGAGGAGTACAAGATTTTTATGTTGCAACCATTTATAATTCAGTATCATTTTGTAATAAAGACTTACACAGAATGTCAGGTGTATTATTTACCTTTCAATTTCATTCAATAAAAGATACATTTCTAAATTAGGTAAAAAGTTTTTTTTTTATTTTATTCAAAAGGAATCATTAAAAAAACTGCGTGCTAGTGGGACACAGAACATTCTGGTACTCCGGCAACAAACTGATGAAATACAATGTAATGTCACCTGTCCATTAATTACCGATTGCCTAGAATGAAATGGAAGCAATTTTTCGGTTCAAAGAATGGGTCTGAAACTCTATGATTCTATAGGAAATGAAATAAAAGGATCAACGAGGGTCATACTTTTCAACGAGACTATGCCTGAGAATCAAACACATTTTTTTTTAGCCTTAGAATATTGATACGTGGATAATAATAAAATATAAAATGCGACAGGACTATAGTTCTGACTGAATCCGTCTTCTCCAACAAGTTTCAAAACTGGCGAAACTAAATTAGGACCTGAAAATGAAATCCTATCATCACCCCCCCCCCCCCCCCCCCCAAATCAGTAAAAATAATAATATTAGTAAACGTTTAGCAGAAGCTGCCTGGTGCTCATACGTTGCGTCGTGTTTTTTTATAGTCGAAATCTGAATATTTGTGGATCCGACTGTACCCATAGCATTTTGTTTTTTCTTTTCTCGGCACGTTGTACAAAACAAGCGTGTTTCCTGGTTTCTTTCTGGAAGTTGTTGTACTTCCACCCATGGGTACTGTACAGGAGTCTGAAATTCTATCAATATAGCTATAATTCACTCTCTACGTGATATTTACGTTCCCAACGTAATCCCCTTCTGTTTTTTCTTCAGAAGGGGATTACGTTGGGAACGTAAATATCACGTAGAGAGTGAATTATAGCTATACTGATAGAATTTCAGACTCCTGTGGATATAGTCTTTGTAAGACTGTGATCCGGGGCCCTTCTGGTCTTCACAGTCTTTGAGAAACCCGTTCAAATTTCATCTGTTAAAAAACATCCATTTCAAAGATAAATAATTGTACTACGCATGCGCACAGATATGTAGTACAATTTGTTTATCTTTGAAATGGTGTTTTTTAACATGGTGAAGTCGGATATTTTTCAACATTTCTTGAATTTGATGTTGTGTTTGTGTTAAATAATGATGCAGACGCGTAAATAAATGATATTTGGGCTGAGTACGACAAGTAGTATGTTGATTATGCGATTTTTGTCTTCGTTATGAAGCGTCAACTGAGTCGACCCAAATGCGGCCAGTTTCTTTCAATTTTAGTCAGATGAAATTTGAACGGGTTTCTCAAAGACTGTGAGGGCCAGGAGGGCCCCAGGTCACAGTCTTACAAAGACTACTGTGGATACTGCTTGATCCAAAGTTTTTTTGTTGAGCTTTGAGGTGCGTCCGTATGTCTCTTAACCTTTTTGAACACATTATCCAATATACATTTTAAAATGTGTTGTGCGACTGTAGCCGAATTGTCGACCGATTCGGGGAATTTTGAAAAAAAATCCGGTAATTTTACTCTGGTTCATGTCTGATCCAGTTACTTTCTCTGCTGCAGCGCATGTGAAAATTCTGACTCTGGCTGCGTGATAAGAGCGTCTTTAGGCATATGTTGTCACTGATTGGTTGATTTTCTGGGAGGCTTCACATGGAATTGATCGAAACATAAACATACGTAATTTCGAACACTGAATGGCAAGGGATTCGTCGTCATAATAGTTTACTTTTGTAGAGAATTCGAAATCGGTCTTTTTACACTGTATTTTGACTAACGATATTACACAACTTTTAAAACAAGACCGACGAATACGACAACAGAAATGATTGAAAGCGTAAAACTGAAAACATAGGCGTAATCTGTACTCCTTTAATTTCTATTTGGGTCGTATTCGGCAATTTTCGATGCGTAAAATACGCCTGTACGCCCGTTATCTGGAGCACTGTTTAATCACTGATGATAAAATAACATAAATATAAATTTGACACCTAATTGTTATTAAGTAACCCATTTCCAAATTGAAGTCATAAAACGGGAGCTCAGTATATTGACAGGAGTGTTTTCAAAGCTTATTCACACCTTCTGTTGTTCAAAAAACGCACAGATGGTAATTGCCAACATTACTGATTGCTACCTGAAAAACTGCCGCAGAAAATCCTCGCTGTTCAGTCCACAATATAGCGCAATCCTCTCAGCACCAATAAATAATAATCATATTTGTTCCATAAATGTGGAGCAAGAAAGTTGAATAATCAAAAGAACTGGTGACATTTTATGAAAATTAAAACTAACAACTTTCAAGTGTGCAGAGTAAAAACTTCACCGTGCGTGCACATGGTTTAATGGCAGTTCATTGTAAACGAACTGTACGCCTATATTAGAGATATGATAGGGTCTTGTGTGGGATGGGTCTCTACAATTCCCCTCCCCCACCCAGTGTTTGGAATATCGGTCTGAAGTCCTGCAAATTTCAACTCGAAGAAACACCACTTGGCACTTGTACTCATCTACTCGCCAGATGACCCGAGTTATTCTTCTCCTTATAATTGGGGTGTCTGGAAATCACTCCAGGGGTGGAATATCCACCCGAATGATATTCTCAGTTTCTGTGACAAAGCAAACACAAGGAACTCACAGTATGGTTCTGTTGATTGGGTTTTTTTTATATTGGTTCGAAGCTCACTTGAAGTTGAGAATGTTTCTTTCACATAACACAATCCAGAATGCGTGGAAATTCCACTTTGTTGGTGTTTCAGTACAAAAGCATATACCATGTACCGTGGATGGGTTTCAGACACGTCACAGAATATCCACAATCAGAAGTACAGTCGTTAACGGTGTACGAGAAATTCACAAGAACGATGGGTCGAGTCACCTGTGGTACGAAACAGAAAGATGAAGTTTCAACGTCTCAAACCACGTGTCAAGATGTGGACGAGAAAATTGTTCACAATGTTCATGCTCACTGAGCTTTCTAAAACATTCTTTCAGATATTTTTCACGAATAAATAGTTGTTACAGGCTTTTGATTGCTCTCAGTCATTTGGAAATGCTCTCTCACGACATATTAACCTATCAAGTGAAAGCGTCAGAATATCAATTCACCCCAAAAAAGCCGCCCGCGGACAGAAAATAAAAAAAACCCTGATTTTAATTGATTTCTAGCATGAGCATGTGGAGATTTTTCAGTTGCCCAAGCTTTTTCAGCACTCCATTAAATATTGACAATGATTGTTTGAAATGTTTCATTGATATCTTTCTAAAATAAAAATAAAATATATATACATGGCAAGCCCAAGGGTTTAATATTCCATAGCTATTGCCAGTATAATTTGAGAGAAATTTAAAAATGCCGTACTATGAATTTTAAAAGGCCAAATGTAACTGACCACATATGGAAGAGTAGGAATGTAGGTCCCAGAAAAAGTGTTGTGAAGGGTAGGCCCACCCTTATCAATCATAAATTGTTAACACCGCATGCCCATCGATTCGAACCATGCAGTGGTGGAAACTTGTGTTAGCGGGTGGGGGGGGGGGGGGGGGGGCATATATAAAATCCCCCCCCCCCCCATCACATGAAATCACACAAAATAATTACGCATCGCCGTTTTTAATCTAACTCATAATGTTAACCTTGTTTTACCTTCAATGATCGAAGGTGCACGTGGCATTGGCCACCAGCCAAATTTGAGAATTTGTTTTAGCGTTTACTTAAAAAAGCTAGCGTGGGGATGAGGAGTTGTGGTGTGTGAGGAATTGGCAGTTTGCTGCTCATGCTTTCCTCTGTGTGGGGATAAGGGTACATGAGGACTTGAGGGTTCTGCCCCGGAAAGGGAGTGGGTGGTGGGGGGGGGGGGGGGATCTTTTCTCTTTTTGTTGATTTTCAAAGTTCTCAACGAATAATTAATTTCTTTTTCAGCTTTCACCCAAATGCATATTTTTTTTTTACAGAACACCAACTATCTCTTGAAATTGAAACTTTCTTTATAAATATCTGAGCATTCCGATTTCTTAATTCGCTCGCAACACTTTCGATACACTGTCAGTTCGGTAGGCTGTGGAGAGCGTTCTTTGTTTCCAACCACGCTTGTTTTCTCATAGTTCCTCCATAAGAACGGCTGCGATTCATACATACTAGGCTAAAAATTCTCGAAATAAAAACGTCATTACTTCTACCTTCTCAAGGTTTAGCAGTCTTGAATCAACCAGCATGATTTTCTCATTAATCTTCGAAAACAAAAATCACGCAATACGCGTTTTTAAATACTTCTTGTATTGCCGCGAAATGAATTGATAATGAGAAGTGTGTGTGTGTGGGGGGGGGGGGGGGGGGGGGGGAGCAGATGAATGAACATCATTTCGTCCTCTTAGTATCTAATTCTAATATTTAATTGCCACCTCATGTCAGTAGGACGTGCGACTTAATAACTGTTGATTGCCTGTTTCAAATACTGAATATCAATCAGCCGTCGCGCGTTACAATTCTGCAGAAATCGCGATACACTACCGTGCATCAGATGTAATTCTCTGATGATTTGCTGCGCTAACCTAACGCGCTATTATTTCAAATTAGTGCAGAATACGGGACAGGACTTCTAGTTTTAACTGTACTTGCTTGTATTTTTGCTAAGTTAACTTTCATTTTATTCAACTTTCTCATTAAGTAGCATTATTTTTTTAGAACCTGGAATATTACACCATTTATGCACGACATGCAGTGTTTGACCTATTGCGAACCGCCCTGTATTTACCTCCCTTTTCCCTGCATCTATCAGTTTCAGATACTGACACATCAAAAAGTAAGGCCGGATTCCCAGAAGAAAAACTAATAAACATTGAAAGTGGGTGAAATCAATTTTTCTTTGCCTTTAAACTGAACATAAATTCCGACCATTTGATGTGAATTTTTGTCATGTTTTTGAATTATTTTATTTATTTTGGCTATTAAATAATAAATAATCCAGTTCTAAACTGGTCAGAGTGGTTCTGAATTGGTAATATCACAACCCCTCGAAAACATGCGAAGGTTCAACACCCAGGGAAAATTATTTTACAAAACATTTATTTCATATGAAAGAACACTTCAGTGGATGAGAAAATGCTGATCAATTTGTTTACAAAGCATCCATTTCAACAAGAAAAGAATTTAGGGAAAAGTGGTTCGAACCTGTTAAACATCTGTATTTGTTTCTACAGTATTTCATTTCTATTTAAACTTTTAAAACATTTTAAAAACAACTACATGTATCAAAAAACTGTACTGTAGTATTAAAAATTCCATTGGAAAAATGTGCTGTACATGGTGAATGAAATGTAGTCCTATTCATCATTCATACATGCATATAGTTATCAGATATAAATTTTGGACTTTTTGCTCTTGCCAGACCCTTGTGCCCTCAGCATGTAGATGGCTGTACTAATACCAAATTGCTACACAGCAAGTACTCGCCAGGTAACAGTGAATTTTCAGTGCGTAGTGCAATATGAGGAATAATCTTTATAAATAAATCACCCTCTTTGGATCCACCAGTCAGAATCTTTTGATATTTGTATACGGAATCCTTTTATTGGGTTGATATTTGGGCTCCCTATTACCCCTGTTGGGGCACAGTGGCACTATGTACAGTAAGGCATACTGCAAGTCATTCATTGGTGCACTTGCCTTCAATCCCTGCCAACTAAACTCTGCTTGTGTAGAGTTAGTAAGTTGGAGAGTCTGCCAGTTCCTTTTCGCTGCTTGGTGGTTCTCTTTGGGTACACCAACTTCCTCCACCTGTAATCTGTCTGACATGCTATGACCCTGGCTGATTAAAGAATCTATAAACCATAATAAAAACCAACAAACAAAAAACCCTCAGGCATTTAAAAATACAGTGGAACCCTGTTAATTGAATAACCACTTTGCCAATGAAAATTATTCAATTAATAGGATTATTCAATTAACAGGGATTGTATCACTTTCCTGTATTCTAGAGATAAACTTAGCGTTTATTCTATTAGATCTTGTTTGACAGAGCTCCATGAGCTCTGCCAGACAAGATACAATAGATTAAATGCCTGTATTGGATGTACTGAGGCAAAGTAGGTCTCTAAACAAAGAAAAACTGAGGAGAAGCAGGGTAATTTCTTGACAGGTTACAAGATTTTTAGCTTAACTTGACAAAGTCAAGATAAGCTATTGCATTCACACATGCAGAAGTCTGTTCGTCTGTGAGTCTGTTCACATTTTCCTTTAGCACAGGCTACACCCCATAGTTCTTGTCTGGTTGGCACGAAATTTCATATGAAGGTTTTAGGTCATGTCTAGATGAGAACGTCCCCATTTGGTCGTGATCGGTCAACTGGTATGGCTGCCCGTGCCCAAAACCCGAAAACCATTAGCACAGTCTACAGGTTGTATTTATGAAGGGATTTCATTGTAACTTTGTAGGATGCCTCTGTATAATGCCTAGATGAGAACGTCCCCTTTTGGTCATGATCTGTCCAAGCCCGAAACCCAAAAATTTTAGCACAGTCTGCAGGTCATATTTAATGTGGAGGGATTTCATTGTAACTTCATAGGATGACTCCGTATGATGTCTAGATGAGAACTTCCCCATTTGGTTGCGATTTGTCAACCGTAACGACTTTCCGAGCCCAAAACCTGAAAACCTTTAGCACAGTCTACAGGTCACATTTTTGGAGGGATTTCATTGTAACTTGGTAGGTTGACTTCATATAATGTCTACATGAGAACACCCCCTTTTGGATGTGATTGGGCAACTGTGACAGCTACAGGGGCCCGAAGCCAGAAAACCTTTAGCACAGTCTACAGGTCATATTTATGAAGGGATTTCATTGTACCATGGTAGGTTGACTTCTTATAATGTCTAGATGAGAACGTCCCCTTTTGTATGCAATTGGGCAACTGTGAAGGCTACAGGGGCCCGAAGTCCAAAAACCTTTAGCAAGGTCTACAGGTCATATTTATGAAGGGATTTCATTGTAACTTGGTAGGTTGACTTCATATAATGTCTAGATGAGAACGTCCCCTTTTGTATGCAATTGGGCAACTGTGAAGGCTACAGGGGCCGAAGTCCAAAAACCTTTAGCAAGGTCTACAGGTCATATTTATCATTTTATGAAGGGATTTCATTGTAACTTGGTAGGATAACTCCAAATAATGTCTGGATGAGAACATCCCCTTTTGGTCACGATCATTCAGCCTTTATAGCTGCCGAAGCCCAAAACCCCAAAACCTTTAGCATAGTCTATAGGTCGTATTTATGGAAGGATTTCATTGTTACTTGTTAGGTTGACTCCATGTAATGCCTAGATGATGACATCCTCTTTTGGTCGTGATTGGTCAACTGTGATGACTTCAGGGGCCCGAAGCCCGAAAACCATGAGCACAGTCTACAGGTCATATATGAAGGGATATCATTGTAACTTTGTAGGATCACTCCAGATTATGCCCAGGTGACAATGCCCCCTTTTGGTCGCGATCATTCAACCATGATGGCTTCCCGAGCCCAAAACCCCAAAAACTTTAGTACAGACTACAGGTCGTATTTGTGAACGGATTTCATTGTAACTTAGTAGAATGACTCAGTATAATGTCAAGATGAGGACGTCCCCTTTTAGTTGCAATCGGTCTACCGTCATGGCTACACAGGCCTGAAGCCCGAAAACCTTTAGCACAGTCTACAGGCCATATTTATGAAGGGATTTCAATGTAACTTGATAGGTTGACTCATTTTGGAATAATTTCACTGTAACTTGGTAACTTTTGTTGACATACATTAACTGTGAGGGCCACATACATTAACTGTGAGGTCATATTAACCCACCCCTCAGCTCTTTAGTACAGTGTACTCCTCATATTATTTTTATTATAAACATTGCATACAGGGAACAGAAATTAACATATTCCCAATTATCACAATTCTTGTCTTATTTCATAATCCTTTCATAAACATTGAACATTATCCTTTTCATCAAACACAACACACAGACAAGTTAAGCTACAGTGTCATTGACACTTTCTTTTATTCAATTAACAGGAGTTTACTCTATAACCAATATTCAATTAACAGGTCAGATTTGTACTGGAAGTATGGTCAGTGGTTTGTGTTGGGAAATTATATTCAATTAACGGGGGTTATTCAGTTAAGAGATATCCAATTAAGTGGGCTCCACTGTACATGTACATTGTATCTCCTTGTTTTTAAGCCTGCTCAGCACTCCATTACTTCTTATTTTGAACATGTTTAGGAAAGGTTTTGCTTCTTAATATTGCCAAATTGTGGTAACAGTATGGCAGAAATGTGGCATTATTAAGGCCTTATTTGCCTCACCAGCTTTCCAGTTTTTAGTAAGATGTAGCTATGTCTCTCAGATATTATATTTGAATACAGGCCTGAAAATAAGCAATCGGTCATTTGCAGAATGAGGTCCCCAGAGGGTGAATTTGCTGATGCTATCTTATACAGTGGATCAATTTATCCTCTGGGTACATGTACCTCTTTCCGTTTAGTTTTGAGACTCTGATTCAGATTGAGTTTCAGAGAGGGTAAATTTAGTGATGCTACCCTGCTGTGCAGGGTAGCATCACTAAATTCACCCTCTAGGGACCTCATTTTGCAGATGACAGATGAATTCCCAATGTTTATAGACCTATTCACTCAGAGTACGATCAATAGAAGCAATATTTTTAAATCTATTATATCTTTTATGACATAGCTCCATTAAATTTGAGACTTGAGGGATGTAGATTTGGAGCGTATTTATTTATTGCTCTCTCTTCAGAGTTCTCCAAGTAGAGTGTGCAAACAAATGCATAGAGATTTTTTCGAGTTGATATTCTTTTTTTTTCAAAATTAGGGTATACTGGATTGCGCTGTATGTCAGCACTTAGATGTCTGTTCGCGTTATAACTTGAACATTACTAGTCAGCTTTCGATGAAATTTCATACAGATGTTCACTATCATAAGATCTTTAAGCAGCATCAGCCGTTTTGCTGTTGAAATATCTTTTCTGTGAGTTATGGACCTTTGAATATACAAAAATAGCCTATTTTTTGTCTGTTCGCTTCGTATCTCAGGTTTGAGTCGTCGGATCTCAATGAAATTTGGAATGAAGATTGTTTATGGGAAATGCTTTCAAATGAGTCTCTAATCACATTTCTTATTTTTCACTTTTCACACTTATCCCCCTTTTTAACTCTGAAAATATGCTTTTGGCCTCATAAAATAGCTGATATTTTGTCTGTTCACCTCATATTTCCGGTTTGGGTTATCAGATTTCAATGAAATTTGTATTAAAGATTCCTCATGGAAAGGCTTTCAAATGAGTCATGTCCCTTCAGTAAAACAAAGAAAATACCTGCAAATCACCTCCCCCTTGTGGCATTATGTCTTTGTGAGGTTTGTGGGGGGGGGGGGGAGATGGTTGGCGGTAAATGAGTTTTTTTGCTGTGAAAAAGGCAATAATTTTGCTGCTTGCCTCATAAAATAGCCAATTTTTTTGTCTATTCGCCTTATTTGGGTTATCTGATCTCAATGAAATTTGGACTGAAGATTGTCTTTGGGAAGATTGTCATGGTTTATTTCTTCTCTTGCCATTGTTTGGCGGTATGCACCATGGGAGTATTCCCTGTGGCAAGGCCCACCTCTTGTTCTACGTGGTTCACTTGATTCATATAGATTACCTCTCCTCACCAGCTTTTACCTGAATCCGAAACTGGATATGCAAGAGAGGCCCTGGAGATCTCCACACACCAAACGAATGCAAATGAAGAGCTCATGGACATCTTCAGCAGAGCAAAAAAAATGAAAATGACTTGGAGGTTTACAAATTTAAAGCACACATACAGTTGTAAGCAAATATATATTTTGTAAAGAATTCTGTGATGATGGCAAGGAATACCATGAGTCAGGTTGCAGTAACACAAAGCAGTTTTCAGTTCAGTGTATTATCAGTCTTTTCAAACCCTGTTCCATGGGGAAAATTTAAGTTTCATTTACAAACCATCTGTAATCACATGTACATATAACAGTGAACTCATTATAATAAACTTCTTTCTTTCTAGTCCTTGCTGATGCTCATTTTCCCACATCATCTGTGTGTCAAAGTCAGGGAGCCAAAGAAATCAGATGTGATGGTTTGTATATAATTTACAAGATACTGATGATAGCTTTTATATCAAGGTTTTATGCATCTGATCAAAATGTATGCTTCAGTACTATTCTTCCATGACCTGAAAAACGTGCTAAAATCTGTAATGAATGACATGTGGTAACATCTTTGTAATAGAACAGTACGATTCAGAAATTTCATGAATCGAATTGGGCAACAGGTTGGTGAATCCATTCTCTTTTTTTAATTGAATCGGCTGAATAATAATGTTTGCAACCTGCTGTTTTCACCACATTGTACAGTGGATACGATGGCACATTCAGTAATCAGAAATGGACCCGATTGCAGCTGTTTCTTCTGGCTCTAGGCATTGTCATGGAAATTATCATTCCTGGAGTACAAATAGGTGTTGTCTGCAATGCTTTAGCAAGGGGCAATATAGTCTATTAGATGGTGTGTGAGTCATGGAGAAACTGAAAATTCATGACCGTTTTCGCAGCTGAAATTGCATCGTGCATGCAAAGACACTAAGCATATTCTGTGTTTTCAACTTTACATTACCTCATTGTTTGTCCAGTGTGCAAGCAGAATTCCCACTGTAGTCATCAGGGCTGGAATGAGCGTCGGAGCCCAAGGTAGTAACCCGAGGCCCAGAATTTGGGGGAGGGGGGGGGGGGGGGGTTGCAGGAGCCTAGGATTCTTGGGTTAGGCCTGCCTCCTCCCCCCAAGTTCTGACTCCTCCGCCCAGAGCATGAGCCTCTCTGATCCTACGAGCAAGAACCAACAAGGTAAGTTGCTTGCTATTATCAAATGGATAATCCCAAAAGCTGCTAGAAGTCACCATTCAGTAACTGATTTCAAAATTTTCTTTGTGGGGGGCGGGAGTGGGGGGGGGGCACATCTAATCCCCTCATCATCTTTTGTGCCTTTGCCACTCATGGCAAATGCCAACCACATCTGCACAGTATACCAGCACTTTGGAAAAGGGTGGTGGGGGATCACAGAATTGACCCTGGGGCACAAATTTGCTCTTTCCGGCCCTGGTAGTCATGACATCATTATCTTTTCCTGATGCAGCAAAGATAATGATGTCTTGACTACAATGAGGATTCTGCGAACTGTGCTGAAATCAAACAAAGATGGTGTCATTCCGTGAAAAACTTGACATGATATGCGGTCATTGCAACTGATTTGATCTGATCACATGTCCATGATTTGGAAATGAATCGAATTAAATTGAATTGGGAGGCCATTTCAAAAATTAATTCAAAATTTGAATAATTGCAGCTAGGGCGTTACTTTTTAGTCCCCTCCCGGCATCGCCGGAGGGGACTATAGGTTTGCACTCTCCATCCGTCATTTTGTCAATCCTTCAGTCTGTCAGTCACACTTTAGTTTTCTGGACTTTTTTTTTGGAAATGCTTCAACCGAATGATTTCATTTTTGGTAACTTACTATAGAATGATGACTTGCAGATCTAGTTTGAGTTTCATGCTGATTGCATTATTCTTGTGTGAGTTATGGCCCTTGCAAATATGGAAAATGTCAGTCACACTTTAGTTTTCCGAATTTTTTTTGGAAATGCTTCAACTAAATGATTTCATTTTTTCGTAACCTACTGTAGAACGATGATTTACAGATCAAGCTTAAGTTTCATGCTGATTGCATTATTCTTGTGTGAGTTATGGCCCTTGGAAATATGGAAAAGTGCCAAAATATCAGTATTTTTATACTGTACCAATGACCCAGACTTAGCTGGTGCTAACTCTTAAAAATATAGGGCCAAACACAAATTTTGCCCCCCAATCCCCAACATTTGCATCTAAAACCAAAGAAAACATGTCCTGAATGGCCCTCCACACTTCACCTCTACTGCGCATGCGCAGTGTCAAGGACGTCCCGAAATTGGCGCCATTAATCATTCTTTGTTTGGCCCTTCATCAGTTAACATCTGACTGATCTTTGTGCTTGTAAATCTCAGTTTAAATGATGCCAGACACATAAATATTAGAGAAATGGTGATTCTAAGGAGGATATAGAAGGAGGAGAGGAAAAATGAGTGACAGAAAATTATCAGGGCTGTAACTTAAAATTTTTTATTGAAATTATGTTAAGTTACCTATTTTCGAGGCAACAGCCTGTTGTGGTCATTCTTGTTATCAAATTACACTGCTTGTTCAGTGTTTTCCTCTCTCCCTTTCCTTTAAGTCCCCTCTTGCTATTCTCCCATGCTTTTGGCATATTTTCTGTAATTTTATTACTAAAATTTATTGGGAGTTTTAGCTTGATAACAGAATGAATTCTGTTCTTTTCCCCATGTTTACGTCTTCACCTATGGGTGGTTAGGCGTAGTGTTCTGCATCTACCATCTGATGTTCTGCAGTTTCTTCCCTGGAAGTCTCTGTTTTGCATCAGATAGTGTATTATTGGTAACTGATTTCGGGCCAGGGTGCCTGGAGTCTTGTTCTTGTGTTTTTACACTTATTGTTTACATTTACAACAGCCCTCTGTGTGAGGGGGGATTTCTTGAAAATAATATCTGGATGTTAATTTAATCATAACTAGATACATTATTATTGTTCGTAAGTGTTGCATAAATTGTTTAAAATATTTTTAGAATTTTTGTCCACACTTAGGCTTGGGATCCATTGGGGCTCAACGTTACTTTTCAGAAACTTGGGCTGTTCTGAAAAAATATTTTTTCAAAACTTTTTGATTGCAATTATTTTTTCTATATTAATGGATCATATTATTATGTATTTTGATTGTCAGGGGTTGGTGCGAGTACTAGGACTTTGTTTTCTTTTCACAATGAAAGGATATTGTTCAATTGTAATAAGAGGAAATCTTCCTCTGACTTTCATAATCATTGTATATGTAGTCAGTGTACTCGCACTAACTCCTGTTCTGTATGTGTTAATTTCGATGACAACATGGGAAGTGCATGTCACGTTATGTTAGTGGGGAATTGGCCATTCCGGTCCTTTCCCCGCAAGGTCACTCTACTTTATCAATCTCTATTTCAGACGATCAAGAATAGGGTGATGTATCCGTGATGTCTTCCAAAAGTGTGCCTCCGTCGTCACAATTAATGAAGAGCTAGCGGAAAAGTGCTCATGTAAATACATCAATTGCCTAAGAGGACCCTAGTAGGTTTGACGTCCGCTAGCTCGCCCGGTGTAGCATCCATTCATCGAATGGTTTGGCAGCCGGGTTCGTCCGTTGCGGTCTAGAAGGAGTTTTGGGGTGATGCGAGCACTATTAATCAACCAAATGCACACCCAGTGACGGCGGATTAGATGGAGAACGGAAGAAGCCTTTTAGTCCGGTTCCTAGCTCGTCCAGGTCCATCCGGACTGCGAGCGAGAAAGGCCCCTCTCTCATACAACAACATCTGGCCCCAGATGTTGGGGTACTAAATGTTTCGCATTCGGAGCATACGTCCGCCGCTCGGGGCGCTCCGATATATAGTCAGTCCGGAGAGACTGTCAATAAGGCTTCCTCATTCTCATGGTAGCGCACACGACCGCTCTTGGCTACGTGACCTCGGATATCCAGTCAGCTTCGCCAATCAGAGAATCATCGGCGACCAGGTCACACCATCCGGTAGCCAGGGACACGAGGCCTGCAGACTCCGGACGTTCGCATAAGAAAGTGTGCGGGAGTCAACGTACACGGAGCTTCCGGCGGCAATGCATCGTAAGACCGCTACAGCACAGGCCTCGGTGACAGGCGTGCTATCCCAAATAGCACAGCTTATCGCAGCATCCCAGCAACGACAGAATCTGTTGCATCATGTATTATCCGACGACGCTGGGTCGGGACGCTCTGCGGAAGCACGTACGGATGTCCGAAAATTTCATCCAGTCCGACGGGATGCCGAAAGGGATTCGCAGGATTTTGAGCTTTCCCTTTCGGAACAACATAAGCTGTTGTTTATGTCATCTGACTTTATCTTCTAGAGGTTCTTTCGTCGGACCAGAATGCTGTGATGCCGGATAAGAAACTGATAGCGTCGGTGGACATAGAAATTTTTGGTTCGGTTCAGGGACATCGTCCCTCAGTTCCGACATAGTCCAATAATGTCACACAACTTTCGAGTTATTGAACGACGCTATATATATTATTATTTGCTTGCTATTAACAAGCATGTCTGGTTTCTTGTTCGCAAGTTACGGAGATGTCTTTCAAAAGTGTGCCTCTGTCGTCATAGTTAATGAAGAGCTAGCGGCAATAAGTGCTCATGGAATATGTCAATCGCCTAAGAGGTCCCTAGTGGGATCGACAGAGTTGACATTCGCTAGCTCACCCGGTGTAGCATCCATTCATCGAATGGTTCGGCAGTCGGGTTCGTCCGTTGCGGTCTAGGAAGGAGATTTGGGTGATGCAAGCACTATAATTAACTTTAGTACACACCCAGTGACGACGGATTAGAGGACAGATCGGAGGAAGCCTGTTAGTCCGGTTCCTAGCTCGTCCAGGTCCGTCCGGGCTGCAAGCGAGAGAGGTTCCTCTCTCGTACAACAACATATGGGACCGGATGTTGTGGTACAGATATTTCGCATATGTCCGCCGCTTGGGACGCTCCGTTATATTGACAGTCCGAGAGACTGTCGATAATGCTTCCTCATCTTCACAGCAGCGCACACGACCGCACATTGGCTACGTGACCTCGAGTATCCGACCAGCTTCGTCATTCAGTGATTCCACGGCGAACAGGTCACGCCATCCGGTAGCCAAGGGACACGAGGCCTATACACTCCGTTCGTTCGCATAATAGAAGTATGCACGAGGTAACGAACACGGAGCTTCCAGCGGCAATGCAACGTAAGACCGCTTTTCCACAGGCCTCAGCGACGGACGTGCTATCCAAGTTAGCACAGTTTATCGCAGCATCCCAGCAATCGACAGATTCTCGGTCGGATCAGGAATTATCCGACGGCGCTGGGTCGGTGCGCTCCGCTGTTGCATCAGGTTTGGACGACCGAACACTTTATAGGGTCCGACAGGATGGCGAAAGGGATTCGGACGATTTCGAGCTTTCCCTTTCGGAACAACGGAAGCTGCCATACATTTCTTCCGGCATTATCTTCCACAGGTTGTTCCGTCGGACTACATTGCTGCGATGCTGGATAAGAGACTAATAGCGTCATTGGACACGGAGTTTTTGATCGGTTCAGGGACATTGTCCCTGACTTACCGACACAGTCCAATAATGTCATTAGAACATTCGAATTATTTAACGACGCTATATATAAGCTTGCTACCAAGCATGATAGTCTAGTTTCTTGTCCGCAATGCTCTTCTGCCTTTTATCAATTCTAGGAAATAATTTATTTTGGCAGAACAGGGCATACCGAGAGTTCATATGCGTCTAGACGGCGGGGTTGAAGACTGGGAATTATCTTTTTCGCCGTCTATGTCAATTCCAACCACGATGTTGGAAACGACAATGATGTCTAATAGACTTAACTTAGACGCTTTATCATACGTAGACCACCTTACTGAGGCGTTATCATTACGTCTTCAAGAGAAAGAATTCCAGGGTATGATCCTCAATGTGATTTCTTTCAAGGGCAGTAGTTTTTCCACGTATAACTCCGCCCTTCTGTGGCAACCTGGAGTTGGTTTGACGTCACGCAGCCCTAGCTACATCCACGCGCGTGGATAGTAAGGTGAAGAACTCTCTCAGAGTCGCTTCGGTCTCGGAGAAGCTTCTCTTCGACGGCAACTCTTCAGCAATCTATGAATTGCTCGATATACACGTTCTCTTGTCTATCAAGTGTAGCAAGAGATTCAGACTGGGGCAACATTCGGTGGTTGACTCAGAGAGTGCCACTGCAGTTGCCGGATCCGAGTTTTATGATTATGACGGATGCCAGTCAAACAGGTTGGGGTACAATATTGATCCCAACGGATTCGAAGTGCCAGGGTCTTTGGGTTCCGCAGTTTCTAGGCAAGCACTTATCTTCCAGGGAATAATGTTCTTTAGGCTTGCACTATGTCATTGGATGAACATTATTCAGAAACGCATGTCCAAATCCTGTCCGATAATACGACAGTAGTTGCGTATCTCCGGAACCAGGGAGGCACTCATTCAATTCCGTTATTCAATTTAACGGAAAGAATCCTTCTGTTTGTTATAGTACACCAAGTTCTGCTTCGGTCCGTCATATTCCGGGTCGTCTGATTGTATTAGCAGACTCCCTTTCACGTAAGGGTCGCTTGTTGCCGTCAGAATGGACTCTCAACAAACAAGTATTCAATCAGATTTGCTATCAATGGGAACGCCCAATGATAATTTATTTGCGACACAACTCACTATTCATTTGCAGACGTATGTGTTTGCATGTCCGGATCCCCGAGCTTATGTTGTTAACGCTCTATTGATCTAATAGGACGGAATGATAGGATATGCGTATCCTCCAGCGCTGTTGATTCAGCAAGTATTGCTAAAATAAACATCCATAATACAATTCTGTTGATAGCATCTCTGTCTTCACAGAGACCGTGGGTAAATTTACTCAGGTGTCTACTGTGGGACTTACCGCGAAAACTTCCTCCATGAGAGGATCTTCTTTCGCGGGGGAAATCGTGTCAACTTCATCACTACTCACAAGGTCTCAACCTTCACGTATTCCGTTGTGTGGTCCTTCTTGCATGGCAAGCATTGTACAGGACGACCTTTGGATGCGATTTCTTACTGTAGGAGAACCTCTTCTTCGCTATACTATGCGGCTAAAGTGGAGGCTCTTCCGTCGTTGGTGTAGGGATCATTATGTTGATATTTTTTATCCCTTCATACTAGACATTGCAACTTTCTAGTATACTTGTTTGACAAGATCTACTG
Organism: Pictodentalium vernedei; assembly: GCA_031216915.1. Classification (NCBI taxonomy): domain Eukaryota; kingdom Metazoa; phylum Mollusca; class Scaphopoda; order Dentaliida; family Dentaliidae; genus Pictodentalium; species Pictodentalium vernedei. Next base: position 580,756,193 of record CM062295.1, read on the forward strand.
CAGCCTGTTACTATTAAGGTTATAGGTCTATGTTATCTCATACCTATGCACTCTATGATAGTTTACAATTGAGTCTTACGTCTCTTTATCTAAGTCAGTTAGAAACGTTTCGATAAATAGACCTGGAATCATTAGATTAAATTCCTATATGGAATTTAGCTTCGGTTCTTATTTAGCTAAGTAATCATTTGAGCCTCTGGAAACAGTAGTTTTCAAATTCTGACCTTTTTAGACAGTAATTCTGTTAGTCTTCTCTTTTACTGAGGAGTCAGTGAGCTTCATGCACTATCGGTGGACGATTCTCACTTTTGTAGTGACGGAAACACTACTTCCTTTACTACTTAGGTTGGATTTTTGGTTAAGAGTCAGGCTCCTAATAATATCCGGAACCTATTGTTATTTAGGTCCTTCCGTCTTCGTACTGGCATTGGCCTTTACTCTGTCCGGTTAGAGTTTACGTATTTATAAACAGATATCAGTTTATTAGTACGGACGTAAGATTCTTCTGTCTTTGATGCCTAATAGAAGGACATTACACTCCATTCTATTGCTAATGGTTTCAATTAACTATCGGTACTGCTTATGGTATATCATTGACTCCGCAGTTTGTGCTTGAGATTTCGGCTCATGAAGTAAGAGCTCTATCTACATCTTGGGCTTACACTAATAGTGTCACTATTATAGATTTTTGAAGGCTGCTCATTGCGCTCAGCCATCCACATTCATGAATTTTTATCTCAGAATATTGAGTCCATTTTTGGAGGCCTCCATTGTTAGGTCTATTATCTACTGCTCAGAATGTCATTCAAGCTTTCTGTTCCGGCAGTGACTCTGTTCTGCTGCCCTCTTCGCTCTGGGCTATTTGACCCAGGGCAAGAAAAGGGGGGGGGGGGGGTGTTCCCTTGGGTCACCTGTTTTACTATGAAAACAAGGGGATACCTCCTCCGGAGTTAGTGATTCTGAGCTGTTATTGGGATGGTTGTTTAGTGAGAAGTTTATGTTTTAAAAATTCATTCAAGTCTTAGTTTTTAAAGTATAGCTTTTGAATTTTGCATGTGTCAACGGACATGATTATGCAATCCTCATACACTTTTAAGGAGTATAAGAGTCTCTATTCTCTAGACTTACTTTATTTATTGGCTTACTTTAAAAATTATTAGTATAAGGATTATTGGATATTAATAGAGTACATGGATGTACACTACTGTGCAAGCGATGGTTGCATGAATATCCCAGGTCCGCGAATGGTTCACTCAAGATCTAAGAGAAGTTGCCGACTAATATTGGAGATTCTTTCTCGAGTCAATGTCCGACACGTTATTAAAATCGCCGTGATTCACGGTCAAACGGATTACAGCTGTAATTAATTTCTCGGGCACCTGAGCGAAAGGGATTTACTTATTATCGTATTTTGCACGGCTGTCAAAATTAGGTGGTCGAAATACATATACAATTCAATAGTCTCGACAAAACGACGTCTGCCAAACTATTACTAACTGGCTTCACTCAAAATATTTACGTTTTTAATCAGTAAGAATATTTTAAAAAAATCTGCCAAATTGCAACATCTCAACACTAACGTACATAAATGTGATTCAGAATCGCGTTTAGTTTAAGTTAGGTTTAATAGAATACAATTTCCGGCATTAAATTTGAACTGCTGATGATTTGATAAATTTTTAATTAAATGGCTGAAAATTTTAAAATGGCAGTTTCTGCACCGCTCGTTTCTCTGGAAAGGATCGATTCACCAAATACAGTAAAGCCGGTGCTCACTTTTTAACTCATGCCTGCTTAAATGAATTGCCTGCAAATCTACACTAGATACTAACATTTCAATAGCCTGCGTTTGGTGGAGGGCGGGAGGGGCGGAGCAGGTGGGTATGGAACGAGCATTTCATCTGGTTTTCTTTCCACAATTGGATGAAATGCTCATTCCATACCCACCTGCACCGGCCTTCGTTACGTGGTGGTAATCAATGGGTGACACTTCATTAATCTCTTCCCAAACGGCGATTCGAGGAAGTTGGGGTGGTAACAACAGTACTGTTCAGTGCGTTTGAATTGTGGGTGTTTGGGGTAATCAGTATTTGCATCGAAATTGCTCGGGCGGTCATATATTCATTTGAAGCCCATGCATGAGGTTGTGATTGATGTTTGTTGACCAGAAAATAACAAAAATTAAAATAACTATATTAAGGCGTTTATTTCCAGCACGTGTTATGTATTTTGTTGTTTTCCCGTGATTGTCAAATGCACGTGGTCTGAACAGGAAGATAAGAACGCACCACACGACTCGCCCAGTACTGATCGGCGTTTCTGAACACATATCAGCTTTGTGTGAAAGATATACAGTCAGAGCATTTTAATTCTATTTTTAAGGACAGAAATACGACCTCGTGGTGTCTTTCCTCCACTGATAATATCGGCCTCAAACTGGTTCCGGAGCTCACCGAGAGCGCTTGGTATTATCAGCGATGATGGTATTAGGCCTGTCACGCATGAATCCTATACCCCCCAACCACCATACCAATTACCCAATGGCGGATGTTTTTTTTTCTTTTTTCGACCAATAACCCCATAGTTTTAAAAGTTGGATACAAGCATGGCCAGAGAAGATGGGTTGTCTTGAAGAATTCATCAAAGAAGTTCTTGTCTGGATTTATTTCATATCAAAATATACATGTATACATAAAAAACAACAACAATGGTAGAACAGCACATATCGAGATCGACTTCGTGATTAGCACAATTGTAAAAAAAAGAAATCCCACATTATTGACATTAACCCTATTGTAGCAATATGTTATTTATTTGTTTATTGGTGTTTAAGGTCACATATTTCTGCACAATGGCTAATCATGACCTCGACAGTTTTACGGGTGGAGGAAGCCGGAGTACCCGGAGAGGACCACCGAGCATCGGCGAGCAATAGCAATATGTTTCCAACGGAGCATGCAAATCCGACTTGGTGACAGTCTGCTCCACTATAATCACACTCGCGACCGGTCATTTGATGTAACAAAAGAGGCTTACACCCCCAACCCACACACACACACACTCGGTGTACAAGTATTTTCCCAAACCTTTTTGTCACATCAAATGACTGGTGAGTGCCTATGTCAAGTTCATGATTGACTGATCAAATCCTCCCATATTTTCTTCGAAGCGCTCTTGATGATGTAGTTGGAATATTACAAGCGAGGATTATTGTTCATCCTAGTCTTTATTTTCAACATTATTTATGTACAGTTTCAATCCCATCTATACATTTTGTTAGACAACTAAGATGATTTACACCAAGCTGACTTTGTTATTCAGAATTTGTTTTATTACAAATTATTAGAGAGTGCCCACATGCACTCTCCAATAATTTGTCATAAAACAAATATTTCAACAATATTTGCGTTCGACTGAATATATGAAACATGAATACTAACTTCGATTACTAGATTCGAACCTAATAATTGTAGTTTATTTTAGTCACTGCCAAACAACGAGAAATTCAAGAGAGTGTGTGTGTTGGGGGGGGGGTATGCTCCTCCCATTTACTCCAAGCTGCCTTTAGTCGTTTAGCAAGTTTCACGTATTATCAGTGATCACATATTATTTTCTGAAATATCGATGCACTATTTCTGTCTGTATTTCGCCGTAATGTCAATCCTTAATTACACCACTTAGATGCATGAAAAAATGTAGTCGTCTTTTTTACCATTCAAAATACCAGTACGTAACATTAATTCCCGAAAAGCCGAAGCGCTTTCTGGGAACTGATGGTGCTGGTATTATCAGTGATAAAAAAATAAGGCAGACAGCGTAATCGCCTATTATTTACTGAAATTTCGATACACTATTTCTGTATTCGGACTTCGTTTGGGGCCGACTTCTCTTGTGGGTCCACTTCTCTCGTGGGCCGACTTCGTTTGGGACTGACTTCAGTATTCAGCGTACAATACGCCTTAGTGCACAACGCCACCGTGCCCCTACCCCCCTCCCCCAACACACATGTGTAGTTGGGACATATGTTAACCCCTTACACAACATAACGACCAAAACCAAACAGCGCTATTTTATTTAAATATCCCCATTTAAATTTCTTCGTGTCTTTCCGTTTTGAGCTCAAAACATATCTCATGACTCATCATTGGAACAAGCTTTCAGTGCGGGGTCATAAGCTATGTTTTTGATGCAAAAACAGGTACAAAGTCTTATTTCCATTTTTTTTAATTCAAGTCATATTTCATAGGCCCTATCATCATGTTCGTGGTTTTATTTAAGAAGCCATATTTCATAGGCCATATCATCATGTTCGTGGTTTTATTTAAGATGATTCCAAGAGGACACACCTTAGACTCCCCAGTCCCCTTTCTTCTGAGAAAATATTTAATTTGTTTTCTTCCCAGCTGGGGGGGAGGGGGGGGTGGGGGGGGGGGGCTTGCAAACGTTTAACTACTGAAACTTACCTTTGCTTTGTCAGCTGACCTTGGGGATGAACCCCACTGCACCAAATATTCCTTCTCCACTTCCATCCACTGCGTCTCAAGAAAATATCTTCTTGTTCGAACCTGGAGCTTGTTGTCTACATCATATCTTACGAGATAGTGACTTGGTAGCGAAGTTTCTTTTCTTGTGGTCATTTTGACGATGATATTAAAGAATCGATTCTGATTTTTGAATGAACGAAAGTTTTTTGATTTTTGAATGAACGAAAGTTTTTTGATTTTTCAGAGGAGATCTTGATATTTAAGTTCTTTGTGGCATGTGTGTATTTTTAATTCAGCCAATAGCGAAGCAGCTGACCGCCATGAAGCTTTTGTGAAGCCATGCTGACAGCTTTTCTCAATCATAGCTTGGCGGCTATTAGCGTGCGTGGCTTCATGACAGCTTCTTGGCATTTCACAGTTTGGATAACAATTACTGTGTATGCTTTGCTAAGATTAACATAAAAGTTTGTCATCGAAGAGGTAGCCTAAGTGAGATGTATTTTTTGTCCTCTCTGGGTTTCAATATTTTTTTTAAATTTTGGTTTTAATGTACGCTCATTGTAAATTGGGGAAAAAGTTGGTCACTTTTTAGGTTATCCTGGGTTATCTGGCTGAATTTACGATGCAGATGAAAAGTTTCGTCTGGAATCCACAGTGTTACGCTTCTTTGGCCATAAATAGTTATTATTTACTTGACGATAGTCTGAACTAGGATTCAAAGTCTGTAATACAATATATTGGTGTGACATCCTGAAAGATGAACATCAAAAATTATATTACGTACTTTGGGTCAAAGTTTACACTAACAAGACCGGATTTTGTAATGAAGACAATAGACGGGATTTTTTACACTATAATAATAAATGGAGCAAACTCCCAGAAAAATCTGATTTTTCAATTTCAAGATGACGGTGGGGGGGTGGGGGTGGGGGGGGGGGGAGGGTGGGGGGGGGGGTCTTTGTTTACTATCCCTAACAGAAAAATTTGTAAAAACATCAACCATTGCACGGTGTTAATATTCTACAATTTGCCCTACATTAAGTTATAATTAATAAAACTTAACACGATGTTGCGGTTCATTAGCTGTGCAACAGAAATGATACAGATGCCCAAATCTTATGAAAGGTCCGAGACGAAGTCGACAGTGGTGCGAGTAAGGCAGGGTTTTTAATCATTCCAAATTCCCGACAAACCCATGTTATTGCCGAGCTTTTTTTTTTTTTACCACAGACTAACTCTTCATTTACCTAACGAATATGTCTGACAATCTGAATCCCGTGCAATGTACAAAAACCGCCTCCTCGGTCTGGCTGTATCACTGTCGCTGGTGAATGCCGTTTATTACCCTGGCGCCCCACCCCATGTGAATTCCTCCTACACACCCTTTCCTCATCTGCAATTCTCACAACACATCTTGAAACAATCGCTCTAAATGCGGGTTTGGGAAGCAGATAACATGGCACCAGTAATTTTATTTTTAGCTGCCTGTGACATTTGACCTGAAAGCGTAAATTTTCCGAACTGTGCGTGCAACAATGAATTTTGCTTTGTAAAATTGACTGTCGTATTTCAATGTCATAGTTATAATACATGTATGCCTTCGTGAGTTGCATTTGTAACACTGTGTAATAGGACAGGAGGAAAAATGTAACTACGATATAATGTATCATCAATATCATTAAACTTAAAGGAAAATTATGGACGATTCGTTTTCATTCACATTCTTGACATCGACATGAAGTTGTTTATTTGATCTAATCCATTTCACAATTAATTCCGAGATTACGCTCTCTTGAGTTAATCCCTTTCGCCGCAAATGTCTTGTCCAATTTAATTATCGCATTCATTGTCGGCGTAATGTCGGGCGGGTTTAATCCTTTTGTCTCACCTGGGACCTGGGATATTCATATAACGGTCGCTTGCGCAGTAGTGTATGATGCTCAATTTTGGAAGGTGTTGTATCTTTCTAATTTATCATAAATAAGAAAGATACATGTAAGGCCTATTACTTCTTTTTCCCTAGAGGGGATGACTCTATTTTATATTATTGAGCGTATTCCATCTTGCTCTATGTCCTTGGCCCTCCAGCCTTTTTACTATTCAGCTATGTCTGGGTCATTGGTACAGTATAAAAATGTTAGAAAATTTATAGTAATTTCTATATTTTTTATACTTACCAATGACCCAGACGGGGATGGCCCTCCCAGGAGTTGGGAACTCTTGCCTCCCCGCTGAGTACATAGCGCTTACCAGGCACTGGTTATTAGAATGATTAATGGCGCCAATTTCGGAACGTCCTTGACACTGCGCATGCGCAGTAGAGGTGAAGTGTGGAGGGCCATTCAGGACATGTTTTCTTTGGTTTTAGATGCAAATTTTGGGGATTGGGGGCAAAATTTGTGTTTGGCCCTATATTTTAAGAGTTAGCACCAGCTATGTCTGGGTCATTGGTAAGTATAAAAAATATAGAAATTACTATAAATTTTTTAACTTTTTCAAATTCTGACCTTTTAGACAGTAATTCTGTTGGCTTCTCTTTTACTGAAGAGTCAGTGAGCTTCATGCACTATCGGTGGATGATTCTCACTTTCGTAGTTTCGGAATCACTACTTCCTTTACTATTTAGGTTGGATGTTTGCATAAGAGTCAGGCTCCTAATAAATATCCGGAACCTATTGTTATTAAGGTCCTTCCGTCTTCGTACGGGCATAGGCCTTTACTCTGTCCGGTTAGAGTTTACATATTTATAAACAGATATCTGTTTATTACTGCGGGCGTAAGCTTCTTCTGTCTTTGATGCCTAATAGAAGGACGTTACGCTCCATTCTATTGCTAATGGATTCAATTAACTATCGATACTGCTTATGGTATATCATTGACTTAGCAGTTGTGCTTGAGATTTCGGCTCATGAAGTAAGAGCTCTTTATACATCTTGGGCTTACATTAATAGTGTCGCTATTATAGATTTTATGAAGGCTGCTCATTGGGCTCAGCCATCCACATTCATGAATTTTTATCTCAGAAATATTGAGTCTGTTTCTGGAGGCCTCCATTGTTAGGTCTATTATCTACTGCTCAGAATGTCATTCACTTAACAGTTGCTACTATAGCTAGGTAGGCTTTCTGTTCAGGCAGTGACTCCGTCCTGTTGCCCTCTTCGCTCTGGGCTATTTGACCCAGGGCAAGGAGAAGGGGGGGGGGGGGGGGAGGGTGTTCCCTTGGGTCACCTGTTTTATTATGAAAACAAGGGGATACCTCCTCCGGAGTTAGTAATTCTGAGCTGTTACTGGGATGGTTTTTAAGTGATAAGTTTATGTTTTTAAAATTCATTCAGGTCATAGTTTTTAAAGTATAGCTTTTGAATATATCACGTGTCAAACGGGCGTTATTATACAATCCTCAGACACTTTTAAGGAGTAAAAAGAGTCTCTATTCTCTAGACTAACTTTATTTATTGGCTTACTTTAAAAATTATTAGTATAAGGATGATACTGGATATTGATAGAGTACATGGATGTTATGATGCTCAATTTTGGAAGGTGTTGTGTCTTTCTAATTTTTCATAAATAAGAAAGATACATGTAAGGCCTAATACTCCTTTTCCCCTCGAGGGGATGACTCTATTTTATATAATTGAGCTTATTTGAACTTGCTCTATGTCCTAGGCCCTCCAGCCTTTTTACTATTCAGCTATGTCTGGGTCATTGGTACAGTATAAAAATGTTAAAAAATTTATAGTAATTTATATATTTTTTATACTTACCAATGACCCAGACGGGGATGGCCCTCCCAGGAGTTGGGAACTCATACCTCCCCGCTGAGTACATAGTGCTTACCAGGCACTGGTTATAAGAATGATTAATGGCGCCAATTTCGGAACGTCCTTGACACAGCGCATGCGCAGTAGAGGTGAAGTATGGAGGGCCATTCAGGACATGTTTTCTTTGGTTTTAGATGCAAATTTTGGGGATTGGGGGGCAAAATTTGTGTTTGGCCCTATATTTTTAAGAGTTAGCACCAGCTATGTCTTGGTCATTGGTAAGTATAAAAAATATATAAATTACTATAAATTTTTTAACTTTTCAGTTAGTGGATGTCAGATTTAAATGATCTTTGGTATGCTGATAGACAACTGTGACGAAAAGGATATTCACAAGTAACAGGTTTTGTCCATTTTTTTTGTCTAGAGTTAATGGGCCTTTTTTTCAACTTAGAAACCCTTCACTTAGAAACCCTTGGTGGGGGATACCGGTGGTGTTTCACCTTGTTATGGTTTGCTTTTCTGACCAACTGAAATATTCCAGATGAATGTGTCTAAAGATGAATTATTTAAAGGTTAAATTGGATCCATATTTAAAGGTTAGACTGGTTCCAGGCCAAAATGGCATCAAATTCTTCACAGACTTGGATTGGCGGCTTGAGAGCTTGTTGTTATCCTTTGCGGGATGCAGACAACATGCTCATCATTTATTTGGATGCATGAAATTTTAATTTTTATACGCCCGTTTGAAAAACGTGATGTATTATAGTATGGCGTTGTCCGTCCGTCTGTCCGTCCGTCCGTCCGTCTGTCCGTCCGTTTGGTTTCCGAACAATAACTTTAGTATTTGTTTTCCGATCGGCTCCAAATGTGGTATGTGGTTTAATCACAACGAAATACAGGTCAAGTTCGAATATGGGGTCGGTCCGAACATTTTTCGCCTGAATTATGGCCCCAGTTGGACTTAGAATTCGTCAAATATTTGGTTTCCGGATGATAACTTTAGTATTTGTTTTCCGATCGGCTCCAAATGTGGTATGTGGTTTAATCACAACAAAATACAGGTCAAGTTCGAATATGGGGGCGGTCCGAACATTTTTCGCCTGAATTATGGCCCCAGTTGGACTTAGAATTCGTCAAATATTTGGTTTCCGGATGATAACTTTAGTATTTGTTTTCCGATCGGCTCCAAATTTGGTATGTGGTTTAATCACAACAAAATACAGATCAAGTGTGAATATGGGGTCGGTCCGAACATTTTTCGCCTGAATTATGGCCCCTTTTGGACTTAGAATTCGTCAAATATTTGGTTTCCGGATGATAACTTTAGTATTTGTTTTTCGATCAGCTCCAGATTTGGTATGTGGTTTAATCACAACAAAATACAGGTCAAGTTCGAATATGGGGTCGGTCTGAACAATTTTTGCCTGAATTATGGCCTCTGTTGGACTTAGAATTCGTCAAATATTTGGTTTCCGGATGATAACTTTAGTATTTGTTTTCCGATCGGCTCCAAACTTGGTATGTGGTTTAATCACAACAAAATACAGGTCAAGTTCGAATATGGGGTCGGTCTGAACAATTTTTGCCTGAATTATGGCCCCTGTTGGACTTAGAATTCTTCGTCAAATATTTGGTTTCTGGATGATAACTTTAGTATTTGTTTTTCGATTGGCTTCAAATTTGTTAGTCTTTTTCTCAAATGACTGAAAAATTTAGTCATTTCACACAATCACTGATTTCAAAGTCTGACCGTAACATATATATATATATGCCAGTATAAATTTCTCGCACTCTAAAAAAATTGCAAATGTGTTAAAATGGTACAATTTGAACAGTTCACGGGCGTATGATGCAATGCCCAGCGGTGCTCTTGTTATCTTGATTAAATCTTTACCTAAGATAACTTAAGGTGCAGAAAACCATACCAGAAAATAAGTGGTCAGACAAGGACACTGTCAGGTACAAAAAGGTCAATGTCTGACTGAGCTTTAAAATCATCAGTCAAAATGTCTGATGCCAAAATTATCAATGAAGTTCAGTGATCAGAACATCATGATTGCTGGAAATATGTGCATAACTAGCAAGCGTAAAATTAATGATTATTGTGATTTCTGGTCCTGGCAAGTTGGGAAGTGTGAAAAAAGTGACTGTAGTACAGCTCATCAGTATTAACAGCATGTGAAGGAATACAATTTTATATAGCCATACATGTATCTAATTTATGTCTGAAGGGTAATTCAGTTGCAATTCAGTAAGAAACCAATCGTAACTTGTTTGGCAGGGCTCTTTGAGCCCTGCCAATCAAGGTATGGTTGGATGAATTCTAAGCAGTTTTAAGATGAAGGTACATGTACACCCAAAACACATTATTTCGGATATTCAAATTCTATTTTGTAATATGTCAGATATCATTCTTAAATGACAGACACGATTCATTCAGTGTCTGACATTTTGTCTGGAAGTGCAATGAAAATTATTTTCAGGCTTGCAGAAAACAATATCTGTTTCCAAGATATTAAAAAATCGTTTCTTATTTTAAAACGGCGTCAAATTATTTTATTGGATCAACTCTTAACCTACTGTGTATTTAAAGCACCCGTTACTTGATTTAATGATAAATGCAATGGAGTATGGTGCCAAAAATTCATTTATAAGGCAAACAAAAAATATTTTAATTGTAACAGATAGAGAGAGAAGTGTGGGAGCCAAGGCTCGAACCGTCAACCTCCAGCACACAATGCACTGATTTACCACGAGATTAAGAGATTCGAACCAACCAGGCTGGTTGGTAAATTGCCTTTATACCTTGACCGCTATACTACTCTCATGTTCTTTTGAGATTCACCCACGGTGAATCTCACCCCAGCTTCCACCTCAGAGTGGTCGAATCATCCTCCATGCTTCACCACAGCACTCACGATGCCACCAACTGCTGAAGACAGGTCACAGCGCCAATTTAACAGATCAAGAGAGAAGTGCAGAGCCGAGGCTCGAACTGTCGACCTAGCGCACAAAGCGACCAATTTACCACAAGACTAAGAGATCCGGACCAGTCAGGCTGGTTTGTAAATGGCCCTTATACCTTGACCGCTACATAATTCTCAATCAATCCCTCACTGAAATTGAAGCCCCTCACTGGATGTTTTTATTGCCTTGCAGTGTCTTCCAATATTAACACAAAATCGGGAGACACAAACTTTTTATGCTTTTTGTTTGATGTATGTAACTGAAATCTGAAGAGCATAACTAAAACGAGTCCACATCCTATGGCTTTGCTGTTGTTTCTAGACAAATCTTGGCTTGCTATACAGGCAGCTAAGACTTGCCTAGACACTTAAAATGTAACTTGCAAGTTTCTCTGAAGACTTCATGTTGGGGCACCTGTTCTGTTGCAGTAAAAAGTCATCAGTCAGAATTAGGCCTTGAGGGTTAAAGTTAAATGAATTAATTTGTATAATTATGTATTAATTTGTATAATTATGCAATTATCTATATATTTTGTGTATGAAAAGACAGCGGAAAGCCTCTTAAGGCCTAAAAACATTAAAAATCTGTTTCTCAGGCCATCCCGTATGGTCCTGTTGGCTGCCGCATGCTCTCTTTTTTGTAACAAATGTGAATTTAAAAAAATATAAAAATTAAATGGGTTATGTTTGATATTCTACCTAAGTTAATAAAATTGATAAAGTTTTCCCTTGGGTGCAACAAGGCTTTACAATGCTTTAGCTTTGCATAGCCTTGTTGCACTCAAGGGACGAAATATTCTGATGGCAAAAAGTAATTACAAAAATAAATAAAATAAAATACCACCCATCTGAGAAACAGTAGATTTACTTTGTGGGGCATAATCTATGCTTATTATACACAAGATGATATTTTTATACTGTACCAATGACCCAGACATAGCTGGTGCTAACTCTTAAAATATAGGGCTAAACACAAATTTTGCCCCCCAATCCCCAAAATTTGCATCTAAAACCAAAGAAAACATGTCCTGAATGGCCCTCCACACTTCACCTCTACTGCGCATGCGCAGTGTCAAGGACGTTCCGAAATTGGCGCCATTAATCATTCTAAGTTTGGCCCTTCATCAGTTAACATCTGACTGATCTTTGTGCTTGTAAATCTCAGTTTAAATGATGCCAGACACATAAATATTAGTGAAATGGTGATTCTAAGGAGGATAGAGAAGGAGGAGAGGAAAAATGTGTGACAGAATATTATCAGGGCTGTAACTTAAAATTTTTTAATGAAATTATGTTAAGTTACCTATTTTAGAGGCAGCAGCCATTTTGTTGTCATTCTTGTTATTTAGGTACACTGATTTTTCAGGGTTTTCCTCTCTCCCTTTCCTTTAAGTCCCCTCTTGCTATTCTCCCATGCTTTTGGCATAGTTTCTGTAATTATTATTACTAAAATTTCTTGGGAGTTTTAGCTGAATAACAGAATGAATTCTGTTCTTTTCCCCATGTTTACGTCTTCACCTATGGGTGGTTAGGCGTTGTGTTCTGCATCTACCATCTGATGTTCTGCAGTTTGTTCCCTGGAAGTCTCTGTTTTGCATCAGATAGTGTATTATTGGTAACTGATTTCGGGCCTGGGTGCCTGGAGTCTTATTTTAGTGTTTTTACACTTATTGTTTACATTTACAATAGCCCTCTGTGTGAGGGGGGATTTCTTGAAAATAATATCTTGATGTTAATTTAATCATAACTGGATTCATTATTATTGTTCGTAAGTGTTGCATAAATTGTTTAAAATATTTTTAAAATTTTTGTCCACACTTAGGCTTGGGATCCATTGGGGCTCAACGTTACTTTTCAGAAACTTGGGCTGTTCTGAAAAAATATTTTTTCAAAATATTTTGATTTCAATTATTTTTTCTATGTTAATGGATCATATTATTATTATGTATTTTGATTGTCAGGGGTTGGTGCGAGTACCAGGACTTTGTTTTCTTTTCACATTGAAAGGATTTTGATCAATTGTAATAAGAGGAAGTCTTCCTCTGACTTTTATAATCATTCTATATGTGGTCAGTGTACTCGCATTAACTCCTGTTCTGTATCTGATGATTTTGATGACAACATGGGAAGCGTATGTCACGGTATGTTAGTGGGGAATTGGACATTCCGGTCCTTTCCCCGCAGGGTCACTCTACTTTATCAATTTCTATTTCAGACGATCAAGATTAGGGTGATGTATCTGTGATGTCTTCCAACAGTGTGCCTCCGTCGTCACAATTAATGAAGGGCTAGCAGAAAAGTGCTCATGTAAATACGCCAATTGCCTAAGAGGACCCTAGTAGGTTCGACGGCCTTTGACGTCCGCTAGCTCGCCCGGTGTAGCGTCCATTCATCGAATGGTTCGGCAGCCGGGTTCGTCCGTTACGGTCTAGAAGGAGTTTTGGGGTGATGCGAGCACTATAAATCAACCAAATGCACACCCAGTGACGGCGGATTAGAGGGAGAACGGAGGAAGCCTTTTAGTCCGGTTCATAGCTCGTTCTGGTCCATCCGGATGGCGAGCGAGAGAGGCCCCTCTCTCGTACAACAACATCTGGCCCCAGATGTTGTACAAATGTTTCGCATTCGGAGCATACGTCCGCCGCTCGGGACGCTCCGGAGAGACTGTCAATAAGGCTTCCTCATTCTCATGGTAGCGCACACGACCGCTCTTGGCTACGTGACCTCGGATATCCAGTCAGCTTCGCCAGTCAGAGAATCATCGGCGACCAGGTCACACCATCCGGTAGCCAGGGACACGAGGCCTGCAGACTCCGGACGTTCACATAGGAAAGTGTGCGGGAGTCAACGTACACGGAGCTTCCGGCGGCAATGCATCGTAAGACCGCTACTGCACAGGCCTCGGGGACGGACGTGCTATCCTAAATAGCACAGCTTATCGCAGCATCCCAGCAACAACTGAATCTGTCGCATATGTTTTATCCGACGATGCTGGGTCGGGACGCACCACGGAAGCGGGTACGGACGTCCGAAAATTTCATCCGGTCCGACGGGATACCGAAAGGGATTTGGAGGATTTCGAGCTTTCCCTTTCGGAACAACATATGCTGTTGTGTATGTCATCTGACTTGATCTTCTACAGGTTCTTTCGTCGGACCAGAATGCTGCGATGCCGGATAAGAAACTGATAGCGTCGGTGGACTTAGAAATTTTTGGTTCGGTTCAGGGACTTTGTCCCTCAGTTCCGACATAGTCCAATAATGTCACACAAACTTTCGAATTATTGAATGACACTATATATTTATTATTATAAGCTTGCTATTACCAAGCATTTCTGGTTTCTTGTTCGCAAAGTTACGGAGATGTCTTTCAAAAGTGTGCCTCTGTCGTCATAGTTAATGAAGAGCTAGCGGCAATAAGTGCTCATGGAATATGTCTATCGCCTAAGAGGTCCCTTGTAGGATCGACGGAGTGACATTCGCTAGCTCACCCGGTGTAGCGTACATTCATCGAATGGTTCGGCTGCCGGGTTCGTCCGTTGCAGTCTAGGAAGGAGATTTGGGTGATGCGAGCACTATAATTACTTTAGTACTCACCCAGTGACGGCGGATTGAGGACAGATCGGAGGAAGCCTGTTAGTCCGGTTCCTGGCTTGTCCAGGTCCATCCGGGCTGTGAGCGAGAGAGGTCCCTCTCTCATCCAACAACATAGGGGACCGCATGTTGTGGTTCAGATATTTTACATTCAGAGCATATGTCCGTCACTCGGGACGCTCCGTTATATTGACAGTCCGAGAGACTGTCGATAATGCTTCCTCATCCTCACAGCAGTGCACACGACCGCACATTGGCTACGTGACCTCGAGTATCCGATCAGTTTCGTCATTCAGTGATTCCACGGCGAACAGGTCACGCCATCCGGTAGCCAAGGGACACGAGGCCTATACACTCCGTTCGCTCGCATATTAGTAGTATGCACGGGGTAACGATCACGGAGCTTCCAGCGGCAATGCATCGTAGGACCGCTTCTCCACAGGCCTCAGTGACGGACGTGCTATCCGAGTTAGCACAGTTTTTTCGCAGCATCCCAGCAATCAACAGTTTCTTGGTCGAATCAGGAATTATCTGACGGCGCTGGGTCGGTGGGGTCCGCGGTTGCATCAGGTCTGGACGACCGAACGCTTTATAGGGTCCAACAGGATGGCGAAAGGGATTCAAAAGATTTCGAGTTTTCCCTTTCGTAGCATCGGAAGCTGCCATACATATCTTTCGGCATTATCTTCCAGTGATTGTTATTTCGGACTACATTGCTGCGATGTTGGATAAGAGACTTATAGCGTCATTGGACACGGAATTTTGGATCGGTTCAGGGACATTGCCCCTGACTTACCGACACAGTCCAATAATGTCATTAGAACATGTGTATTATTTATCGATGCTATATATATATATAAGCCTGCTACCAAGCATGATAGTTTAGTTTCTTGTCCGCAATGCTCATTTCTGCCTTTTATCATTTATACGAATAATTTATTTTGGCAGAACAGGGCATACCGAGAGTTCATATGCGTCTAGACGGCGTGGTTAAAGACTGGAAATAATCTTTTTCGCCGTCTATGTCTTTTCCAACCACAATGTTGGAAACGACAATGATGTCTAATAGACTTAACTTAGACGCTTTATGATACGTAATCCACCTTACTGAGGCGTTATCATTACGTCTTCAAGAGAAAGAATTCCGGGATATAATCCTCAATGTGATTTCTTTTGAGGGCAGTAGTTTGTTCACTTATAACTCCGCCCTTCAGTGGCTGCATGGAGTTGGTTAGACGTGACGCAGCCCTAGCTACATCCACGCGCGTGGATAGTAAGGTGAAGAACTCTCTCAGAGTCGCTTCGTTCTCGGAGAAGCTTCTCTTCGACGGCAACTTTTCAGCAATCCATGAATTGCTCGATTTACACGTTCTCTTGTCTATCTAGTGTAGCAAGAGATTCAGACTGGAGCAAACATTCGGTGGTTGACTCAGAGAGTGCCACTGCAGTTGCCGGATCCGAGTTTTATAATTATGACGGTTGCCATTCAAACAGGTTGGGATATAATATTGATCCCAACGGATTCGAAGTGCCAGGGTCTTTGGGTTCCGCAGTCTCTAAGCAAGCACTTATCTTCCACGGAATAATGTTTTTTTAGGCTTGCTTTATGTCATTGGATGAACATTATTCAGAATCGCATGTCCAAATCCTGTCCATTAATTCGACAGTAGTGGCGTATCTCCGGAACCAGGGAGGCACTCATTCGTTTCCGTTATTCAATTTAATGGAAAGAATCCTTCTGTTTGTTATAGTACACCAAGTTCTGCTTCGGTCCGTCGTATTCCGGGTCGTCTGATTGTATTACCGGACTCCCGTTCACTTATGGGTCGCTTGTTGCCGTCAGAATGGACTCTCAACAAACAAGTATTCAATCAGATTTGCTATCAATGGGAGCGCCCAATGATAATTTATTTACGACACAACTTGCTTGTCAATTGCAGACGTATGTGTTTGCTTGTCCGGATCTCTGAGCTTATGTTGTTAACGCTCTATTGCTCTAATAGGACGGAATGATAGGATATGCGTATCCTCCTGCGCTGTTGTTTCAGCAAGTATTGCTAAGATAAACAACCACAATACATTTCTGTTGATAGCATCTCTGTCTTCACAGAGACCGTGGGTAAATTTACTCTGATGTCTACTGTGGGACTTAACACGAAATCTTCCTCCATGAGAGGATCTTTTTTCGCTGGGTAAAATCGTGTCATCTTTATCACAACCCGCAAGGTCTCAACCTTCACGTATTCCGTTGTGTGGTCCTTATTGCATTGTAAGCATTGTACTGGACGAGCTTTGGACGTGATTCTTACTATAGGAGAACCTCTTCTTCGCTATACTATGCGGCTAAAGTGGAGGCTCTTCCGTCGTTGGTGTAGGGATCACTATGTTGATATTGTTGATCCCTCCATACTAGTCATTGCAACTTTTTAGTATACTTGTTTGACAAGATCTACTGCAGCCTGTTATTATTAAGGTTATAGGTTTATGTTACCTCATACCTATGCACTCTATGATAGTTTACAATTGAGTCTTATGTCTCTTTATCTAAGTCTGTTAGTAACTTTTCGATAAATAGACTTAGAATCATTAGATTAAATTCCTATATGGAAATTAACTTCGGTTCTTATTTAGCTAAGTAATCATTTGAGCCTCTGGAAACAGTAGATTTCAAATTCTGACCTTTTAGACAGTAATTCTGTTGGCTTCTCTTTTACTGAAGAGTCAGTGAGTTTCATGCACTATCGGTGGATGATTTTCACTTTCGTAGTTTCGGAATCACTACTTCCTTTACTATTTAGGTTGGATTTTTGCATAAGAGTCAGGCTCCTAATTTATATCCGGAACCTATTGTTATTAAGGTCCTTCCGTCTTCGTACGGGCATAGGCCTTTACTCTGTCCGGTTAGAGTTTATGTATTTATAAACAGATATCTGTTTATTACTACGGGCGTAAGCTTCTTCTGTCTTTGATGCCTAATAGAAGGATGTTACGCTCCATTCTATTGCTAATGGATTCAATTAACTATCGATACTGCTTATGGTATATCATTGACTCAGCAGTTGTGTTTGAGATTTCGGCTCATGAAGTAAGAGTTCTTCTACATCTTGGGCTTACATTAATAGTGTCGCTATTATAGATTTTTGAAGGCTGCTCATTGCGCTCAGCCATCCACATTCATGAATTTTTATCTCAGAAATATTGAGTCCATTTCTGCAGGCCTCTATTGTTAGGTCTATTATCTACTGCTCAGAATGTCATTCACTTAACAGTGGCTACTATAGCTAGGTAGGCTGTCTGTTTCGGCAGTGACTCCGTTCTGCTGCCCTCTTCGCTCTGGGCTATTTGACCCAGGGTAAGAAAAAGGGGGGGGGGGGGAGGGTGTTCCCTTGGGTCACCTGTTTTACTATGAAAACAAGGGGATACCTCCTCCGGAGTTAGTAATTCTGACCTGTTATTGGGATGGTTGTTTAGTGAGAAGTTTATGTTTTAAAATTCATTCAGGTCTTAGTTTTTAAAGTATAGCTTTTGAATATAGCACGTGTCAACAGACATTATTATACCATCCTCAGACACTTTTAAGGAGTATAAAGAGTCTCTATTCTCTAGACTTACTTTATTTATTGGCTTACTTTAAAAATTATTAGTATAAGGATTATACTAGATATTAATAGAGTACATGGATGTATGATGCTCAATTTTGGAAGGTGTTGTATCTTTCTAATTTATCATAAATAAGAAAGATACATGTAAGGCCTAATACTTCTTTTTCCCTAGAGGGGATGACTCTATTTTATATAATTGAGCGTATTCCATCTTGCTCTATGTCCTTGGCCCTCCAGCCTTTTTACTATTCAGCTATGTCTGGGTCATTGGTACAGTATAAAAATGTTAAAAAATTTATAGTAATTTATATATTTTTTATACTTACCAATGACCCAGACGGGGATGGCCCTCCCAGGAGTTGGGAACTCTTGCCTCCCCGCTGAGTACATAGCGCTTACCAGGCACTGGTTATTAGAATGATTAATGGTGCCAATTTCGGAACGTCCTTGACACTGCACATGCGCAGTAGAGGTGAAATATGGAGGGCCATTCAGGACATGTTTTCTTTGGTTTTAGATGCAAATTTTGGGGATTGGGGGGCAAAATTTGTGTTTGGCCCTATATTTTAAGAGTTAGCACCAGCTATGTCTGGGTCATTGGTAAGTATAAAAAATATATAAATTACTATAAATTTTTTAACTTTTTAGCTCACCTGAGCGAAGCTCAAGGGGAGCTTTACTAATCACTTTCTGTCCGTCGTCCGTCGTCGTCCGTCCGGCGTTAACTTTACATTATCGACTTCTCCTCCTAAACCACTAGCCCAATTTTATTCAAATGTTGGCTAAATGTTTATTACCTAATGCCAATTCAGATTTGTTCAAATGAAGTTGCCCCTCCTCCTGGGTGGTGCCACGCCCCCAAGGGGCACCAAAATCTTTGTAAATCTTCTTCTCATGAACCAGCAGTAGCAGAGACTTGATATTTGGTGTGCAGCTTCCTTTTGAGGTGTAGACTCAGAATTGTTCAAGAGAAGTTTGTGGGGCTATACTTGGCGTCGTTATGGGAGGGGCAAAATTTTTTGCCCCGCCCAAAATTTCTATTTTCCAAACCGAGAGGCTGATTTGAACGAAATTTTATGTGAGGGCTTATTGGGTCATGAGTACTTGATTTATGCAAAAAAAATTTTCCCGCAGCCCCGTGGGAACCGCAGGAGCTAAAAATAGAAAAAATTTAAAACGCCCATATCTCCAAAACTGCACGGCACTGAGAATTTTTATTTGGTGTGCAGCTTCCTTAGGACCAACAGAAAGGATTGGTAAAAAAAAAATGCCATCGGTTTTATCATAGGGTACAGTTTCGGGACTTTGAAAAAGTGCTGAGTCAGCACTTTTTAACACTGTAGGCAATGGGAAAAACATTAAAAAATCTTCTTCTCCAGATCCAGCAGGCAGAATCTTTTGATATTTGGTATGCAACATTGTAGGGTGGATCTGATTCAAGTTTGTTCAAATCGGCCCCCTGGGTTCATATTTGGGCTCAGTATAGGAGCCCGATTTCGAACTTCGTGCATTTCAGGCAAATTTCTTAAAAAATCTTCTTCTCCAGATCCAGCAGGCAGAATCTTTTGATATTTGGTATGCAACATTGTGGGGTGGATCTGATTCAAGTTTGTTCAAATCGGCCCTCTGGGTTTATATTTGGGCTCAGTATAGGAGCCCAAATTTGAACTTACTGCATTTCAGGCAAATTTCTTTGAAAATCTTCTTCTCCAGATCCAGCAGGCAGAATCTTTTGATATTTGGCATGCAACATTGTAGGGTGGATCTGATTCAAGTTTGTTCAAATCGGCTCCCTAGATTCATATTTGGGCTCACTATAGGAGCTTGAATTCGAACTTAGTGCATTTCAGGCAAATTTCTTCAAAAATCTTCTTCTCCAGATCCAGCAGGCAGAATCTTTTGATATTTGGTATGCAACATTGCGGGGTGGATCTGATTCAAGTTTGTTCAAATCGGCCCCCTGGATTCATATTTGGGCTTAATATAGAAGCCTGAATTCGCACTTAGTGCATTTCGGGCAAATTTATTAAAAAATCTTCTTCTCCAGATTCAGCAGGCAGAATCTTTTGATATTTGGTATGCAACATTGTGGGGTGGATCTGATTCAAGTTTGTTCAAATCGGCTTCCTAGTTTCATATTTGGGCTCACTATAGAAGCTCGAATTCGAACTTAGTGCATTTCAGGCAAATTTCTTAAAAATCTTCTTCTCCAGATCCAGCTTCAGAATCTTTTCATATTTGGTAAGCAACATTGTGGGGTGGATCTGATTCAAGTTTGTTCAAATCGGCCCCCTGGGTTAATATTTGGGCTCCATATAGGAGCCCAAATTTTAACTTAGTGCATTTCAGGCATATTTCTTAAAAAATCTTCTTCTCCAGATCCAGCAGGCAGAATCTTTTGATATTTGGTATGCAACATTGTGGGGTGGATCTGATTGTGATTCATGAACGTATTTATTTGTAAAGTTGATAGAATCTTAGACAAAATTTGCAGAAAAGATCTACTATAGAAGGGGTGGTATCCAGGGTGAACCGTTTACCCAAATCTAGCAGTACTAATGCATTATTCACTCAAATCTCCGTTCAAATTTTATGACCCCTCATTGGAACACACGCATTCAGCTCATTCCAACAAAGGTCATATGCCATGTTTTCGAGACAAAAGAATAAAAATTTTAGTTATTCATGAAATTTTTAGGCAACTGTTGTCTGTTATTCACATTGCTTCATGAAATTTCAGTACTTTTAGAAGTTACCTCAGTAATCAAGGGTTAATTCCCCTTAATTAAATGTCACCTCTAAAAAACAACCACTTTGCATATCTTACCTTTTTACCAGCATAACTGCCAAAACTTGTCAGCATTCTTTGCAAAAATCGCTATTCAAATTTTAATTTTTGTCTCTTAAACATACATGTACTTATCGCTTGTAAATACCCCATTGGAATGAGCTTTTTGAGCTCATTCCAATGAGAGGTTGCACACCATGCTTTTTGAGTCAAAAAAGCAATTTTTTAGTTATTCCAGAATTTCGTACGTAAAACACAGCTTTATGACTTCACATTAAAATGAGCTCTCTAAGCTTGTTCCAATCAACATTCACGCACTATGTCTTTCACACAAAAAATAAAATATTTTTATACTGTACCAATGACCCAGACTTAGCTGGTGCTAACTCCACAAAAACCAGGGCCAAACACAAATTTTGCCCCCCAATCCCCAAAATTTGCATCCAAAACAAAAAGAAATCATGTCCTAAAGGACCTCCATAGTACGACTCTACTGCGCATGCGCAGTGACGCAGTCGTCCCGAAATTGGCGCCAAATATCATTCTCTGTTTGGCCCTTCATCAGTCAACATCTCACTGATCTTTGTGCTTGTAAATCTCAGTTTAAAGGATGCCAGACACGTAATTCTTGGAGAAAATGTGATTCTAAGGAGGATAGAAGGAGGAGAGGAAAAAAGAAGTGGCAAAAAATAATCAGGGCTGTACTTAAAATTTTTTGTTGAAATTATGTTAAGTTGCCTATTTTCGAGGCAAACGCCTCTTGTTGTCATTCTTGCTAATTGTTGCACTGCTTATTCAGTGTTTCCTCTCCCCTAACCTTCTAAAGTCCCCCCTTGCAATTCTCCCATGCTTTTGGCATATTTTTGAGAAGTTTCATTTCTAAAAATTCCCTGGGAGAGTTGCTTGGTTACAGAATGTTTTCTGTTATTTTCCCCATAGTTACGTTTTCACCCATGGGTGTATAACATTTGTGTTCTGCATCTTCCATCTGATGTTCTGCAGATTCTCCCCTGGGAGTCTCTGTTTTGCATCAGATAGAGTGTAATTGATGACTGATTCCGGGCCAGTTTTTTCAGTGCCTGGAGTCATGTTTTCTTCTGTGTTTACACTGTTTGTTTTCATTGGCAACAGCCTTTTTTGAGGGGGGCTGTTTGCCTTTGAGGTAGTTTATCTCATTATAAGATACATTTATATTATCCGAAAGTGTCTCATTAATTATTTTATATAATTTTAAAATTTTTGACCACACTTTGCCATCGGATCCATCGGGGCTCAACGTTACTTTTCAGCAACTTGGGCTTCTCTGAAAAAATATTTTTTCAAAATTATTTTGTTTTGCAATTGTTTTTTCATTTATTAATGGATCATGTTATTATGTATCTTTGTGTCAGGGGTTTTTGCGAGTAACTAGGACTTATTGTTGTTCTTTCACAATGAAGGGAATTTGTTCAAATTGTAATAGGAAGAAATCTTCCTCTGACTTTCATGATTATTGCATTAATTGTAGTCAGTGTTCTCGCATTAATCCCTGTCCTGTATGTGAACATTGGGATGAGAAACATTGGAAACGTGTGTCACGATATGTTGTTTCTGGAGAAAGAGCGATGCCGGCTCTTTCTCCACAAGGTCACTCTACTCTCTCAGTTTCTATTTCAGAGGAACCAGAACAGGGTGATGTTTCCATGTTATCTTCTTCAAGTGTGCGTCCGTCGTCACAAATAAATACAGAGCTAGCGGCAAAAGTGCTCATGGAGATTAGACAAATGTCGTCCGCTAGCTCGCCCGGTGTAGCGTCCATTCACCGAATGGTTCGGCAGCCGGGTTCGTCCGATGCGGTCCAAGAGGAAATTTTGGGTGATGCGAGCACTATAAAAATAATAGATGCACACCCAGTGACGGCGGATAGTGAACGAGAACGGAGGAAGCCTTTTAGTCCGGTTCCTAGCTCGTCCAGGTCCAGCCGGGCCGCGAGCGAGAGAGGCCCCTCTCTCGTACAACAACATCTGGGACCCGATGTTGTGGTACAAAATGTGTCTTTAGCGGAGCATACGTCCGTCGCTCGGGACGCTCCGTTGTATAAGCAGTCCGCAGAGACTGTTAAGGCTTCCTCTTCTCGTCGGCGCACACGACCGCACCTTGGCTGCGTGACCTCCGATATTTTGCCAGCTTCGCTGATGAAGGATTGTTCGGCGACCAGGTCACACCATCCGGCAGCCAGGGATTCGAGACCGATGGACTCCGGACGTTCGCATAGGAAAAGTATGCGGGAGCCATCTGATGCGGAGCTGCCCTCGGCGAAGCAGCGAAAGACCGCTCCTCCGCAGGTCTCGACGTCGGACATTCTAGTGCAGATAGCACAGCTTATCGCAGCATCCCAGCAGCCGACAGAAACGGTGTCGGATCGAGAATTATCCGACGGCACTGGGTCGGTACGCTCCGCCGAAGCATCGGCGGCGGACGACCGGGAACATCGGGAGGTCCGACCGGATGGTGAAAGGGATACGGATGAATTGGAGCTATCCCTTTCGGAACAACACAAAGCTGCCGTGGACTTCATCCGGCACTTTCTTCCTCAAGTTGTTCCGTCGGGCCAGACTGCTGCGCTTCCGGACAGGAGAATTATAGCGTCATTGGACTCTGATTTTTTCGAGCGGTTCAGGGACATCGCTCCCGAGTTTCCGTCGCAGTCCAATAATGTTGCAAGAACATTTGAATTATTGAACGACGCTATTTTTAAACTTGCTTCCAGGACGGGGAAAGCAGGCTTCTTGTCCGCAAATACTCTCAACCTGCCTTTCATTAATGCAAGGAATAAATTCGACACGGCAGGTCAGGGTATACCGAGAGTTCCTCTGCGTATGGACGACGAGGCGGAAGACTTAGAGCTATCATTACCGTCGTCAGCTTCTATTCCAACCGCAGTGTTGGAAACAGCTATTGCGTCTAACAGAGCCAATTTAGATGCCTTATCTTACGCAGATCACCTTACTAAGGCGTTATCACTGCGTCTTCAAGGGGAAGAGTTTCAGGATATACAATCCTCCTTAAGACTTCTTTCAAGGGCAGTAGCTTATTCCACGTGTAACTCCGCCCTTTCAGTGGCAAATCTGGAGTTGGTTAGACGTGACGCAGCCCTGTCTACATCCACACTAGTGGATTCTAAGGTGAAGAACTCTCTTAGAGTCGCTTCGGTCTCAGGAGATCTTCTCTTTGACGGCAAGCTTTCCGCTATTTATGATAATATTAAAAAGAAAGCTAGTGATTCTCTGTTGTTTAGATCCGCTCCTAAAAGGTCGGATACAGCAGACACGAATAAGGCGGGCACTTCTGGGTCTTATCCGCCCAAGAGAGGTTCCTATAGAGGTTCCGGTGCGTCCTCTAGCTCTTATTCGAGAGACCGTCAGGATAGTGACTCTCGTTAGGGACGTCCTTCAGGCCGGGACAATCGGTCGGACGCCCCGAGGTCGACGAGGCAAGGTGCGGGTCGTGGAAGACGTGGTTTCTCCTACCGCAGGCCTCGCAGATCCAGGAGGTGATGGCTTAAACCTCTATCGCGTTCCGGTTGGCGGAAGGTTGTCGAGTTTTTCTCAAGAGTGGGCGTCGATTACGGACGACCCGTGGGTGAGAGGAGTGACTTCGGAAGGTCTAAAGATATCCTTCAAACGAAAGCCTCCATTAACTCGAAGTCCAAAGTGGACTCATCTTCCGTCAAACCCTCAGAAAAGAGACGCTCTGCTATCAGAGGTGCAGTCTCTTTTAATGAAGAACGCGGTAGAGGTCGTAGAAAACCAGGAATCGCTGGGATTCTACAGCCATCTGTTTCTGGTTCCGAAACCAGACGGCTCGTTCCGTCCAGTCATAGATTTGAGCTGGATAAACAAGCTGATCGTCGCTCCGAAGTTTTATATGGAGACGATTCGATCGGTCAGAGCGAGTATTCGGGTGAACGATTATGCAACGAGCATAGATCTCAAAGATGCGTACTTTCACGTCATGGTACATCCGACATTCCGAAAGTATCTACGCTTCGCAGTCCTAGGAGTGGTGTATCAGTTCCGGGCCATGTGCTTCGGATTGAATCTAGCACCCTGGGCTTTCACTCGGGTAATGAACTCGGTAATGATCTACTTCCGAGCTCATTCGTCTGCGGTAACGTCGGCCTACCTGGACGACATTCTTCAGAGGTACGGCAACGAGTTAACGCTTCAGAACGATGTTCAGAATCTTCTTCTATTGCTCCGACGTCTCGGTTTCATAGTAAACGAGGAGAAGTCGGATCTGGTGCCGTCCAAGTCATTCACTCATCTGGGAATGAGCTTCGAGACGCACAACAATCTCGTTCGTCTGCCGTTAACCAGAGCGAAATTAGTCAGTTGTTACACTCGCTATTGTCTGAATACAGACAAAGTCACGGCGAGAGAATTTATGAGACTGATAGGTCTGTGCGGAGCCGCCGCGGATCTCATTCCGATGGGACGGCTACGCACACGGCCTCTTCAAATTTTCCTGACTCAGAATTGGAGTGTGAAAATTCATTCGCTCGATGTAGACGTTCTCTTGTCAGATCAAGTGAAACAAGAGATTCAGACTTGGGCAAACATTCAGTGGTTAACTCAAGGAGTTCCGCTGCAGTTGCCGGATCCGAGTTTTACCATTATGACGGATGCCAGTCAAACAGGTTGGGGTGCATCATTAATCCCAACGGATTCGAGATGCCAGGGTCTTTGGGATCCGCAATTCCTGTGCAAGCACATAAACATCAAGGAAATGATGTCAATTTGGCTTGCGTTACGTCACTGGATGGACATTATTCACGATGCTCATGTCCAAATCCTATCCGACAATACGACAGTAGTGGCGTATATACGGAATCAGGGAGGCACTCATTCAGTTCCGTTGTTCAATCTAACGGAAAGAATCCTTCTGTTTGCGTTGGAACATCACGTTCTTCTTTCGGTCCGTCACATACCGGGTCGTCTGAATGTGCTAGCAGACTCCCTTTCACGAAAGGGTCGCTTGTTGCCGTCGGAGTGGACTCTCAACAAACAAGTATTCAATCAGATTTGCTACCAATGGGAACGGCCAATGATAGACTTATTTGCGACACATCTCAACAATCAGTTGCAAACGTATGTGTCCCCGTGTCCGGATCCAAGAGCATTTGCAGTAGACGCTCTATCGATCCCTTGGGACGGAATGATAGGATATGCGTATCCTCCAGCGCCGTTAATTCAACAAGTATTGCTAAAGATAAAACAATCTCAATGCAAGATTCTGTTGGTAGCATCTCTGTCGCCACAGAGACCGTGGATAAATCTACTCAGGTGTCTGTTGTGGGACCTACCGCGGAAGCTCCCTCCACGAGAGGATCTTCTTTGGCAGGGGAAATCGCGCCAACTACATCACAACCCGCAAGGTCTCAACCTTCACGTTTTTCCGTTGTGCGGTCCTTCTTGCATGGCAAGCACTTTACAGGACGAGCAGTGGACGCGATTTCTAACTGTAGGAGGACCTCCTCTTCGCTAAACTATGCGGCTAAGTGGAAGGTTTTCCGTCGTTGGTGTAGGGATCATTCTGTTGATATATTTGATCCCTCTATACCAGACATTGCTA
The DNA here is from genome assembly GCA_031216915.1 of Pictodentalium vernedei. NCBI lineage: Eukaryota > Metazoa > Mollusca > Scaphopoda > Dentaliida > Dentaliidae > Pictodentalium > Pictodentalium vernedei. The sequence goes on from CM062295.1 coordinate 580,783,003, forward strand.
ACTTTCTAGTATACTTGTTTGACGAAATCAAACTGCAACCTGTTACTATAAAGGGTTATAGATCTATGTTATCTGATACCTATGCACATCATGATAGTTTACAAATTGGATCTAATGTCTCTTTATCGAAATTGGTTAGAAACTTTTCGATAAATAGACCCAGAACTCTTAGATTAATTCCTAAGTGGAATTTAGCTTGGGTTCTCCTTAAATTGAAGGAAAAGCCATTTGAACCTCTTGGGACAGTAGATTTCAAATTCTTATCTTATAAGACAGCTTTTCTCTTAGCTTTCTCTTCTGCCAGAAGAGTCAGTGAGCTTCATGCACTATCGGTGGATGATTCTCATTATCGTAGTGTTGGGAACACTATCACCTTCACTACTAATGTCGGTTTTTTTAGCTAAGAATCAGGCTCCTAATAAATATCCGGAACCTATTGTTATTAAGGCTCTTCCGTCTTCAGACGGGCGTAGGCCTTTACTCTGTCCTGTTAGAGCACTACGTATCTATAAACAGAGATCTCAGTTCATCAGAAAGGGACGGAAACGTTTCTTTCTGTCTTTGATGCCTAATAGAAAGGACATTTCAGTCCATTCTGTTGCTAGATGGATTCAGTTAACTATCCGTACTGCATATGAAGATTTATCTTCTTCTCAGCAGTCTGTGCTTAAGATTTCTGCTCATGAAGTAAGAGCTCTTTCTACTTCCTGGGCTTATGCTAATAGTGTTGCTATTACAGATTTAATGAAGGCTGCTTATTGGTCTCAGCCATCCACATTTACTAATTTTTATCTCAGAAATATTGAGTCCATTTCTGGAGACCTGCATTGTTTAGGTCCGTTATCTGTTGCTCAGAATGTCGTCCACTAAACAGTTGCAACTATAGTTATGCAGGCTTTCTGTTCCGGCAGTGACTCCGTCCGACTGCCCTCTTCGCTCTGGGCTATTTGACCCAGGGCAAGGGGAAGGGGGGGGGGGGGGCGGGTGTTCCCTTAGGTCACCTGCTTTATAGTGAAAAGCAAGGGAATGCCTCCTCCAAGACAGTATTTCTGAGTCGCTTCCAGGATGGTTTTAAAGTGTAATATTAATGTTTAATTTCATTCATGTCTTATTTTTAAAGTGTAGCTCGGTGTGAAGCATTTGTATATGTCAAGTGTCAAACGGGCTTTAATATACAATACTCGGACACTTTTAAATGATTATAAAGAGTCTCAATTCTCTGGACTACTTTATTTATTGGCTTGCTTTAAAAATAATTAGTATAAGGGTTATACTGGATGTTAATAGAGAACATGAATGTTATTGTGCTCAATTATTAAGGGTAGTGTATCTTTCTAATTTAAATATTAAATAAGAAAGATACATGTAAAGCCTAATACTCCTTTTCTCCTTAAGGGGTTACCTCTTTATTTTATAATTGAGCTTATTGGATTTTCCTCTATGTCCTAGGCCCTCCAGCCTGTTTACTATTCAGCTAAGTCTGGGTCATTGGTACAGTATAAAAATGTTAAAAAATTTATAGTAATTTATATATTTTTTATACTTACCAATGACCCAGACGGGGATGGCCCTCCCTGAGTTGGGAACTCTTGCCTCCCCGCTGAGTACATAGCGCTGACCAGGCACTGCCAGTAAGAATGATATTTGGCGCCAATTTCGGGACGACTGAGTCACTGCGCATGCGCAGTAGAGTCGTACTATGGAGGTCCTTTAGGACATGATTTCTTTTTGTTTTGGATGCAAATTTTGGGGATTGGGGGGCAAAATTTGTGTTTGGCCCTGGTTTTTGTGGAGTTAGCACCAGCTAAGTCTGGGTCATTGGTAAGTATAAAAAATATATAAATTACTATAAATTTTTTAACTTTCCATTTATTCAGGAATTTTGTTTGCAAGAACACTCTTACCCCCCCCCCCCCCCCCCCCACACACACACACACACACATACACACACACACACACACACACACACAAACACAGACACAGACACACACATCTAAAAGTTCGGGCAGCAAAAAAACAGTTACTTCAATTTTTAAATGCATTATAGGAACAACTTGCCTAATCAAATTTAAATACTTTTGCATCATTCTGTATCTAGAACAAACCATTTACCATATCTTTACGCAAAATTCTCCAGCATCATTCACAAAAAAACACCATTATTTATATATTCACATTTCTGTCTCAAAAATATACCTGATCTTCCCATACCCCTATTGGAATAAGCTATTTGAGCTTGTTCCAATGATGATAAAAAAAACTAATATTTTGGAAAATTTGTGAAAATTTTTGTTTTCTTGCATGCAAATATGTACATGTAGCACATGGAAGATATCCACAGTTGGGGAGAGATGTCCAAGGCTATCTCTTCACATTCCTTGTTTGTGCTTCAAGCTAAACCAGTTTGTCTGCAGAGATAAATTTGCTTTATTAAAAATCATTGGAGATTGGCCACACACCAATGATTTTAAATAAAACTAATTTTAGGTAACAAATGTTGAACTTCAAACAAAATCTATCACTCAACCAGTTAATGTTGATGAGGCATGACATGGTGAAGGTGACCTAAAATACATCTTAGAGTCACTTTGTCAGGTGAGCGATTAAGGCCATGTGGGGCCTCTTGTTTTTAAACCCCCCCCCTCCATCACTGATTTGAAAAAAAATGCCTGAGAATCAATTTATTTTGTGTTGCCTATGAGGTTTATTCCTATTGATAAGGGTATATCTTGTTTACAAAGGCACAGAATTTAGCTCTAGTATCTAGGTGACAGTGTTTCTGTATGCGTCGCAAAAATCTGTCTGCACCTGGCTAATGGTTAAACCTTACCTGATGAATCTGTCAAACAACTCAATGGTTCTCCCCCTTCCCCACCACCACACATTGTCAAGTTGCTTTTTCATGCTTCACTTACGAAACAAAGAATGACACCTTACTGGTGCAAGCTGATTGAAATACATGTAAGTTTGCTGAGTTATGATTTGGAAGTAAAAATGATGTTCTTAATACAGTTGAGCGCATTTAATTGGATATCTCTTAACTGGTAGAGTGCTGAATTATTTTTAGTCATCAAAATTTGTTCAAAAATCTCTACCATGTTACAATTTATGGGAGAGTGCAGGCACTCTCCCATAAATTGTAACAAGGAAACTCCATACAGACCAAATAATTTAGATTCAAAAATAATTTGAAGGACACCCACAGAGTTTGAAGCCTCTGGATTGCAGTACCTGCACTTTAGAGTAAAGCCCAAATATGTGCTTCCATCACTCTACCAGTTAACTGAATACAGTGGAGTCCTGTTGATTGAATAGCCATTTTGCTACATTTTGCTAATGAAAATTATTCAATTAACAGGAGTATACAATTAACAGGGATTGTGTCACTTTCCTGTATTCTAGAGATAAACGTAGCAATTATTCTATTATATCTTGTTTAACAGAGCTCCATGATCTCTGTCAAACAACACATAATAGATTAAATGCCTGTATTGAATGTACTGAGGCCAAATAGGTCTATAAACAAAGGAAATCTGGGGAAAGTCAGGATAATTCCTTGACAGGTTACAAGAGTTTTTATTCAATTAACAGGAGTTTATTCTATAACCTATATTCTATTGACAGGTCTGATTTGTACTGGAGGTATGGTAAATGGTTTTGTGTTGGGAAATTATATTCAATTAACAGGATTATTCAGTTAAGAGATATCCAATTAAGTGGGCTCCACTGTACCTTGTTAATTAAATATTACTTCCAAACACAAAACCATTTATCATATCTCAGTATACATTTGACCTGGTAACTGCATATAGGTTATACAGTAAACACCTAATACCTGAATTAAAAAAGCTTGTAACATGTCAAGATACTACCCTGACAATCACCAAATTCTCCTTGTTTATAGACCTCTTTGGCCTCAGTACATCCAATAGAGGCATTTAATATGCTAAATCTTGTTTGACAGAGCTCCATTAGTGTTGTCAAATGAGATATGCCGGGTAATAGATTAAATGCTCAGTTTATCTCTATTTATTTATTGGAGTTTAACAGCACTTTCAACAGCCAGTGTCACCTCATGTCAGACAGTTTTACAGGTGGAGGAAGCTGGAGAACCCGGAGAGAACCACCAAGCAACTGTCAGACTCCCCAACATACTAACTCCACACAAGCAGGGTTAGCATTGGTTGAAGACAGGTGTATTATCGATGTGCAGTATGCCTTAGTACACCGTGCCGCCATGCCCCCTCGCTGGCAATTGGGATTAAGTGTCTTGACCAAGGACACAAAGCTACCCCTGGCAGTGATTGGATCTTGGACCTCTTGGTTTGAAGCTCAGTGCCATAACCACTGAGCTAGAACGCTCCCGTTTTAGCTCTAAGCTACAGTAAAGTGGCCAAAATCATGTTAATTGAACACTGTTCAGTGAATAAATTTTACAGGCAAAGTGGCTATTCGATTACAGGGTTCCACTGTGTGAAGAACTTGATAATGTTTAATACTCCACAAATTTGCTCAGCTTTTTTAGGAGTTATACCCCTTTTTGTTGGAAATTCAGTGTTTTGTGGTAATATTTTATAAAACATGTACTTTGGGAGAAGGTCTTAGTCAAGTTCGATATTCACATAATTTCCTTGGATTGTGTTGGTGTTATGCCCGTTTTTGTTGCAAATTTGATTTTTGCCTGATGATATTGTGCCCATGATACAGTACAAGTCAAAATAAGTTGTAGCATAACTGCAAGAAACTAAGTATACTGCTGCTCCTGTACTGATAAGATCAGAATGTGACCTCATTTTTTGGAAAGCTCTCACTGAGAGCTTTGCAGAAAATGATGTCAGCTTCTGGTCTTGTCAGTGTTGGAAGAGAATGATACATAGTTTATAGGGGTTATCCTACAACTTATTTTGACTTGTACTGTAACTTGAACAAATAAATTTTGATTATCAAGAAACTTGTTATGGGCATACATTGTGAGAATATCTTGGTCATGTTCGATATTCACTAAATTTTCTTGGCTTTTAAAGGAGTTTACCTCATTTTGTTGGAAATTAGGTGTTTGTGTGATATTGACTTTGTGAATGCAATAACTTGAAAATTGTAACTTTCTATAGCAGTACGTTGTGAGCAGATATTTGGTCAAGTTCGTTATTCACCAGATTTTCTCAGATTTTGTAGGAGTTATGCCCCTTTTTGTTGGAAATTTGGTGTTTGTCTGATAATGGCTTTGAATACAACTTAAACAAATGTTATCAGGTTTTCACGAAATTTGCTATTGGCATACATTGTGAGAATATCTTGTTCGATAGTCACCAAATTTTCTTAGCTTTTGCAGGAGTGATGCCCCTTTTTGTTGGAAATTGGGTGTTTGTCTGATATGACTTTGCGAATGTGATATTCATGGACGTTTTTTCTGCTTTTGTACAGTATAGTCGCCATGGACTGGGCAGTGGTGTCCATGCATGCATTTACCTGTTAATTAAAATCATCATCAGCAAAATTTTAATTAATGAAGCCCTGGGTTGTTACTGGTGCTTCATTAATTAAAGTTTCAATGATCATTCCTATAATTAGTGTTTGGAATCTAATATTGTGTCTGTGGAAATTTTGCCCACTCGTGGAAAGTGACCAGTCCACGGTGGCTGTACTGTAGAAGTTATGCCTCCTCTTGTTTAAAACTTGATGTGTGATAATGATTTGGTGAACACTATAACTTCGACAAATATCAGATTTTAATGAAACTTGCTACAGGCATACATTGTGAGAAGATCTTGGTGACGTTTGATATTCAAAAAATGTCCTTCATTTTCATAGGAGTTATGTCCCTTTTCATTGAAAATTCAGGGCTTGTCTGATAATGCCTTTGTGAATACAATAACTTGAAAAAATGTAATCAGATTTTCACAACACATGCTACAGACATACATTGTGAGATGTTTTTGTATTTTGTCATTTTCATGTAGATCTGCTTCTTTCTTTACAGGCAGGGGATTTTGCCATCTCGTGGCATATGCTTGTTCATTTTGGGTGTCGTCGTCTAGTATATTGAAGTAAAGGTGATGGGGCCAATGATATTTATCCACCATCATCACTGACCGAAACACACTTTACCCAATAAAATAATTGACGTAAAATTCTAACAATTCTCTGTGAAAATGTAAATTTATATGGAGAAAAATATGTTCTTTATAACCTTTTACTGAACTCGAATCGCAGATGACACTTGCTATCTAATTTTGTGAATGAAAAAAGATGAATTTTTTGCCTTCAAAACATAGCTTATGACCTTTCTTTGGAACAAGCTTGATGACCTCATAGCAAGAGATCATAGCTATATTTTAAACGCCAAAATTGTTAAAATAATAAAAATTTGAAGTGTTTCTTTGTGAATAGTGCTGGCAGGTTATAGCCATTACCTTAGGTTAGAGGTTGATAAAAGAATTCTCAAAATTGACCTTTGGAAATCAGCAACACCAAAATGAATTGCTGATGGAAAGTGTGTCCAACATCTATCAGTGAGAACAATAATTCAGTAGCAATATATTTGCACCCAGCCTGAAAATAAGCAGACTGTCATCTACAGAATGAGGAACCCAGATGGTGAATTTGGTGATGCTACCCTGTACAGCAAGGTAGCATCACTAAATTTACCCTCTGTGAGCCTCAATCTGAATCAAGGTCTGAAGTCTAAACAGCAAGAGGTGCCCAGAGGATAAATTGGCACACTGTATGGGATAGCATCAGCAAATTCACCCTCTGAGGATCTCATTCTTCAAATGGCAGATTGCTTATTTTCAGGCTTGTTTACACCATATTCAAAACAGCTGAAAGCGTTCCAATGATGATCTGCTAGGTGTCCAAATGTTGTACATGTAATTACAAAGCAGTCTGCCATCCTCTGTTTTGGGGACATGACAGAAAACAAGCACCAGCATTCAGGTTTTTTGAAGAGGTATTCCATGTGATCTCTTGATAACTTGTTCTGTTTGTTTTCAAGGATTGAGTATACCAGATTTACTTGAAGCAATACTACAGCTCTTTCCATTGGACCAGTATGTAGAACAACCTGTGAGTAAATTTCATCATTTTATTCTTATGTGTAAAATACTCAACATTCTAAGTTATTGTGATGAACTGACAGTAAGATGGTCTGAGGTTTGTGGATTGGAGCTTTTGTTCAACAGAGATGTGAAGCTTTGAGGTTGAACAAAAGCTCCAGGCCACAATCCTCAGACCATCTTACCACCTATAAGGCAACTTTCATGACAACAAATTTAGTAAATAAACCTCCTGTGTACCCTCACATTGTCACTGGACAATAAAAAATCAATAACGTAGATAAAGGTCAAGGTTTCTCCATCACAGTTCAGATCATGAACTTGTGTGCAGGTTGTGAGTGTACATTCATAAAATGATCACTGGCCTCGAAATATACAATTTTATAGACAGTATGCACTTTGAATCTCCTCCCACTGTTATCTTCTTTTCAAGTATTTTGCATGGTGACGTCAGATGGGAATATATAAAAAAAAAACTAAGCAAGCTCTCGTCCAATCAGAGGGTGTGGATTTTAGTCTTATTGGAACATGTAATCTTCAAAGTCTTCATTTCACACAAGATTTTGAAATACAGTGGCACCCACTTATTTAGATATTACTGGATTGAATAACCCTGTTATTTGAATATAAAATCCAAATGCCAAACCATTTACCATACATTCAGTATAAATTTGCCCTGTTAATTGCATATAGGTTGAAGAGTAAACCCCTGATAATTGAGTACAACATCTTGTGATCAATTGAAGATTTACTCTGACAATCATTGAAATGCCCTTTGTACCAGAGCTCCAAGAGCTCATCAAAACAAGATATAATAGAATAAATGCTCAGTTAATCACTAAAATACAGGGAGGTTACTAAATTTCTGTTAATTTAATACTCCTGTTTTAATTGAATATATTCACTTGCAAGATATTATTTGGGATCACTAATTAACCCTTTTCCCAACATAAAGGCCAAAACCAGCCAGCACTATTCACAAAAATTACCATTCAATATTTTTATACTGTACCAATGACCCAGACTTAGCTTAGCTGATGCTAACTCCAACAAAACCAGGGCCAAACACAAATTTTGCCCCCCAATCCCCAAAATTTGCATCCAAAACAAAAAGAAATCATGTCCTAAAGGACCTCCATAGTACGCCTCTACTGCGCATGCGCAGTGACGCAGTCGTCCCGAAATTGGCGCCAATTATCATTCTCTGTTTGGCCCTTCATCAGTCAACATCTCACTGATCTTTGTGCTTGTAAATCTCAGTTTAAAGGATGCCAGACACGTAATTTTTGGAGAAAATGTGATTCTAAGGAGGATAGAAGGAGGAGAGGAAAAAGAAGTGGCAAAAAATAATCAGGGCTGTACTTAAAATTTTTTGATGAAATTATGTTAAGTTGCCTATTTTCGAGGCATGGGCCTCTTGTTGTCATTCTTGCTAATTGTTGCACTGCTTATTCAGTGTTTCCTCTCCCCTAGCCTTCTAAAGTCCCCCCTGGCAATTCTCCCATGCTTTTGGCATATTTTTGAGAAGTTTCATTTCTAAAATTTCCTGGGAGAGTTGCTTGGTTACAGAATGTTTTCTGTTATTTTCCCCATAGTTACGTTTTCACCCATGGGTGTATAACGTTTGTGTTCTGCATCTTCCATCTGATGTTCTACAGATTCTCCCCTGGGAGTCTCTGTTTTGCATCAGATAGAGTGTAATTGATGACTGATTCCGGGCCAGTTTTTTCAGTGCCTGGAGTCATGTTTTCTAGTGTGTTTACACTGTTTGTTTTCATTGGCAACAGCCTTTTTTGAGGGGGGCTGTTTGCCTTTGTGGTAGTTTATCTCATTATAAGATACATTTATATTATCCGAAAGTGTCTCATTAATTATTTTATATAAATTTAAAATTTTTGACCACACTTTGCCATCGGATCCATCGGGGCTCAACGTTACTTTTCAGCAACTTGGGCTTCTCTGAAAAAATATTTTTTCAAAATTATTTTGTTTTGCAATTGTTTTTTCATTTATTAATGGATCATGTTATTATGTATCTTTGTGTCAGGGGTTTTTGCGAGTAACTAGGACTTATTGTTGTTCTTTCACAATGAAGGGACATTGTTCAAATTGTAATAGGAAGAAATCTTCCTCTGACTTTCATGATCATTGTATTAATTGTAGTCAGTGTTCTCGCATTAATCCCTGTCCTATATGTGAACATTGGGATGAGAAACATTGGAAACGTGTGTCACGATATGTTGTTTCTGGAGAAAGAGCGATGCCGGCTCTTTCTCCACAAGGTCACTCTACTCTCTCAGTTTCTATTTCAGAGGAACCAGAACAGGGTGATGTTTCCATGTTATCTTCTTCAAGTGTGCGTCCGTCGTCACAAATGAATTCAGAGCTAGCGGCAAAAGTGCTCATGGAGATTAGACAAATGTCGTCCGCTAGCTCGCCCGGTGTAGCGTCCATTCACCGAATGGTTCAGCAGCCGGGTGCGTCCGATGCGGTCCAAGAGGAAATTTTAGGTGATGCGAGCACTATAAACATTCAATGTGCACACCCAGTGACGGCGGATAGTAAACGAGAACGGAGGAAGCCTTTTAGTCCGGTTCCTAGCTCGTCCAGGTCCAGCCGGGCCGCGAGCGAGAGAGGTCCCTCTCTCGTACAACAACATCTGGGACCAGATGTTGTGGTACAAAATGTGTCTTTAGCGGAGCATACGTCCGTCGCTCGGGATGCTCCGGTGTATAAGCAGTCCGCAGAGACTGTTAAGGCTTCCTCTTCTCGTCAGCGCACACGACCGCACCTTGGCTGCGTGACCTCCGATATTTTACCAGCTTCGCCGATGAAGGATTCTTCGGCGACCAGGTCACACCATCCGGCAGCCAGGGATTCGAGACCGATGGACTCCGGACGTTCGCATAGGAAAAGTATGCGGGAGCCATCTGATGCGGAGCTGCCCTCGGCGAAGCAGCGAAAGACTGCGCCTCCGCAGGTCTCGACGTCGGACATTCTTGTGCAGATAGCACAGCTTATCGCAGCATCCCAGCAGCCGACAGAAACGGTGTCGGATCGAGAATTATCCGACGGCGCTGGGTCGGTACGCTCCGCCGAAGCATCGGGGGCAGACGACCGGGAACATCGGGAGGTCCGACCGGATGGTGAAAGGGATACGGATGAATTGGAGCTATCCCTTTCGGAACAACATAAAGCTGCCGTGGACTTCATCCGGCACTTTCTCCCTCAAGTTGTTCCGTCGGGCCAGACTGCTGCGCTTCCGGACAAGAGAATTATAGCGTCATTGGACTCTGAATTTTTTGAGCGGTTCAGGGACATCGCTCCCGAGTTTCCATCGCAGTCCAATAATGTTGCAAGAACATTTGAATTATTGAACGACGCTATATTTAAACATGCTTCCAGGACGGGGAAAGCAGGTTTCTTGTCCGCTAATACTCTTAACCTGCCTTTCATTAATGCAAGGAATAAATTCGATATGGCAGGACAGGGTATACCGAGAGTTCCTCTGCGTATGGACGACGAGGCGGAAGACTTAGAGCTATCATTACCGTCGTCAGCTTCTATTCCAACCGCGGTGTTGGAAACAGCTATTGCGTCTAACAGAGCCAATTTAGATGCCTTATCTTACGCAGATCACCTTACTAAGGCGTTATCACTGCGCCTTCAAGGGGAAGAGTTTCAGGATATACAATCCTCTTTAAGACTTCTTTCAAGGGCAGTAGCTTATTCCACGTGTAACTCCGCCCTTTCAGTGGCAAATCTGGAGTTGGTTAGACGTGACACAGCCCTAGCTACATCCACACTAGTGGATTCTAAGGTGAAGAACTCTCTTAGAGTCGCTTCGGTCTCAGGAGAACTTCTCTTTGACGGCAAGCTTTCCGCTATTTATGATAAAATTAAAAAGAAAGCTAATGATTCTCTGTTGTTCAGATCCGCTCCTAAAAAGTCGGATACAGCAGACACGAATAAGACAGGCACTTCTGGGTCTAATGCGCCCAAGAGAGGTTCCTATAGAGGTTCCGGTGCGTCCTCTTGGTCTTATTCGAGAGACCGTCAGGATAGCGACTCTCGTTCGGGACGTCCTTCAGGCCGGGATAATCGGTCGGACGCCCTGAGGTCGACGAGGCGAGGTGCGGGTCGTGGAAGACGTGGTTTCTCCTACCGCAGGCCTCGCAGGTCCAGGAGGTGATGGCTTAAACCTCTATCGCGTTCCGGTTGGCGGAAGGTTGTCGAGTTTTTCACAAGAGTGGGCGTCGATTACGGACGACCCTTGGGTGAGAGGAGTGACTTCGGAAGGTCTAAAGATATCCTTCAAACGAAAGCCTCCATTAACTCGAAGTCCAAAGTGGACTCATCTTCCGTCAAATCCACAGAAAAGAGACGCTCTGTTATCAGAGGTGCAGTCTCTTTTAATGAAGAACGCGGTAGAGGTCGTAGAAAACCAGGAATCTCTGGGATTCTACAGCCATCTGTTTCTGGTTCCGAAACCAGACGGCTCGTTCCGTCCAGTCATAGATTTGAGCTGGATAAACAAGCTGATCGTCGCTCCGAAGTTTTATATGGAGACGATTCGATCGGTCAGAGCGAGTATTCGGGTGAACGATTATGCAACGAGCATAGATCTCAAAGATGCGTACTTTCACGTCATGGTACATCCGACATTCCGAAAGTATCTACGCTTCGCAGTCCTAGGAGTGGTGTATCAGTTCCGGGCCATGTGCTTCGGATTGAATCTAGCACCCTGGGCTTTCACTCGGGTAATGAACTCGGTAATGATCTACTTCCGAGCTCATTCGTCTGCGGTAACGTCGGCCTACCTGGACGACATTCTTCAGAGGTACGGCAACGAGTTAACGCTTCAGAACGATGTTCAGAATCTTCTTCTATTGCTCCGACGTCTCGGTTTCATAGTAAACGAGGAGAAGTCGGATCTGGTGCCGTCCAAGTCATTCACTCATCTGGGAATGAGCTTCGAGACGCACAACAATCTCGTTCGTCTGCTGTTAACCAGAGCGAAATTAGTCAGTTGTTACGCTCGCTATTGTCTGCACGCAGACAAAGTCACGGCGAGAGAATTTATGAGACTGATAGGTCTGTGCGGAGCCGCCGCGGATCTCATTCCGATGGGGCGGCTACGCACACGTCCTCTTCAAATTTTCCTGACTCAGAATTGGAGTGTGAAAATTCATTCGCTCGATGTAGACGTTCTCTTGTCAGATCAAGTGAAACAAGAGATTCAGACTTGGGCAAACATTCAGTGGTTAACTCAAGGAGTTTCGCTGCAGTTGCCGGATCCGAGTTTTACCGTTATGACGGATGCCAGTCAAACAGGTTGGGGTGCATCATTAATCCCAACGGATTCGAGATGCCAGGGTCTTTGGGATCCGCAATTCCTGTGCAAGCACATAAACATCAAGGAAATGATGTCAATTTGGCTTGCGTTACGTCACTGGATGGACATTATTCACGATGCTCATGTCCAAATCCTATCCGACAATACGACAGTAGTGGCGTATATACGGAATCAGGGAGGCACTCATTCAGTTCCGTTGTTCAATCTAACGGAAAGAATCCTTCTGTTTGCGTTAGAACATCACATTCTTCTTTCGGTCCGTCACATACCGGGTCGTCTGAATGTGCTAGCAGACTCCCTTTCACGAAAGGGTCGCTTGTTGCCGTCGGAGTGGACTCTCAACAAACAAGTATTCAATCAGATTTGCTACCAATGGGAACGGCCAATGTTAGGCTTATTTGCGACACATCTCAACAATCAGTTGCAGACGTATGTGTCCCCGTGTCCGGATCCAAGAGCATTTGCAGTAGACGCTCTGTCGATCCCTTGGGACGGAATGATAGGATATGCGTATCCTCCAGCGCCGTTAATTCAACAAGTATTGCTAAAGATAAAACAATCTCAATGCAAGATTCTGTTGGTAGCATCTCTGTCGCCACAGAGACCGTGGATAAATCTACTCAGGTGTCTGTTGTGGGACCTACCGCGGAAGCTTCCTCCACGAGAGGATCTTCTTTCGCAGGGGAAATCGCGCCAACTCCATCACAACCCGCAAGGTCTCAACCTTCACGTTTTTCCGTTGTGCGGTCCTTCTTGCATGGCAAGCACTTTACAGGACGAGCAGTGGACGCGATTTCTAACTGTAGGAGGACCTCCTCTTCGCTAAACTATGCGGCTAAGTGGAAGGTTTTTCGTCGTTGGTGTAGGGATCATTCTGTAGATATATTTGATCCCTCTATACCAGACATTGCAAACTTTCTAGTATACTTGTTTGACGAAATCAAACTGCAGCCTGTTACTATAAAGGGTTATAGATCTATGTTATCTGATACCTATGCACATCATGATAGTTTACAAATTGGATCTAATGTCTCTTTATCGAAATTGGTTAGAAACTTTTCGATAAATAGACCCAGAACTCTTAGATTAATTCCTAAGTGGAATTTAGCTTGGGTTCTCCTTAAATTGAAGGAAAAGCCATTTGAACCTCTTGGGACAGTAGATTTCAAATTCTTATCTTATAAGACAGCTTTTCTCTTAGCTTTCTCTTCTGCCAGAAGAGTCAGTGAGCTTCATGCACTATCGGTGGATGATTCTCATTATCGTAGTGTTGGGAACACTATCACCTTCACTACTAATGTGGGTTTTTTAGCTAAGAATCAGGCTCCTAATAAATTTCCGGAACCTATTGTTATTAAGGCTCTTCCGTCTTCAGACGGGCGTAGGCCTTTACTCTGTCCTGTTAGAGCACTACGTATCTATAAACAGAGATCTCAGTTTATCAGAAAGGGACGGAAACGTTTCTTTCTGTCTTTGATGCCTAATAGAAAGGACATTTCAGTCCATTCTATTGCTAGATGGATTCAGTTAACTATCCGTACTGCTTATGAAGATTTATCTTCTCAGCAGTCTGTGCTTAAGATTTCTGCTCATGAAGTAAGAGCTCTTTCTACTTCCTGGGCTTATGCTAATAGTGTTGCTATTACAGATTTAATGAAGGCTGCTTATTGGTCTCAGCCATCCACATTTACGAATTTTTATCTCAGAAATATTGAGTCCATTTCTGGAGACCTGCATTGTTTAGGTCCGTTATCTGTTGCTCAGAATGTCGTCCACTAAACAGTTGCAACTATAGTTATGCAGGCTTTCTGTTCCGGCAGTGACTCCGTCCGGCTGCCCTCTTCGCTCTGGGCTATTTGACCCAGGGCAAGGGGAAGGGGGGGGGGGGGGGGCGGGTGTTCCCTTAGGTCACCTGCTTTATAGTGAAAAGCAAGGGAATGCCTCCTCCAAGTCAGTATTTCTGAGTCGCTTCCGGGATGGTTTTAAAGTGTAATATTAATGTTTAATTTCATTCATGTCTTATTTTTAAAGTGTAGCTCGGTGTGAAGCATTTGTATATGTCAAGTGTCAAACGGGCTTTAATATACAATACTCGGACACTTTTAAATGATTATAAAGAGTCTCAATTCTCTGGACTACTTTATTTATTGGCTTGCTTTAAAAATAATTAGTATAAGGGTTATACTGGATGTTAATAGAGAACATGAATGTTATTGTGCTCAATTATTAAGGGTAGTGTATCTTTCTAATTTAATATTAAATAAGAAAGATACATGTAAAGCCTAATACTCCTTTTCTCCTTAAGGGGTTACCTCTTTACTATATAGTTGAGCTTATTGGATTTTCCTCTATGTCCTAGGCCCTCCAGCCTGTTTACTATTCAGCTAAGTCTGGGTCATTGGTACAGTATAAAAATGTTAAAAAATTTATAGTAATTTATATATTTTTTATACTTACCAATGACCCAGACGGGGATGGCCCTCCCTGGAGTTGGGAACTCTTGCCTCCCCGCTGAGTACTTAGCGCTGACCAGGCACTGCCAGTAAGAATGATAATTGGCGCCAATTTCGGGACGACTGCGTCACTGCGCATGCGCAGTAGAGGCGTACTATGGAGGTCCTTTAGGACATGATTTCTTTTTGTTTTGGATGCAAATTTTGGGGATTGGGGGGCAAAATTTGTGTTTGGCCCTGGTTTTGTTGGAGTTAGCACCAGCTAAGCTAAGTCTGGGTCATTGGTAAGTATAAAAAATATATAAATTACTATAAATTTTTTAACTTTTATAATTTTTTTCATTTTTTTTGCCTTAAAAACATAGATTGTGACCCCTCATTTGGACAAGCTCATCGAGCCCATTCCAATGGTATCACAAGTTATGTTTTCGAGGTAAAAAATGAAAAAAATTAGTTATTCAGCTATTTTGTTTGCAAGTGTCATCTGCTTTAACATGTTAGGTAAAGGGTTATATATCTTACTAGCGGGTGATACTCGGCGTTGCACGGGAGAAGATGGCTATATCAGCTGTTTTCAAAATAGAAGGTCAAGGTCACCAATTTCAAGGTCAAGATCACCCTGCGTGGGCACCCCGATAAAGTCAAAATGATCGATGGATCAGTATACCCGCACAAATGAAATTTTAGCCCGATCGGCCCAGCTGTTTTCGAAATAAAAGGTCAAGGTCACAATTTCAAGGTCAAGGTCACCCTGCACGGCACCCCGATAAAGTCAAAATGTTTGATGGGTCAGTATACCTGTACATATGAAATTTTAGCCTGATCAGCCCAGCCGTTTTCAAAATAAAAGGTCAAGGTCATCAATGTCAAGGTCACCCCGCACGGGCACGGCACTCATCCCATGTTACTCGCAGGGATGAATTACCCCCGTGTAGAAAATTTGAGATCGATCGGTTGAGAAACGGAGGAGTTCACCCGGAACAAAGATAGAGAGAGATAGAGATATAGATACAGACATTCGCATTTATATATTAGACTAGCGGGTGATACCGGCGTTGCACGGGAGAAGATGGTTATATCATCCGTTTTTGAAATAGAAGGTCAAGGTCACCAATTTCAAGTCAAGGTCACCCTGCACGGGCACCCCAATAAAGTCAAAATGATCGATCGGTAAATATACCCGCACATATGAAATTTTAGCCCGATTAGCCCAGCCATTTTCGAAATAAAAGGTCAAGGTCACCAATTTCAAGGTTAAGATCACCCTACACGGGCACCCCGATAAAGGCAAAATGATCGACGGGTCATTATACCCACACATATGAAATTTTAGCCCGAGCGGCCCAGCCGTTTTCGAAATAAATGGTCAAGGTCATCAATTTCAAGGTCAAGGTCACCCCGCACGGGCACGGCACCCATCCCATGTTACTCGCAGGGACGAATTACCCCCGTGTACAAAATTTGAGATCGATCGGTCGAGAAACGGAGGAGTTCACCCGGAACAAAGATAGATAGAGAGAGAGAGATATTGATACAGACGTTCGCAATTATATATTAGATTGAAATGACCAAAATCCAGAATGACAACTTCCATCAAATTAGCTGCCATACAGGCCTGAAGCCAGTCGCTCTGCTGAGTGCTCCTCCCTTCCCCCTCTCCAACCATGTTTGTCAGAAATTTTTGTTGTCCGTCACAAAAATTGTTAGTCCTTAATGCCAACATTTTGTGTCTAAAAGCTGATAATTTAAAAATGAAGTTCAGCATTTGCCGAAACCACAATATTTTTATACTGTTAATGGATCATGTTTTATGTATCTTTGTTTTTAGGGGTTTGTGCGAGTACTAGGACTTGTTGTTGTCTTTTCACAATGAAAGGACATTGTTCAAATTGTAATAGGAAGAAATCTTCCTCTGACTTTCATGATCATTGTATTAATTGTAGTCAGTGTACTCGCACTAACTCCTGTTCAATTTGTCAATATTGGGTTGACAAACATTGGAAACGTGTGTCACGGTATGTTGTTAGTGGAGAAAGGGCTATGCCGGTCCTTTCTCCGCAGGGTCACTCTAGTCTATCAGTTTCTATTTCAGAGGAACAAGAACAGGGTGATGTTTCCATGTTATCTTCCAAGAGTGCGCTTCCGTCGTCACAATTGAATGCAGAGCTAGCGGCAAAAGTGCTCATGGAGATACGACAGTTGCCTAAGAGGTCCCGAGTAGGATCGACGGCGCTGTCATCCGCTAGCTCGCCCGGTGTAGCGTCCATTCACCGAATGGTTCGGCAGCCGGGTTCGTCCGTTGTGGTCCAGGAGGAAATGTTGGGTGATGCGAGCACTATAAACATACAAGGTTCACACCCAGTGACGGCAGATAATAGGAGAGATCGGAGGAAGCCTTCTAGTCCGGTTCCTAGCTCGTCCAGGTCCAGCCGGGCCGCGAGCGAGAGAGGCCCCTCTCTCGTACAACAACATCAGGGACCTGATGTTGTGGTACAGAATGTGTCGCAAGCGGAGCACACGTCCGTCGCTCAGGACGCTCCGTTGTATAGGCAGTCCGCGGAGACTGCTCAGACTTCCTCATCCTCTCACCAGCGCACACGACCACACCTTGGCTACATGACCGCGGATATTCTACCAGCTTCGCCGATCAGGGATTCTTCGGCGACCAGGTCACGCCATCCGGTAGCCAGGGACACGAGGCCGGTAGACTCCGGACGTTCGCATAGGAAGAGTATGCGGGAGTCAGTTGATGCGGAGCTTCCCGCGGCTAAGCAGCGAAAGACCGCTACTCCGCAGGCCTCGATGACGGACGTGCTAGCTCAGATAGCACAAATTATCGCAGCATCCCAGCAATCGACAGAATCGGTGTCGGATCGGGAATTATCCGACGGCGCTGGGTCGGTACGCTCCGCCGAAGCATCGGGTGCGGACGACCGGGAGCATCATGAGGTCCGACCGGATGGCGAAAGGGATACGGATGACTTGGAGCTATCCCTTTCGGAACAACATAAAGCTGCCGTGGATTTCATCTGGCACTTCCTTCCTCAAGTTGTTCCGTCGGGCCAGACTGCTGCGGTACCAGACAAGAGACTGATAGCGTCATTGGACACTGATTTCTTCGAGCGGTTCAGAGACATCGTCCCAGAGTTTCCGTCTCACTCCAATAATGTCACAAGAACATTTGAATTATTGAACGACGCTATCTTCAAGCTTGCTTCCAAAACAGGCAAAGCTGGTTTCTTGTCCTCCAATGCTCTTAACCTGCCTTTCATTAATGCAAGGAATAAATTCGATATGGCAGGACAGGGTATTCCGAGAGTTCCTCTGCGTCTTGACAATGAGGCGGAAGACTTAGAATTGTCATTACCGTCGTCTACGTCCATTCCAACCGCGGTGTTGGATACGACAATTACGTCTAATAGAGCCAGTTTAGACGCTTTATCTTACGCAGACCACCTTACAAAGGCGTTATCACTGCGTCTTCAAGGAAAAGAATTCCAGGATATACAATCCTCTTTAAGACTTCTTTCAAGGGCAGTAGCTTATTCCACGTATAACTCCGCCCTCTCAGTGGCAAACCTGGAGTTGGTTAGACGTGACGCAGCCCTAGCTACATCCACACGCGTGGATAGTAAGGTGAAGAACTCTCTCAGAGTCGCTTCGGTCTCCGGAGAACTTCTCAACGACGGCAAGCTTTCTGCAATCTACGATAAAATTACCAAGAAACCTTCGGATTCTCTGCTGTTTAAATCCGCTTCCAAAAAGTCGGATACGGCAGATAAGAGTAAGACAGGCACTTCTGGGACTAATGCGCCCAAGAGAGGTTCCTATAGAGGTTCCGGTGCGTCCTCTTGGTCTTATTCAAGAGACCGTCAAGGCAGCGACTCACTTGCGGGACGTCCTTCGGGCCGGGACAATCGGTCGGACGCCCCGAGGTCGACGGGACGAGGTGCAGGTCGTGGAGGATGTGGTTTCTCCTCCCGCAGGCCTCGCAGGTCCAGGAGGTGATGGCTTCAACCTCTATCGTGTTCCGGTTGGTGGAAGGTTGTCAAGTTTTTCAGAAGAGTGGGCGTCGATTACGGACTACCCTTGGGTGAGAGGGGTGATTTCGGAAGGTCTAAGAATATCCTTCAAACGAAAGCCTCCATTAACTCGAAGTCCAAAATGGACTCAACTTCCGTCAAAACCGCAGAAAAGAGACGCTCTGTTATCGGAGGTGCAGTCTCTTTTAATGAAGAACGCGGTAGAGGTCGTAGAAGACCAGGAAACACCGGGATTCTACAGCTATCTGTTTCTGGTTCCGAAACCAGACGGCTCGTTCCGGCCAGTCATAGATTTGAGCTGGATAAACAAGCTGATCGTCGCTCCGAAGTTCTATATGGAGACGATTCGATCGGTCAGAGCGAGTATTCGGGTGAACGATTATGCTACAAGTATAGATCTCAAGGATGCGTACATTCATGTCATGGTACATCCGACATTCAGAAAGTATCTACGCTTTGCAGTCCTAGGAGTGGTGTATCAATTCCGGGCGATGTGCTTTGGATTGAACCTAGCACCCTGGGCTTTCACTCGGGTAATGAACTCGGTAATGATGTATTTCCGAGCTCATTCGTCTGCAGTAACGTCGGCCTACCTGGACGACATTCTTCAGAGGTACGGCAACGAGTTAACGCTTCAGAACGATGTGCAAAATCTGCTTCTATTGCTCCGTTGTCTCGGTTTTGTTATAAACGAGGAGAAGTTGGATCTGGTGCCGTCCAAGTCATTCACTCATCTGCGAATGAGCTTCGAGACGCACAACAATCTCGTTCGTCTGCCGTTAACCAGAGCAAAATTAGTCAGTTGTTATGCTCGCTATTGTCTTCATGCAGACAAAGTCACAGCGAGGGAGTTCATGAGACTGATAGGTCTGTGCGGAGCCGCTTCGGATCTCATTCCAATGGGGCGGTTACGCACTCGTCCTCTCCAAATTTTCTTGACTCAGAATTGGAGTGTGAAGATTCATTCGCTCGACATAGACGTTCTCTTGTCAGATCAAGTGAAACAAGAGATTCAGATTTGGGCAAACAATCAGTGGTTAACTCAGGGAGTTCCGCTGCAGTTGCCGGATCCGAGTTTTACGATTATGACGGATTCCAGTCAAACAGATTGGGGTGCATCATTGATCCCAACGGATTCGAGATGCCAGGGTCTTTGGGATCCACAGTTCCTAAGCAAGCACATAAACATCAAGGAAATGATGTCAATTTGGCTTGCGTTACGTCATTGGATGGACATTATTCACAAAGCTCATGTCCAAATCCTGTCCGACAATACGACAGTAGTGGCGTATATACGGAACCAGGGAGGCACTCATTCCGTTCCGTTATTCAATTTAACGGAAAGAATCCTTCTGTTTGCTCTAGAACATCAAGTTCTACTTTCGGTCTGTCATATACCGGGTCATCTGAATGTACTAGCAGACTCCCTTTCACGGAAGGGTCGCTTGTTGCCGTCGGAGTGGACTCTCAACAAACAAGTATTCAATCAGATTTGCTACCAATGGGAACGGCCAATGATAGACTTATTTGCGACACATCTCAACTATCAGTTGCAGACGTATGTGTCCCCGTGCCCGGATCCAAGAGCATTTGCAGTAGACGCTCTATCGATCTCATGGGACGGAATGATAGGATATGCGTATCCTCCAGCGCCGTTGATTCAGCAAGTATTGCTAAAAATAAAACAATCTCAATGCAAGATTCTGTTGGTAGCATCTCTGTCTCCACAGAGACCGTGGATAAATCTACTCAGGTGTCTGTTGTGGGACCTACCGCGAAAGCTTCCTCCACGGGAGGATCTTCTTTCGCAGGGGAAACCGCGTCAACTTCATCACAACCCGCAAGGTCTCAACCTTCACGTTTTTCCGTTGTGCGGTCCTTCTTGCATGGCAAGCACTTTACAGGACGAGCAGTGGACGCGATTTCTAGCTGTAGGAGGACCTCCTCTTTGCTAAATTATGCGGCTAAGTGGAAGGTTTTTCGTCGTTGGTGTAGGGATCATTCTGTTGATATTTTTGATCCCTCCATACCGGACATTGCAAACTTTCTAGTATACTTGTTTGACGAGATCAAACTGCAGCCTGTTACTATTAAGGGTTATAAGTCTATGTTATCTGATACATATGCACACCACGATAGTTTACAAATTGGATCTAATGTCTCTTTATCTAAGTTAGTTAGAAACTTCTCGATAAATAGACCCAGAACTCTTAGATTAATTCCTAAGTGGAATTTAGCTTGGGTTCTTCTTAAACTAAAGGAAAAGCCATTTGAGCCTCTTGGGACAGTAGATTTCAAATTCTTGTCTTATAAGACAGCTTTTCTCTTAGCTTTCCCTTCTGCTAGAAGAGTCATTGAGCTTCATGCACTATCGGTGGACGATTCTCACTATCGTAGTGTCGGGAACACTATCACCTTCACTACTCATGTTGGATTTTTAGCTAAGAATCAGGCTCCTAATAAATATCCGGAACCTATTGTTATTAAGACGCTGCCGTCTTCAGACGGGCGTAGGCCTTTACTCTGTCCTGTTAGAGCTTTACGTATTTAAAAACAGAGATCTCAGTTTATCAGAAAGGGACGAAAACGTTTCTTTCTGTCTCTGATGCCTAATAGAAAGGACATTTCGGTCCATTCTATTGCTAGATGGATTCAATTAACTATCCGTACTGCTTATGAAAATTTATCTTCTTCTCAGCAGTCTGTGCTTAAGATTTCGGCTCATGAAGTAAGAGCTCTTTCTACATCTTGGGCTTACGCAAATAGTGTGGCTATTACAGATTTAATGAAGGCTGCTTATTGGTCTCAGCCATCCACATTCACGAATTTTTATCTCAGAAATATTGAGTCCATTTCTGGAGACCTGCATTGTTTAGGTCCGTTATCTGTTGCTCAGAATGTCGTCCACTAAACAGTTGCAACTATAGTTATGCAGGCTTTCTGTTCCGGCAGTGACTCCGTCCTGCTGCCCTTTTCGCTCTGGGCTATTTGACCCAGGGCAAGGGCAAGGGGGGGGGGGGAGGGTGTTCCCTTAGGTCACCTGCTTTATAGTGAAAAGCAAGGGAATTCCTCCTCCGGAGTCAGTAATTCTGAGTCGTTTCCGGGATGGTTTTAAAGTGTAATATTAATGTTTAAAAATTCACTCATGTCATATTTTTATAGTGTAGCTCGGTGTGAAGCATTTGTATATGTCAAGTGTCAAACGGGCGTTAATATACAATCCTCGGACACTTTTAAAGAATATAAAGAGTCTCAGTTCTCTGGACTAACTTTATTTATTGGCTTACATTAAAAATAATTAGTATAAAGGGTTATACTGGATGTTAATAGAGAACATGAATGTTATTGTGCTCAATTATGAAGGGTATTGTATCTTTCTAATTTATCATAAAATAAGAAAGATACATGTAAAGCCTAATACTCCTTTTCTCCTTGAGGGGTTGACTCTATATTATATAGTTGAGCTTATTGGATTTTCCTCTATGTCCTAGGCCCTCCAGCCTTTTTACTATTCAGCTATGTCTGGGTCATTGGTACAGTATAAAAATGTTAAAAAATTTATAGTAATTTATATATTTTTTATACTTACCAATGACCCAGACGGGGATGGCCCTCCCAGGAGTTGGGAACTCATACCTCCCTGCTGAGTACATAGCGCTGACCAGGCACTGCCTGTAAGAATGATGATTGGCGCCAATTTCGGAACGTCCTTGACACTGCGCATGCACAGTAAGGGCAAAGTATGGAGGTCCTTCAGGACATGATTTCTTTTGGTTTTAGATGCAAATTTTGGGGATTGGGGGGCAAAATTTGTGTTTGGCCCTAGATTTTTAAGAGTTAGCACCAGCTATGTCTGGGTCATTGGTAAGTATAAAAAATATATAAATTACTATAAATTTTTTAACTTTCATGATGCAAAAGTCCCTTATGTTTCAAATATTCTTCATACAGTGGAGCCCACTTAATTGGATATCTCTTAACTGTATAACCCTGTTAATTGAATATAATATTTTTATACTGTACCAATGACCCAGACTTAGCTGGTGCTAAACTCCTTAATTCAGGGCCAAACACAAATTTTGCCCCCCACCCCCCCCCCCCCCCCCAATCCAAAATTTGCATCAAAAACCGAAAAATACATGTCCTATATGGTCCTCCATACATTTACTCCTCTGTGCATGCGCAGTGTCGAGGAGGTCCCGAAATTGGCGCCAATTATCATTCTTTGTTTGGCCCTCAAAACAGTTACACTTCACTGTTATTTGTGCTTCCAAATATCAGTTTTCATGATGCCAGACACATTTTGATGAGAGAAATGGTGGAAATAAAGAGGAAATATAAGGAGGAGAGGAAAAAATAGTGCAAGAAAATGTTCAGGGCTGTAACTTATAATTATTTTATGAAATTTTTTCAAGTTGGTTTTTTTCAAGGCATAGCCCTGATGTTGTCATTCTTGCTATGAAGTACCATTGTTTGATCAGTGTTTCCTCTCTTCCTTCCTTATTCTCCCCTAGCTATTCTCCTATGTTTTGGCTTATTTTTTGTAATGTTCATTACTAAAATTTCTTGGGAGTTTTGGCTTGGTAACAGAATTATTTCTGTTTTTTCCCCATGTTTACGTCCTCACCCCAAGTGTGTTTAGGCATTTTGGTCTGCATCTACCATCTGATGTTCTACAGTTTCTTCTCTGGAAGCCTCTGTTTTGCATCAGATAGTGTTTTAAATTGGTAACTGATTTCGGGCCAGGTTTGTTCAGTGCCTGGAGTCATGTTTCCAGTTTGTTGACACTTTTGCTTAGGTTGACAACAGTTATTGCTGATAGTGATTATTTGTCTTCTGCATCTCTTATTCATAGCAAGATACATTAATATTGTCCGTAAGTGTCTCATTAATTTTTTCAAAATGAATTTAAATTTTTGTCCACACTTAGGCTTTTTTGGGATCCATTGGGCTCAGGGTTCCCATTGGGAACTTGGGCTCTTCTGAAAAAATTTTTTTTTTGAAAATTTTTTTTCTTTTCGAATCATTATTTCTTAATGTCTATAATGGATTGTTGTATTATGTATCTTTATTTTCAAGGATTAGTGCGAGTACTATGATTGTTTACCTTTCACAATGAATGATTATTGTTCAAATTGTAATAGGAGGAAATCTTCCTGTGATTCTCATGATCTCTGTATTAATTGTACTCTCTGTACTCGCACTGATCTTTGTTCTGTGTGTTTCAAATGGGATGACAAACGTTGGAAACGTGTTTCACGGTATGTTGTTACTGGAGAAAGGTCCATGCCTGTTCTCTCTCCACAGAGTCACTCTAGTCTTTCACTCTCTTTTTCAGAGGAACAAGACCAGTGTGATACTTCCGTGATGTCGTCCAGAAGTGTGCCTCCGTCGTCACATACAAGCGAAGAGCTAGCGGCAAAAGTGCTCATGGAGATCCGTCAATTACCCGAAAGGAACCTGAAGGGGTTGACGTCCGCTAGCTCGACCGGGGTTGCGTCTATTCACCGAATGGGGCAGCACCCGGGTTCATTCATTGCGGTCCAGCAGAGAGAGTCGGTTGTTGCGAGCACTATAAAACATCCACATGCACACCCAGTGACGACGGAAAGGAGGATGGATCAGAGGAAGCCTGATAGTCCGGTGTTTAGCTTGCCAAGCTCGGCACGATCTGCAAGCGAGAGAGGTCCCTCTCTCATACAGCAGCATCTGGGACCAGATGTTGTAGTCCATAGCGTTACGCAGTCGGAGCATATGTCCGCCGCTCGGGACGCTCCGGTATATAGGCAGTCTGGCGAGGCTACCTATAAGGCTTCCTCATCCTCACAGCAGCACACTCGACCACACCTTGGCTATGTGACCAGTGATTTACAGTCAGCTTCGCCGACCAGGGATTCCATGGCGACCAGGTCTCGCCATCTGGTAGCCAGGGATACGAGGCCTTCTACATCTGGACGTTTGCATAAAAGATGTATGCAGGATGCAATGTCCAGGGAGCTTCCGGCGGCTAAATCCAGTAAGACCACGGCTCCCCAGGCCTCCGTAACGGATGTGCTATCACAGATAGCAAAGATAATCACAGCAACCGGCAGCGCCTCTGTCGGAACATGAAGTATCAGACGAAGCTGGGTCGGTAGGTTCCGCCTCTGGATCGGGTGCGGACGACCAAGATTTCCATGAGGTCCGGCAGGATGGCGAAAGGGATTCCAATGAATTAGATATTTCCCTTTCGGAACAACATAAAATAGCCGTAGAATTCATCCGGCATTACCTTCCAGAAGTTGTTCCGCCGGACCAGAATGCTGCACAGCCGGATAGGAGGGTGATAGCGCCACTGGACACCGATTTTTTTAATCGGTTTAGGGACATTGTCCCGGAATTTCCATCACAATCCAAGAATGTCTCTCGGATTTTTGAATTATTGAATGACGCTATTGATAAACTTGCCAACAAGACGGGCGGGTCAGCCTTCCTACCGGCATCTGCTCTACAGCTGCCATTTATCAATCAAAGGAACAAGTTTGATATGGCAGGTCAGGGCATCCAGAGAGTTCCTCTGCGTTTAGACGACCAGGCTGAAGACCTTGATATATCCATGCCGTCGTCTATGTCACTTCTGTCATCAATGATGGAAATGACGATATCGTCTAACAGAGCTTTGAAGGACCAGAATTTCAAGACGTACAGACGTCATTAAGAGTTCTGTCCAGGGCCATAGCTTTTTCCACATATAACTCCGCCCTTTCAGTAGCAAATCTGGAGTTAGCTAGACGTGACGCGGCCCTAGCTACTTCCACACGCGTGGACAGTAAGGTGAAAAACTCTCTTAGAGTCACTCCAGTCTCTGGAGAGTTTCTCTTCAGTGGCAATCTTTCTGATATATATGATAAATTAACAAAGAAAGCTTCGGACTCTCTGCTGTTTAAGTCTGCTTCCAAGAAATCGGAACCAGCAGACAGGAGTAGGCCAGGCACTTCCGGGACGAGTTCGTCCAGGGGAAGTTCCTATAGAGATTCTTATGCGTCCTCTAGGTCTTACTCTAGAGACCAGCAGAGTAGCGACTCGAGTAGGGGCCGTTACACTGGCCGAAATAACCGGTCAGACGCCCCTAGGCCGACAGGGCGAGGTGGAGGTCGCGGACGACGTAGTTTCTCCTTCCGCAAGCCTCACGGATCCAGGAGGTGATGATTTAGACCTCTGTCGTGTTCCGGTGTGCGGAAGACTGTCGAGTTTCTCAAGCAATTGGGAATCAATTATGGAGGGCCCTTGGATTCGAGGGGTTATTTCGGAAGGACTAAAACTGTCCTTCAAAGGCAAACCTCCGTTAACTTGAAGTTCAAGATGGACTCAGCTTCTGTCAAATTGTCAGAAAAGAACGGCACTTCCATCAGAAGTCCAGTCTCTTTTAACGAAGAACACGATAGAGGTCTAGAAAACCAGGAATCTCCAGGTTTCTACAGCCATCTCTTTCTGGTTCTGAAGCCAGGCGGCTCGTTCCGTCCAGTGATCGACTTAAGCTGGATAAACAAGCTGATCGTGGCTCCAAAGTTTCATATGGAGACCATTCGATCGGTCAGAGTGAGCATTCGAGTGAACGACTATGCTGCGAGCATAGACCTCAAGGATGCGTACTTTCACCTCATGGTACATCCGGCGTTCAGAAAGTATCTTCGCTTCGCTGTCCTAGGTGTTGTTTGTCAGTTCCGAGCGATGTGCTTTGGTCTGAATCTAGCGCCCTGGGCTTTCACTCGAGTAATGAACTCGGTAATGACTCATTTCCGAGCTCATTTGTCTGCGGTAACGTCTGCTTACCTGGACGATATTCTCCAGAGATACGGCAACGAGTTAATGCTTCAGAACGATATGCAGAATCTGCTTCTATTGCTCCGACGTCTCGGTTTCATAGTAAACGAAGAGAAGTTGGATCTGGTGCCGTCCAAGTCATTCACCCACCTGGGGATGAGCTTCGAGACGCACAACAATCTTGTTCGTCTGGCGTTAACCAGAGCGAAATTAGTCAGTTGTTACGCTCGCTATTGTCTTCACTCAGACAAAGTTTCAGCGAGGGAATTCATGAGACTAATAGGTCTGTGCGGAGCTGCCGCGGATCTCATTCCAATGGGGTGGTTACGCACTCGTCCTCTCCTGGTCTATCTGACTCAGAATTGGAGAATGAAGATTCATTCGCTCGAGACGGACATCCTCTTGTCAAGCCAAGTGAAACAAGAGATTCAGACTTGGGCAGACATACAGTGGTTAACTCAGGGAGTTCCACTGCAATTGCCAGATCCGAGTTTTACGATTGTGACGGATGCCAGTCAAACAGGCTGGGGCGCGACACTGAGCCCATCGGATTTGAAGTGCCAGGGTCTTTGGGATCTGCAGTTTCTAAGCAAACACATCAACATCAAAGAGATGATGTCGATTTGGCTTGCTCTACGTCATTGGATAGACGTTATTCAGAATGCACACGTGCAGATTATGTCCGACAGTACGACAGTAGTTGCGTATATTCGGAACCAAGGTGGCACTCATTCCATTCCGTTGCTCAATCTAACGGAAAGAATTCTTCTGTTTGTACTAGAACATCAGATTCTTCTCTCCGTCCGTCATATTCCGGGTCGTCTGACCATCTTAGCAGACTCCCTTTCACAGAGGGGTCTCCTGTTGCCGTCAGAATGGGCTCTCAACAAGCAAGTATTCAATCAGATTTGCTACCGATGAGAACGGCCAATGATAGATTTATTTGCGACACATCTCAACAATCAGTTGCAGACGTATGTGTCACCATGTCCGGATCCTCGAGCGTTTGCAGTAGACTTGGGACGGAATGATAGGATATGCTTATCCTCCAGCGCCGTTGATTCAGCAGATATTGCTCAAGATAAAACAATCGCAATGCAAGATTCTGTTGGTAGCATCTCTGTCTCCACAGAGACCGTGGATAAATCTACTCAGGTGTCTGTTGTGGGACATGCCGAGGAAGCTTCCTCAACGGGAAGATCTTCTTTCGCAAGGGAAATCGCGCATCCTCCATCACAATCCGCAAGGTCTAAACCTTCACGTATTTTCGTTGTGCGGTCCTTCTTGCACGGAAAACATTTTACAGGACGAGCAGTGGACGCGATTTCTAACTGTAGGAGGACCTCCTTTTCGCTAAACTATGCTGCTAAGTGGAGGGTCTTTTGTCAGTGGTGTGGGGATCATTCCATAGATGTTTATGATCCTTCCATTCCAAACATTGCAAACTTTCTAGTATACTTGTTTGATGAGATTAATCTGCAGCCTATCACCATTAAGGGTTATAGGTCTATGCTATCCGATACCTATGCACATCATGATAGCCTGATGATTTTCAACTAATATCTCTTTATCTAAGTTAGTTAGAAATTTTTCGATAAATAGACCTAGAACCCTTAGATTAATTCTGAAGTGGAATTTGGCCTGGGTTCTTCTTAAGCTAAAAGAAGCGCCTTTTGAGCCTCTTGATACAGTGGACTTCAAATTCTTAACATATAAGACAGCTTTTCTCTTAGCTTTCTCTTCTGCTACTATCTGTGGAGGATTCTCACTACCGTAGTGTTGGTAAACTATTACCTTTACCACCAATGTTGGATTTTTGGCTAAGAATCAGGCTCCTAATAAGTATCCTGAACCTATTGTTATTAAGGCCCTTCCATCTTCTGATGGGCATAGGCCTTTACTGTGTCCTGTTAGAGCAATACGTATTTACAAACGTAGATCTGAGTTCATCAGAAAGGGACGTAAGCGTTTCTTTCTGTCTTTGATGCCTAATAGAAAGGATATTATGGTTCATTCTATTGCTAGATGGATTCAATTAACTATTTGTACTGCTTATGAAAAATTATCTTCTTCTCAGCAGTCGGCACTCAAGATCTCAGCTCATGAAGTAAGAGCTCTTTCTACTTCATGGGCCTATGCTAATTGTATTGCTATTACTGATCTAATGAAGGCTGCATATTGGTCTCAACCTTCAACATTCACTAATATTTATCTCAGAAATATTGAGTCCATTTCTGGAGACCTCCATTGTTTAGGTCCGTTATCAGTTGCTCAGAATATCGTCCACTAAACAGTTGCAACTATAGTTATGTAGGCTTTCTGTTCCAGCAGTGACTCTGTCCTGCTGCCCTCTTTGCACTGGGGTATTTGACCCAGGGCAAGGGGGAGGGGGGGAGGGTAGGGGGGGGGGGGCGATGTTCCCTTAGGTCACCTGCTTTATAGTGAAAAGCAAGGGAATACCTCCCCTAGAGTCAGTAATTCCGAGTCGGTACCGGGATGGTTTTAAAGTGTAAAGCTAATGTTTACTCATCCATATAATATTTTCAAAGTGTAGCTTGGTGTGAAGCATTTGTATATGTCATGTGTCAAACGAGCGTTAATATACAATCCTCTGACACTTTTAATGAATATAAAGAGTCTCATTTCTCTGGACTTCCTTTATTTATTGGCTTACCTTTAAAAATATTAGTATAAAGGGTTATACTGATAGAGATCATTGATTATTATTATGCTCAATTACTGATTGGTATTGTGTCTTTCTTCTTTATTATAAATAAGAAAGATACATGTAAAGCCTATCTCTTCTTTTCTCCTGGAGAGGATATTCTATTATAGATAATTGAGCTTATTGGATTTTCCTTTATGTCCTAGGCCTCCAGCCTATTTACTATTCAGCTAAATCTGGGTCATTGGTACAGTATAAAAATGTTAAAAAATTTATAGTAATTTATATATTTTTTACACTTACCAATGACCCAGACGGGGATGGCCCTCCCAGGAGTTGGGAACTCATACCTCCCCGCTGAGTACATAATGCTTACCAGGCACTGGTTGTAAGAATGATAATTGGCGCCAATTTCGGGACCTCCTTGACACTGTGCATGCGCAGAGGAGTAAATGTTTGGAGGACCTTATAGGACATGTATTTTTCGGTTTTTGATGCAAATTTTGGGGATTGGGGAGGGGGGGGGGGGCAAAATTTGTGTTTGGTCCTGAATTAAGGAGTTTAGCACCAGCTAAGTATGGGTCATTGGTAAGTATACAAAATATATAAATTACTATAAATTTTTTAACTTCCCAACACAAAACAATTTACCATACCTCCAGTACAAATTTGACCTGTTAATTGAATATAGGTTATAGAGTAAACTCCTGTTAATTGAATAAAAAATCTTGCAACCTGTGAATAAATTTCATTGAATCTCTCCAGTTTCCCTTTGTTTATAGCCCTATTTGGCCTCAGTACATCCAATACAGGCATTTAATTTATTTTATCTTGTTTGACAGAGCTCTGTCAAACAAGATATAATAGAATAAATGCTAAGTTTAACTCTAGAATACAGGAAAGTGACACAATCCTGTTAATTGAGTACTCATGTTAATTGAATAATTTTCATTGGCAAAGTGGCTATTCAATTAACAGGGTTCCACTGTATAAGAGTGCGTGCTTTAGGTATATGGCATTCGAAATAGTCATGTACATAAACAATTTTGTGTATTATTATTTTAAAGAATTACTTTCGTTAAACAAAAGTAATTCCTCTAAATAATAATAATCATAGTCAACGAAAGTTTCACTTATTATTGCTTTAAAGAAGTATATTGGGTTATGTTTTCATATTCATACCGATGGGCAAATGACCTGGGAACAGTGTCGGAATATTGTAATTCTTGCCCAAGCATGTCGGAAACTTTTGAGATCCTAGCGTCAGGCCTGCTGTCACAATGCTTTATTTATTTACATTAATTTATTTATTGGTCACCTTAAGGCCCTGCGAAGCTTCAAGAATCTATTTGATGTTGAATATCAAGTTGGTATTCAGTTCAATTCGAAATCAGCTTCTCCATGCATTTCCCTTCAAATCCTTTCATTAGAATTACAGTTAAAATTAGAAGTCCTGTCATGAGCTGTGCGCTTTTCTAGGCTTAATTGCACATAGGAGTTACGTGCAATTGCCATATCGAATGGCATCAAAAGCATGGCAGGTTCTTCTCGTTACTCATAGCAAACACAGGCAAAGTTTCTGCCAATGGACCTCCGGGTTACCCGGAGGTCCATTGGCTGAAACATTGCTTGTGCACAGACCATATGTACAGAATTTGATAGCCTTACTATGGTCATAATGCATAGATTAACGCGCAGATCGACGTGCTATTTGTTGCGCATTTCATGACAAGACTTCTAGTTTTAACTGTAGTCATATTCGGCGTCTCATAGTTCAAATGGAAATTGTACCTAAATAATGCTGAAAGTGAAGATTGAGTGTAATTTCCTATATGTTGACATAAATAGCATCTGCACCCATGCCACTACCCATGCTAATTCCAGTCTCGCTGGTCGCTACCACCGTTGGTAGCAAATTCAAAGTTTCCAAGCAACCTCAATGATGATCTGTTGCTAGTGGTAGTCCTGTGCAGTACATAGTACAGGGAATCTCATTTCTGTTTTTGAACTATAATCGAGGAAGTTGGAATATTTTATCAGTCGGGACATGAGCCATCACAGTCTAAAAAAATCAGGCTTATAGCACTTCTCTTCCCTAATCGGTCACCTTCTAGACACCTCTGGTTTGATTTGAGGTTCGATTTGATTTTGAATAATAGACCTGATTTGATTTGAGATTCGATTCAAATCGAAAATATGTTATTTGCAAGACCCTAGATCACCTTCAGCATTTATGATTGTAACATGACAACACAAGTTTGAGGTTCTGTTTTGCCAATCATTTATACAAATGCTGCCCTCTTGAATTAGAGGATTTCCACCCACAGACATTGGTTTTGGGATCCTGTTTTACCAGTGAAACAGAACGTCTTTACCAAGGTAAACAAGCATTGCTCCACTTTCATAGGTTTTCATTGCCACTATATGTGCCTTATTAAATAAGTGAAGATGGTGAGGTACCATACCATTAGTATAAATTTCACTTGTTACAATAGCATCTAGGTTATAGAGTAAATCTAAAAATTATCATTAGGTATCTAAAACTCCTTTCACTTCATTTGTTCTATTTTCTAGGTAGGATTAATGCAAAGGGTACCCGAAGATGAAGCAAGAAATTTTCCAGTCCCTGTGTGGGAAAAATATAAAACCATTTTAAACAAGGCTGAAAATAAGCAGGTTAAGTATCTATATTAATTTATATTTATTTTTGTTATATTATTATTTTAATATTTATTTTTGGCGAAATAAGTAGGAAAATGACCAAATCCTCATATATATATAGAATATACCCATAGGAGCTTGGTGCACCAAATGTTCACCATGAGTGGTGAAGTGGTGTTAACTGCGAGCCTTTGGCGTGTGGTTAACACCACTTCATCACGAGTGGTGAACATTTAGTTCACCAAGCTACTTTGGGTATATTTTATTTATACCATGATCATCAGATTATTAAGAGTCGCTATTATATTTTTATACTGTACCAATGACCCAGACATAGCTGGTGCTAACTCTTAAAAATATAGGGCCAAACACAAATTTTGCCCCCCAATCCCCAAAATTTGCATCTAAAACCAAAGAAAACATGTCCTGAATGGCCCTCCATACTTCACCTCTACTGCGCATGCGCAGTGTCAAGGACGTCCCGAAATTGGCGCCATTAATCATTCTTTGTTTGGCCCTTCATCAGTTAACATCTGACTGATCTTTGTGCTTGTAAATCTCAGTTTAAATGATGCCAGACACATAAATATTAGTGAAATGGTGATTCTAAGAGGATATAGAAGGAGGAGAGGAAAAATGAGTGACAGAAAATTATCAGGGCTGTAAATTAAAATTTTTTAATGAAATTATGTTAAGTTACCTATTTTCGAGGCAACAGCCTGTTGTGGTCATTCTTGTTATCAAGTTACACTGCTTGTTCAGTGTTTTCCTCTCTCCCTTTCCTTTAAGTCCCTGCTTGCTATTCTCCCATGCTTTTGGCATATTTTCTGTGATATTATTACTAAAATTTCTTGGGAGTTTTAGCTGGATAACAGAATGAATTCTGTTCTTTTCCCCATGTTTACGTCTTCACCTATGGGTGGTTAGGCGTAGTGTTCTGCATCTACCATCTGATGTTCTGCAGTTTCTTCCCTGGAAGTCTCTGTTTTGCATCAGATAGTGTATTATTGGTAACTGATTTCGGGCCAGGGTGCCTGGAGTCTTGATCTGGTGTTTTTACACTTATTGTTTACATTTCCAACAGCCCTCTGTGTGAGGGGGGATTTCTTGAAAATAATATCTTGATGTTAATTTAATCATAACTAGATACATTATTATTGTTCGTAAGTGTTGCATAAATTGTTTAAAATATTTTTAGAATTTTTGTCCACACTTAGGCTTGGGATCCATTGGGGCTCAACGTTACTTTTTAGAAACTTGGGCTGTTCTGAAAAAATATTTTTTCAAAATTTTTTGATTTCAATTATTTTTTCTATGTTAATGGATCATGTTATTATGTATTTTGTTTTATGTTTTCTTTTCACAATGAAAGGATATTGTTCAATTGTAATAAGAGGAAATCTTCCTCTGACTTTCATAATCATTGTATAATGTAGTCAGTGTACTCGCACCAACTCCTGTTCTGTATGTGTTAATTTCGATGACAACATGGGAAGCGTGTGTCACGGTATGTTTGTGGGGAATTGGCCATTCCGGTCCTTTCCCCTCAGGGTCACTCTACTTTATCAATCTCTATTTCAGACGATCATGATCAGGGTGATGTATCCGTGATGTCTTTCAAAAGTGTGCCTCCGTCGTCACAATTAATGAAGAGCTAGCGGAAAAGTGCTCATGTAAATACGTCAATTGCCTAAGAGGACCCTAGTAGGTTCGACGGCCTTTGACATCCGCTAGGTCGCCCGGTGTAGCGTCCATTCATCGAATGGTTCGGCAGCCGGGTTCGTCCGTTGCGGTCTAGAAGGAGTTTTGGGTGATGCGAGCACTATAAATCAATCAAATGCACACCCAGTGATGGCGGATTAGAGGAGAGAATGGAGGAAGCCTTTTAGTCCGGTTCCTAGCTCGTCCAGGTCCATCCGGACTGCGAGCGAGAGAGGCCCCTCTCTCGTACAACAACATCTGGCCCCAGATGTTGTGGTACAAAGTGTTTCGCATTCGGAGCATACGTCTGCCGCTCGGGACGCTCCGATATGTAGTCAGTCCAGAGAGACTGTCAATAAGGCTTCCTCATCCTCATGGTAGCGCACACGACCGCTCTTGGCTACGTGACCTCGGATATCCAGTCAGCTTCGCCAATCAGAGAATCATCGGCGACCAGGTCACACCATCCGGTAGCCAGGGACACGAGGCCTGCAGACTCCGGACGTTCGCATAAGAAAGTGTGCGGGGGTCAACGTACACAGAGCTTCCAGCGGCAAAGCATCGTAAGACCGCTACTGCACAGGCCTCGGTGACGGACGTGCTATCCCAAATAGCACAGCTTATCGCAGCATCCCAGCAACGACAGAATCTCTGTCGCATTATGTATTATCCGACGACGCTCCGCGGAAGCAGGTACGGACGTCCCGAGAATTTCATCCGGTCCGACGGGATACTGAAAGGAATTCGGAGGATTTCGAGCTTTCCCTTTCGGAACAACATAAGCTGCTGTGTATGTCATCTGACTTTATCTTCTAGAGGTTCTTTCGTCGGACCAGAATGCTGCGATGCCGGATAAGAAACTGATAGCGTCGGTGGACACAGAAATTTTTTGGTTCGGTTTAGGGACATCGTCCCTCAGTTCCGACACAGTCCAATAATGTCACACAACTTTCGAATTATTGAACGACGCTATATATATTATTATATGCTTGCTATTAACAAGCATGTCTGGTTTCTTGTTCGCAAGTTACTGAGATGTCTTTCAAAGTGTGCCTCTGTCGTCATAGTTAATGAAGAGCTAGCGGCAGTAAGTGCTCATGGAATACGTCAATCGCTTAAGAGGTCCCTAGTAGGATCAACGGAGTTGACATTCGCTAGCTCACCCGGTGTAGCGTCCATTCATCGAATGGTTCGGCAGTCGGGTTCGTCCGTTGCGGTCTAGGAAGGAGATTTGGGTGATGCGAGCACTATAATAGACTTTAGTACACACCCAGTGACGACGGATTAGAGGACAAATCAGAGGAAGCCTGTTAGTCCGGTTCCTAGCTCGTCCAGGTCCGTCCGGGCTGCGAGCGAGAGAGGTCCCTCTCTCGTACAACAACATATGGGACCAGATGTTGTGGTACAGACATTTCGCATTCGGAGCATATGTGCGTCGCTTGGGACGCTCCGTTATATTGACAGTCCGAGAGACTGTCGATAATGCTTCCTCATCCTCACAGCAGCGCACATGACCGCACATTGGCTACGTGACCTCGAGTATCCGGCCAGCTTCGTCATTCAGTGATTCCATGGCGAACAGGTCTTGCCATCCGGTAGCCAAGGGACACGAGGCCTATACACTCCGTTCACTCGCATAATAGAAGTATGCACGGGGTAACAAACACGGAGCTTCCAGCGGCAATGCATAGTAAGACCGCTTCTCCACAGGCCTCAGTGACGGACGTGCTATCCAAAATAGCACAGTTTATCGCAGCATCCCAGCAAATGACAATTCTCGGTCGGATCAGGAATAATCCGACGGCGCTGGGTCGGTGCGCTCCGCTGTTGCATCAGGTTCGGACGACCGAACACTTTATAGGGTCCGACAGGATGGAGAAAGGGATTCGGACGATTTCGAGCTTTCCCTTTCGGAACAACAGAAGCTGCCATACATTTCTTCCGGCATTATTTTCCAGAGGTTGTTCCGTCGGACTACATTGCTGCGATGCTGGATAAGAGACTAATAGCATCATTGGACACGGAGTTTTGGATCGGTTCAGGGACATTGTCCCTGACTTACCGACACAGTCCAATAATGTCTTTAGAACATTCGAATTATTTAACGACGCTATATATAAGCTTGCTACCAAGCATGATAGTCTAGTTTCTTGTCCGCAATGCTCTATTCTGCCTTTTTTCAATTCTAGGAAATAATTTATATCGGCAGAACAGGGCATACCGAGAGTTCATATGCGTCTAGACGGCGGTGCCGAAGACTGGGAATTATCTTTCTCGCCGTCTATGTCAATTCCAACCACGATGTTGGAAACGACAATGTTGTCTAATAGGCTTAACTTAGACGCTTTATCATACGTAGACCACCTTACTGAGGCGTTATCATTACGTCTTCAAGAGAAAGAATTCCAGGATATGATCCTCAATGTGATTTCTTTCAAGGGCAGTAGTTTTTCCACGTATAACTCCGCCCTTCAGTGGCAACCTGGAGTTGGTTAGACGTGACGCAGCCCTAGTTACATCCACGCGCGTGGATAGTAAGGTGAAGAACTCTCTCAGAGTCGCTTCGTTCTCGGAGAAGCTTCTCTTCGACGGCAACTTTTCAGCAATCTATAAATTGCTCGATATACACATTCTCTTGTCTATCAAGTATAGCAAGAGATTCAGACTGGGGCAAACATTCGGTGGTTGACTCAGAGAGTGCCACTGCAGTTGCCGGATCCGAGTTTTAGGATTATGACGGATGCCAGTCAAACAGATTGGGGTACAATATTGATCCCAACGGATTCAAAGTGCCAGGGTCTTGGGGTTACGCAGTTTCTAGGCAAGCACTTAACTTCCACGAAATGATGTTGTTTAGGCTTGCACTATGTCATTGA
This sequence comes from Pictodentalium vernedei, assembly GCA_031216915.1. Lineage (NCBI taxonomy): Eukaryota > Metazoa > Mollusca > Scaphopoda > Dentaliida > Dentaliidae > Pictodentalium > Pictodentalium vernedei. Next base: position 580,819,616 of record CM062295.1, read on the forward strand.
ATGAACATTATTCAGAAACGCATGTCCAAATCCTGTTCGTTAATACGACAGTAGTTGCGTATCTCCGGAACCAGGGAGGCACTCATTCGATTCCGTTATTCAATTTAACGGAAAGAATCCTTCTGTTTGTTATAGTACACCAAGTTCTGCTTCGGTCCGTCATATTCCGGGTCATCTGATTGTATTAGCAGACTCCTTTTCACGTAAGAGTCACTTGTTGCCATCAGAATGGACTCTCATCAAACAAGTATTCAATCAAATTTGCTATCAATGGGAGCGCCCAATGATAATTTATTTGCGACACAACTCACTATTCAATTGCAGACGTATGTGTTTCCATGTCCGGATTCCTGAGCTTATGTTGTTAACGCTCTATTGATCTAATGGGACGGAATGATAGGATATGCATATCCTCCAGCGCTGTTGATTCAGCAAGTATTGCTAAGATAAACATCCACAATACAATTCTGTTGATAGCATCTCTGTCTTCACAGAGACCGTGGGTAAATTTACTCAGGTGTCTACTGTGGGACTTACCGCGAAAACTTCCTCCATGAGAGGATCTTCTTTCGCTGGGGAAATCGTGTCAACTCCATCACAACCCGCAAGGTCTCAACCTTCACGTATTCCGTTGTGTGGTCCTTCTTGCATGGCAAGCATTGTACAGGACGAGTTATGGACGCGATTTCTTACTGTAGGAGAACCTCTTCTTCGCTATACTATGCGGCTAAAGTGGAGGCTCTTCCGTCGTTGGTGTAGGGATCATTATGTTGATATTTTTGATCTCTCCATACTAGACATTGCAACTTTCTAGTATACTTGTTTGACAAGATCAACTGCAGCCTGTTACTATTAAGGTTATAGGTCTATGTTATCTCATACCTATGCACTCTATGATAGTTTACAATTGAGTCTTATGTCTCTTTATCTAAGTCAGTTAGAAACTTTTGATAAATAGACCTAGAATCCTTAGATTAAATTCCTATACGGAATTTAGCTTCGGTTCTTATTTAGCTAAGTAATCATTTGAGCCTCTGGAAACAGTAGTTTTCAAATTCTGACCTTTTAAGACAGTTATTCTCTTAGTCTTCTCTTCTATTGAAGAGTCAGTGAGCTTTATGCACTATCGATGGACGATTCTCACTTTCGTAGTATCGGAAACACTATTTCCTTTACTACTAATGTTGGATTTTTGGTTAAGAATCAGGCTCCTAATAAATATCCGGAACCTATTGTTATTAAGGTCCTTCCGTCTTCGTACGGGCATAGGCCTTTACTCTGTCCGGTTAGAGTTTACGTATTTATAAACAAATATCAGTTTATTAGTAAGGACGTAAGCTTCTTCTGTCTTTGATGCCTAATAGAAGGACATTACGCTCCATTCTATTGCTAATGGATTCAATTAACTATCGGTACTGCTTATGGTATATCATTAACTCAGCAGTTTGTGCTTGAGATTCCGGCTCATGAAGTAAGAGCTCTTTCTGCATCTTGGGCTTACATTAATAGTGTCGCTATTATAGATTTTATGAAGGCTGCACATTGGTCTCAGCCATCCACATTCATGAATTTTTATCTCAGAAATATTGAGTCCATTTCTGGAGGCCTCCATTGTTAGGTCTATTATCTACTGCTCAGAATGTCATTCACTTAACAGTTGCTACTATAGCTAGGTAGGCTTTCTGTTCCGGCAGTGACTCCGTCCTGCTGCCCTCTTTGCTCTGGGTTATTTGACCCAGGGCAAGGAGAAGGGGGGGGGGAGGGTGTTCTCCTCCGGAGTTAGTAATTCTGAGCTGTTACTGGGATGGTTTTTAAGTGATAAGTTTATGTTTTAAAAATTCATTCAAGTCATAGTTTTTAAAGTATAGCTTTTGAATATATCACGTGTCAAATGGGCGTTATTATACAATCCTCAGACACTTTTAAGGAGTATAAAGAGTCTCTATTCTCTAGACTAACTTTATTTATTGGCTTACTTTAAAAATTATTAGTATAAGGATTATACTGGATATTAATAGAGTACATGGATGTTATGATGCTCAATTATGGAAGGTGTTGTGTCTTTCTAATTTATCATAAATAAGAAAGATACATGTAAGGCCTAATACTCCTTTTCCCCTCCAGGGGATGACTCTATTTTATATAATTGAGCTTATTGGAATTTCCTCTATGTCCTAGGCCCTCCAGCCTTTTTTATTATTCAGCTATGTCTGGGTCATTGGTACAGTATAAAAATGTTAAAAAATTTATAGTAATTTATATATTTTTTATACTTACCAATGACCCAGACGGGGATGGCCCTCCCAGGAGTTGGGAACTCATACCTCCCCGCTGAGTACATAGCGCTTACCAGGCACTGGTTATAAGAATGATTAATGGCGCCAATTTCGGGATGTCCTTGACACTGCGCATGCGCAGTAGAGGTGAAGTATGGAGGGCCATTCAGGACATGTTTTCTTTGGTTTTAGATGCAAATTTTGGGGATTGGGGGGCAAAATTTGTGTTCGGCCCTATATTTTTAAGAGTTAGCACCAGCTATGTCTGGGTCATTGGTAAGTATAAAAAATATATAAATTACTATAAATTTTTTAACTTTTTCTCGATTTTACTGAGCACCAGACATACTTACAAGCAAATCTGTTTTTGTTTACACGAGGATCGATAGGCGGTACTTCCTTTGTTAATTTTATCTCCGAAACGAAATAAAAAAAAGAAACTGAGCCTTTTTTGTTTTAATAACGTAATATCATACTATTTCGAGTTATGCTTGCTTTATTAACATGAGACAATCCATGTTTGTTAATTTTGGGCATCTTATGAGGTAAACCCATTTAAAAACGTAATAAATAATTGCCACTTCCATTTAAGTCTTCGCGAGGCGACATGCAATATAAACAAGTTTGCATTCTGGTCGACATCACCAAAGGTCAACGGGGATGTAGTTCTACTGTACATGTAAATTCTTACTATTGAAAACCCATTGCTGGCGTATTCATCACGGTTGGTGTGTAAAGCTAAAATTTATGTCATAGACTTTTCATATATAGTAGAGCAGGTAATCATGGTATAAACCCAAATATATGTTACTTTAATGTAATAAATTTGAATTTTTTCTGTCTTTCCCTAACTCTTTGCCTACTACAGGCTAATCTTTCTGCTCTCAAATTCTCGGGTGCTTGGTGAAAATGCTGGATCCCTTTTTTATTAAAGCCGGGTCGTTTCCTGACTGGCTGAAGTCACTGGCCTTCGATAACACAACATTGCATTGAGTACATAACATTACAGAATAAATATGTGTTCAGCCAGTAGTCTGCAGTATGATTTCATGATACAGACATCACAACACAACAGAATAAAAAAAAAAAATAGAAAAAAATCTTTGTTCAATGCTGATGATTGTTACTTGACATGTATTTCACATGGTTGTAAAATTCATTGTTCAATTCAGTGTCTCTCCAGTGTTTCCTGCATTCCAGTAAACATTGGAGAAACACATCAAGGGAGGTAAAAAGTTGAAAAATGAACATTACATTTTGATACCTCCTGTGCTTATCCAACTGTAGATCCTGCACACAAGTTCACAACACACTTTTTAAATCAAAGTTATTATTAAATTGAGACACAAAGTATATGCACACAGTATATTTCTAGTTAATAAGGCTGAGTCTATTGCATTAAGTACACAAAACTGTATTAGATAACAATATTTACCAGAATAAACAAAACCTTCACAAAAGAACAATATCATGATTATATTGTTAATCACGCTGTTCTCTTCCCAAAACCACAATTATTATTTTATCTAATATTGCTCACCACTAGTTATTAACCCTTTACCTAATGAATCAGCTGCATCCAACTGCATTATTTATTGAGTTGTGGAAAAAATTAATTATCAAACAATTTAACAAAACTATATCATGTGACACCTCATTGGAACGAGTTTGTAAAGCTCGTTACAACGAGGTGTCACGTGATATTATAGTTTTGTTGAAATCTTTTTAAAATTTAAAAAAAAAAGGCCATAATTAAAAACTAATTTTGATATTGTGTGCATTGGGTAATGGGTTAACAAGATATACCCTTATAAATAGGAATAATCCTCTTATTCATGATTTCTTGATGGCAAAGTTGACAGAATATCCCCCAATAAAGTCGTAGGTGCATCACTGCAGTTATGATTTGATTTTATGAGAAGTTCAAGAAAATTAAGTTATTTGCTGATGAAAGCTGTATCACTTATTTTGCTAACAGGACTCTGTTACCTGACACACTGTTGGACATGTGTTTTGAGGCCTTTTCATCTTTGAGTATATCACATAAAAGTTATCATCTGCTTTTTTAACCCTCTGACCTCGGTTCTCAAAATTACAGTATTTTTATACTGTACCAATGACCCAGACTTAGCTGGTGCTAACTCCTTATATTCTAGGGCCAAACACAAATTCCCCCCAATCCCCCAAATTTGCATCAAAATACGAAATTTCAATGTCCTATGTGGTCCTCCATACTTTTTATCCACTGCGCATGCGCAGTGTCAAGGAGGTCTCAAAATTGGCGCCAAATGTCATTCTTTGTTTAGCCCTAAAATCAGTCACATCTCACTGATATTTGTGCTTGTAAATCTCAGTTTAAATGATGCCGGACACATAATTATGAAAGAAATGGTGGATCTAAGGAGGAAATAAAAGGATGAGAGGAAGAAACAGTGGCAGGATGTGTTCAGGGCTGTAACTTATAATTTTTTTACGAAATTATTTCATGTTTCCTAATTTCGGGCATGGGCCTGATGTTGTCATTCTTGCTATGAATTTACCATTGTTTGTTCAGTGTTTCCTCTCTCCCTTTCCTTTATTCCCCCCTTGCTATTCTCCCATGCTTTTGGCATAATTTTTGTAATTTTTTCTTACTAAAATTTCTTGGGAGTTTTGGCTTGGTAACAGAATAATTATTCTGTTTTTCCCCATGTTTACGTTCTCACCCTTGGGTGGTTAGGTGTTTTGGTCTGCATCTACCATCTGATGTACTGCAGTTTCTTCTCTGGAAGTCTCTGTTTTACATCGGATAGTGTTTACAACTGATTTTGGGCCATGTTTACAGTGCCTGGAGTCATGTTTCCGGTTTTTGTACACTTTTGTTTACATTGACAACGGTTACTTCTGATAGTAATTACTTGTCTTCTGTTTAGTTCTGCTCATAGCCAGATACATTAATATTGTCCGTAAGTGTTACATTAATTTTTAAATATGTTTTAAAATTTTTGTCCACACTTTGGTTTTTTTGGGATCCATTTGGGCTCATTGTTCCCATTGGGAACTTGGGCTCTTCTGAAATTTTTTTGAAATATTTTTTTTCTTTTGAATTATTTTTTCGAAATGTCATAATGGATTATATTATATTATGTATCTTTGTTTTCAAGGGTTAGTGCGAGTACTATGACTGTTTATATTTTTTCATGATGAAAGAATATTGTTCAAATTGTAATGCGAGGAAGTCTTCCTCTGATTCTCATTTTCATTGTGTTTCTTGTAGTCAATGTAGTCGCACTAATTCCTGCTCAGTGTGTGTCAATTGGGATGACAAACATTGGAGACGTGTGTCACGGTATATTGTTATCGGTGAGAGGTCCATGCCGGTTCTCTCTCCACAGGGTCACTCTAGTTTTTCAGTCTCTTTTTCAGAGGAACAAGAACAGGGTGATGTTTCCGTGATTGTGCCTCCGTCGTCGCAGTTTAACGAAGAGCTTGCGGCTAAAGTGCTCATGGAAATACGACAATTGCCTAAGAGGTCCCAGGTTTTGGCTTGTGCTATGTCATTGGATGAACATTATTCAGAATTCACATGTGCAAATTCTGTCCGACAATTCGACTGTTGTAGCGTATATTTGGAACCAGGGAGGCACTCATTCCATTCCGTTATTCAACTTAACGGAAAGAATCCTTCTGTTTGCCCTGGAGCATCAAGTTCTCCTATCGGTCCGTCATATTCCGGGTCATCTGAACATTTTGGCAGACTACCTTTCTCGGAGGGGTCGCATGTTGCTGTCAGAATGGACTCAGGTAGGGGCTGTAATACTGGCGGAGACAACCGGTCAGATGCCCCTAGGTCGACGGGGTGAGGTGCGGGTCATGGAGGACGTGGTTTCTCCTCCCGCAAGCCTCGCAGGTCCAGGAGGTGATGGTGCAAACCTCTATCATGTTCCAGTGGGCGGAAGTCTATCGAGTTTCTTAACCAACTGGTTGTTGATTACGGACGACCCTTGGGTTCGAGGGGTGATTTCATAAGGGCTAAAACTGTCCTTCAAAAGAAAACCTCCGTTAACTCGAAGTCCAAGATGGACTCGGCTTCCGTCAAATCCTCAGAAGAGAGGTTCGCTTCTATTAGAAGTCCAATCTCTTCTGGAGAAGAACACGATAGAGGTCGTAGAAAACCAGGAATCTCCAGGTTTCTACAGCCATCTGTTTCTGGTTCCGAAACCAGATGGCTCGTTTCATCCAGTCATAGATCTGAGCTGGATAAACAAGCTGATCGTGGCTCCAAAATTTTATATGGAGACCATTCGATCGGTCAGAGCGAGCATTCGAGTGAACGACTATGCATCAAGCATAGATCTCAAGGATGTGTACTTTCACGTCATGGTACATCCAGCGTTCAGAAAGTATCTTTGCTTCGCTGTCCTAGGAGCCGTTTATCAGTTCCGAGCAATGTGATTCGGTCTGAATCTAGCGCCCTGGGCTTTCACTCGAATAATGAACTCGGTAATGACTCATTTCGGAGCTCATTCGTCTGCGGTAACGTCGGCCTACCTGGACAACATTCTTCAGAGGTATGGCAATGAGTTAACGCTTCAGAACAATGTTCAGAATCTGCTTCAACTGCTCCAATGTCTCGGTTTTATAGTAAATGAGAAGAAGTCGGATCAGGTGCCGTCCAAGTCATTCACCCACCTGGGAATGAGTTTCGAGACACACAACAATCTCGTTCGTCTGGCGTTAACCAGAGCGAAATTAATCAGTTGTTACACTCGCTTTTGTCTTCACTCCGACATAGTTACAGCGAGAGAATTCATGCGACTGATAGGTTTGTGCGGAGCCGCCGCCGCGGATCTTATTCCGATGGGGCGGCTACATACTCAGCCACACCAAATCTTTCTGACTCAGAATTGGAGTGTGAAGATTCATTCACTCGATATGAGCATCGTCTTGTCGAATCAAGTGAAACAAGAGATTCAGACTTGGGCAGATATTCAGTAGTTAACTCAGGGAGTTCCACAGCAATCGGCAGATCCGAGTTTTACAATTATGACGGATGCCAGTCAAACAGGTTGGGGCGCAACTTTGAGCCCAACAGATTCGAAGTGCCAGGATCTTTGGGATCCGCAGTTCCTAAACAAGCACATAAACATCAAAGAAATGATGTCAGTTTGGCTTGTGCTGTGTCATTGGATGAACATTATTCAGAATTCACATGTGCAAATTCTGTCCGACAATTCGACGGTTGTAGCGTATATTCGGAACCAGGGAGGCACTCATTCCATTCCGTTATTCAACTTAATGGAAAGAATCATTCTGTTTGTCCTGGAGCATCAAGTTCTCCTATCGGTCCGTCATATTCCGGGTCGTCGGAACGTTTTGGCAGACTCCCTTTCTCGGAGGGGTCGCATGTTGCTGTCAGAATGGACTCTCAACAAACGAGTATTCAATCAGATTTGCTAACAATGGGAGCGTCCGATGATAGACTTATTTGCTACGCATCTCAACAATTAGTTGCAGACGTATGTGTTGCCATGTCCAGATCCTCGAGCATTTGCAGTAGACGCTCTCTCGATCTCTTGGAACGGAATGATAGGATACGCGTATCCTCCAGCACCATTGATTCAGCAGTTATTGCTCAAGATAAAACAATCACACTGCACAATTCTGTAGGTAGCATCTCTGTCACCCCAGAGACCATGGATAAATCTCCTCAGGTGTCTGTTGTGGGATATGCCGTGGAAGCTTCCTCCACGGGAAGATCTTCTTTCGCAGGGGAAATCATGCACATTGCATCACAACCCGCAAGGTCCCAACCTTCACGTATTTCCGTTGTGCGGTCCTTCTTGCACGGCAAGCAATTTACAGGACGAGCAGTGGACGCAATTTCTAACTGTAGGAGGACCTCCTCTTCACTAAATTATGCTGCTAAGTGGAAGGTTTTCTCACGGTGGTGTAGGGATCATTCTGTTGATATTTCTGATCCCTCCATTCCAGACATTGCTAATTTTCTAGTCTACCTGTTTGATGAGATCAAACTGCAGCCTGTTACCATTAAGGGTTATAGGTCTATGCTATCTGATACCTATGCACATCATGATAGTTTACAGATTGGATCTAATGTCTCTTTATCTAAGTTAGTGAAAAACTTTTCGATAAATAGACCTAGAACTCTTAGATTAATTCCTAAGTGGAATTTATCTTGGGTTCTTCTTAAGCTAAAAGAAGCGCCATTTGAGCCTCTTGACACAGTGGACTTCAAATTCTTATCTTATAAGACAGATTTTCTCTTAGCCTTCTCTTCGGCTAGAAGAGTTAGTGAGCTTCATGCACTATCTGTTGATGATTCTCACTTTCGTAGTGTAGGTAATACTAGTACCTTTACTACTAATGCTGGTTTTTTGGCTAAGAATCAGGCTCCTAATAAGTATCCTGAACCTATTGTTATTAAGGCTCTTCCATCTTCAGATGGGCATAGGCCTTTACTCTGTCATGTTAGAGCTATACGTATTTACAAACGTAGATCTGAGTTTATCAGAAAGGGATGTAAATGTTTCTTTCTGTCTCTGCTGCCTAATAGAAGGGACATTATGGTCCATTCTATTGCAAGGTGGATTCAATTAACTATCTGTACTGCTTATGAAAAATTATCTTCAACTCAGCAGTCTGTGCTCAAGATTTCGGCGCATGAGCTCTATCTACATCTTGGGCTTATGCTAATAGTGTTGCAATTACAGATTTTATGAAGGCTGCATATTGGTCTCAGCCTTCCACATTCACAAATTTTTATCTTAGAAATATTGAGTCCATTTCTGGAGACCTGCATTGTTTAGGTCCGTTATCTGTTGCTCAGAATGTCGTCCACTAAACAGTTGCAACTATAGTTATGCAAGCTTTCTGTTCCGGCAGTGACTCTGTCCTGCTGCCCTCTTCGCTCTGGGGGTATTTGACCCAGGGCAAGGGGAAGGGGGGGGGGGGGAGGAGATGGTGTTCCCTTAAGTCACCTGCTTTATAGTGAAAAGCAAGGGAATACCTCCTCTGGAGTCAGTAATACCGAGTCGGTGCCGGGATGGTTTTAAAGTGTAAAGCTAATGTTTAACTCATTCATGTAATATTTTTAAAGTGTAGCTCGGTTTGAAGCATTTGTATATGTCATGTGTCATACGAGCGTTAATATACAATCCTCGGACACTTTTAATGAGTATAAGAGTCTCATTCTCTGGACTGCCTTTATTTATTGGCTTTCCTTTAAAAAATTAGTATAACAGGTTATACTGGATGTTAATAGAGATCATTGATGTTATTGTGCTCAATTACAGAATGGTATTGTGTCTTTCTTTTTTGATACAAATAAGAAAGATACATGTAAAGCCTGTTTCTCCTTTTCTTCTTGAGGGGATAATTCTGTTTCATGTATTTGAGCCTATTAGATTTTCCTTTATGTCCTAAGCCCTCCAGCCTTTTTTCTATTCAGCTAAGTCTGGGTCATTGGTACAGTATAAAAATGTTAACAGATTTATAGTAATTTATATATTTTTTATACTAACCAATGACCCCGACGGGGATGGCCCTCCCATGAGTTGGGAACTCATACCTCCCCGCTGATTACATAAAGCTTACCAGGCACTGGTTGTAAGAATGACTTTTGGTGCCAATTTCGGGACCTCCTTGACACTGCGCATGCGCAGTGGATAAAAGTATGGAGGACCACATAGGACATTGAAATTTTGGATTTTGATGCAAATTTTGGGGATTGGGGGGCAAAATTTGTGTTTGGCCCTAGAATTTAAGGAGTTAGCACCAGCTAAGTCTGGGTCATTGGTAAGTATAAAAAATATATAAATTACTATAAATTTTTTAACTTTCAGCATCTAATATTTCCCCAAATGCTGTTTGATATTTAATCAAATTGTTTGACAGAGCTCAGTGAGCAAGATATAATTGGTTAAATTCATAGTTAAAGAAGAGAAAAACAGTGTTTGGAGAAAAAAAAATTTCTTCCGAAACATAGCTTATGACAACGATTATGACCCCTCATTGGAACAAGTTTGTTACAGTGATGGGGGTGAGGGTGGTCAAAAACTCTGTTTTGGAGACAAATATTGAAAAATAGAAGATTAATACTATATGGCATGGCCCTTGCATTATGTAAAGCGATAAATAAAACATTTAGTCACATTTCATTAATGACTGGTGTTTAAAGTCACATATTTCTGCACACTGGATAATCGTGACCGCAACATGGAAAAGAAGTCAAGTTCAGTCAATCGTTTATACCCAAGTTGTCCATTTTAGAGGACTTCTACCCAATCATTGGTGACTGGGTCCTTTCTTACCAGTAAAACAGAGCTTGTGTGGAGGCAAAATAGAAACCGAAATTTGATGGTTTTTGAGTGAATACCATGGTATCATAGTGAATGGAATTTGCATTTCCTTGTACAGTTCAGCCCACTTAATTGGATACCTCTTTATTAGCTCAACTTGACAACATCAAGTATGGGCTATTGGTATGGGTTGTGATCTATCATCCGTCCATCCACAATTGCCTTAGTGCACCTTACAGACTGCAGCTCTCACCCGATCAGTCCCAAATTTCATAGATAGCTTTGGGCAATGTCTAGATGGGAGCTATTGAATGTTTCCAAATGAAAACCTGGCCGCCAGCAGCCATCTTAGATTTGGCATATAAATTGTCAACAATTCCATTAGCACACTCTACAGGCCGCATCTCTCTCCCAATCTTTTTAGTCCCCTACCAGCATCGCCGGAGGGGACTCTAGGTTTGCACTCTGTCCATCCATCAGTCTGTAGGTCTGTCAGTCACACTTTAGTTTTCCAGAGTTTTTTTGGAAATGCTTCAATGGAATGATTTCATTTTTGGTAAACTACTATAGAACGATGACTTACAGATCAAGTTTGAGTTTCATGCTGATTGCATTATTCTTGTGTGAGTTACGGTCCTAGGAAATATGGGAAAAAGCACCAAAATATCAGTTTTCCGGAGTTTTTTTGGAAATGCTTCAACGGAATGATTTCATTTTTGGTAAACTACTATAGAACGATGACTTACAGATCAAGTTTGAGTTTCATGCTAATTGCATTATTCTTGTGTGAGTTACGGCCCTTGGAAATATGAAAAGGCACCAAAATATCAGTATTTTTATACTGTACCAATGACCCAGACTTAGCTGGTGCTAACTCTTAAATTCTAGGGTCAAACACAAATTTTACCCCCCAATCCCCAAAATTTGCATCTAAAACCGAAAATTACATGTCCTATATGGTCCTCCATACCTTTCCTCCACATGCGCAGTTAAGGAGGTCTCGAAATTGGCGCCAAAAGTCATTCTTTGTTTGGCCCTTCATCAGTTCACATCTGACTGATATTTGTGCTTGTAAATCTCAGTTTAAATGATGCCAGACACATAAATATGAGAGAAATGGTGGATCTAAAGAGGAAATAGAAGGATGAGAGGAAAATTCAGTGGCAGGAAATAATCAGGGCTGTAACTTAAATTTTTTTACGAAATTATGTTATGTTCCCTAATTTCGAGGCATGAGCCTGTTGTTATCATTCTTGCTATGAAGTTCCACTGCTTGATCAGTGTTGCCTCTCTCCCTTTCCTTTATTCCCCCTTGCTATTCTCCCATGCTTTTGGCATATTTTCTGTAATAATTATTACTAAAATTTCTTGGGAGTTTTGGCTTCGTAACAGAATGAATTGCTGTTCTTTTCCCCATGTTGACGTCCTCACCCTTAGGTGTTTAGGCATTGTGATCTGCATCTACCATCTGATGTTCTGCAGTTTCTTCTATCTCTGTTTTGCATCAGATAGTGTTTAAATTGGTAACTGATTTCGGGCCATGTTTATCAGTGCCTGGAGTCATGTTTCCGGTTTTTGTACAACTTGTTTACATTGACAACGGTTACTGCTGATAGTGATTTCTTGTCTTTACATTAGTTTAGACATAGCAAGATACATTAATATTGTATGTAAGTGTTGCATTAATTTTTTGAAATGTTTTAAAAAATTTTGTCCACACTTAGGCCTTTTTGGGATCCATTTGGGCTCGGTGTTCCCATTGGGAACTTGGCTCTTCTGAAAAGTTTTTTCAAAAAAATTTTTTTTTTTTTTTAAATTATTTTCTTTCAAAGATTATAATGGATTATGTTATATTATGTATCTTTATTTCAAGGGATAGTGCGACTAATATGACTGTGTATTTTTTATTGATGAAAAATTTTTTTTTATTTATAATGCAAGGATATCTTCCTCTAATTCTCAGGTTCAGTGTATTTGCACTAATTCCTGCTCTGTGTGTGTTGATTGAAATGACAACGTTGGAGACGTGTGTCACGATATTGTGTTTGTGGGGAGGGGTCCATACCGGTCCTCTCTCCGTAGGGTCACTCTATATTATCATTTTATTTTTCAGAATTCAGAGTGATGTTTTCGTGATGTCTTCAACAAGTGTGTCTCCGTCGTTGCAGTGTTAGGGCTAGCGGCTAAGTGCTCAGGGTAATACGACAATTGCCGAAGAGGTCCCTAGTAGGATCGAAGGCATTGATCATCCGCTAGTCCGCCCGGTGTAGCGACCATTCATCGAATGGCTCGGCAGCTGGGTTTGTCTGTTACGGTTCTGGGAAGCAGTGTGGGTGATGCGAGTACTATAAACTTGGAACGTGCACACCCAGCAACGACGGATCCGAGGATAGTACGGAGGAAGCCTGTCAGTCTAGTAGCTAGCTTGTCCAGGTCTATCCGGACCGCGAGCGAGAGAGGCCCCCTCTCTCTTACGACATTTGAGCCGCAATGTTGTTGTATGTTTGTTTGTTAGTCGGAACATACGTCCAATCCTCCTGTTCCATCACATACACAGTCCGAACTGGCTGTGTTATGGGCTTCCTCATCCACATGTCAACACACACCACCGCACCTTGGCTTGTGACCACAGAGTTTTAGGGGACGTTCGCATATTATATAAATGCAGGAATGAACGTTCCTAGAGCTCCTGCTTTGCCGACCAGGGAATATTGTCGACCAGGTTACTTCATCTGTTAGCCAAGGATATGAGGTCTTTCCTGATGGGATGTTCGCATATTATATAAATGCAGGAATGAACATCCCTGGAGCTGACAGTGGATATTATGTAAGTCACGGCTCCACAGGCCTCATTCAGGAATAAGAATGCGGTGATTTTTTGTGATGTCTTCAAAAGTGTGCTTCCGTCGTCACAGTCAAATCAAGAGCTAGCGGATAGGTGCTCATGATATTACGTCAATTGCCTAAGAGGTCCCTAGTAGGATCGACGGCATTGGCGTCCGCTAGCTCGCCCGGTGTAGCATCCATTCATCGAATGGCTCTGCAGCCGGGTTCGTCCGTTGCAGTCCAGGAAGGAGATTTGGGTGATGCGAGCACTATAATAAGGCAAAGTGCACACCCAGTGACGACGGATCAGAGGAGAGAACGGAGGAAGCCTATTAGTCCGGTTCCTAGCTCGTCTAGGTCCATCCGGGCTGCGAGCGAGAGAGGTCCCTCTCTCGTACAACAACATTTGGGACCAGATGTTGTGGTACAAAACGTTTTGCATTCGGAGCATACGTCTGCCGCTCGGGCGCTTCGTTATATAGACAGTCCAGAGAGACTGTCGATATGGCTTCCTCATCCTCACGGCAGCGCACACGACCGCACCTTGGCTACATGACCACGGATATCCAGCCAGCTTTGCCGATCAGGGATTCCACGGCGACCAGGTCACGCCATCCGGTAGCCAGGGACACGAGGCCTGTAGACTCCGGACTTTCGCATAAAAGAAGTATGCAGGAGTCAACGTACACGGAGCTTCCAGCGGCAAAGCAACATAAGACCGCTACTCCACAGGCCTCAGTGACGGACGTGCTATCCCAAATAGCACAACTTATCGCAGCATCCCAGCAGACGACAGAATCTCTGTCGGATCAGGAATTATCCGACGACGCTGGGTCGGTACGCTCCGCTGAAGCATCAGGTACGGACAACCGAGAACTTCATAGGGTCCGACAGGATGGCGAAAGGGATTCAGAGGATTTGGAGCTTTCCCTTTCAGAACAACATAAAGCTGCCGTAGATTTTATCTGGCATTATCTTCCAGAGGTTGTTCCGTCGGACCAGAATGCTGCGATGCCGGATAAGAGACTGATAGCGTCATTGGACACAGAATTTTTCAGTCCCTGAGTTTCCGACACAGTCCAATAATGTCACAAGAACATTTGAATTATTGAATGACGCTATATATATGCTTGCTACCAAAACGAGCAAGGCTGGTTTCTTGTCCGCAAATGCTCTAAATCTACATTTCATCAATTCAAGGAATAAATTCGAAACGGCAGGCAGGACAGGGCATACCGAGAGTTCCTCTGCGTCTAGACGACCAGGCTGAAGACTTAGAATTGTCTATACCGTCGTCTATGTCAATTCCAACCACGGCGTTGGAAACGACAATAATGTCTAACAGAGTTAACTTAGACGCTTTATCATATGCAGATCACCTTACTAAGGCGTTATCATTTCGTCTTCAAGGGAAAGAATTCCAGGATATACAATCCTCATTAAGAGTTCTTTCAAGGGCAATAGCTTATTCCACGTATAACTCCGCCCTTTCAGTGGCAAACCTGGAGTTGGTTAGACGTGACGCAGCCCTAGCTACATCCACGAGCGTGGATGGTAAGGTGAAAAACTCTCTCAGAGTTGCTTCGGTCTCCGGAGAGCTGCTCTTCGACGGCAAGCTTTCAGCAATCTATGATAAGATAACTAAGAAAGCTTCGGATTCTCTGCTATTCAAATCTGCTTCTAAAAAGTCGGATACAGCAGAAAAGAGTAAGACAGGCACTTCTGGGACAAGTACGCCCAAGAGAAGTTCCTATAGAGGTTCATATGCGTCCTCTAGGTCTTATTCTAGAGACCGTCAAGGCAGTGACTCACGTGGGGGACATTATTCTGGCCGAGATAACCGGCCAGACGTCCATAGGTCGACGGGGCGAGGTGCGGGTCATGGAGGACGTAGTTTCTCCTTCCGCAAGCCTCGCAGGTCCAGGAGGTGATGGTTTGAACCTCTATCGTGTTCCGGTAGGCGGAAGATTATCGAGTTTTATAAACAATTGGGCGTCAATTACGGACGACCCCTGGGTTCGAGGGGTAATTTCGGAAGGACTAAGAATATCCTTCAAACGAAAGCCTCCATTAACTCAAAGTCCAAAATGGACTCAGCTTCCGTCAAATCCGCAGAAAAGAGACGCTCTTTTATCAGAAGTACAGTCTCTTCTGAAGAAGAACGCGGTAGAGGTCGTAGAAGACCAGGAATCACCGGGTTTCTACAGCCATCTGTTTCTGGTTCCGAAACCAGACGGCTCGTTCCGTCCAGTCATAGATTTGAGCTGGATAAACAAGCTGATCGTCGCTCCGAAGTTCTATATGGAGACAATTGATCAGTCAGAGCGAGTATTCGGGTGAACGACTATGCTACAAGCATAGATCTCAAGGATGCGTACTTTCACGTCATGGTACATCCGACATTCAGAAAGTATCTACGCTTCGCAGTCCTAGGAGTTGTATATCAGTTCCGAGCGATGTGCTTCGGTTTGAACCTAGCGCCCTGGGCTTTCACTCGAATAATGAACTCGGTAATGATATATTTCCGAGCTCATTCGTCTGCGGTAACATCGGCCTACCTGGACGACATTCTTCAGAGATTCGGCAATGAGTTAACGCTTCAGAACGATGTGCAGAATCTGCTTCTATTACTCTGACGTCTCGGTTTTATAATAAACGAGGAGAAGTCGGATCTGGTGCCGTCCAAGTCATTCACTCATCTGGGAATGAGCTTCGAGACGCACAACAATCTCGTTCGTCTGCCGTTAACCAGAGCGAAATTAATCAGTTGTTACGCTCGCTATTGTCTTCACTCAGACAAAGTTACAGCGAGAGAATTCTTCATCAGACTGATAGGGTTGTGTCGAGCTGCCGTGGATTTTATTCCAATGGGGTGGCTACGCACTTGTCCTCTCCAAATCTTTTTGACTCAAAAAGAACAGAGTTGGAGGGTGAAGATTCTTTCGCTCGTTACGTACATCCTCTTGTAAGTCAAGTGAAACAGATTCAGACTTGGGCAGATATTCAGTGGTTTATTCAGGGAAATAACTTCCACTGCAATTGCCGGATCCGAGTTTTACAGTTTTGACGGATGCCAGTTAAATAGGTTGTGACCCAACATTGAGCCCAACGGTTTTTAAGTGCCAGGGTCCTTGGGATCCGTAGTTCCTAATCAAGCATAAACATCAGGAATTGATGTTATTTTGGCTTGTGTTACGTCATTGCATGAATGTTATCCAGATTGCCCACAGGCAATTCTGTCCGACAATTCGATGGTATAATCGTATTTTCGGAACTAGGGAGGTACTCATTCCATTCTGTTATTCACTGTAACGGAATGAATCCTTCTGTTGGTACTAGAACATCAAGTTCTATCGGTCCGTCGTATTCCGGGTCGTCTGAACGTATTAGCGGACTCCCTTTCACGAAAGGGCCGCTTGTTGCAGTCAAATGGACTTTTAACAACGAGTATTTATATCAGATTTGCTACCTATGAGAGCGGCCAATGATGGACTTATTTGCGACGCATCTCAACAATCAGTTGCAAGTGTATGTGTCAACATGTTCAGATCCTCGAGCGTTTGCAGTTGACGCTCTATCCATCTCGTGAGACGGGATAATAGGATATGGGTATCCTCCAGCGCCGTTGATTCAGCAGATATGGCTTAAGTTAAATAATCTCAATGCAATTCTGTTGGTAGCACCTCTGTCTCCACAAAGACCATGCATTAATCTATTCAGGTGTCTGTTGTGGCTTATGCTGTGGAAGCTTCCTCCACATTTCGGTCCATTCTATAGCTAGATGGATTCTATTAGCTTTCAGTACTGCTTATGATAATATCTTCAACACAGCAGTCTACGATTAAGATTTTAGCTCTTGAAGTAAGAGTTCTTTCTACTTCAGAGCCTTATGCTAATAGCGTTGCTATTACAGTTCTAATGATGGCTGCATATTGGTTTTAGCCTTTCACTTGCACGAATTTATACCTCAGAATTATTGAGTCCATTTCTAGAGACTGGCATTGTTTAGTTTCGTTATCTGTTGCTCAGAATGTCGTCCACTAAGCAGTTGCAACTATAGTTGTGTAGGCTTTTGGTTCCGGCAGTGACTCTGTGCTGCCGCCCTCTTCGCTCTGGGGTATTTGACCCAGGGCAAGGGGAAGAGGGGGGGGGGGGGGGGTGCGGGTGTTCCCTTAGGTCACCTGCTTTATAGTGAAAAGCATGGGAATACCTCCCCTAGAGTCAGTAATTCTAGTTGGTACCGGGATGATTTTTAAAGTGTAAAGATAATTTTTTACTCATCCATGTAATATTTTCAAGTGTACCTCGGTGTGTAGTATTTGTATATGTCACATATCATGCAGACGTTAATATACAATTATCGGTCACTTTTAATTAATTTAAGAGTCTCATTTATATGGACTACTTTATTTATCGGCTTTCCTTTAAAAATAATTACCATAATGGATTATACTGGAGATTAATAGACATCAGTGATGTTATTATGCTCAAGTACAGAATGGTGTTGTGTCTTTCTCATTTTGATGCAGAAGAGAAAGATACATGTAAAGCCTATTTCTCCTTTCTCCTTGAGGGGATAATTCTGTATATATATAGTTGAGTTATTGGATTGCTTTATGGCCTAGGCCCTCCAACCTTTTTACTATTCAGCTAAGTCTGGGTAATTGGTACAGTATAAAAATGTTAAAAAATTTATAGTAATTTATATATTTTTTATACTTACCAATGACCCAGACGGGGATGGCCCTCCCATGAGTTAGGAACTCATACCTCCCCGCTGAGTACATAACGCTTTTCCAGGCACTGCTTGTAAGAATGACTTTTGGCACCAATTTCGAGACCTCCTTGACACTGCACATGCGCAGTGGAGGAAAGGTATGGAGGACCATATAGGACATGTAATTTTCGGTTTTAGATGCAAATTTTGGGGATTGGGGGGTAAAATTTGTGTTTGGCCCTAGAATTTAAGAGTTAGCACCAGCTAAGTCTGGGTCATTGGTAAGTATAAAAAATATATAAATTACTATAAATTTTTTAACTTTCCGGAGTTTTTTTTGGAAACGCTTCAACGGAATGATTTCATTTTTGGTAAACTACTATAGAACGATGACTTACAGATCAAGTTTGAGTTTCATGCTGATTGCATTATTCTTGTGTGAGTTATGGCCCTTGAAAATATGCAAAAGCGCCAAAATATCAGTTTTCCGGACTTTTTTTGGAAAAGCTTCAACGGAATGATTTCATTTTTGGTAACCTACTATAGAACAATGACTTACAGATCAAGTTTG
This sequence comes from Pictodentalium vernedei, assembly GCA_031216915.1. Classification (NCBI taxonomy): domain Eukaryota; kingdom Metazoa; phylum Mollusca; class Scaphopoda; order Dentaliida; family Dentaliidae; genus Pictodentalium; species Pictodentalium vernedei. The sequence goes on from CM062295.1 coordinate 580,838,306, forward strand.
AGTTTCATGCTGATTGCCTTATTCTTGTGTGAGTTATGGCCCTTGGAAATATGGAAAAGCGCCAAAATATCAGTTTTCCGGACTTTTTCTGGAAATGCTTCAACGGAATGATTTCATTTTTGGTAACCTACTATAGAACGATGACTTACAGATCAAGTTTCATTTACACTCTGTCCATCCATCCGTCAGTCTGTCAGTCAGTCTGTCGGTCATACTTTAGTTTTTCGGACTTTTTTTGGAAACGCTTCAACCGAATGATTTCATTTTTGGTAACCTACTATAGAAGGATGACTTACAGATCAAGTTTCATTTGCACTCTGTCCATCCGTCAGTCAGTCTGTCAGTCATACTTTAGTTTTACGGACTTTTTTTGGAAATGCTTCAACCGAATGATTTCATTCTTGGTAACCTACTATAGAACGATGACTTGCAGATCAAGTTTGAGTTTAATGCTAATTGCATTATTCTTGTGTGAGTTATGGCTCTTGGAAATATGGAAAAGTGCCAAAATATCAGTTTTCTGGACTGTTTTTGGAAATGCTTCAACGGAATTCATGCTGATCACATCTAGGTTATAACATTTGTATAATTATTAATGCTCATTAGTCCGGTAGGGGACATTGTATTGCTTCAGCGATACGTGCGCTCTTGTTCAAATTTCATATGTAGCTTTGGCATGATGTCCAGATAGGAGCTGTTGAATTTTTCTGAATTTTGTTGAAAAACATTGCTGCCAGCAGCCATCTTGGATTTGGATACAAATTGTCCAACAATTCCTTTAGCACACCCTACCGGCCGCAACTCACACCTGATCAGTCCAAAATATGATATGTGGCTTTGGGACTATGTCTAGATGGCAGCTCTTGATTTTTACAAAATTTTGTTGAAAAACATGGCCACCAGTGGCCATCTTAGATTTGGCATATAAATTGTCAACATTTCCATTACCGCACCATACAGACTGCATCTCTCACCCAATCTTTTTCAAATTTCATATGTAGCATTGGTGTGATGTCTAGATGGGAGCTGTCAAATATTTCTGAATTATATTGAAAAACATGGCTGACAGCAGTCATCTTGGATTTGGATATAAATTGTCATCAATTCTATTGGCATACCCCACAGGCTGCATCTCTCTCACCTGATCTTTTTTGAATTCATATATTTAGCTTTGGTGTGATGTCTAGATGGGAGCTATCAAATTTTTCTAAATTGTATTAAAAAATAAGGCCGACAGCAGCCATCTTGTATTTGGCATCTGAATTGTCAACAATTACATTAGCACACCCTGCAAGCTGCATCTCTCACCTGATCTTTTTTGAATTCATATATTTAGCTTTGGTGTGATGTCTAGATGGGAGCTATCAAATTTTTCTAAATTGTATTAAAAAATAAGGCCGACAGCAGCCATCTTGTATTTGCCATCTGAATTGTCAACAATTACATTAGCACACCCTGCAAGCTGCATCTCTCATCCTATCTTTTTCATATTTCATATGTAGTTTTTGTGTGATGTCTAGATGGGAGTTACAAATTTTTCTGAATTTCATTGAAAAACATGGCCGTCAATGGCCATCTTGGATTTGGCATATAAATCTTCAACAATCACATTAGCACACCCTACAGGCCACATCACTCACCCCATCTCTTTTGAAATTTCATATGTTGCTTTGGTGTGATGTGTAGATGGGAGCTATCAAATTTTTTTGGATTTTATTGAAAAACATGGGAGGGCAGTGGCCGTTTTGGATTTGGCCTATAAATTGTCAACAATTCCATTAGCAGACCTTACAGGCCACACCTTTTTCTGCATTCTTTTTCTGCAACCAACCATCATGGATTTGACATATATATTGTCAACAATTCCATTAGTACATCCAACAGGCCCCACCCCCATCTCCTCACGCAATTTTTTCAGATTTCATACGTAGCTTTGGTGTGATGTCTTTTCTTTAGAAACTTGATTGAATGACTTGGCATTACTGGATCTTTCAATTTAGTTCAGTCCCTTCTTGGACATGTTGAGCTGCAGTGTTATTGACACTTTCATTGAATAACCCTGTTAAATGAATATAACTTCCGTTCGCAAAACACTTTACCACTCCTACAATTCAAATTTGACCTGTAAATTGCATATAAATTATAGAGTAAACTCCTGTTAATTGAATAAAATATTGTGTAATATGTCACTGAATATGTTGGAAAATTACCCTGCCAATCACTAAATTTCCCTTGTTTGTAAACCTATTTGGCCACAATACATCTAATGTGGGCATTTAATCTATTATATCTTGTTTGACAGAGCTCCATGAGCTCTGTCAAACAAGATATAATAAAATAAATGCTCAATTTCTAGAATACAGGAATATTACCAAATCCCTGTTAATTGAATACTACTGCTAATTGAATAATTTTCACTGTCAAAGTGAGTATTCAATTAACAGGGTTCCAATGTTCCAAAAAAATGCTTTATACTTTGATTTTCTTTTAAATCCACACTTTGAAACCGAACCAAGGACGAAGCATCAGGTTTGGCATTCTAGAAAATAAATGGGTGCAAACCTTTGCCTGTTGTCAAATTGCCTAGTAGCGTTGTTGGCCTCCAAAATCTGTCTCTTATAAAGACATGCTTTTTTTCATGTTTCATTGCAAGAATTAAACAAGACAGACAGGATGGGTATGTGTAACATTTGGTTTCAAACATTTGGGTTTCCCACTTTACAGAGGCTGACCTCAGACTTCACTTCAGTCCCAAAAAGAGACCTTCCAGTTATATTTCCTTCTGGTAGGTATGACAACTAATGATGGCTAGCTAGTCTACATGTGCATATTATACAACAATCAAGTCACCGATTTGAGAGAGCAAATTTTATGTTTATAATTATAATGTGACTTCATGGAATTTAATTGTGTCTTCACAAAAGACATTCGGGAAGTCAGTTGATGAGTTATGCTTAATTTACAGGCTTGCTAGAAATTGCCTTCCCAGAAAAATTTTAGGTGTGCTTTAGGCATGCAGCATGCTTGCTCACCTTGAAAATGTCAGGCCTGGAGCATTTGGTGAGTTATGGAAGCTACAAAGAATTAAAATTTGGAATGTTTTCATTGAAGCATCAAGGGTTATACAATCGGTTTATTATGAGCCATACAAGTGTGGATGTAAATGTAAAAAATGTTTTTTCCCAAAAACTTTCCAGTGGCAGGATAAATCTAAATGTTGATTGAATTTCTAATTTAATCTTTAACCCTTTACCCAACATAACAGCCAAAACTGGCCAGAGCTATTCTCAAAAATTTCCTGTTAATTTTCATTACTTTTTCATTTTTTTTGTCTCAAAAACATAGGTTATGACCCCTCTTTGAAATGAGCTCATCGAGCTCGTTCCAATGAGGGGTCATAACCTATGTTTTTGAGACAAAAAATTAGTTATTCAAGAATTTTTTTTTGCAAGTGTCGTCTGCTTTTCATGTTAGGTAAAGGGTTAAACTGATGTAATTTTTGTATTTTGTTAGTGTGATTTCATAATTTTTAGCTCAACTTTGGCGAAGCCAAATTTGAGCTTATGCCATGGCCAGTCGACCGTCTGTCCGTCAACAATTCAATACGGCTCGGGTTAGAGGCCGTATTTATGAACTGATCTTTACGAAACTTCTTGGGTACCTTTGTTATGACTGTGGGACGAGAACGAGTGTTTTTGGGTCTGATCCGAAATTCAAGTTGGCTGCCAGCTGCCATTTTGTACCGATGATGCAGAAATCTGTTTTTTGTACAGAACATCCATATGAAAGCGCTGATTTGAATATTTTTTTGTAGGAATGTTTAGTACCATGGGATACATCACACATAAAACAGGTTTTTTCTCGTACATAAATTATGCAAATTAGACTAACTTTGATGTATTTAGTGTTACTTTCAGCACTGTAAGAGCAAATGCCAATACGGCTTGGTCTAGAGGCTGTATTTATAAACCGATCTTTACGAAACTTCTTGGGTACCTTTGGTATCACCGTGGGACGAGAACGAGTGTTTTTGGGTGTGGTCCAAAATTCAAGATGGCCGATGGCAGCCATTTTGTACAAAATTAGGTGCAATCAGATTTTTGCACAGAACTTCCATATGAAAGTGCTGACTTGAATAATTTTTTGTGTGAATGTTTAGTACCATGGGATACATCACATATAATACAGGTTTTTTTCTCGTGCAGAAATTATGCAAATTAGATGAACTTTGATTTTTTCAGTGCTACTTACACACAGTAAGTGCACATGTCACTACGGCTTGGGCTAGAGGCTGTATTTATCAACCGATCTTCACGAAACTTCTTGGGTACCTCTGTTATCACCTTGGGACGAGAACAAGTGTTTCTGAGTGTGGTCCAAAATTCAAGATGGCTGCCAGCAGCCATTTCGTACCGAAATTAGGTCTAATCAGTTTTTGTACACAACTTTATACGGCTCAGGCTGGAGGCCGTATTTATGAACCGATCTTTACGAAACGTCTTGGGGACCTTTGTTATCACCGTGGGATGAGAACAAGTGTTTTTGGGTGTGGTTCAAAATTCAAGATGGCCACCAGCAACCATTGTGTACCAAAATTAGTGCAATCAGTCTTTTGTACAGAACTTCTGTATGAAAGTTCTGATTTGAATAAATTTTTGTATGAATGTTTAGTAAAATGGAATACATCACATATAGTACGGGTTTTTTTTCTCGTGCAGAAATTATGCAAATTAGATGAATTTTGATTTATTTAGTGCTACTTATACACTGTAAGTGCACATGTCAATACGGCTCGGGCTAGAGGCTGTATTTATCAACCGATCTTCACGAAACTTCTTGGGTACCTTGGGATGAGAACGAGTGTTTCTGAGTGCGGTTCAAAATTCAAGATGGCTGCCAGTGGCCATTTTGTACCGAAATTAGGTCCAATCAGTTTTTTGTCACAACTTCTATACAGCACGTATTTATGAACTGATCTTCACGAAACTTCTTGGGTACTTTTGTTTTCACCTTGGGACAGGAATGAGTGTGTTTTGTGATGCCTTTGTTATCACTGTGCTATGAGAACAAATATTTTGGGGTTCAGTCAGACCCTCTCTGGGACTCAAAGATTTCTTTTCTAGTTTAGCATCTGACTGTCACCCACCTTTACAATACTTTACCTATACATTTGTTACAGGCTACGGCCAGTATTTATGTACAGACCGTTACAATACTTTATATGTACATTTGTTATCAGGTCATTACCTAGATGTTTGTCATTGCTGTGTCACATACTATACATGTACATGTCTTGACAAGTTGAGCTACAGTGTCATTGACACTTTCATTTAATTTCTCATTTTTTATAGGTTGGAATAGAATTTGTTGAAAGGTTTGCATTTTATGAGAGATCCAAGAAGGCATTTGCTGTGGTTCACACAGGGTTAGTATTATCAGAAAAATGGCCACTCTGTTACCCTAGCTTCATAACTTCAACCCTTTATCTATCAAAACAACCAACCAACAAAGTCAGTGAATAATGCAAGAAATGATTTGAGTGCAATTTTTTGATGATCTTACTGGTATTTATTTATTTATTTTTTAGCTCTCCTGACTTTCAGTCAGGAGAGCAATAGTGATCACTCACCATCCGTCGTCGTCCATGTACATGGTGTTTGCATCTTCTCCTTCCAATTTAATTGATATTTGAGATAATAGTTTGTTATGACATCGCAATTTGATTTTGTTCAAACCAAGTTGCCTTGCCCCTTGGTAGGGCCACGCCCAAAAAGTGTACTTAAATCTTAAAAAATCTTCTTCTCATGAAACAGCAGTAGCAGAGACTTAATGTTTGGTGTGCAGCTTCCATTTGATGTGTAGACTCAGATTTATTCAAGAGAAGTTTGTGGGGCTATATTTACCGTCGTTATGTGAGGAGCCAAGAATTTTTGCCCCTCCCAAAATTTCTATTTTCCAAACTGAGAGACAGATTTGAACCATATTTGATATGAGGGCTTATTGGGTCATAAGTACTTAATTTATGCCCAAATTTTTTTTCGCGTCGCCCCATGGAAACCGCAGGAGCTAAAAATAGAAAACAATTTAAATGCCCATATCTCCAAAACTACACAGCACTGAGAATTCTTATTTGGTGTGAAGCTTCCTTAGGACCAACAGAATGGAATGGTAAAAAAAAAATGCTATCGGTTTTATCATGGGGTACTTTTCTGGTACTTTGAAAAAGTGCTGCGTCAGCATTTTTCAACACTGTGGGTAATGGGAAAAACATTTAAGACTACTTTTCTCCCAAACCACTGCTCCAAAAGCTTTCAAATTTCACTTATAACATCTTTGGAAGATTGTTTCACATGTTTATTGAATTTTTGGACCAAAATCCGGAAATGAGTTTTTTGTTTTTTTATGCGTTTCGGTCAATTTTAAGACAAACATTTTTTTTTTTACACTGAAAATTTGGGGGTCGGGTGGGACTTTGAAAATTTTGGACCAAAATCCGGAAATTATTTTTTTGGTTTTTTATGCGTTTTGGTCAATTTTAAGAAAAAAAATTTTAGGCTGAAAATATTTTGTTTGGGACTTCGAAAATTTCTGAACAAAAATAAAAAAAAATCTGTTTTTTATCTCAATTTTGGGACGTAAAAGTGCAGGAACTGAAAATAGAAAGAAAAAATCTGTGTATTGTATGGGCACAATCGCTTCATCTAATTGGTATATGCTTTTCTTAGGAGGGGCGTATGCAGCTTATTCAAGTCAAGTCCCTGGTTTGATATTTCGACTACCATGTCAGGTGAGCGCCCTCAGGTCCCCTGGGGCCTCTTGTTTCATTTAATCTTATTTGTTTTACAAGGATTGGCAAACACGTTATGCACCTTATATTAATGCCTCTCCTTGGCCCAGTGGTGCACATTTGTGGGATGACCTTTGTAGCGGCAACCTCTTGGCCTCACTTTTCTGGGATACTATGAAGGGATCTTTAAACTGCATGGAGTGTGTCTTTCTCCACACAGAGGACATCCATTTTACATCCCCACTCGATAGAATGGTATGCTGTGACAGCATCAACCCCACAATTGATGCTGACAGAGAGTGTTCGGACACCTCAAGAACTTTCCCCGACCAGAGATGATCCTGGGACCTCTGGCACGAGAGACCAGCACACTTATCCACTTGGCCTCCACTCTCTTCTTATTAGCGTAGAAACCTATTCAAGGACCACTTTGCAAGTGAGAATTATTCAATCAGGCCTGGAAATTTAGGCGGGCGATTTTGATTGCCCGTGTGCAGTCTGCGTAATTCCAATTACATGCAGCGACATTTTCGCCCACATCGGCTTCTGACACCAAAAGTACTTTTAATGGGTATTATGGCCAGTCATGGGTTAAAACCAGCTGTGGTTGAAGCCAGTCAGTGTGCAATGTCATCGTCGGTATCTATGTTCTTTGATGTTGCCACTCCGTGACATGCAATGTTTGAAGTTTTTCTACAGTGCTATCATTACATGATCAGTGGAGCATGTGCCTTACATTCACAAAAATTGTGTCAGCATTCCACAAGTCATTGTCGGCATCATCAAATGGCTGATTTGCCTGCCCCGATGTTTTTGCAAGAGTCTGAGTGCACTGCTGGCCAGCCTGTATGTCTATTTAATATGCTGAGTGGTGAATTTCATTCAGTAAATTAATTTAGATAGATAGTGTAAACTTGTGTATATCAAAGTTTGAACATGGCCCAAAAAGGCTGTCGTGTACAATTAAAGAAATTTGATCAATGGAATATGGGAGAGCAGACAGCTTTTGATGTTGTTAATGAAAATGGGAGGGATTTTGTCAACCTGGTCTGGTGCAAGATATGTGCTCACCACAGCGATCGATTGAAATCAATGTGCCATGGGAAAGTTTTAAAACTCTGACTGCTACATAAAGGGTACAAAAAATGTGATAAAAAGCTCAGTCGATAGACATTTGACTTCAAGTCACATTCATTCGCAATACAGTATGATCAAGCTAACATTGTCACTGAATCTGAAGATGTTCCGACTAACTACAGAGTCGTCATCATCTGTTTCTGCCGCTGCCAACAATGTGAATACAGGACCTGGGAAAAAGGATGTGCGGCCTAAATCAACCGTAACAAATATTAAGACTGCAATCAAGAAATCAGCATCAGATGCTTACCGAAAATTGATCACAGATGCATATATAATGACTGTAGATGGACAGCCATTGAATAGCTTCAGGACTATTGTGCATGCTCAAAAGGCTACAGGGATTTGCCTCATAAAGGGGTGTGATAGCAGCAAACCAGCTTCATTCGTGCAATTGCAGAATCTATCAGAAAAAAGATTAAAAAACTCATGTTGTCAGTAAATGCGTTCTCAATTCTGAGTGACGGGTCACAGGCCAGGAAGACAGGTAGTGAGAAGGAGTTTGTGATGGTGCGCATTTTGAAAAATGGTATCCCGGAATATCTCATAGTTGCCCTTCAAGACATCAATGAAAATGGGGACGCTAATGCCCCTAACATTAAATCTGCACTTGACGATGCATTTTTTGAAAAACTAAATATACCTAAAGACTTTTACATAAAATTTATGATTGCTGCGACTGCTGATGGGGCAAGCATCAGCATGGGCAAATATAGCTGGGTGTTGACTCGGCTACGAGCCAACAAAGACATGTCAAGGACATGGTTATTATCTGTACATTGCGTTTTGCACAGAGTGGAACTGGCCATCAAGGACAGTATATCAAAGGAGAAAGCTTTTGACTGTGTCATCGAATTCATTCAGGCATTAAGGCATTATACAAGTTTACCAAACAGAGTGGCAAATTCAAGGGCCATTTTAAATCTACGGCAAAAACTTTAAACTGCCAAGTATACAAATTTCCCCAAAACGCAGGGTACTCGATTCATTTCGCACCAGTTGGGCGGCATTGATCACATAATAAAGAACTGGATGCCTCTACTCATGACAGTGGAAAATTATATTGCGAACCAAAGTTTCAGTAAAGTTAATGCCAAACTGTGTGGTTTTCGAAACAATCTTCAGAATATGGAGTTCCTCACCACCTGTATCCTCTACCGGCAAATAGTTCGTTGTTTGTCCTTTTTCTCCTTGCAATTTGAGAGAGATTTAGTCCTTGTGGGTGATGTTAAGCCAATGGTGGAAAAGTTTTTATCTGATTTGGACAATATCGCGGCATCGCCGGTAAATGCAAAAGAGATTCTGAAGGAGGCGAATATGATGCTAAGCCTAAGCGAGGCAGGTGACTCGACTCGTAGTTCACTAAGTGCTTGTTTACCAATGCATGGACACACAATGGAAACTGAACAATCGCAAGTACACAACACTGGACTACGACGCATGCAATCTTACCTACACAAATTCTCTTGATGATACGAGCCACTTGGTTTCTGTGAAAACGCACGCTATTGATGAGTTAAAGCAACTTGAAGTTTCTGACAAGGACAATGACAAGGGGCAAATGTACTCTTACATGAGGTTGATTGCTCACCCTGCAAACTGGGTTAGTACAAAATGCGAGGTGGAAGCCTTGGGGAGACTTTGTGTGAAGTTTGAAAATACAAATTCTGTTGCAAATTTGTCAAAATCATTTGATAAATTGAAGCTGGAAACCGAGTGAAAGGACATAAAAATGATCGTGAATCGGGACTATAATGGTGTTAAATCTAACAAGGTCTGGGAGAAACTGTTCATGTGTAAATGTTCATTATACCCAAATGTTCTGCTGATAGCTGATAGAGTTTTAACCGTGTCATGGAGAGAGGGTTCAGTATCCTCCCTGGTATGATAACTGAACGACAACTTTTGATAGCTCATAATACTATGGAAGATCTGATGATCATAAAAGGGAACAACCTGTGCTGGACTGATCCAGAGCGAGAACAGCTAATAGAATCAGCACTGGAAATTTTTTGCTCTTCTGCATCGAAATGCAAACTAAAACTTGAACCGTCAGGTTCAGTCAACCCACTTCATTATAGATGAAAGTGGAAATGCCTGTGTAGTAGTGACAGTGATAATGATTCAACTAGTGGTCCCTGTGATACAGATGGGAATGAGACCGACTCTGAATCTGATTCAGAAAGACGTGAACATGACACTGACGGTGACGTAATGGAATCCGATTGAATAAACCTTGTTAATGGTGCCACGAATTGATCTGACAAATGATGTGTACGTGTTTTGACTATCATTTAAGTGATGTGAAGAGTTGTTTAAGTGTGCTTACTGCTAATTATAATAGTTTGAAACCTGCAAAATTTTCATTGTTTGGCTTTCCTTAACTGTACTTACCGTACCTACCTGTACCATCTCTATTATGGATCATTTATAATGTAAGTTGATCAGATCAACATCAAATTATTATTGTATTAACTATTTGACCAATAATTTATTGATCAAATAGTTAATACCATAATAATTTGATGTTGATCTGATCAACTTAACCAGGCTCCAGCCCAGGGATACACTAAGTTGAGGTGTTCCTATGCTGGTTGGTGATATACCTGGAAGCTCTTCTCTGGATGTGTTCTAACTTCCAGTCTGTTGATGTTTTCCTGGGTGTGGGGATCCCAAACAGTTGATGCATATTTGGGCTGTGGTCTCACAAGCCCATTATATGTCCTCACTCCATGCACAATTGCTCTTCTCACTTCGTTAGCTTATTGAGGTCTTCTAGTTCTTGGAGCTTTTTCCCACTGTCATTAGCGGATAATGGTTAGGTATGGCACTATGCTAGACTGTGGTGTCGTCTGCAAAGAGTCTGATGGTGGACTTCAGGTTGTCCTGCAAATCAGTGATAGAGTAACTACTACTGGAGGAACAGACTCGGTTCAAGGACGGAGCCTTGGGGGACCCCAGAATCAACGCTCACTGGTGTTGACCTTTGGCCTTCAAGGACGACAGTATGACTTCTCCCATTAAGTTAATGGGAGAAGTCATATTGCAGTCCTTGAAGGTTAAGCATTTAGCCTTAGTATAAAGTCATGAATCAGATTCTGATTGATGACTTATACTTAGGCTAAGCCAAGGCCAAAACTATGCTGATGAAAATTGCGTCTTCCTCGGCAATTGGAATAGTGGCGTTGGTGATGTTTAATTATGATTAGCTTTTACTCAGATTTAGGGTAAGAAGAAATTCAAGATTGGTGAGATTTGTCTCGTGATTGTCCATGTTCCATGGCCTGCATAACTTAATTGACGCCCAAAGTGTCAAACTCTAAACAAAAACCTCATTGAATAATTTGGCTAAGAGACAAGGTCATAGAAAGGGGGGGGGGGGGGGGGGGGGGAAGCTGGGGAGGGGGCATGCCCCCGGATCTCCTCAGTTTTTGCTGCAGATGCTTTGGAGGGATGTGCAGCATTTGTCAGTAGAGGACTCTGAGGTTATGAATGTGTGACAAATTAATTGATTATATTCAATTGTAGGTCAATGACTGAGACTCGTTAACCTACAGTTGAATATAGTCCATTAATTTGTATGACTGCACTCCTGGATTGAGAGCATATATGGTGCGTGGCTAAAAAATTTAGTATTTTCTACAATAATAGCCACGTGCCATATATGCTCTCACTCCTGGCTCCAGGAGTGCAGTCATTGACCTTCAATTTATTATTCAGTTACTGTATTGAGTGTAAGTAACGATAAAAATTGATGACATTTGCAAGGAATTTCTAGTTTTAGGAATTCCCCGTATACGTCATCAATTATGTTGTTGTCGTTTAGACGCCACGTGTAGTCAGTGCTAATTTCAATTCCACTTGCATATATGTATGGTAATTCACGGTTATGTAGAGAATTCTCAGAAATTAAAGGAGATGTTGGGAATTTGAAACTGTTGAGCAAATAGACTAATACATCTTCGAAACTTGTTCGGAGTTGCTCCAGTGTATAAGTACTACAACACATCTGTATGATATCACATTATTCACTTATTCTTGACAGTCATGTGTCGGAAACGTCGAAGATTTGAACCACCATCATGGTCAGGTTATGTAAATTTAATTGTGTCCTGCTTTGAATTATTACTCTCCAGGCCATTCAAGTAATGGTTAACAGTTATGCTGTTAAAAAAACATAATTTTCACAGTTCAAAAAACCAAGAGGATTTTCCCCAAAAGCCACCCGAACGCTTCATTTAATAGTACATTTCAAAAATTTTCTAGGGGGGTAGAACCCCCAGACTCCTCTTTAAGTGCCGGGCAGCCAGAGCTGGTTGCTGTGATTGTAAGAAAAAGTTTTGGGATGAGAGCCTCGTCAATGGATTCATGTGGGTGATGTTATAGCCCCTGCCACTGTTTCAAACGGCCAGTCCTGTTAAATTAACAGGAGTATTAAATTAACTGGTAGAGTGCTAAATTATTTTTGGTCATCAAAATTTATTTACATGTTTTTGCCTTGTTATGATTTATGGAAGAGTGCCAAGAGGCATGAAAAGTACTTGATTTTCCATCACTCCCCTTGCAAAGTACTTAAATTCAGTTTACTTATAACCTCAGAGAAAATATGTCTTAGGATAACCCTTCCAATATAAATGCAATGTCACAAAATGGGTCAAGAATCACATTTATTTGATTTCTATATTGTCCCTTGAGTGCAACAAGGCATCATCTGTAAACATTGTTGAACTCAAAGAATGATATATATCTAGCTAATTGTGTTTTCCAGAGATCAGGTCCTTGAAACTTAAATTCTTATTGTTTGTGTTGCTGTGGTGTGGCAAATTCATATCAGAATTATGAGAGTCCTTGAAAATCATGGTCAGAGTCCTTGAAATGTGCTTATATAGTGCTTAACTCTTTTGTTGCCACTCTCGCATAAATGCAAAGTTCAGGGTCAGTGCCACTCTCACATAATTGTGATCTAGGGGAAGCAACTCTACTATTTTATTGTGTCTTCTTTTCGTGTGTGATGCATATGTATTCTGCTGTTGGCGACAGGCGATTCCTGGCCAAAAAGAGGTCAAAGTCAAGCTAGGCATTGTCAGTCAAGGTAAAATTCATGCATGCTAGAGAGAGATAATTTCTTCTCGGGGAGCATCACTGGCATTTTGTTTTCCATACATGTTGTTTTGGAAATGTCTTCTCGCAAACGATTGATGGAGGAAGCTATTGGCTGTATATTTCAAGACTCAGACAGTGATGATCTCAGAAACAAAGACTCTGATGAGGATGATGAGAATAATGATGATGATGATGATGATGCACCTTCTTCTGTCGCAGTCAGGGAGACGGCTATTGTTGGTAGTGGGGAAGATTTACAAAGTGGTCAGGTAAACGTACTGGATTTAGATTCTGCATTGAAGTGGGAGACATATCCTGAATGTGAACCTTCTGAATGTTGTTGGTCACCCCAGCATACTCGTCACCCTAGTGTGTTGGTAGACACCCATGGTCTGGGCCCAATTGATTTTTCAACGGAATATCCTCATAAAATAATTCCTGTTGTTCTGTCATTGATGCCAGAAAATTACTAGCTCATAAAGCAGATTTCCAGATGGTTATGACCCATTGTCCATATATCCCATGGCAAAAATGCAAATAATCCCTAAATTCTCATAAAATCCAAGATGGCCACCAGGGTCATGCGACCTATGTGATGTCAGCAAAGCGGCTTTGCATAGGCCATAGCTATATGTAGCTACTTGGGAAGTTTCAACAATGTAGTCCAAGTGGTACAGCAGAAACCACACATTGCCCATTCAAACCCACAATGCAAGTTCATTATAAGCAAAATTCGTTGACCAATTCATTTCGACTCTCTGCTCCAAGTGGTTGGTGAGATACTCGACATTACCCACGTATATCCTTAATACAGGAATATTACTACAAAATGCATGGCACTGGGGAGTCTGTTTCTGGTGGCGACTGGCAGTGAAAGAGTTAAATTTGATTTTCTGTGGGAACCCTGTAATTTCACTTCAAAGATAATATGAAGCATATCCACAGATTATGAAGCCTTTAACTTTTGGTACCTGTACTTAAGAATAAAGCCCAAATATGGGCTTCCTGCACTCTACCAGTTAATAGGGATTTGGTCATTTTCATGTACTGAGCATTCATTCTATCATATCTTGTTTGACAGAGCTCAGAGAATCAATTTCACAATTGTCAAAGTGTACCTTCCAGATATGCGATGAAGTTTTCCACACTATCCCCTGTGATAATTAAAAAAGTAATGATGTTTGACTGATTGGATACTAGAAGGCACTATCATGGCGATATTGAAAAGTGGTAAAAAAAACCCTGTTAACGATTTTATAATCTTATATGTTAGCTTCTTTGCTCCGCAATGTAGAAAAAGTATTTGTATAAAATTGTTTTATAATTTATTTAACTCCCAGCACTCTGGCAGTATTTCAAATTTTTCGTCATTGACTCCATATTGTCCATGCAGCATGAAGAATTTTACAAATTATATCTTGTTTGACAGAGCTCATTGAGCTTTGTCAAACAAGATATAATTTGTAAAATTCTTAGTTGCATTGTGGGAAAACATTTGCTGCTGAAAATTATGGTATTTTGACATCAGAGTGCAGAGAGTTAAGAGCACCAACAGTAAGAAAACAATTATTTATGAACAATATATTGCTAAACTAGGGCTCCCCTTGTTGGTAGCATGGTATCTCAGACAAAAATTACTGATATTACAAAGGGAGAGGGGTGACTCAGTGGTTAGAGCATTTGACTTCAAACTGAAAAGCCCTCCATTCAGTCCTAACCAGCAGTAACTGTGTTGTGTCCTTGGCCAAGACACTTAATTCCGATTGCCTGTGTGGGGCCATAGTGGCACTGTGTACTAAGACATACTGCACATCCAGGGATTCTTCTGCCCTCTTTGGCAAAGGGTCCGTGGCTCATGCAATTAGGAAATTTCGCGCCATGAAGGCTTTAATTGGGAATTTGTTTGGGAGAAGAAACACACAAAGAATAAGAAGTTTTAACTACATATTGAACTGAGAACATTAATACAGAACCTACTACATGTATAGTATATGTAATACATTTTAAAACAAATAGTTGGATGAAATAACGATCAGTCTTTATAATCCATTAAATAAATTGTTCTTATACTATTGAAGGATGAAGATATTTATGTGATAGTCTACATTGTGTAGTTGTGTCTAGGCAAGTCTCGGGTGCCTTTGTATGTATGTCTGAGCAATCGATTCGGAATTCCCGCGTTGTGTCCTTGGGCAAGGCACTTAACCCCAAGTGTCCACATGGGGGCACGATGATGCCGTGTACCAAGGCGTACTGTACGTCGATGGTGCGCCTGTCTTCAACAAATCTAACTCTGTCTGTGCCGCAGTGTGGAGTTACGATGTTGGAGAGCTGGCAGCTACACATCGTTGTTCAGTGGTTCTCTCCGGCTACACCAGCTTCCTCCACCCGTAAAACTGTCACCGACACGATAAAACATTGGCTGTTAAATTGTTCTTAAACCCTAATAAATAAATAAATGAAAGAAGTGATTAATTTTTTTTCAGTTTTGTTAACCCTTAAGGTCCTGGTCAATTGTACTGAATTCCCATTAGACTACAACCTGTACATCCCCAGTTGCTCAGCAGTGATGTCTAGCCAAGTGTTGGCTGCCTGTTAAGGCAGCCAATAATACTTGACTAGAAATCACTGCCCAGGTGATTTGTCTATTATCAACAGGACCTCCTGACGATGACTTGTTAAGGGCACATGCTCTGAGATCGCAAAAGCCTGAAATAGGTCTTTGATGGTTAAGGTCAGACATGTTAAGTTTTGAAAATGACAATCAGGGAAATTTTTGCGTGTGAATATTATAACAAGACTTTTGTTCAGAGAACAACAATTTATTAAGTAGTAAATGAGTTATACAGTGTTGCACACATATTTGAATATCTCTTAATCCAATAACACAGTTAATTGAATATAATTTTCATCATAATGCTACAATTGTCATTTGTGAAGGACACCAAATGCATCCATTTCTGAAAGAAAAAATAATAAAATAAAATTACTTTTGCCACCCCCTCTACATGTATCTCTATCAATTTACTGGTACCCCCCCCCCACCCCCCCCCCCCCCCCCTCACTTCATCCCTGTATAAATTTACCCCACTTACAATTGTTGAGAAAAAGCTTAAGAACCTCCAGCAAACTTTCAGTTAAGGAACCAAAAAAACTAAATTTTTATACTGTACCAATGACCCAGACATAGCTGGTGCTAACTCTTAAAATATAGGGCCAAACACAAATTTTGCCCCCCAATCCCCAAAATTTGCATCTAAAACCAAAGAAAACATGTCCTGAATGGCCCTCTACACTTCACCTCTACTGCGCATGCGCAGTGTCAAGGACGTTCCGAAATTGGCGCCATTAATCATTCTAAGTTTGGCCCTTCATCAGTTAACATCTGACTGATCTTTGTGCTTGTAAATCTCAGTTTAAATGATGCCAGACACATAAATATTAGTGAAATGGTGATTCTAAGGAGGATAGAGAAGGAGGAGAGGAAAAATGTGTGACAGAATATTATCAGGGCCATAACTTAAAATTTTTTTAATGAAATTATGTTAAGTTACCTATATTTTTATACTGTACCAATGACCCAGACATAGCTGGTGCTAACTCTTAAAATATAGGGCCAAACACAAATTTTGCCCCCCAATCCCCAAAATTTGCATCTAAAACCAAAGAAAACATGTCCTGAATGGCCCTCCACACTTCACCTCTACTGCGCATGCGCAGTGTCAAGGACGTTCCGAAATTGGCGCCATTAATTATTCTTAGTTTGGCCCTTCATCAGTTAACATCTGACTGATCTTTGTGCTTGTAAATCTCAGTTTAAATGATGCCAGACACATAAATATTAGTGAAATGGTGATTATAAGGAGGATAGAGAAGGAGGAGAGGAAAAATGTGTGACAGAATATTATCAGGGCTGTAACTTAAAATTTTTTAATGAAATTATGTTAAGTTACCTATTTTCGAGGCAGCAGCCATTTTGTTGTCATTCTTGTTATTTAGTTACACTGATTTTTTAGTGTTTTCCTCTCTCCCTTTCCTTTAAGTCCCCTCTTGCTATTCTCCCATGCTTTTGGCATAGTTTCTGTAATTATTATTACTAAAATTTCTTGGGAGTTTTAGCTGAATAACAGAATGAATTCTGTTCTTTTCCCCATGTTTACGTCTTCACCTATGGGTGGTTAGGCGTTGTGTTCTGCATCTACCATCTGATATTTTTATACTGTACCAATGACCCAGACATAGCTGGTGCTAACTCTTAAAATATAGGGCCAAACACAAATTTTGCCCCCCAATTCCCAAAATTTGCATCTAAAACTAAAGAAAACATGTCCTGAAAGGCCCTCCACACTTCGCCCCTACTGCGCATGCGCAGTGTCAAGGACGTTCCGAAATTGGCGCCATTAATCATTCTAAGTTTGGCCCTTCATCAGTTAACATCTGACTGATCTTTGTGCTTTTAAATCTCAGTTTAAATGATGCCAGACACATAAATATTAGTGAAATGGTGATTCTAAGGAGGATAGAGAAGGAGTAGAGGAAAAGAATGTGTGACAGAATATTATCAGGGCTGTAACTTAAAATTTTTTAATGAAATTATGTTAAGTTACCTATTTTCAAGGCAGCAGCCATTTTGTTGTCATTCTGATTATTTAGTTACACTGTTTTTTTAAGTGTTTTCCTCTCTCCCTGTCCTTTAAGTTCCCCCTTGCTATTCTCCCATGCTTTTGGCATAGTTTCTGTAATTATTATTACTAAAATTTCTTGGGAGTTTTAGCTGAATAACAGAATGAATTCTGTTCTTTCCCCATGTTTACGTCTTCACCTACGGGTGGTTAGGCATTGTGTTCTGCATCTACCATCTGATGTTCTGCAGTTTCTTCCCTGGAAGTCTCTGTTTTGCATCAGATAGTGTATTTTTGGTAACTGATTTCGGGCCTGGGTGCCTGGAGTCTTATTTTAGTGTTTTTACACTCATTGTTTACATTTACAACAGCCCTCTGTGTGAGGGGGGGATTTCTAAAAATAATATCTTTATCTTATTTTAATCATAACTAGATACATTATTATTGTTCGTAAGTGTTGAATAAATTGTTTAAAATATTTTAAAAATTTTTGTCCACACTTAGGCTTGGGATCCATTGGGGCTCAACGTTACTTTTCAGAAACTTGGGCTGTTCTGAAAAAATATTTTTTCAAAATATTTTGATTTCAATTATTTTTTCTATATTAATGGATCATATTATTATTATGTATTTTGATTGCCAGGGGTTAGTGCGAGTACCAGGACTTGTTTTCTTTTCACATTGAAAGGATATTGATCAATTGTTTTAAGAGGAAGTCTTCCTCTGACTTATTATCATTCTATATGTGGTCAGTGTATTATACAGTCGCATTAACTCCTGTTCTGTATCGTATGATTTCGATGACAATATGGGAAGCGTATGTCACGGTATGTTGTTGGGGATTTGGACACTCCGGTCCTTTCCCCGCAGGGTCACTCTACTTTATCAATTTCTATTTCAGACGATCAAGATTAGGGTGATGTATCTGTGATGTCTTCCAACAGTGTGCCTCCGTCGTCACAATTAATGAAGGGCTAGCGGAAAAGTGCTCATGTAAATACGCCAATTGCCTAAGAGGACCCTAGTAGGTTCGACGGCCTTTGACGTCCGCTAGCTCGCCCGGTGTAGCGTCCATTCACCGAATGGTTCGGCAGCCGGGTTCGTCCGTTGTGGTCTAGAAGGAATTTTGGGGTGATGCGAGCACTATAAATTAACTTAATGCACACCCAGTGACGCGGATCGGAGGGAGAACGCAGGAAGCCTTTTAGTCCGGTTCATAGCTCGTTCCGGTCCATCCGGACGGCAAGCGAGAGAGGCCCCTCTCTCGTTCTACAACATCTGGCCCCAGATGTTGTGGTACAAAATGTGTCGCAAGCGGAGCATACGTCCGTCGCTCGGGACGCTCCGTTGTATAGGCAGTCCGCTGAGACTGCTAAGGCTTCCTCTTCTCGTCAGCGCACACGACCGCACCTTGGCTGGCATGGCTGCGTGACCGCCAATATATTACCAGCTTCGCCGATCAAGGATTCTTTGGCGACCAGGTCACACCATCCGGTAGCCAGGGACACGAGGCCTGCAGACTCCGGACGTTCGCATAGGAAGTGTGCGGGAGTCAACGTACACGGAGCTTCCGGCGGCAATGCATCGTAAGACCGCTACTGCACAGGCCTCGGGAACGGACGTGCTTTCCTTAATAGCACAGTTTATCGCAGCATCCCAGCATCAACTGAATCTGTCGCATATATTTTATCCGATGATGCTGGGTCGGGACGCTCCGCGGAAGCGGGTACGGACGTCCGAAACTTTCATCCGGTCCGACGGGATACCGAAAGGGATTCGGAGGATTTCGAGCTTTTCCTTTCGGAACAACATATGCTGTTGTGTATGTCATCTGACTTGGTCTTCTACAGCTTCTTTCGTCGGACCAGAATGCTGCGATGCCGGATAAGAAACTGATAGCATCGGTGGACTTAGAAATTTTTGGTTCGGTTCAGGGACATCGTCCCTCAGTTCCGACATAGTCCAATAATGTCACACAAACTTTCGAATTATTGAACGACGCTATATATATTTATTTTATGCTTGCTATCCAAGCATTTCTAGTTTCTTGTTCGAAGAGTTATGGAGATGTCTTTCAAAAGTGTGCCTCTGTCGTCATAGTTAATGAAGAGTTAGCGGCAATAAGTGCTCATGGAATATGTCTATCGCCTACGGAGTGACATTCGCTAGCTCACCCGGTGTAGCGTACATTCATCGAATGGTTCGGCTGCCGGGTTCGTCCGTTGCGGTCTAGGAAGGAGATTTGGGTGATGCGAGCACTTTAATTACTTTAGTACTCACCCAGTGACGGCAGATTGAGGACAGATCGGAGGAAGCCTGTTAGTCCGGTTCCTGGCTTGTCCAGGTCCGTCCGGGCTGTGAGCGAGAGAGGTCCCTCTCTCTTTTCCTGCGTTCTCCCTCCGAGAGACTGTCTTTAATGCTTCCTCATCCTCACAGCGGGGCACACGACCGCACATTGGCTACGTGACCTCGAGTATCCGATCAGTTTCGGCATTCAGTGATTCCACGACGAATAGGTCGCGCCATCTGGTAGCCAAGGGACACGAGGCCTATACACTCCGTTCGCTCGCATATTGGAAGTATGCACGGGGTAACGATCACGGAGCTTCCAGCGGCAATGCATCGTAAGACCGCTTCTCCTCAGGCCTCAGTGACGGACGTGCTATCCGAGTTAGCACAGTTGTTTCGCAGCATCCCAGCAATTGACAGTTTCTCGGTCGAATCAGGAATTATCCGACGGCGCTGGGTCGGTGCGGTCCGCGGTTGCATCAGCTACGGACGACCGAACGCTTTATAGGGTCCGACAGGATGGCGAAAGGGATTCGAAAGATTTCGAGTTTTCCCTTTAGTAGTATCGGAAGATGCCTTTCATATCTTCTGGCATTATCTTCCAGTGATTATTATTTCGGACTTCATTGCTGCGATCTTGGATAAGAGACTTATAGCGTCATTGGACTCGGATTTTTCGATCGGTTCAGGGACATTGTCCCTGACTTACCGACGCAGTCCAATATTGTCATTACAACATGTGTTTTATTTTTCGACGCTATATATATATATATACAAGCCTGCTACTAAGCATGATAGTTTAGTTTCTTGTCCGCGTTGCTCATTTCTGCCATT
Organism: Pictodentalium vernedei; assembly: GCA_031216915.1. NCBI lineage: Eukaryota > Metazoa > Mollusca > Scaphopoda > Dentaliida > Dentaliidae > Pictodentalium > Pictodentalium vernedei. The sequence continues at coordinate 580,859,078 of CM062295.1, forward strand.
TTATCATTTATACAAATAGTTTATTTTGGCAGAGCAGGGCATACCGAGAGTTCATATGCATCTAGACGGTGTGATTAAAGACTGCATATATTCTTTTTCGCCGTTTATGTCTTTTCCAATTTCAATGTTGGGAACGACATTATGTATAGTAGACTTAACTTAGACGCTTTATTATACGTAATCCGCCTTACTGAGGCGTTATCATTACGTCTCAAGAAAAGATTTACGGGATATTATTCTCAATGTAATTTCTTTTGAGGGCAGTAGTTTGTTCACGTATAACTCCGCCCTTCAGTGGTTGATTGGAGTTAGTTAGACGTGACGCAGCCCTAGCTACATCCACACGCGTGGATAGTAAGGTTAAGAACTCTCTCAGAGTCGCTTCGTTCTCGGAGGAACTTCTCTTCGACGGCAACTTTTTGGCAATCCATGAATTGCTCGATTTATACGTTCGCTTGTCTATCTAGTGTTACAAGAGATTCAGACTGGGGCAAACATTCGGTGGTTGACTCAGAGAGTGCCGCCGCAGTTGCCGGACCCGAGTGTGGCTGTTATGACGGTTGCCAGTCAACAGATTGGGATATAATACTGATCCCTACGGATTCGAAGTGCCAGGGTCTTTGGGTTCCGCAGTCTTTTAGCAATCAGTTTTACTTCCGCGGAATAATGTTTTTTAGGCTTGCTTTATGTCATTGCATGAACATTATTCAGAAACGCATGCCCAAATTCCTGTCCTTTAATTCGACAGTAGTGGCGTATCTCCAGAACCAGGGAGGCACTCTTTCGTTTCCGTTATTCAATTTAATGGAAAGAATCCGTCTGTTGGTTATAGTACACCAAGTTCAGTTTTGGTCCGTCATATTCCGGGTCGTCTGGTTGTTTTATCGGACTCCCGTTCTCTTACGGGTCGCTTGTTGCTGTCAGAATGGACTCTCAACAAACAAGTATTCAATCAGATTTGCTATCTATGGGAGCGCCCAATGATGATTTATTTATGACACAGCTTGCTAATCAATTGCAGACGTATGTGTTGGCTTGTCCAGATCTCTGAGCTAATATTGTTAACGCTCTATTGATCTATAGGACGGAATGATAGGATACGCGTATCCTCCGGCGCTGTTGTTTTAGCAGGTATTGCTAAGATAAACAACCACAATACATTTCTGTTGATAGCATCTCTATCTTCACAGAGATCATGAGTAATTTACTCTCTTGTCTACTGTGGGTCTTAACGTGAAATCTTCCTCTATGTGAGGATCTTTTTCACTGGGTAAATCGTGTCATCTTTATCACAACCAGCAAGGTCGCAACCTTCATGTATTCCGTTGTGTGGTCCGTATTGCATTGTAAGCACTGTACTGGACGAGCTTTGGACGCGATTTCTTACTATAGGAGATCCTCTTCTTCGCTATTCTATGCGGCTAAAGTGGAGGCTCTTCCGTCGTGGTGTAGGGATCATTATGTTCATATTGTTGATCCCTCCATACTACTCATTGCTATTTTTTAGTATACTTGTTTCACAAGATCTACTGCAGCCTGTTATTATTTAGGTTATAGGTTTATGTTACCTCATACCTATGCACTCTACGATAGTTTACAATTGAGTCTTTTGTCTCTTTATCTAAGTCAGTTAGTAACTTTTTGATAAATAGACTTAGAATCTTTAGATTAAATTCCTATACGGATTTTAACTTCGGTTCTTATTTAGCTAAGTAATCATTTGAGCCTCTGGAAACAGTAGTTTTCAAATTCTGACCTTTTAGACAGTAATTCTGTTGGTTTCTCTTTTACTGTAGAGTCAGTGAGTTTCATGCACTATCGATGGATGATTTTCACTTTCATAGTTTCGGAATCAATACTTCCGTTACTATTTAGGTTGGATTGTTGCATAAGAGTTGGGCTCCTATTATCCGGAACCTATTATTTTAAGGTCCTTCCGTCTTCGTATGGGCATAGGCCTTTACTCTTTCCGGGTACAGTTTATGTATTTATAAACAGATATCTGTTTATTACAAAGGGCGTAAGCTTCTTCTGTCTTTGATGTCTAGTAGAAGGACGTTATGCTCCATTTTATTGTTAATGGATTCTATTAACTATCGGTACTGCTTATGGTATATCATTGACTTAGCAGTTGTGCTTAAGATTTCGGCTCATGAAGTAAGAGTTCTTCTACTTCTTGGGCTTACATTAATAGTGTCGCTATTATAGATTTTTGAAGGCCGCTCATTGCGCTCAGCCATCCACATTCATGAATTTTATCTTAGAAATATCGAGTCCATTTCTGGAGGCCTCTATTGTTAGGTCTATTATCTACTGCTCAGAATGTCATTCACTTAACAGTTGCTACTATAGCTAGGTAGGCTGTCTGTTTCGGCAGTGTCTCCGTTCGGCTGCCCTCTTCGCTCTGGGCTATTTGACCCAGGGCAAGAAAAAGGGGGGGGGGGGAGGGTGTTCCCTTGGGTCACCTGTTTTACTATGAAAACAAGGGGATACCTTCTCCGGAGTTAGTAATTCTGAGCTGTTATTGGGATGGTTGTTTAGTGAGAAGTTTAGGTTTTTAAAATTCATTCAAGTCTTAGTTTTTAAAGTATAGCTTTTGAATATTGCATATGTCAACGGACATGATTATGCAATCCTCAGACACTTTTAGGAGTATAAGAGTCTCTATTCTCTAGACTTACTTTATTTATTGGCTTACTTTAAAAATTATTAGTATAAGGATTATATTGGATATTAATAGAGTACATGGATGTATGAAGCTCAATTTTGGAAGGTGTTGTATCTTTCTAATTTATCATAAATAAGAAAGATACATGTAAGGCCTATTACTTCTTTTTCCCTACAGGGGATGACTCTATTTTATTTTATTGAGCGTATTCCATTTTGCTCTATGTCCTTGGCCCTCCAGCCTTTTTACTATTCAGCTATGTCTGGGTCATTGGTACAGTATAAAAATGTTAAAAAATTTATAGTAATTTATATATTTTTTATACTTACCAATGACCCAGACGGGGATGGCCCTCCCAGGAGTTGGGAACTCTTGCCTCCCCGCTGAGTACATAGCGCTTACCAGGCACTGGTTATTAGAATGATTAATGGCGCCAATTTCGGAACGTCCTTGACACTGCGCATGCGCAGTAGGGGCGAAGTGTGGAGGGCCTTTCAGGACATGTTTTCTTTAGTTTTAGATGCAAATTTTGGGGATTGGGGGGCAAAATTTGTGTTTGGCCCTATATTTTAAGAGTTAGCACCAGCTATGTCTGGGTCATTGGTAAGTATAAAAAATATATAAATTACTATAAATTTTTTAACTTTCTGCAGTTTCTTCCCTGGAAGTCTCTGTTTTGCATCAGATAGTGTATTTTTGGTAACTGATTTCGGGCCTGGGTGCCTGGAGTCTTATTTTAGTGTTTTTACACTGATTGTTTACATTTACAACAGCCCTCTGTGTGAGGGGGGGATTTCTTGAAAATAATAATCTTGATGTTAATTTAATCATAACTAGATACATTATTATTGTTCGTAAGTGTTGCATAAATTGTTTAAAATATTTTTAATTTTTTTGTCCACACTTAGGCTTGGGATCCATTGGGGCTCAACGTTACTTTTCAGAAACTTGGGCTGTTCTGAAAAAATATTTTTTCAAAATATTTTGATTTCAGTTATTTTTTCTATGTTAATGGATCATATTATTATTATGTATTTTGATTGTCAGGGGTTGGTGCGAGTACCAGGACTTTGTTTTCTTTTCACATTGAAAGGATTTTGATCAATTGTAATAAGAGGAAGTCTTCCTCTGACTTTTATAATCATTCTATATGTAGTCAGTGTACTCGCATTAACTCCTGTTCTGTATCTGATGATTTCGATGACAACATGGAAAACGTATGTCACGGTATGTTAGTGGGGAATTGGACATTCCGGTCCTTTCCCCGCAGGGTCACTCTACTTTATCAATTTCTATTTCAGACGATCAAGATTAGGGTGATGTATCTGTGATGTCTTCCAACAGTGTGCCTCCGTCGTCACAATTAATGAAGGGCTAGCGGAAAAGTGCTCATGTAAATACGCCAATTGCCTAAGAGGACCCTAGTAGGTTCGACGGCCTTTGACGTCTGCTAGCTCGCCCGGTGTAGCGTCCATTCATCGAATGGTTCGGCAGCCGGGTTCGTCCGTTGCGGTCTAGAAGGAGTTTTGGGGTGATGCGAGCACTATAAATCAACCAAATGCACACCCAGTGACGGCGGATTAGAGGGAGAACGGAGGAAGCCTTTTAGTCCGGTTCATAGCTCGTTCTGGTCCATCCGGACGGCGAGCGAGAGAGGCCCCTCTCTCGTACAACAACATCTGGCCCCAGATGTTGTGGTACAAAATGTTTCGCATTCGGAGCATACGTCCGCCGCTCGGGACGCTCCGACATATAGTCAGTCCGGAGAGACTGTCAATAAGGCTTCCTCATTCTCATGGTAGCGCACACGACCGCTCTTGGCTACGTGACCTCGGATATCCAGTCAGCTTCGCCAGTCAGAGAATCATCGGCGACCAGGTCACACCATCCGGTAGCCAGGGACACGAGGCCTGCAGACTCCGGACGTTCGCATAGGAAAGTGTGAGGGAGTCAACGTACACAGAGCTTCCGGCGGCAATGCATCGTAAGACCGCTACTGCACAGGCCTCGGGGATGGACGTGCTATCCTAAATAGCCCAGCTTATCACAGCATCCCAGCAATAACTGAATCTGTCGCATAATGTTTTATCCGACGATGCTGGGTCGGGACGCTCCTCGGAAGCGGGTACGGACGTCCGAAAATTTCATCCGGTCCGACGGGATACCGAAAGGGATTCGGAGGATTTCGAGCTTTCCCTTTCGGAACAACATATGCTGTTGTGTATGTCATTTGACTTGATCTTCTACAGGTTCTTTTGTCGGACCAGAATGCTGCGATGCCGGATAAGAAACTGATAGCGTCGGTGGACTTAGAAATTTTTGGTTCGGTTCAGGGATTTCGTCCCTCAGTTCCGACATAGTCCAATAATGTCACACAAACTTTCGAATTATTGAACGACGCTATATATTTATTATTATATGCTTGCTATTACCAAGCATTTCTGGTTTCTTGTTCGCAAAGTTACGGAGATGTCTTTCAAAAGTGTGCCTCTGTCGTCATAGTTAATGAAGAGCTAGCGGCAATAAGTGCTCATGGAATATGTCTATCGCCTAAGAGGTCCCTTGTAGGATCGACGGAGTGACATTCGCTAGCTCACCCAGTGTAGCGTACATTCATCGAATGGTTCGGCTGCCGGGTTCGTCCGTTGCAGTCTAGGAAGGAGATTTGGGTGATGCGAGCACTATAATTACTTTAGTACTCACCCAGTGACGGCGGATTGAGGACAGATCGGAGGAAGCCTGTTAGTCCGGTTCCTGGCCTGTCTAGGTCCGTCCGGGCTGTGAGCGAGAGAGGTCCCTCTCTCGTCCAACAACATAGGGGACCGCATGTTGTGGTTCAGATATTTTACATTCGGAGCATATGTCCGTCGCTCGGGACGCTCCGTTATATTGACAGCCCGAGTGACTGTCGATAATGCTTCCTCATCCTCACAGCAGTGCACACGACCGCACATTGGCTATGTGACCTCGAGTATCCGATCAGTTTCGTCATTCAGTGATTCCACGGCGAACAGGTCACACCATCCGGTAGCCAAGGGACACGAGGCCTATATACTCCGTTCGCTCGCATATTAGTAGTATGCACGGGGTAACGATCACGGAGCTTCCAGCGGCAATGCATCGTAGGACCGCTTCTCCACAGGCCTCAGTGACGGATGTGCTATCCGAGTTAGCACAGTTTTTTCGCAGCATCCCAGCAATCGACAGTTTCTTGGTCGAATCAGGAATTATCCGACGGCGCTGGGTCGATGCGGTCCGCGGTTGCATCAGGTACGGACGACCGAACGCTTTATAGGGTCCGACAGGATGGCGAAAGGGATTCGAAAGATTTCGAGTTTTCCCTTTCGTAGCATCGGAAGCTGCCATACATATCTTCCGGCATTATCTTCCAGTGATTGTTATTTCGGACTACATTGCTGCGATGTTGGATAAGAGACTTATAGCGTCATTGGACACGGAATTTTGGATCGGTTCCGGGACATTGTCCCTGACTTACCGACACAGTCCAATAATGTCATTAGATCATGTGTATTATTTATCGACGCTATATATATATATATAAGCCTGCTACCAAGCATGATAGTTTAGTTTCTTGTCCGCAATGCTCATTTCTGCCTTTTATCATTTATACGAATAATTTATTTTGGCAGAACAGGGCATACCGAGAGTTCATATGCGTCTAGACGGCGTGGTTAAGACTGGAAATAATCTTTTTCGCCGTCTATGTCTTTTCCAACCACAATGTTGGAAACGACAATGATGTCTAATAGACTTAACTTAGACGCTTTATCATACGTAATCCACCTTACTGAGGCGTTATCAAAATGTCTTCAAGAGAAAGAATTCCGGGATATAATCCTCAATGTGATTTCTTTTGAGGGCAGTAGTTTGTTCACGTATAACTCCGCCCTTCAATGGCTGCTTGGATTTGGTTAGACGTGACGCAGCCCTAGCTACATCCACGCGCGTGGATAGTAAGGTGAAGAACTCTCTCAGAGTCGCTTCGTTCTCGGAGAAGCTTCTCTTTGACGGCAACTTTTCAGCAATCCATGAATTGCTCGATTTACACGTTCTCTTGTCTATCTAGTGTAGCAAGAGATTCAGACTGGGGCAAACATTCGGTGGTTGACTCAGAGAGTGCCACTTCAGTTGCCGGATCCGAGTTTTATAATTATGACGGTTGCCAGTCAAACAGGTTGGGATATAATATTGATTCCAACGGATTCGAAGTGCCAGGGTCTTTGGGTTCCGCAGTCTCTAAGCAAGCACTTATTTTCCACGGAATAATGTTTTTTTAGGCTTGCTTTATGTCATTGGATGAACATTATTCAGAAACGCATGTCCAAATCCTGTCTGTTAATTCGACAGTAGTGGCGTATCTCCGGAACCAGGGAGGCACTCATTCGTTTCCGTTATTCAATTTAATGGAAAGAATCCTTCTGTTTGTTATAGTACACCAAGTTCTGCTTCGGTCCGTCATATTCCGGGTCGTCTGATTGTATTACCCGACTCCCGTTCACTTATGGGTCGCTTGTTGTCGTCAGAATGGACTCTCAACAAACAAGTATTCAATCAGATTTGCTATCAATGGGAGCGCCCAATGATAATTTATTTACGACACAACTTGCTTGTCAATTGCAGACGTATGTGTTTGCTTGTCCGGATCTCTGAGCTTATGTTGTTAACGCTCTATTGATCTAATAGGACGGAATGATAGGATATGCGTATCCTCCTGCGCTGTTGTTTCAGCAAGTATTGCTAAGATAAGCAACCACAATACATTTCTGTTGATAGCATCTCTGTCTTCACAGAGACCGTGGGTAAATTTACTCTGATGTCTACTGTGGGACTTAATGCGAAATCTTCCTCCATGAGAGGATCTTTTTTTCGCTGGGTAAAATCGTGTCATCTTTATCACAACCCGCAAGGTCTCAACCTTCACGTATTCCATTGTGTGGTCCTTATTGCATTGTAAGCATTGTACTGGACGAGCTTTGGACGCGATTTCTTACTATAGGAGAACCTCTTCTTCGCTATACTATGTGGCTAAAGTGGAGGCTCTTCCGTCGTTGGTGTAGGGATCACTATGTTGATATTGTTGATCCCTCCATTCTAGTCATTGCAACTTTTTAGTGTACTTGTTTGACAAGATCTACTGCAGCCTGTTATTATTAAGGTTATAGGTTTATGTTACCTCATACCTATGCACTCTATGATAGTTTACAATTGAGTCTTATGTCTCTTTATCTAAGTCTGTTAGTAACTTTTCTATAAATAGACTTAGAATCATTAGATTAAATTCCTATATGGAATTTAACTTCGGTTCTTATTCAGCTAAGTAATCATTTGAGCCTCTGGAAACAGTAGTTTTCAAATTCTGACCTTTTAGACAGTAATTCTGTTGGCTTCTCTTTTACTGAAGAGTCAGTGAGTTTCATGCACTATCGGTGGATGATTTTCACTTTCGTAGTTTCGGAATCACTACTTTCTTTACTATTTAGGGTGGATTTTTGCATAAGAGTCAGGCTCCTAATTTATATCCGGAACCTATTGTTATTAAGGTCCTTCCATCTTCGTACGGGCATAGGCCTTTACTCTGTCCGGTTAGAGTTTATGTATTTATAAACAGATATCTGTTTATTACTACGGGCGTAAGCTTCTTCTGTCTTTGATGCCTAATAGAAGGACTTTATGCTCCATTCTATTGCTAATGGATTCAATTAACTATCGATACTGCTTATGGTATATCATTGACTCAGCAGTTGTGTTTGAGATTTCGGCTCATGAAGTAAGAGTTCTTCTTCATCTTGGGCTTACATTAATAGTGTCGCTATTATAGATTTTTGAAGGCTGCTCATTGCGCTCAGCCATCCACATTCATGAAATTTTATCTCAGAAATATTGAGTCCATTTCTGGAGGACTCTATTGTAAGGTCTATTATCTACTGCTCAGAATGTCATTCACTTAACAGTTGCTACTATAGCTAGGTAGGCTGTCTGTTTCGGCAGTGACTCCGTTCTGCTGCCCTCTTCGCTCTGGGCTATTTGACCCAGGGCAAGAAAAAGGGGGGGGGGGGGGGGAGGGTGTTCCCTTGGGTCACCTGTTTTACTATGAAAACAAGGGGATACCTCCTCCGGAGTTAGTAATTCTTTAGTGAGAAGTTTATGTTTTAAAAATTCATTCAGGTCTTAGTTTTTAAAGTATAGCTTTTGAATATAGCACGTGTCAACGGACATTATTATACAATCCTCAGACACTTTTAAGGAGTATAAAGAGTCTCTACTCTCTAGACTTACTTTATTTATTGGCTTACTTTAAAAATTATTAGTATAAGGATTATACTAGATATTAATAGAGCACATGGATGTATGATGCTCAATTTTGGAAGGTGTTGTATCTTTCTAATTTATCATAAATAAGAAAGATACATGTAAGGCCTAATACTTCTTTTTCCCTAGAGGGGATGACTCTATTTTATATAATTGAGCGTATTCCATCTTGCTCTATGTCCTTGGCCCTCCAGCCTTTTTACTATTCAGCTATGTCTGGGTCATTGGTACAGTATAAAAATGTTAAAAAATTTATAGTATATTTTTTATACTTACCAATGACCCAGACGGGGATGGCCCTCCCAGGAGTTGGGAACTCTTACCTCCCCGCTGAGTACATAGCGCTTACCAGGCACTGGTTATTAGAATGATTAATGGCGCCAATTTCGGAACGTCCTTGACACTGTGCATGCGCAGTAGAGGTGAAGTGTGGAGGGCCATTCAGGACATGTTTTCTTTGGTTTTAGATGCAAAGTTTGGGGATTGGGGGGCAAAATTTGTGTTTGGCCCTATATTTTAAGAGTTAGCACCAGCTATGTCTGGGTCATTGGTAAGTATAAAAAATATATAAATTACTATAAATTTTTTAACTTTCCAGATTTTGGTCCAAAATTGTCTAAGTCCCATTTTCGAAGTCCCACCCAGACTCCAAATTTTCAGTGTAAAAAAAAAAAATTTTTTTTGTCTTAAAATTGACCGAAACGCATAAAAAACAAACAAAAAAATTTCCTGATTTTGGTCCAAAATTTCCAATGTCCAGAACGGGACCCCAAATTTTGAGCCTAAATATGAACCCAGGGACTTGGCTTGAACAAACTTGAATCTCCTCCCCCTAAGGATGCTGCATACCAAATATCAAAAGATTCTTATTGGTAGATCTGAAGAAGAAGATTTTTAAAAAATATTCCTCATACTGCACTAATTCAAACATTTGGGCTCCCATAGAGAGCCCGAATATTGACCCAGGGAATTGATTTCAATAACATGTGAAACAATCTTCCAAAGATGTTATATGTGAAATTTGAAAGCTTTTGGAGCAGTGGTTTGGGAGAAAAGTAGTCTTATATGTTTTTGCCATTACCCACAGTGTTAAAAAATGCTGACTCAGCACTTTTTCAAAGTCCCAGAAAAGTACCCCATGATAAAACCGATAGCAATTTTTTTTTGATCATTCCATTCTGTTGATCCTAAGGAAGCTTCATACCAAATAAGAATTCTCAGTGCCGTGTAGTTTTGGAGATATGGGTGTTTGAATTTTTTTCTATTTTTAGCTCCTGCAGTTCCCATGGGGCGACGGGAAAATTTTTTTTTGCATAAATTAAGGTATGACCCAATAAGCCCTCATATCAAATTTGGTCCAAATTTGCCTCTCGGTTTGGAAAATAAAAATTTTCGGAGGGGCAAATATTCTTGCCCCTCCCATAACGATTGCAAATATAGCCCCACAAACTTCTCTTGAACAAATCTGAGTTTACACCTCAAAAGGAAGCTGCACACCAAATATCAAGTCTCTGCTACTGCTGGTTCATGAGAAGAAGATTTTTTAAGATTTCAGCACACTTTTTGGGTGTGACCCTACCAAAGGGCCAGGCAACTTGCTTTGAACAAAATCAAATTGCGATGTCATAACAAACTATTATCTCAAATATCAATTAAATTGGTTCAGTGGTTTGGGAGGAGAAGACGCAAACACCATGTTCACAGACGATGGACGGTGAGTGATCACTATAGCTCTCCTGACTGAAAGTCAGGTGAGCTAAAAATTAAATGGTTTGTGTTTGATTTTTTACCCAAGTTAATATGATAAATTTGTCCCTTGAGTGCAACAAGGCTTTGCAAAGAAGTTTAGCCTTGTAAAGCCTTCTTGCACTCAAAGGATGAAATACACCCCCTCCCATGCTATTCTGAAGATTATGAGGTCTAAAACATAAAATAGGCCATAATAGGCAGCTAAGACTTGACTAGAAACCATTTCCTACCTAATTTGTAAGTTGTCAACAGGTCCTCCTCATGATGGCATGTTATGGGCACCTGTTCTGAGGTTGTAAAAGTTAGAAATTATCCTTAAGGGTTAATTATGCCCCAGCCTCTGAAGGAGGATTTGGGGGTATCTGGTGAAGCCCTCCATCCATCAGTCCGTCTGTCTGTCCATTTGTCTGTACAAACATTTTGCATTGTAATTTCAAAGCCATTGGTCAGGTTTGGATCTCCGTTGGTATGCTGATAGACCCGCATGGGAGAATGGATATGCACAAGAAATGGGTTCCGTCCAATAATTTTTCCTAGAGTTATGGCCCGTTTTCACTTTTTGGACTTAGAAAAATATTTCTCTTTCCATTTAGGAAAGTAGCCCTTGTATATATTTGATTGTCACTCAAGTGTAAGCATTAATACTTTTAATTTTGAACAGCTTTTTTTTTCTATTTCAGGGAACTTGCCCAGTATGGCAATATAATACTGAAGAAAGGACTTTGTCTGTGATTACTAAGGTGTTATGGATTCTAAATGAATATTTATGAGGGTTTTAACAAATTTTATGTGATTACAGAAGCCACCAACCTGGCTCCAGACTGTTCACCTCGGATCAGTAAAAACGTGGCATGTGCAGAAGTTACAAAACTTTACCTTAACAGAAGAACAACTGTTGATGAGTGAAGTCAATGGTGTCAAGGTCAACCTCTGCAGCACGCAGAGGTTTAGCTGGGAGTCGAATGTAACCCATCCAAAATTTTACGCTAGAATGGCGGACATGTCCAAATCATGGTTTTCAAAAGTGCTTTTTAAACTTTTGTAACTGGCACTGGAGGTTTCTCTGTCTGCTTTTTAAAAAAAATTATAGTGGACAGTGTTGGCTTGTTATTTTTGTTGTTGTTTTGACCTATTTGCAAAGGCAAGTTAAGTTCCAAATGAACATTCATTTATTAAATACCTTTTACACAAGGATTTAACTTTTAAACTGCTGAGTATTTTCAAGATATTTTTCGTAAAGTTCACAGTAGCCATGACTAGATTTAAGGAAAAATTCATTTAGATTTAACTCAAGAAATCATTGGTGCAAAAATTCATTAAGTTTACAGGGGGAAGGTTCATATGCGTGTTCCCTATTGGGGGGGAGAGCAAATTTTAACATTGTGCTAAATTGGTAGTATTCTCAAAATCTTCTGAACCACCAGTCAGGAGACCTAATTTTAACGTGGTGCAAAAGAGGAATGTTCTTTGAAATCTTCTTGAGAACCACCATTCAGAATGTTTTGATACTTAGTATACAACACCATAACCGGGCACAGATCCAAGTTAGTTCAAATTAAGTACCTGCATTCATATTTGGGCTTCCAATGGGAGCCCAAATTTTAACATTAACAAGTTATTAAATGAAAATAGAATATGTTTTCATTTTTGGAATTCACGTTAAAAAATTTCCACAATCCTATATGAGTGTTTCCATTAGTTCCTTGAATCTTGCATCCCTTGTAACAAGTAACCAACTAATCCTGTGCATCTTACAGTTTTGGTCAGGTGAAAGTTTTAATATAGTTTGTGATATAGCATTTACCAGTTTTTTTATAACCAGAAAGTGTGACTAACCCTGTGCAATGCACAGGGTTAGTCACACTTTCTGGTTACAAAAATGTTCATTATTAACCAGGTAAATCACCCTGTGCACTGTACAGCCTTATTTGAAATATGATCTACATAATCTCTTACCCAATTTACTGGCCAAAACCAACCAGTATTGTTCTCAAACTTAGTTTGTGACTCCTCATTGGAACAGATTGTGGAAAGTTGTTTTTTTTAATGAACTCCACAAATGAAAACATATTCTATTTTCAATTAATAGCTTGTTCATAGTGTAATATGACAAATAATCTTTTAAAAAATCCCCTTCTTAGATCCACCATTCAGAATCTATTGATACTTGGTATACAGCATCCTGGGTTTGGAGGGAAAGGGCTCAGATTCAAGTTAAGTCCCAAAGTTGATATTTGCACTCACTAGTTTTCCATTACTGAAAATCTGGGAATTATTTCTGTGGTAGCATCTCAATACTAGAAAAAAATCATCTGGCATGGAAAACAGTTATAAATAATTAACCCTCTGCACTCTGAGGGCAAAATACGAAAATTTCAAGTCGCAAAATTTTCCTACGATGCAACTAGGAATTTAACCATTTCAGTCTTGTTTGATAGAGCTCAGTCAAACAAGATTGAATTTGTTAAATTGCTAGTTGCATTATGGGAAAGATTTTCATGTTCAAATTTTGATATTTCGACATCAGTGTGCATAGTGTTCAATAACTTGATTCATCTGTTTGATTAGCCATAGATGCTAATTAACTCCTTCTCTAACCCTTTACCCAATGTATCGGCCACATCCACCCATGTAATATGCAAATTTAACAGCTGAAAAAACATTATTTTTCAAAAAAATTCAACAAAACCATATCATGTGACCCCTCTTTGGAACGAGCTTTTCAAGCTCGTTCCAGTGAGGGGGGCACATGATATTGTTTAGTTGGAATTATTTTTAAAATTTTTTAAAAATGATATTTAAAATAATAAATTTTGATATCGTCTGCATTGGGTAAAGAGTTGAACTTTGATCCAGTCGACGCCGCAGGCTTCATGGGGGTTCTTGTTAATAATCCGGGAAAGCAGTGGCTAAGTGGTTAGAGCATTGAACTTTCAATCAAAAGGTTGATTGTCTGATCCTGGCCAGTGGTAACTGTGTTGTGTCCTTGGGCAAGACTCTTGAATTCCAATTACCCATGGGTGGGACATGGTGACACTATGTACTAAGGTATACTACATGTCGATGGGGCACTTGCATTCAACTGCTGCTATCTGTTCTTGTGCAGAGTTAGTATGTTGGGTATTTTGACAGTTCGGTTGTGTCCAGTGGTAACTGTGTATTATACCATGATTACCTATTCTACTATATATAAAAAGCCTATAACATAATTTTGTAGCTTTATACACCAACCGTGGTGAACACGTCAGCAATGGGATTTCACTAGTTCAAATTTACACCTACATTGGAACTACATCCAAGTTGACCTTTGGTGACGTCGACCTGAATGCTAACTTGTCTAAATTTAACGCTTGTCGCCTTGCGAAGAGTAAAATGAAAGCGGCAATTATTTATTACATTTTTAATTGAGTTTACCTCATAAGATACCAAAAATTAACAAACATGCATTATCTCATGTTATTAAAGCATCCATAACTCGAAATAGTATGTTATTACAATTCTTCCTCTGTCATTGCTTTTTGGCGTACTGACAGACAGTCACTAGTACTCAGCCACCCATGTTTTTCAGGCTGCTTGGGCATTGGAGGTGCCTTGAGGGTGTTCTGAATGTAGGACATGCTCATATCTCAATATGGCAGGATCTATTGACAAACACCAAATGAGTCGCCACTCAATGGAGGTTCCAAATATGGGTCAAGCTCAATGAGGTCATCCAGAGGGCAATGGGTGCATTTTTCTGAATTGTGGGAAATCACATTTTTTTAAGTACCCCAAAGTTCACACATGTATTTTCTCACTCAAAAAAAGTTGGCAGGTCCAAATACATTAAATGTAGGTCATGCTCATATCTCAAGCATGGTATGACCCATGGACCTAGGACTCAAACCAAATGAGTGGAAACTCAATGGAGGTTCACAATATGGGTCCAAGACATTGAGTTCATTTTTCAGAATTGGTGGAAATCACAGTGTATGATCCCCAAATCATACATGTATTTTTACACTCAAAAAAGTTGATGTGGCTAAAAATATTGAAAGTGGGTCATGCTCATATTTCAAGTATGGTATGGAGCAGGGACCAACACCAAATGAGTCAAAATGCAATGTAGATCTTAAATGTGGGTAAAGATTACTCACATCTCAAGCACGGTATGACCTATGGACCTGGTATCAACACCAAGTGCCAAAGGAGTCGAAATTCAATAGAGGTTCAGAATATGGTTCCTGGTCACTGAGGTCATCCAGAAGTCGGTGAGAGCATTTTTCAGAATTGCTGGCATGGCATTTCATGACCCCCCCCCCCTCCCCCCCACTGCATTGCAGAAGTTCATACATGTATTTTCGTACAGGATTGGGGCAAATACATTGCAAATGTATTGGATACGAATACTTTGAAATTTTATGAATATGAATACACAAATTCCAAATGTATTTGAATACGAATACTTTACAATGTTTTTGTGAATACAAATAAGAATACTTGAAAACTTTTCAAATTATTTCCTCCAAATAGATGATAGTAAATTAAATAGAAAAAAAACTAGAATATCTTGGAACATTGTAAATAAAATCATACAGATATCAATGCCTGTGTAACCTGCTCTTCAAGCTCATTCCAATGATACCCATATACATGAAAATACGAAAGAAAAAAAATTTGTTCTTCAGAACACTTTGTCTGATAAATGGTCAAGGTCACTGAGATCACCCAGGGGTCAATGAGATCATTTTTCAGAATTGCTGGAAATTGCATTTTCTGCACTAATGCATTTGCAGAGTTCCTACATGTATTTCATCACTTAGAAGTGGGCGGAGCTAAAATTTTGAAAGGTTGTCATGCTCAAACCTCACGCATGGCATGACCTGGGTTGAACACCGAATGAGTTGAAACTCCCAGGAAGTTCAAAACTTGGATCCCGATCACAGGGGTCACCCAAGTCTTGTTAAGTGCAGTTTTGCTGGAAATTACATTTTGTAATCCCCAATGTATTTTTGAAGTTAATACATGTATTTCTTTACTCAAAGTTGTGAGCCGAGTCAAAAATATACATTTCTGATTCCTTTATAGAACTCTTTGAATGTCGTGCACAGAAGTTATTTTCTGTTCTTGGAAAATTTTATCTGATGATTCTTATATAAATATCTTTAAACGCTGTTTACAAAATATAGTTTAATTCTGATACTCTCACCATTTTCAAACATGCTCAAATTCAGTGATCACAGTAATTTCTGTTTCTCTAGTTTGAACTCTTACTTTTGATGTATGACTCTGTGACTTGCTCTTATCCTTTTAACTTGAAGCATTTACCTAGTAGTTAAAATTTATGCATGTCAAAATCATCATATGGAATAACCTCAAAGTAAATAGTTTGGAGAACAGCTTTTAAAACGAGTAATGAAAACTGAATTATGGAATTAGTGTTTGGAAGGAGATCATGTAAACAAGTTATGAAGTATGTTAGCAGCTATTGTCTTTGAATTTGGAATTCTTTTCAGATAACCATGTAGCTGGTTGAGTGCTAGAAGCCACTATCATGACTCTATGGAAAAGTACTTGAAGCCACTTTAGTGGCTTTAGACTGTATGCATTTATTGATTGGGGTTTTAACGAACGACACTTTCGACAGCCAGGGTCACCTTGTGTTGGACAGTTTTACGCGTGGAAGAAGCCAGAGAACCTGGAGAGAACCACCGAGCAGCTGTCAGACTTCTCAGTGTACTAACTCCACACAAGCAGGGTGAGCATTGGTTGAATACAAGTGCACCATTGACGTGACAATCAGATTAAGTGCATTTCCCATGGACACAATGCAGTTGCCCATGGCGGGGATCAAACCTTTCGGTTTGAAGTCCATTACCACTTAACCACCTTGATCCTGACATATGCATTAGCTTGATGTTTGCTCAGCTGCAGTAGAATTTTTGTCTCCACAAAAAAATATTTTTGGGGGGACTATTAAAATAGCCGGTGTCCGTCCCACTTTGGTTTCCTGATGATAACTTCAATTATTGTTGAGCAAATCAAATGAAATTTGGTATGTAGGTGGAACAAAAAATACAGGTCAAGTTCAAATCAGGGTGCGGTCTGACAATTTTTGCCTGAATTATACCCCTTTTTCGACTTTGAAAACTCTATTTTTTTTTTAATCAAATAAAATTTGTTGTGTAGATGTATCAACATAAAATACAGGTCAAGTTCAAATCGGGGTATTGTGCAACATTTTTTTGCCAGATTTATGTCCCTTTTTCAACTTCAGAAAATTCAATTTGGAGGGGGGGGGGGGGGGTGTACGTGTGTCCAAACGGCCTTTTATTATACCCCCGCAAAGAAAGTTTGGGGGGTATATAGGAATCACCCTGTCCGTCCTTCTGTCCGTCTGTCCATCCTTGTAAGCGCAACTCCTCCTAAACCGTTTGAAGAATTTTCATGAAACTTTACACAATGGAAGAACTCCACACGAAGATGTGCATGAAGCAATATAATTCCGTTCTGACATTTCCAAGGGGAGATAATCTAACTTATACCGTCTGTCCATCCTTGTAAGCGCAACTCCTCCTAAACCGTTTGAAGAATTTTCATGAAACTTTACACAATGGAAGAACTCCATATGAAGATGTGCATGAAGCAATATAGTTCCGTTCGGACATTTCCAAGGGGAGATAATCTAACTTATACCGTCTGTCCATCCTTGTAAGCGCAACTCCTCCTAAACCATTTGAAGAATTTTCATGAAACTTTATACAATGGAAGAACTCCATATGAAGATGTGCATGAAGCAATATAATTCCGTTTGGACATTTCCAAGGGGAGATAATCTAACTTATACCGTCTGTCCATCCTTGTAAGCGCAACTCCTCCTAAACCATTTGAAGAATTTTCATGAAACTTTACACAATGGAAGAACTCCATGTGAAGATGCGCATGAAGCAATATAATTCCATTCGGACATTTCCAAGGGGAGATAATCTAACTTATACCGTCTGTCCATCCTTGTAAGCGCAACTCCTCCTAAACCGTTTGAAGAATTTTCATGAAACTTTACACAATGGAAGAACTCCATATGAAGATGTGCATGAAGCAATATAATTCCGTTCTGACATTTCAGGCGTAGGGGGGGGGGGGGGGGGAGGGGTATCACTTTGTGAGTTTGCTCACAGTACCTCTAGTTTTAATTGAATCTGTTTGGTTGCTATTTATTGGGAGAGTACCTGTACTCTCCAGTAAATTGTAACAAAACAGTAATTTAATAACAAAATTATGTCAAACATGGGCAACTTTTGCTGGTAGTGTGGTATCATTGAAAACAAATACCCATGTTTCAAATCACCTTTGAAAAATAATTTAGCACTCAACAGTTAATAACAGTATAACGCCAGTCTCTTTCCCCAAATGAATGTCATGTTTTAAAAGGAAAATGGAATTTTTGTTTCTCTCAAATGATATTTATGAAACAAAGTACCCATTCAAATTATCCATTGCCAGTTGCTCGAAAAAATGTTAAATTCTTCACATAATTTCATAAATATCATGTGAGAAACCTGCATTTCATATCCTTCATATACCTTGTTTGACTAGTCTCTGAACAGAAGTTAACCATACCATTGTTGGGGGTAAATATTTTGTATATGACTAATCTTGTTTAAAAAATTATTTAATTAATCTGTTATCTTGGGTGTTTGAAGAATTTTGTTTTGTATGAGTAAAAAGGAATGTTTGTTGTGACTAATCTTGTTTAAAAGAAGTTGTATATTCAACATGTACCTTATATCATCTTATATATTTTTAGATTCATTTTAATATAAATCATAACCATGTGGGGAATATTTTCTGCTATAAATCCATATATTATACACATATCTCTTGTTCGTTATTCTTTAAAACAAATTGTTTCAGTGAATTTATATGAAAGCAGTCCAGAAGGTCAGTTGAGTACGATAAACAATGGTGTTGTACAAAAATGTGTTTCTTTCATTATACATGTAGAATACCAGTTTGAAAGGAGAAAAAATATAAACAAAGAAATTCATCCAACACAGAACATGACGGTGGCTCCTAAAAGTTTATCATGGTCAAGGGAGATAATATTATTCTGGAATGTATCAGTGTTGAGAGGTTGAATAGAATCTCTTCAACCCTTCACCTAACAAATCGGCCACATCCGTCTGCGTAAGACAAATTCAGCAATTGAAAAAAAATATTTATTTTGGCAAAACCACACAATGCAACCCTTCATTGGAGCAAGCTCAATGAGCTTGTTCCATTGAGGTGTTACATGATATATAGAGGATATCTAGTGTTTTTGAGTGGATACCCAAAATTATCTCTTGAGTGACCGAGATAAATATTTATTTTTAAATGCTCGTGAAAGTAGCCATTTGTTTCTGTCACAAGTGAGATAATTTTCGGTATCCACTCAAAAACACTACATTTTCTTTTTATTATACGCTTTTTATATGAATCTGATAATTAGGGCTCCGCCGTGAGGCAGACGCCCTATAATGATCGCTCTGTCCATGTGTCTGTCTGTCCGGGCTGTAATCTTTCTCTCTTAATAGATAAGGTTTTGATATTTGACATGTGGGTATCTTATCTCAAGATGATGTGTCGAGTACCAAGGTTGCCATGCTTTGACCTTGAACTTTGACCTCAAGGTCAAATTATTCCGTTTTCGGGGTTCTTTTCTGACAAGTTCGTGTCCGGGCTGTAACTTTTTTCCCTTAATAGATAGGGTTTTGATATTTGGTATGTGGGTAGATTATCTCAAAACGATGTGTCGCATACCAAGGTTGCCATGCTTTGACCTTGAACTTTGACCACCAGGTCAAATTATTCTGAATTCGGGGTTCTTTTCTGACAACGCCAGGCGACACACGTCTTCCATGGAAGACTCACATCTAAGTTTTTTTTTCTGACAAGTTCGTGTCCGGGCTGTAACTTTTTTTTCCTTAATAGATAGGGTTTTGATATTTGGTATGTGGATAGATTATCTCAAGACGATGTGTCGCGTACCAAGGTTGGTTGCCATGCTTTGACCTTGAAGTTTGACCTCAAGGTCAAATTATTCAGATTTTTGTGTCGCCGCCCCACGAAGTGGGGAGCGACATATAGGGATTACTTTTGTCATCCGTGTCGTCCGCGTCACACTTTCTCTTATCCGCCACTCCTCTTTAACCTATGAATGGATTTTGTTTGTGTCGCCGCCCCACGAAGTGGGGAGCGACATATAGGGATTACTTTCGTCTTGCATCGTCCGTGTCGTCGTCCGCGTCACACTTATCCGCCACTCCTCTTAACCTATGAATGAATTTTGATGAAACTATCAGTGATTCTTTATCACATAATGGCATTGTGCACCCAATGCACCTCCTATTTTATTTTTTGATCCGCTGTATTTTTTCCAGAGTTATGCCCCTTTTCCACTTGGAATTTTGTCTGAAACGCCAGGCAACACACGTCTTCCATGGAAGACTCACATCTAAGTTTTTTTTTCTGACAAGTTCGTGTCCGGGCTGTAACTTTTTTCTCTTAATAGATAGAGATAGGGTTTTGATATTTGGTATGTGGGTAGATTATCTCAAGACGGCGTGTCACGTACCAAGGTTGCCATGCTTTGACCTTGAAGTTTGACCTCAAGGTCAAATTATTCAGAATTTGTTGGTTTTTTTTCTGACAAGTTCGTGTCCGGGAAGGGATTTTAATCAGATTTTACCTATTGCTTGAAATATTTTAGTATTACGGTTCACATCAGTTTATACCTAACATCAGTTAGTTGCTGCGGGGCCTGCAGAGATGGATTCCATCTCCGTGATATCTAGTTCCACTAGTTTCAACCTTGAATTGATGCATGAAAGTAAACAGCACATTGAATCATTGATATGTGGAAGTGATTTGATCGATACTCGGAACAGATGGCGTCTTGCAATATGATTTAGCTGGTGGGTTTCTAGTCCAAACATGGCCTGAAAGTCCATAATATAAGTTTTGGGTTTCGTACTTCCTTTGAAAGGACATACCAAACCCAAAACTTATATTACAGACTTTCAGGCCATGTTTGGACTAGCGGTTTTCATGCATCAATTCAAGGTGAATACGTGTTGAATTATTGCTGGAAATTAACAGTATCCACTCAAAAACACTAGATTTACTTTTCATTATACGTTTTCAGGACAAATTGATCATTTCCAGTGATAATTTGACTCATATTCACCTTGAAATGATGCTTTGAAAGCCGCCATTTTGATTGATGCTGTGAAAGTGAAAATTTCTATATCTTTACGGTGGGGGATACGATGCCTATATTTCCACAGTTTCTGCGATAATCTATTGTTTAACGTATAATAAAATTTTGTTGAACAGTTTTGAAAAATAAGAAAAAATGATACTTAAAATAAAAAATTTTGATATCTTCTCCATTGGGCAAAGGCTTAACATTGACCATTGGGCAAAGGGTTAACATTGACATTGTGAAGTTTAACTCCTTGCATTAGTGATGTCAAAATACCAAAATTTCAAGTAGGATCTTTATCTCCCATAATGCAACTAAGAATTTAACCGATTCAGTCTTGTCCGACAGAGTTTGATGCATGTTACAAGACTGAATTTGTTAAATTCCAAGTTGCTTTGACTGAAAAATTGAATTAAAGTTATTTTGACCTTAGCGGTTAGGGGTTTAACCCTCTGATACTTTTGCATGTCTTATAACATACTAAATCAAACAGTGCATTGATACTTTGTGGTCATTTGATTTATTATTTTTCAATTTTTTAAAGTTTTAACCTCAATTCCTATTTTCTCCCGAATAGTGCTCAGTGACAACCGTTCAGCCAAATTTTATCGCAGCTTAAATACTAATATAATACTGCTGTCAAGACTTCTTAACTGGTTGAGTGCTAGAAGCCACTATCAGGGCTTTCAAAAAATGGGGACACCAGAGCAAATGCCAACACTTTCCTTGCTTATATTTCATATTCAGTCAAATACAAATAATATTTTGTTTATATAAATTTGTTTTATTACACAGGCACTCTGGGGGCACGGTGGCTCAGTAGGTAGAGCTGCAGACAGCAAGCTGAGAGGTCCTCGGTTCAATCCCCACCTGCGTTGTATCCTTGGGCAAGACACTTCACCCCCATTGCCTACGTGGGGGCACGGTGGCATTGTGTACTAAGGTGTACTGCACGTCGATGGTCCACGTGTCTTCAACCAATGCTAATCCTGCTTGTGTGGAGTCAGTATGTTGGGGAGCTGACAGTTGCTCGACGTTGCTCGGTGGTTCTCTCCGGGTACTCCGGCTTCCTCCACCCGTAAAACTGTCGTGGTCATGATTAGCCATTGTGCATAAATATGTGACCTTAAACAGCAATAAAATAAATAACACAGACACTCTCCAATAATTTGTAATAAAACAAGTTTGAATAACAAATTCAGACCACTAAAAATAATCTAGCCTGCAACCAGATCATCACTAATGTGAAAAATATCTTGTTATTTGTACTTTCTGACGTTTGACGTCGCATGTTGAAAAAACATTGCAGAAACTGAATTCCCAGTGATGTTTGAATGTCAGGCTAGTTAAAATCTCAAAGGGTTAATATAATCTTTTTAAGATGGACATTGTAATTTTATGACTCGATCCACTTTCTTTGTCTCAAGCTAAATACTGATTATATTTATTTATTTATTGGTGTTCAAGGTCACATACTTATGCACAATGGCTAATCATGACCGTGACAGTTTTATGGGTGGAGGAAGCCGGAGTACCCAGAGAGAACCACCGAGCAATGCCAAGCAGCTGCCAGCTCCCCAACTTTGTAACTCTGCACTGCAGCACAGGCAGGGTTAGATTGGTTGAAGACATTCACACCATCGACGTGCAGTATGCCTTAGTACACGGCGTCATCATGCCCCCACATGGACAACCGGGGTTAAGTGCCTTACCCAAGGACACAATGTGGGAGTCCGAATCAATCGCTCAGATGGTCACCCATCCGAGGACTAACCGGGCTCGACGTTGCTTAACTTCGATGATCTGACGAGAACCGGTTACTGCAAAGCCACCCCTAAATACTGATTGAAAAGACTGTGGTTATACAAAGATTCTAATTTTCAATTTATTATTTTATGTCATACACTTTCTGACATTGAACAGTGCATTGTAAACATAAAATAACACCAGCCTGATATGCATATATTTGTTTTTTGTTCAAAATATGACTCTTAAATTTGCCTATAAATCTTTTTCTTCATTGCTTCATATAAGTGTGCAAATACCAAGGTGTAGTATCAAGGTAGCTGATTCTTTGGGACAGCTTAGCTCCTCAAATGGATAATGACATTCTCAGCCAATGAAAGGAAAACATTGCCAACTACTATTTGATGATGGGAGTAAAGCTTATAATTTGGACATTTCCTTCCAATAACAATCTCATAATCAACTTAATACTCTGCTCATTTGAATTATCCATTAGGAGTTGACATAATCTATACACTTCGTTTTTGCAGTACTTCTCTAAGATTTCAGGGTGTGCACAACCTTGAAAAGTCCTTGAATTTAAGTCAAACTCCTTGAATTTTAAAAATTGTAGAAATGTCCTTGAATTGTACTTAAAAATCCATCCGACTCATTGAAAGTCCTTGAATTTAGCCTGCCCATGCTCTGGCTAGTGCAATTCAGGCAATAAATGTGAATAGCAGACGACACTTGGAAATGTTTTTTGAATAACTGAAAATATTAATTTTTTGTCTCAAAGACATAGCTTATGGCCTCTCATTGGAACGAGCTCAACAAGCTGGTTCCAATGAGGGGTCATAAGCTATGTTTTTGAGACAAAAAATGAAAACATAATAAAATTTGAATGACGATTTTTGGGAATAGCGCTAGCCGGTTTTGGTTGGGTAACGTGTTATAATGATATTTCACCATTTAACGATTCTTGGAAAAAGCTAATATGTCCTTGAAATGTCCTTGGAAAGTCCTTGATTTTGTTGAGTCCTTGAGTGTATGAAACCTGGATTTGATTCAGTCTAATATTGTCATAAAGATTTGGTTTGATTCACAATATTGGAGTCTTGTGGTGGATTTGTCCCCATATTCCCTGACTTCTTATCTGTGATCATATAGAACTGTGATCACAGAAGTAGAGTGAGAATGTCAACCGGATTTCAACTGGCTGGGTTGCAATCTGGGCAATATTCTCTTGGCTGTTTTCCACCCCAAAACATTGTAAAATCTCACCTGTCGAAAAGGAAATACGCAAAAAATGAATCACGATGCAATTTTTTTTTTTGGTGGGGGGAGGTCATCATTCCACAGATAAAAACATATTCTATTTTCAGTTAAAGCTTGTTAGCCTGTAGATTGTCAAATTAACTGCCTTATAGCTCTGGTGTTGTGTCAGGAAAATGGAAAGATTCAACATTGTTGTTAAATTTGGAAAACACTCATTACCTTTATGTTTGTCTCCATCATGTTGTCATCTGTATGGAAAACACAGGGAATCCTTTCTAAATGAATAAAGTTGTGTGCACTACAGATATACAGCACTGCACATGAAGTCACTATTTGCAGGACACTCATTACTATTCCCCAGTCCTGATCCACAAGGCCAATGATAATGATGTGAAGCCCACTTAATTGGATATCTCTAATCCCATTCACCTAATGCAGAAATGACCAAAATTCATTACTTTAACCATATCATGTGATCCCCTCATTGGAACAGGCTCAACAAGGTCATTCCAATGAGGAGTGACATATGGATTTGTTGAAATATTTTGAAAAATATATTTTCTTTTTCTTAACTGTTGAATTCATATATTATGCGACAGATGTGGCTGATCATCAGGTGAGGGTATACAATTTTCAATCACCAAACTATTTACCATACTTTCAGCTCAAATTTGACCTGTTAATTGCATATAAGTTAAAGGGGACTCTCCTGTTAATTGAATAAAAAATTGTGTACTCTACCAAAGAATGACTCCAACAACCATTGAATTCCCTGTGTATAGACCTCATTTGACTTCAGTGCATCCGATAATGATGTTTAATCTTGACAAGTCATCGAAGCAGAATCACCTACGAACTGGGAAATAGTTGCACTTCAAATATTCTCAATATTTCTCTCTCTCTGTTTCTGTTTGAATACTTGGAACAAATACACTGGACCCATTTGAACTTCCTAGCACTTTCGTAGTACAGTAGAATGCTCTTAATTGAATATCCATTTTGCCAGTGAAAATTATTCAATTAACAGGAGTATCCAATTAACAAGGATTTGGTCAGTTTCCTGTGTTCTGGAGGTAAACTGAGCATTTATTCTATTATATCTTGTTTGACAGAGCTCATCGAGCTCTGTCAAACAAGATATAATAGAATAAATGCTTGTATTGGATGTAGTGAGGCCAAAAAGGTTGATAAATAAGGGGAATTTGGTGCGTGTCACAGTAATTTTTTTGACATATTACAAAAATTTATATACAATTACCAGGAGTTTACTCTACAACCCATATGCAATTAACAGATCAAATTTGTACTGAAGGTATGGTAAATGGTTTTGTGTTTGAAAATTATATTCAATTAACAGGGGGGGGGCGCGGTGGCTCAGTTGGTAGAGGTGCAGCTGCAAGCCGAGAGGTCCTCGGTTCGAATCCCACCTGCGGCAACCGCGTTGTGTCCTTGGGCAAGACACTTCACCCCGATTGTCTACATGGGGGCACGATGACGCTGTGTACTGAGGCGTACTGCACGTCGATGGTGCGCATGTCTTCAACCAATCTAACCCTGCCTGTGCTGCGGTGCAGAGTTCAGAGTTACGATGTTGGAGAGCTGACAGCTGCTCGTCGTTGCTCGGTGGTTCTCTCCGGGTACTCCGGCTTCCTCCACCCGTAAAACTGTCACGGTCACGATTAGCCATTGTGCATAAGTATGTGACCTTAAACACCAATAAATAAATAAATAATACAATTAACAGGGATATACAATTAAGAGATATCCAATTAAGTGGGCTCCACTGTATTTCAAAACTTTCATCATTGACCCCATATTGCCCACGCATCATGAAACATTTAACAAATTATATCTTGTTTGACAGAGCTCAATGAGCTCTGTCCAACAACATATAATTTATTAAATTTTCAGTTATATTGTAGGAAAAATTTACTGCTGAAAACTTCGGTATTTTGACATTAGTGTGCAGAGGGTTAAAACTGAAAGTTTTGTAGTGTCGTTAGCTACTGAAAAGTTTATCAATTTAATGCTATAGAATAGCTTGGAGAGTGTAGAAACAAGAGCTACAGTTCATACCTACCAAGGCTGTGCTGAACACAAGACAATTCTGGGCCTTTGAACAAGAGCTTGAAGGAAGTGGCAAAATTGTATGATTATACTGATTTGAAATAACTTGATTGTTGAGCGGCAGGAAACATACCAACCACATTTGGTTAAATTTGATCTACTTCATTCAAAGTGAAATAAATTGTGTGAATTTCACAAAAAAGGCAAGTTTTTTGCAAGTTATCGACTCTTGAGAACATGAACTAGGGCATGACACACATTCTTGATGCACTGATGTTTGGTGCAGATTGAATTTATTGATGTTTTAAGGATATTTTCAGCATCTACAGCTATATCTATTCATTTATTGGGGTTTTAATGACTCTTTCAACAGCCAGGGTTACCATATATCAGGAATTTGTCCATATCATGACTGCAACATGGGTATGAAGTCCAGGTTTACCCAATCGTTTGTACCTATGCCGCCCACTTTAGAGGACTTCACCCTCAAGCTTTGGTTCCATGCATGCAAGTTCCTGTTTTGCCACCAGTCAAGCAGAACTTGTTTACCACAGTAAACCTTGATCTTATTAAATTTAAAGTTAAAATACTTTAATACTTTCCATCTCTTCAAAACTTATTTAGAGTAAAAAAAAATGCAAATGACATCAAGAAACGACTCCAGGATTAAAAATCTTGCTCATACTTAACATACTCTTTGTTGCAAGGAATGGAATCCGCTAGCTGTCTGAAGGGCAAGAAAGAAAAAATATAAAAAATAATATATTATTAAATTAATAATTGTTTATTAATTCTTGTTTATAATCAACAAATGCTTTTTACATAACTGAACAACTCAGAAAGTGGGATGCTATTTTCAAATCTTCCCTTTCAACATTTGCCTCAACAAATTTTACCATTGAAATTCAACAAGGCACTATCAGTGACTAACATTTTTGTAACTGTAAAGGGATTGCACAAATCCTCAAAAATCAAGATTTTCTTGAAAATGGGAGATTGCAGGAAAATGTATTTAGGTAACGATCTTCCCATTTTGGTCAAAATAGGTTCTTTTGCCCTTAAAGGCCTAGAGATTTTTATGCATGGTTGCTTCACTTTGACAGTCTATGTCTTGTGCAGTTATTTCTAGGCATGCCTTGGTTGCCTATATATGCAGACAGCCAAGAAGCAACTGCCAAGGTTCTAAGCATGTAACATGAGTTTATCCAGAGGGTGCAGAAAGCGGGGTCAAAGTCAAAATTAGGCCTTTAACTGGTAAAGTGCTGGAAGCCCATATTTGGGCTTTATTCTGAAGTGCAGGTGCCGCAACTAAATGGCTTCATATTTAGTGGATGTGCTTCATATTATTTTTGAATTGAAATTATTTAGTCTGTGAGGATTTGCCATGTTACAATTTATGGGAGAGTGCCCTTAGGCACTCTCCCATAAATTGTAACAAGGCAAAGAGATGTGGACAAATGTGTATGACCAAATATAATTTAGCACTCTACCAGTTAAGGGTTAAGCAGTGGCATGTTTGTTGCAAGAAGACCCACTTATTCATTTGCAAAGTGTCCAATGCAATGGCCAGAAAGGTGAGAAAATATGCAATCACATTACTTCTGAACGTTGGTGACAATAGGAACATGAAAATAAAATAAGATACGTTCAATAACATCTAGATTTGGTGATATATCAGAGTACAAAAGTCCTTTTTCAGCATCAGAACTTCATGTTTCTGAATGACAGGAATGATTTTTTTTTCTCCATTTCCACGATCAGGTCGACTAAAAAATACAAAAGAAAAAAAATGACCTGATGGAAAAAACTTGAATGCTCACAAACATGATGCAAAATTGTATACTCCACAGAAGATATACAATTCATTGTTGAAATATCTACATCGGAATGGATACAATATTGCAGTGGATGCATGTAAAATAGTGTACACAGTCAAGTGGTAAGACTATAATCCACATAAATTGCATTGGACAAACTATATATATGTAGACCAGCCATAACTTACTTTTAGTTTATCCACTCAGATAACAATATAAGTGGACCTGACACTAATCCTTTGCAAGCTCTCCCAGAGATCTTCCCGAAGATCAATATCTGTTTATTTACTGGTGTTCAAGGTCACTTTCAGCATATTTGGCCATCTCATGAAAGCAACATAGTATGAAGTCAAGTTTAGCCAATCGTTTATTCCTCTTCTGCCCACTTTATAGGACTTCCAGGAACTGGTTCCAGGTCCTACTTTACCAGAAAAGCACAACTTGATTACTGCAGTAAATAAGCACTGCCCCACTTCCCAGAGTTCCCACAAGGGTAGGATCAATATCTGATGCACAAAAAATAAGAGAGATCTCCTAAATAGTAAATCCAGCAATACATTATACTAAAGTCAAAAATAGAATTAAATGCCCACAAGTACAAATGATTGTTACAACGTAGCAGTTTTTATAGTCTTCAAGGAGTGTGAGTTATTATTTATCATCATAGTAGTTATATGCCCACTGCTCTGAGACGTGGGTGCTATATTGTCGATGCCCTGTGCATACATACATTTGTCCATCCATCCGTCTGTCTGAACATTCTTGTGCATCAACTACTCCTACATTTTTAACTGATTTTGATCAAATATCTCAAACATTATGACAAGTAAGTGAACATGCCCATCTTCTAAAAAATTTTCATCTGCAACAATTTTATCCAGGTTATCTCCCTTGAACATATTTATTATGGATTTTCAATTGAGATCTTATGTGCGCACCTCCTTTTACATTACTGAACTGATTTCCAATGAAACTTCTTAAACATGGCAACTAATGATTTTCCATCTGTGATGATTTTTACCAGGTTATTGCCCCTTCAACTTTGAAGATTTCTAAGTTTTTTTTATATAAAATGTTTTGATTGTGATCAGAGAGTTTGATTAACATCTGATTAATTAAGTTGTTTAATTTATTATTAAGCTTATTCTCACCACATACAAGTTGTTAACCAGATTGCTAGTCAATTCATTGCTGACTGACTAAAATTAACTTTATAATACTGGCTGTTGTATACTTAGCTAATTAATCAGTACTAATCAGGATAAATCAAAACAAGACTTGATGTTAACAACTTAAATGTTATTGAACTATTATACTGATAAACAATGCTGCTCTGTGTCAATGAAGGAATTCATTTCATTCAGTGAAGAAACTAAGGGACATGCCTCTGTTGAACTGAAACAGGTATACATAGCTGGTAGAACATGGCATAAGTCTGAAACAATTTCCAAATATTTACAAAGTACTCATAAAATACTCAGGAGTACTGACCATTTTTTTCAAAGTAATGAGTATGAGTACAAGTATTTGAAAGTATATGAGTAAAGTTCGAGTACTGAGTACTTTGTTAATAAAGTGGTACTACGAGTACGGAGTACTCTGGACCCAGCCCTGGTGCATGCAACAACATTTTTAACTGAATTTGATCAAATGTCTCAAACATTATGACTAGCATGTGAACATGTGCGTATTCTAAAATTTTTCATCTGCAACAATTATAACCAGGTTATCTCCCCTGAACTTAGATGTATTATGGATCTTCAAATGGGACTCTTGTGTGCGCAACTCCTCCTACATTATTGAACCGATTTTGATGAAACCTCTTAAACATGGCTCAAAACAATACCACTAATGAGTGAACATGTGCATATTTCCAAATTTTCTATTTGTGCTGATTTTAAGCAGGTTATCTCCCCTTCAACTTAGAACATTTAATATAGATTGTATACAATATTTCTGTGTGTGCACTCCTCCTTCATCAATGCGACAGTTTTGATGAAACTTCTTTAAAACATGGAAACTCCTCAATTTGATGAAACATTCTTCAGTGATGGATTCATTTAATAGACGAGAAGAAAAGGTTGGGCATAAGGCTTAAAAAAATACAAATCTGTTTCTCAGGCCCTCCCGCATGGTCCGTTTGGCTGTCGCATGCGCTCTTTTTATAACCAATGGAAACTTTAAAAAAATCAAAATTAAATGGTTTATGTCTGATATTTTTTACCAAAGTTAAAAAAATTGATAAATTTGTCCCTGGAGTGCAAGATGGCTTTGCAATGCTAAATTTTAGCACTGCAAAGCCTTCTTGCTCTCAAGGGGCAAAATACACCACCTCCCATGCTGTTCTGCAGATTATGAGGCCTAAAACATAAGCCAAGATATGAACTTTTGATGGCAAAGAAATAATTACAGAAATAAAAAATAAAATAAAAAAACGCTCGCCTGCATGCAATTTGACAAATAATGGCCTGAGAAACAGAAGATCTACTTTGTGGGGCCTAATATGTTTGGAATGGTTTTTAAGTGTTTTTGCTTAAATTTTAGACACACAACATGGGCATATATGGCTGAGATTGAGAATTCATGTTCAAATACCACTGAGTTTGATGAAGTGTTTGTCTCATGGGACACATATCATATCAGGCATACAAGCGATAGAAGAGAAGCATTTGGTGGACTGCAGTTGAAAATATAATTTGTCAGACAAACATTGCTTAAAAAAATCAATTTCAAGCCCATCTTTAAATTTGTACATAGTCATAAAACTGCATATCTGAAATTGTAGTCTTTTTCAACAGTAATTATCTTCCTGTGATACACATTCTGCACTTTTCAGCAATTTGATTCTGCCCTTGAAAAATAAAATTAATATATGCTTTTTGTAATTGAGTATACTTGATTTCGTTCATTTTGATATAGAGATACTTTTCTACAATGCAGTATATTTCATTTTGTTCATTATCATATATCTTACCTCCTACAAGTATCTGGGAATTTCATTGGTTCAAACACATCACATGCAGACTGCATATAAAACCATATACTATCTGACAACATCTATATGTTTGTTTGTTGGTGGTTAACGTCACATATTTATGCACCATGGCTAATCGTGACACAACATGGAGATGAAGTCAAGTTTAGTCAATCGTTGATCAACATGTTGCCCATTTTAGAGGACTTTCA
Source organism: Pictodentalium vernedei (assembly GCA_031216915.1). Classification (NCBI taxonomy): domain Eukaryota; kingdom Metazoa; phylum Mollusca; class Scaphopoda; order Dentaliida; family Dentaliidae; genus Pictodentalium; species Pictodentalium vernedei. The sequence continues at coordinate 580,890,123 of CM062295.1, forward strand.
CCCCAAGCATTGGTGACTGGGTCCTATTTTACTAGTAAAGCGGAACTGGTTTACCAAAGTAAACAAGTGCTGCTTACTTCCCGGGGTTCCCACGGGGATACAACATCTATATACGCTGACAGCTATGGGTAATCTCCTCTTTGTTCACTGATTATTCAAAATGGCGGCAGCCGATAAACGCTTCAAGTTGAAAGATTGAGTGTTGGAAGCCCATATTTGGTCTGAAGTGCAGATTAGGAAACTTAAAAGGCTTCATATTCTGTGGATGTGTGTCATGTTACCTTCGAAATGAAACTGTTTGGTATGTATGAATTTGCCTTGTTACAATTTATGGGAGAGTACCTGTAGGCACTCTCCCATAAATTGTGACAAGGCAAAGACACATGAACACATTGTGTGAATTCTCTCATTTAATTTTGATTGCTGTTGTTATTAGTTCTGTGCATCGATGCAGCAGTCGCTCAGATATATTCGTTACACAGTTTGTTGGTGGCCTAATATGGTATATATGGTGTCAGTTAATTCCATATTGGACTCTAGCTTCGCTCTCGTCCAATATGAAATTAACTGACACCATATATGCCATATTATGCCACCAACAAACTGTGTAACTAATATTATTTCATTTTGTTCATTATCATATATACCCTTCTGTAGTTTAGTGTATTTTATTGCCAGGAATATGACTGCAGAACGTGATCTACCTTCTTGACCGTAGGTGAACAAAGTGTTGGCATGTACTGTATGCTGCGCTTGTTGTTGGCAAACTTCGCTGTTGTTATTAGTTCTGTGCATCGATGCAGCAGTCGGTAACATATTCGTTACACAGTTTGTTGGTGGCCTAATATGGTATATATGGTGTCAGTTAATTCCATAATGGATTTGAGTTCGCTCGAGTCCAATATGGAATTAACTGACACCAGGGGTTAGCCTGGCAGCTGATTTTAGGGAGAAGTGACTTCTCCCTCCAGAGACTTTAGGGAGAAGTCAGGATCCAGGAGGGAGAAGTCAGTGGACATGAAGGAGAAATCAGAAAAAAAACATAAAACGTATATGACATCGTGACAAAATAAATGAACATAGAGGACACAATTGTGGAGAAAAAAATAAATAAAAGTTATACAAACATACATACACACACAAAACTAAGTCAGATGGTATATAACAGAATATAGGTTAAAATCCCACCTTCCCCCCCCCCCCCCCTCCACCCCACAAAAAATTGTGTCGTTCATGGTTTCTGAATACCCCCTCACTCTTTGCCTAACAGTGATGACTAAGGTTACCATGCAGTTGATTTTGTATTTGCCTCAACTTAGTGGATTTGAAATTTAGTATGACCCATGGTGAGAGTGTTCTTCTCTGCAATAGAAGGTATATTCTTTTTAAAAAAATATTTAAAGTGTTTAAAATAAATTTCAAGTTCATATAAGAAGCTGGGTCATTCATGGTTTCTCAATGCCCTAACTGAGTTGAAAAGCGTAGTTAAAAAAGTTTTCGATATCCTCTGTAAATTAAGCGTTATTAACAATTTGAGTTAATTTATTTCTTAGGTAAATGACAAAATATTTCAGTTGTCTCCTTTCCCGGCTGCCCTATGTAATGAAACACTGTTCAGAAAACTGACAATTTCTGCCAACCATCTTACACTGACATGTGCGAATGGTGCTTTGAAGGTCTGCCATTCTTATCCATCCAAATACCTGTGATTTCTATTGTAGCCTTATTACATTTAACCCCCTTCCAAAACAACTTCACAAGTTTTCAAAGAAAAACATTCAATGCAAATTGCGGGGCGAATTTCAATGCAACCAATTTTTCAGTGGAACAGAGCATAACTGCAAGCAATTTCGATATGGACGAACTGTCTCCAATACATTTTTTTTCGTTTTGAAACGGTGGTTAACTTTAATAAATTCTAATTAACTCGATGCGTGTCTTGTGTGATTCGTTGTTTTGGCTGGCACTTTGTTTTTAAATAGCCATTTTGTGCTGGTTGCTATCAGTTGGGGCGAATTGTTTGAACGACTACGCCATTACAATTCTTTTCAGAAATATAAAATTGGGCTAGTTTAGGCTATTTTCATAGCCGTGTGACGGACTTTAACAGCAGCCGTGTTTTCTTTTTTTTGCGAATGCGGAAGCGGGTGTTTTTAAAAAATAAAACATAAGAAAATACAGTAAACTGCCATGTCTCCCAAGGAAGTTTTGGAGGGCGACTTGAATTTCGCCCCCAATGTAAGCCAAGGCGACTTGAGGAATGACCAAGGCGACTTCTTCGCCCAAGTCGCCCACTCGGCTGACCCCTGACGGACACCATATATACCATATTAGGCCACCAACAAACTGTGTAACTAATATTATTTCATTTTGTTCATTATCATATATACCCTTCTGTAGTTTAGTATATTTTATTGCCAGGAATATGACTGCAGAACGTGATCTACCTTCTTGACCGTAGGTGAACAAAGTGTTGGCATGTACTGTATGCTGCACTTGTTGTTAGCAAACTTCTTGTATGTCATAAATTTTGCACTGGTGCACCAATTTGTTATTTTCATAAACAATTATTAATTAATGATTTTTTTGGTCCATATGATAATTAGTACCTTCCAGGACTTCTGCAACTTTAACCATCAGGAATATATATAACTGCAGAACAAGATCTACACGCAAAAGCAACTGCACTACGGAGTAGAATATTGTAGTAGGAATTTGCTTCACTAAAAGTTCCACTAACTACCATTAAATTAATGTGCACAAACTGTTATTCTAATTGTCTTTGCCACCTGTCTTTTTACTTGAAGTAAACAGGCTTCACATTCTCAAGGAACATTGTGCTTTTTCACTTATATAAGGTGTGTCCGGGCAACTGCAATGAACACACTTGCTTACGTATTTATTGTTCTATAATTCATGTGTATTCATTTGCAAGCAGATCATGTGCTCAATTCAATAACAGCATGTGTTATTTATCTTGTTTTTAAGAATATGCCAAGCAGTACCTATTTCTCAAGCAACAGATGTTGCTATAAAAAATACAAAACAATATTCTGAGAATCATAACATTATTTCATCATTTATTTCTGGCCATCATAAATTCAGAACCTAGTCTGTGCTTTAATCATGGCTATACATATTACTCTCATTATTATTGCATGATGGACACATTTTTACGCCCAGGCTCACCAATTGTTTTTTTTTAAATGTGCAAAGAGTGTTTCCTTTTTGCCATAACCCCCCCCCCCCCCCTCCCCAAGAAAAAGTTAGTGTGTTTCCTGTCACTCAATGTATGTTTTTTTAGGGCCTATCACACTTCAAAACTCTTTCTAATACCAGCGGGTATTGTTGTTTTTTTTAATACCTTTATGCCTTCTTAACAATGTCATTTTTGTTTATATATATTTCCTTTCCATTTCCAGAAATGTTCAGCATGTGTTTTTGTGAATTGTGAGTTTACAGTTTACAAAAACACATAATTTGCAATGTGAGTTGGTTAAAAAAAAATGATAAAAACAAAAAACAAAATTTATCTACCTGCTCACCAAACAAACTGCTGTACTTACTTTTCTCTGGAAAGTGACAAGAAACACATCTAATGTTTCTGGCCCTCACTAATAATTCAGGGTGAGTGATTTTCAAGGGAAGATAAATACCGCAGCAGAGTAAAATCAGTTCATCTGCAACTGAGTTCTTGTCTGATCATCATGAAACACGTTTTTTTCGAAATTATTTTGGTCACAGAATCATTTATGATTGCACTAATGTACTCTTCTTGAATGGCATTGTTTTAAATTTTTATGAAGCACTGCCATACAAAGTGCTTTTAACACTTTCACATGCAGAGCTTTTTATATGGCCGCTCATATGAGCGGCCCATATCATGGCATGGCAATGTCTGTCCGTCCGTCCGTCCATCTGAGCTTTTGTTGGGCCATGCGATAACTTGAAAACAATACATCCAACAGCTACTGTTTTTTTATGGTTGATTAGTCATAACTAGAGGATGGTTCCTTTCGATAACCAGCATTCTGGCATATCCAATATGGCCTCCATGGCAGCCATCTTGGATTTTTGGGGACTTTTGATTGTCCATGCAATAACTTGAAAACTATAAATCCAACAGATACTACTTTTTTATGGTTGATTAATCATGACTAGAGGATGGTTCCTTTCGATATCCAGCATTCTGCCATGTCCAATATGGCTGCCATGTCAGCCATCTTGGATTTTCAGGGAATTTTGATTGTCCATTTGATAATCCAACAGATACTGTTTTTTATGGTTGATTAGTCATGACTAGAGGATGGATCCTTTCGATAACCAGCATCAATGTCCATCCATCCGTCTGTCTCTGTCTGTCCATCTGTCTGCTAACTTTTGTTTGCCCACGCGATAACTTGAAAACAATACATCCAACAGATACTGTTTTTTTATGGTTGATTAGTCATGACTAGAGGATGGTTCCTTTCAATAACCAGAATCAATGTCCGTCTGTTAACTTTTATTTGTCCATGCTATAACTTGAAAACAATACATCTAACAGATACAGTTTTTTATGGTTGAAAAGTCATGACAAGGGGATGGTTCCTTTCGATAACCAGCATTCTGGCGTGTCCAATATGGCCGCCATGGCAACCATCTGGGAATTTTGGTGACTTTTGATTCTCCACACAATAACTTGAAAACAATATATTCAAGCTTAATGGGTTGTAAGCCAGGAATGCTCAATTATTTTTGGAGGAATTATTGACCTTTTGTTCGACTAAAAATTTCTTCACAAGCGCAATTTCTTCATAGGCAGCTGTATATTGATCCACCGCTGGTGGTGCACTTGTTTTATTTTCCATCTTGAACCTACATCTTAATTGAAACTCAAGGCATCATCATCACGATCAAATGTAACCCACAGTAGTTCTATGAACTAAATAATGCTAGCAGCTCATCGAATAATGAAAGAGTCAATGACTCTGTAGCTCAACTTGGATATGACAGGAATTAGTACTTGCTGTGACAAAGACAACTGAATAATGAATATGACAGGAATTAGTATTTGTTTTGGCCCAGTCAACAATAATAAAAGAATTACAAGGTGACTGTAATGGACTACAGATTAAGACCAATCATTGTAGATTATTATTTTTGTGTGGAAATTTTCAGTCCCAAACAAAATATTTTCAGACTAAAATTTTTTCTTCTTCTTCTTAAAATTGACCAAAATGCATCAAAACACAAAAAACTAATTTCCGGATTTTGGTCCAAAATTTTCTAAGTCCCACCCGGACCCCAAATTTTCAGTGTAAAAAAATTTTTTTTTTTTTTGTCTTAAAATTGACCAAAACGCATAAAAAACCAAAAAACTAATTTCCGGATTTTGGTCCAAAATTTTCTAAGTCCCACCCGGACCCCTAATTTGCATAATTTATTCACGAGAAAAACTCTGTATTATATGTAATGTATCCCATAGTACTAAACATTCATACAAAAATTTATTCAAATCAGATCTTTCATTTGGAAGTTCTGCGCAAAAATCTGATTGCACTTAATTTTGAACAAAATGGCTGCTAGCGGCCATCTTGAATTTCAGACTGGACCCAAAAACACTCCTTCTCGTCCCACAGTGATAACAAATGTACCCAAGAAGTTTCGTGAAGATCGGTTCATAAATACGGCCTCTAGCCCGAGCCGTATTGGGATTTGCACTCACAGTGCTGAAAGTAACACTAAATAAATCAAAGTTAGCCTAATTTGCATAATTTCCGCACAAGAAAAAAACCTGTAATATATGTAATGTATCCCATGGTACTAAACATTCATACAAAAAATTATTCAAATCAGAGCTTTCATATGGAAGTTCTGTACAAAAAATAGATTTCGGCATCGTCGGTACAAAATGGCTGCTGGCAGCCATCTGGAATTTGGGACTGCACCCAAAAACACTCGTTCTCGTCCCACGATCATAACAAAGGTACCCAAGAAGTTTCGTAAAGATTGGTTCATAAATACGGCCTCTAGCCCGAGCCATAGCAGCTTGGCACTTACAGCTCTGAAAGTAACACTAAATAAATCAAAGTTAGTTTAATTTGCATAATTTACGCACGAGAAAAAAACCCGTATTATATGTGATGTATCCCATTGTACTATACATTTATACAAAACTTTATTCAAATCAGAACTTTCATACAGAAGTTCTGTACAAAAAACTGATTTTTGCATCATCGGTACAAAATGGTCACTGGCAGCCATCTTGAATTTTGGACCACACCCAAAAACACTCGTTCCCATCCCAGGGTCATAACAAAGGTACCCAAGAAGTTTCGTAAAGATTGGTTCATAAATACGGCCTCTAGCCCGAGCCATAGCAGCTTGGCACTTACAGCTCTGAAAGTAACACTAAATAAATCAAAGTCAGTCTAATTTGCATAATTTACGCACGAGAAAAAAACCCGTATTATATGTGATGTATCCCATGGTACTAAACATTTATACAAAACTTTATTCAAATCAGAACTTTCATACAGAAGTTCTGTACAAAAAACTGATTTTTGCATCATCGGTACAAAATGGCCGCTGGCAGCCATCTTGAATTTCAGACCACACCTAAAAACACTCGTTCCCGTCCCAGGGTCATAACAAAGGTACACAAGAAGTTTCGTAAAGATCGGTTCATAAATATGACCTCTAGCCCGAGCCATAGCCAATTGTTGACGTACGGACAGAAGGACAGATGGACAGACGGACGACGGGCCATGACAATAGCTCAAATTTGACTTCGTCAAAGTTGAGCTAAAAACAGTAGGTCTGCAAATCAGTGGCCTAACATTCAAATTTAAGCATAAAAACCATGTTTCTGATCCTGATTTAGAAATGATGAATACTTTAATTGGTTGAGTGCTAAAAGCCACTAACAGGGCTTTTAAAAAAAATGAGGATACCAGAGCAAAAGCCAACATTTTCCTTGATTATGTTTCATATTCAGTCAAACACAAATAATATATTGTTCATATAAATGTGGGCACTCTTCAATAATGTGTAATGAAACAAATTTTGATGAACATATTCAGACCACCAAAAATAATGTAGCCCTCAACCAGTTAATGATGAAATTACTGAGTCTGCTGATGCTATTTTAAAGGAATCTCAATTGATGAAAGTTCAACTTACTGACAAGCTAAAGAAAGTTGAACAGCTGTAAAACAAGAGGTCCCAAGGGGCCTTAATCGCTCCCCGGCCAACGTGGTTCAAAGAAGTATTTGGGGTCACATTCAGTTAGACATGGTTCATCAACACTACAAAGAAATGAAGTCATGAGAGGCAAACTTTATGGAAAAACACTAAGGAATGGATTTGAACAAACCTGAACGTAACCTGACCCCCCCTCCCCCAAACTCCTGCCCATAGAGCCTAAATATTAAGCCAAGGACTCAAATTGAACAAACTTGAATCTGGTCCCCCTTGAGATGTCATATAACAAATAGGAAAGAATTCTGACTGGTGGATATGAAGAAGGTTTTTAAAGAAATCACCTCACATTGCACTAAGTTAAACTTTGGGCTCAAATAGGGAGCCAAAATATTAACCCAGGGTCCCGATTTGAAAAAAACTTGAATCTGACCCACCTAGAGATGATGTATACCAAATATGAAAGGATTGGTGGATCTGAAGGTAGATCTGAAGAAGATTTTAAAAGAAATTCCCTCATATTGCACTTTGTTAAAATTCAGGCTCCCATAGATAGCCCAAATTAATAACCCCGGGACCAGGTTTGAACAAACTTGAGTCTTACCCTCCAAGAGATGTTGTATACCAAATATGAAAGGATTCTGACTGGTGGATCTGAAGAAGATTTTTAGAGAAATTTTCTTCTATTGTACAAAGTTGAAATTTCGGCTCCCATAGGGAGCCCAAATATCAACCCATGCACTAGGATTGAACAAACTTGAATCTAATCCTCCTAGAGATGTTGTATACCAAATATGAAAACATTCTGACTACATGGTCTGAAGAAGATGTTAAAAACAAGTCGGAACAGGACCCAAAATTTTCAGGCTATAAATTTTTTTTTTCCATCTCAAAATTGAACAAAACGCATAAAAATCCCCCCAAAATGTAAGAATTTTGGTCCAAACCTGACCCCCAATTTTTTTTTCATCTCAAAATTGAACAAAACGCATAAAAAACAAATTTTTTTTCATCTCAAAATTGAACAAAAGACACATAAAAAATTTTGATTCGGAACTGGATCAAAAATTTTCAGGCTAAACATTTGGGGGTTTTTCGTCTCAAAATTGAACAAAACGCATAAAAAATCCCAATTTTTTTTTCTCAAATTCTGGTCAAAAATTTCTAAGTCCGAACCAGACTCAAAATTTTCAACCCAGGGACCCAATTTGAACAAACTTGAATCTGACCCCCCAGAGATGCTGTATACCAAATATGAAAGCATTCTGACTGGTGGATCTGAAGAAAAAGATTTTTCAAGAAATTTTCTCATATTGCACTTAGTTAAAATTCAGGCTCCCATAGGGAACCCAAATATTAACCGAGAAACTAGATTTGAACAAACTTGAATCTGACCCCCCCTAGAGATGATGTATACCAAATATGAGAGGATTCTGAATAGTGAATGTGAAGAAGAAGATTTTTAAAGAATATTCCACGCATTGCACAAAGTTAAAATTTGGGCTCCCATAGAGAGCCCAAATATTAACCCATCGACTCAATTTGAACAAACTTGAATCTGACCCCCCTATAGATATTGTATACCAAATATGAAAAGATTCTGAGTGGCCAATCTGAAGAAGAAGATTTTTAAAGAAATTTCCTCAAATTGCACCAAGATAAACTTTGGGCTCTAATAGAGAGCCTATATACTAACCCAGGGACAGGATTTGAACAAACTTGAATCTGACCCCCCTACAGATGTTGTATACCAAACATGAAAGGATTCTGACTGGTGGATCTGAAGAAGAAGATTTTTAAAGAAATTTCATCAAATTGCACCAAGTTAAACTTTGGGCTCCAATAGAGAGCTCAAATCTTAATCCAGGGACTCAATTTGAACAAACTTGAATCTGACCCCCCTAGATATGTTGTATAACAAATATGAAAAGATTCTGACTGGTGGATCTGAAGAAGAAAATTTTTTTGAATTTTTTAAAAAATAGGCCGATGAAATCGTCAGATGTGTACCCATAAGCGCAAATAGTAGAAAGCTGTATGACGGAGGGCCACCACGGATGCTGACATTATGTACACAATACAAGGTATGGGTACATATAGAAATGGATTGGAGGAGTGTCTATTTTGATGGATAAAGGGTTAATATCTCCGGATCAAATTATCAGATTTACGTAAAAAAACTATACAGCACAGCACATCAGTAACCTGAATAAATATATAAAGAAACATGACAATCGGATTGATCTTTTTTGAGTTATCTCATGCCAAAGGGATTGGAGGAATTTTCAATTTGAAGGATAAAGGGTTAATATCTCTGGATCAAATTATCAGATTAACACCAAAAACTATACAGCTCGGCATATCAGTAACCTGAACACAAATATAAAGTAACTTGACAATCCAAGCAATATTTTTCAAGTTATCGAATGCCAAAGGGATTGGAGGAATTTTCAATTTGAAGGATAAAGGGTTAATATCTCGGGATCAAATCATCAGATTTACACCAAAAACTATACAGCTCGGCACATCAGTAACCTGAACACAAATATAAAGTAACTAGACAATCCAAGCAATATTTTTCAAGTTATCGAATGCCAAAGGGATTGGAGGAATTTTCAATTTGAAGTATAAAGGGTTAATATCTCAGGATCAAATTATCCGATTTACACCAAAAACTATACAGCTCGGCACATCGGTTACCTGAACACAAATATAAAGTAACTTGACAATCCAAGCAATATTTTTCAAGTTATCGAATGCCAAAGGGATTGGAGAAATTTTCAATTTGAAGGATAAAGGGTTAATATCTCAGGATTAAATTATCAGATTTACACCAAAAACTGTACAGCTCGGTACATCAGTAACCTGAACATAAATATAAAGTAACTTGACAATCCAAGCAATATTTTTCAAGTTATCGAATGCCAAAAAGATTGGAGAAATTTTCAATTTGAAGGATAAAGGGTTAATATCTCAGGATCAAAATAACAGATTTACACCAAAAACTATACAGCTCAGTACATCAGTAACCTTAACACAAATATAAAGTAACTTGACAATCCAAGCAATATTTTTCAAGTTATCGAATGCCAAAGGGATTGGAGGAATTGTCAATTTGAAGTATAAAGGGTTAATATCTCGGGATCAAATCATCAGATTTACACCAAAAACTATACAGCTCGGCAAATCAGTAATCTGAACACAAATATAAAGTAACTAGACAATCCAAGCAATATTTTTCAAGTTAACGAATGCCAAAGGGATTGGAGGAATTTTCAATTTGAAGGATAAAGGGTTAATATCTCAGGATCAAATTATCCGATTTACACCAAAAACTATACAGCTCAGCACATCAGTAACCTGAACACAAATATAAAGTAGCTTGACAATCCAAGCAATATTTTTCAAGTTATCGAATGCCAAAGAAATGGATATGGACGCCGGACGGACAGACAGACGGACGGACAAAGGATGGACGAACGACGGATGGTCACCCCGGATGCCGGCATTACGTGTACCATACATAGTATGGGTACACATAAAAATTTATGGGTGCTATCAGAGTTATGCCCCTTCTGGTGCCCCTTGTGGGCGCGGCAAGTTTATTTGCACAAACTTGAATTGACATATAATAAGAAACATGCAGACAAAATTTGGTTCAATTTGGTCAAGTAGTTTGTGAGGAGAAGTCGATAATTTAAAGTTCATGACGGACGGCAAGTTTCATAATCTACAGAATAACAAGAGCAGTGGTGTACTTTATGTATTTGATTTATAACTTGGGTAATTTATCTGACTAAAACCAATCAATGTTTATTTTTTAAATAAAAAGGAAGCATGCAGATTCCCAAATGAGCAGATCTGTGAAACAGATTTTTAACTTTTTTAGGCCTAATCTGTTGACCCATTAAAAAAGAATATACAAATTAAGCAATTGAAGAAATATCATTTTTCAAAAAATGTCTACAAAACCATATCATGTGAACCCCTTACTGGAACGAGCTTGTCAAGCTTGTTCCAATGAGGGGTCACATATGATTTTTAAATTTTTTTTTAAGAAATAAGAAAAAATAATATTTAAAATAATAAATTTTTATATCGTCTGCATTAGGCTCCTGTGAATATTTGATTCTTCGAGTCAAAATTGAGTCATTCAACAAATTCAATTTGAATTTGAGTTGAAAATAAAATCACGAATATGAAAATCAAATATGAAAAAAATGTTATTAATAAATGTCTCAGTATACATACATTCGTACATTTAATACTGGCTAAATTGTAAAAACAATGAGAGGAATTGAGCATGAACCGCAAGCACACATCGTCAACATGGAACTTACAGTGTATTACCAATATCATTTGGAATGACGCATGTCGCATGATTCCAAATGACATCAGTAATACACTCACCTTTTACAAAGGATAAAGCCATGGCTACATACACGTATAATACATGTAAGACTTCATAGAAAACCCAAGTGACAGGGACTACATCTCACCTCTGGGACACTTCAGTAAGAAGCATCCACTGCTTCATGATAAGGCAAGATCGGATGATGCCAAGCTTAAAGTCAAGAAGGGGGCAAGGCAATCACAGGTACATACCAATTCTTTGTCTCCTATTGAACCATGCATTCATGTGCGCTGCATTTGTGACGTATGAACTGTTGAATGTTACCACGAATATGTGGATAAATCATCAGTACAATGCCAATAAAATCCCAATGCAGCTATTTTAAACTTAAAATATCACGTATGAAACCGCACTTGGACACCTGGTTTTGGCTAACTTGGTTCAAATTCGATGTTTGGTCGATTCAAACATTTTTTGGGCATGTTCAAGCCAAAGTAGAGTCGAAAAAAAATCCATATTTGCAGGAGCCTAGTCTGCAAAAGGTAAAGGGTTAAACAAAACAATGTGCTAGTTATCAGATATTGCACCTCCCCATCATCATCAACTGGAAGCTCCTACTTATATAGTTTATAAGCACCATGTTTTCTTTATATCAATCATACACCATCAAGAATTATACCAGTCTAAAAACAGTAGAGATAATGAGCACACAACCAGGAAGAATAATATCCATATTCTGAAACCAGCATTCTTCTTCATTGCCTGTAAATAGAAAATCAAATCTTGTCAGACAAAACACTTACACCTCTCCTTTCAGATGGCGAAGGGTATTAACCCTTTGAACACTGGTGGAATCGCCCTTGTCAGTTCAATAACATCAACTGGAAGAGTCTATTTTCATCATTTGTGGTAGACCAATTAATGTTTTCAACGTGCAGCCTACGGGCAGCACGTTGAAAATATTGATTGGTCTACCCTACACATACACTTATCAACTATCCTACTTAATTAAATTCCTGGACCGGAAAAGCAGCCTCTTGGGTTCAAAAGGTTAAGTGATGTAGAGCTGTGGCCAACATGATCTTTTACCAAGACCCGTAAATTATGAAACTGCTCACAAACAGTTGATTATTGTTCTTGTGAATATTGACTGCACAACCATTTGGTTTGCAATGGAAAAAGTCATTAACATATGCAGTTGTTCATACTGTCTTTTATACTACATACTCCCAAGTTTGCAGCTCCATTCCAAACTTAACTGGGCGAGAGCTGGAAGTCACTATAATGGTTCTATTGAAATAAGCTAAAAGCCATGAGAGTGGCTTACAGTGTATGCATTAGCTTGATATTTGCTCAGCATGAGAAGAAAAACTTTTGATACAAAATTGTTTGGTTGCAATTTAATGGTGAGAGTACTGGCTAAACTAAGCTGCACTTTCTGGTTGTGTGGTATCTTTGAGAAAAATGCTAAATTTAACGTAATTTGTATATTTTTTATACTTACCAATGGCCCAGACTAGCTGGTGCAAACTCAAAGTTATCAAGGGCCAAACCCAAATTTTGAAACCCCCAATCCCCAAAATTTGCCTGCAAAAACGAAAATTAAAAGTCCTATCTGGTCCTCCATACTTTTACTCTCCACGCATGCGCAGCCATCAGGAAGTGACCGGAATTGGCGCCAACATTGCTTTGCAGAAGAGCGTACTGCATAATAACTCAGCGGGGAGGTATGAGTGCCCACTCATGGGAGGGCCATTGGTAAGTATAAAAAATATACAAATTACTTTAAATTTATCATATTTCTATACTATAAACCAACGGCCCAGACTAGCTGAATCATAAAAAGGCGGAGGGCCTAGGACTTCTGAATTAGCAGACCAACACAGTTCCTAAGCCTGCAATCCAAGGTGAAAGGAAATTAAATTTGAAAGGAATTAAATGTGTGTCTCTCTGTACAAAAATAGAGAAGACATATAAATAAGGAGCCAAATTCAAGTAATTCCGTATTCTTAGCATGAATGACTATGCTAATTGGATGTAATCACAATGGATGATCTCTGAAGAGTAAACACACTTCCAAGGCAACCCACAGGTGACCCAGTTCAGGTGTACAATTAATTCGAATAAATAACATTTCCAGACACATGCGAATAAATGAGAATGCATAGAAATCTAAAATTCGATTTGTGTACCGAAATTTATAGAAACCTGGATTTAGAAATGGAACAAGCTGTGATTAACAGACTCGTCACGGACCGCCCCCGAAATAATTCATTGTTTCTAAGGTCCATAACATACAATAATGCATCTGCCTAATAATATACATGTTATGCATGCGAGCATTGAAATCCTGCATGTAATCATCTGAATACCAGTTAACTGACTTTTCAGCCATACAGGTACACAAAGGTCAGCAATTTATTGATGATGAATCATATGCTCGTATATGACTTATAAACAAACAATCACAGGAAACAAACCAACTAAAAAGTGGATGTGCCCATGAGGTCGCCATAGAACACAACCCAGCCACCAATCGAGAAGTCATGAAAGGCAGTATATACTTAAAAGCCTACGAGGCTTATGGAAGGAAACTACATCCAGCCCAGTAATCGCCTCTTAACACATTGGTGGTGGGGAGGGGGAGTCGATGAAAATTTCATATTGAACCCCCCTCACCCGCATTACTTGAATCGTTCTTGTGTTAGTCATCAAATAGTATAGGAACCACAAGGCTCCCTCATGTCTGACCGACTCCATAATGCCACTAAGGGCAGAGAAGGACGTGATGAGCAAATACAAAGTATTTACATAATAACTCACACCAAACCATACCGGTTGGAAGAGAATAACCTCTAACGAACAGTATCATGTCCTATAGGACAACGAACTCAGCCTAGCTGCAGCAGCTAAAGGTTTTCCTATACGTGAAGACCAGTAAAAACTGATAACTGAGGCCCTAGAAGCTCACTAAGGAGACTTACGCTAGCCATAGCTTATAAGTCTTCATCTTCTTGAAGACAGATATATCGGTGTAAGGTGAGACCCTGAAGGCTCACTTAACGGAGACTTACAACTATCATCGCCCAAGATAGGGAATGAAGAGCCACTATGTTAACAGCCCTAAATTCCCAAAGAGACCGCAGTCCCAAGAGATAATAAATTCAATCATGTCACTGCATAATAACTGAAAAAATCTCACTCATGATTCTAGCTGGGCTACTGTGGTGTAAACAATAAGACTCAAGTCTATGACACCTAGGAAAAACAAACCGAAAAGCACAGTACCTTTTTCGGTTTTATTCCCAAAAGACAGCGGTCAGAGCCTAACCCAAAATACTGCTGTAACCGTACATAAGGCTACTATGGTGTCCACAATGACATAAACTGTCTTGACGCCAAGAAATATCTCAGCCTATCAATGCACTATCCATCTGGATTCAGGACGAGAAACAGGTGATAATAGAAAAACTGGAGAATAATTTCGATGACGTCTGTTTTTCTTCAATAGGAGAGCTTGTACCTCCAGAAGGAAAGCCTCTCTTGGAAGATTTGTCCAACAAGTATTCTTACAAGTGGAGCTTGCTCGAGCTGATAGCTGCAGGCTTGCCAAGACTACATTCTCATCCATTGATCTTTCGCAATTTTATCCACTTAATTGCGAGGCTGATAACCTATCGCCAAGTGGGAAGCAACCAAAATCTATTCTCGACAACCTCAATTGTTCCCTTCAATAAATGAGCCTTACCTCCACTAGGAGCGACTCTCTTTGAAAGGAACTTCTGTGATTAACATCAAGTTTATCCTTAAGTCGATACCCTTCCATCAACTGGCAAGCAATAGAGGTCATGTCCATCACCTGTACGACTTATGATGCTTACAGGAGGAGAAACTAGTCCTCTCCGCGAAGAAGCTCGTCTCGTTGATCTCAATTGTTCCCTTCAATAAGAGAGCTTTTAGCTCCCTAGTAGTGACTCTCTTTGAAAGGAACTTCCTTGATTAACATCCATTTTATCGTGAAGATGATAACCTTTCATTAATCGTCAACCTAGAGGCGTCTGATCCACAGCCTTAATCAGACCTATGCCCCTTTTCTGAGTCGCTATAATGATGACTTCCGGAATAAATATAAGAGGGTTATTGTACCCTCGCGGGACATTCTCTTGATGCTTTCTTAGAAGCAGAACGACCTCGCTTACCCCAGTCTGCTGAAGAGACACTGACTTGAATAGCAGAGCATTGGAAGCTTTCTTGTAGCCTGCTCATATAGTAATGCAAGCTTGTCGTCAAATAGTATATTCCGTTAACCGGATTGACTCAGAGAGAGATTTTCACCTTGTCATCTATAATTGATGACGACGCAAGGGCAGCATCAAGTCTTACCAACTCCAAATTCCACTGTCCATGCGGAGTTGTACGTGGCAAACATGACTGCCCTGAAAAGAACTCTTAGCGATGAACCACGTCCTCATATTCCTTTCCATTGAGACGTTGAGCCATAGCTCTGGTAAGGTGATCTGCTTAGGACATTGCATCCAGATTTGCTCTTTTCAATGAAATAGCACATTTCATAATTTCCGAGCATATATTAAACTAGAACTATCACTGAAGGTGATTAATACCCCCGCTTTGGGTTTTTAGAGGAATGCACTTCTGATCATGTAGGCGAAGGCCATAAGGAAATGTATACATAAAGATCATTTTTTGTTGTTGAAATTTGTATTTGCATGTGGCCTTCCACAGAACAGCACTGAATACTTAAAGAGCCCACACATATATGGTTTACATTTGGAAAAACACATTTACAATGTGTAACATGTATTCAAAAACGGTTCATTAATGTAGGAGGAGTTGCACACACAAGAATCCCATTTGAAAACCCCTAATAAATCCAAGTTAAAGGGAGATAACCTGGTTAAAATTGTCGCAGATCAAAAATTTGGGAATATGCGTATGTTCACTTAGTTGTGATAATGTTTGAAAGGTTTCGTCAAAATTGATTGATAAATGTAGGAGGAGTTGCACGCACAAGAATTTCATGTAGAAACCCATAATAAATCTAAGTTAAAGGGAGATAACCTAGTTAAAATTGCCACAGCTCTAAAATTTTTGGAATATGCGCATGTTTACTTAGTAGTGATGATGTCTGTAAACTTTTGTCCAAATTGATTGATAAATGTAGGAGGAGTTGCGCACACAAGAATTTCATGCAGAAACCCATATTAAATCAAAGTTCAAGAGAGATAACCTGGTTAAAATTGTCGCAGATCAAAAAGTTTGGAATATGCACATGTTCACTTAGTAGAGATGATGTTTGAAAGGTTTCATCAAAATCGGTTCATTAATGTAGGAGGAGTTGCGCACACAAGAATTTGTTCGAACGGAAAGACATAATAAATCTAAGTCAAAGGGAGATAACCTGGTTAAAATTGTCGCAGATCAAAAATCTTGGAATATGCGCATGTTCACTTAGTAGTGATGATGTCTGAAAAGTTTTGTCCAAATTGACTGATAAATGTAGGAGGAGTTGCACGCACAAGAATTTCATGTAGAAACCCATAATAAATCTAAGTTAAAGGGAGATAACCTAGTTAAAATTGCCACAGCTCAAAAATTTTGGAATATGCGCATGTTCACTTAGTAGTGATGATGTCTGTAAACTTTCGTCCAAATTGATTGATAAATGTAGGAGGAGTTGCGCACACAAGAATTTCATGCCGAAACCCATATTAAATCAAAGTTCAAGAGAGATAACCTGGTTAAAATTGTCGCAGATCAAAAAGTTTGGAATATGCACATGTTCACTTAGTAGAGATGACGTTTGAAAGGTTTCATCAAAATCGGTTCATTAATGTAGGAGGAGTTGCGCACACAAGAATTTGTTCGAACAGAAAGACATAATAAATCTAAGTCAAAGGGAGATAACCTGGTTAAAATTGTCACAGATCAAAAATCTTGGAATATGCGCATGTTCACTTAGTAGTGATGATGTCTGAAAAGTTTTGTCCAAATTGATTGATAAATGTAGGAGGAGTTGCGCACACAAGAATTTCATGTAGAAACCCATATTAAATCAAAGTTCAAGAGAGATAACCTGGTTAAAATTGTCGCAGATTAAAAAGTTTGGAATATGCACATGTTCACTTAGTAGAGATGATGTTTGAAAGGTTTCATCAAAATCGGTTCATTAATGTAGGAGGAGTTGCGCACACAAGAATTTGTTCGGATGGAAAGACACAATAAATCTAAGTCAAAGGGAGAAAACCTGGTTAAAATTGTCGCAGATCAAAAATCTTGGAATATGCGCATGTTCACTTAGTAGTGATGATGTCTGAAAAGTTTTGTCCAAATTGATTGATAAATGTAGGAGGAGTTGCACACACAAGAATTTCATGTCCGGAAAGATGTACGGACGGACGTACGGACGGACGGACAGACGGACGGACGGACGGACGTACGGACGTACGGACGTACAGGGCGATTCCTATATAGCCCCCACTTCTTCGAAGCGGGGGTATAATGATGCAGGTAAGGACATATTTTCATTCCCAGCCTGCTCATCTAAACTCAGACTTATATTCAGATGGAACAATATTCTAAGAGCTTAAGACCGAAATTTCATAGTCTTAAAGTGCCCTTCTGTGAAGGATGGACACTCACACTCCGTAGCCCTCTCACCATCCAAATGTTCCATCAGCAAATATGGTCAACTCCATCCAACTGAAAGGATGACTGGACCAAAGCAGCACCGTCCGTCAGCTCACCATTGGAGTCTGTTAAATGGAAGTACCAGCGACTACTGGAATGCTGCGATACGCAGAGCAATCTGCGGCAGCCGGTCCGTGACCGAGGCTAGCAGAGCAATGATAATCCACTTGTTACCATAAGGTGCTCACGGGACTGAGATCTGGCCCCAGATCCTTGACACATGTCCCGTATAAAAAGCCTCAAACGACTTGCTATCGACCCGAACCTGCAAAGTCAGATAGCTAGTCTGCGGTCAACGTGCTTCATTAAAGAAGCAAGGGAAGATGCCATAGCTGCCACCGAATCCGGCTGCAGTGTGGAAGGAGCATCCCGAACCACAAGCGTGAACGGGCATCCCAACTCACTAAAGTTTCTCGAACCAAAAATAGTCGACCCCGACTGCTGACGGAAAGGAGAAGATTCTCCAGCTCGCGGTTTGCTCCAGAATTCACCGAATGTTCCATTAGAAACTTGCAGGCATCTATCCCTTATCGTGCGTATCCATGGAAGAAGAGGAAGCCACAACCACAGCCGACCCCGGCTGAAGTGCAGAAGAGGCATTCCGACTCGTCACATAGGACGGATGTGCCTCCTCATTGAAGTTTCTTACAACACAAAACAGTTGTCCCCGTCTGTTAACAGGATGAAAAATGCTCTGCACTCGCGATCTGTCCCCAGAGTATCCCGCTTAAAAACTTCTAGGCTAACCCTCTTTCGTGTGCTTCCATGTAAGTAGAGGAAGCCATAACTGCTGCGTGCCCCGATTGCAGTGTGGAAGGAACGTTTCGATGCGTGTTCCAACTCAATAGGTTTCTCACAATGGACACAGTCAATCCCAACTGTTAACGGGACAGAGAGGATTCTCCAAACGGAGATCTGGCCCCAGATCTAGTCGAGTGTCCCGTAGAGAAACTTCTGGCTTCTTCTACATGCACAACTGACCGGACTGACCCAGCACCGTCCGACAGCTCACCACTGGAGTCTGTGGGAGGCTGCTCTTGCATTTGCTGGGATGCTGCTAATAGCTGCACAAACTGTGACTGCAAGTCCATTCCTGAGGCTTGAGGAACAGCGGTCTTCATTTTTTTTGCTGCTTGCTGCTCCTGGGACGAAGATCTGGAGATAGATCTCTTCTCCGAACGTCCCGTTGATCGATGCCTCAGATCACTAGCTACCAGATGGTCCGACTACACAGACGAAGAATGGCTCCATCTTCGCGCAGCTGACTGGATATCTGAAGTCGGGTAGCTAGCCTGCGGTCGCGTGTGCTTTAATAACGTAGCGGAGGAAGCCGTGACTGAAGCCGACCACAGCTGCAGACTAGACAGAGCGTCCTGAGCGGCGGGTAGACGTATGGTTTGGCTTGTGCAAGTTTCTCATAACAACATTTGGCCCAAAATGTTGTTGGGTTAGAGAGGGACCTCTCGCACTCGCGGTCTCATTGGACCTTGCCGAGCCTCCCAACAAGAAAACTTGATTTTGGCTTGTGAAACGTAGTGGAGGAAGCCGTGACTGAAGCCGACCCTGGCTGTAGACTACACAGAGCGTCCCGAGCGGAGGGTGGACGTATGCTCCGGCTCATGCAAGTTTCTCATAACAACATTTGGCCCCAAACGTTGTTAGATTAGAGAGGGGCCTCTCCCGCTCGGGGTCTATTAGACCTCGCTGAGCCTCCCAATAAGAAACTTGCCGACTTCCTCCCTATATCCTCCCTCCTAAAGTCGATATCACTCCTACAAACTCCACAACAAAATATATAATTAAGATACATGAATAATAGCAATCACAATTAAATTCAAAATATTTTTAGAAAAATTTTTGAAAAAATGCCTAAGTTCCCAAAGGGAACATTATGAGCCCAAAGGCATCCCGATAGAGCCTAAGTGTGGACAAAATCCAAATTTTTTGAGCTACACTACCGGAATAATAATCAATGTATCCTACAGTAATTCTACAGTAATATAAAATACTACATATAAATGAGGAAGTTCATAGCAGAAAATAAGTGGTCAGACAAGAACAATGTCAGGTACAAAAAGGTCAATGTCTGACTGAGGTTTAAAATCATCAGTCAAAATGTCTGATGCCAAAATTATCATTAAGTTCAGTGATCAGAACATCATGCATGATGGAAATCATGTATATAACTAGCAAGCCTCAAATATAATGATTATTGTGATTTCTGGTCCCGAGAAGTATGGAAGTGTGAAGAAAGTGACTGTACAGCTAATATGTATTAACAGCATGTGAAGGAATACGATTTGATATAGCCATACATGTATCTTAATTATATCTGAAGGGTAATTCAGTTTCCAATTCAGAATGAAACCAATCCTACCTTGTCTGGCAGGGCTCATTGAGCCCTGCCAAACAAAGTATGACTGGATGAATTCGGAGCAGTTTTGAGATGAAGGTACATGTACACCCAAACCACATTATTTCAAATGGTAACTGGACCGATTCGTCATGATTGAAGATTCGTCGTAACGACGAATCGTCCAAATTACGATCACGACGAATCGTCTTTTAGGTTTTCGACGAAATGTCCAAGGCATGGATGAACAATGTGTAGGGTGGAGCAGATCAGAAACAAGATATTTGGGGCATCTTATAACAGATCATCATCAGAAACAATATATTTGGGGCGTCTTATAACAGAGCTGTGCGATGAAGGGTGGAAATATATAGGTTTTAAGTACCTTTCTTGTCTCAAAAATATAATTTATGACCCCTCCTTGAGGCACGATAAAATAAATAAAAATTAAATATTAAATCTTGTTATTTGTTGTCACAACCAGCTCAATTTGGTCGACAACCCCGAGGCACCACAAATTAGCATTAAAGACTGAAAATCATAATCTTCGACGAATCGTACAAAGAACAACGGAAATTACCGACGAATCGTCCATTGGACAATTTATCGGCAATTTCCGTTCATGACGAATGTCCAGATTCTACGACGAATGTGCAATCACAACGAATCGACCAGTAACCTTTCAAATACTCAAACTCCATTTTGTAATATGTCAGATATCATTCTTAAATGACAGACATGATTCATTTGGTGTCTGACATTGTCTGGAAGCACAATGAAAATTATTTTCAGGCTTGAGGACGTTGTCAATGAAAAAACTGGAAACAAGACATCATGCACACAAAAAAGGCCCAAAGTCAGTAACCAATTTAAATGCTACCAGATGCAATGCTAGATCTTGACAGGAAGAGAAAACGATATATTGAATAGAAGATGCAAGACTAAACGACCTAACACCCCTAGGGTGACGACGTAACCATGGAGATAAACAGAATAAATATTTTGTAATACACGTTAAACTCCCAAGAAATTTAATAAAAAATTTCAATAAACAAGAGGCCCCACGGGGCCTGAAGCACTCATCTTGAACAAAACACAATTTAAACAGAGTCCAAGAATGAGTCTACATTAAGCAAGCCATCTCCATAGGCTACACTGTCAATCCTTGAGTCCCTCAGGAGTGACAAAATAATCTGGGCACCATGCCTTTTCTTCAGTTGATCATAAAGTAAAATGTAGAGCTCCCCTATGAAGCCCCTTGATACAACCTGTGTGGATTAATCTTAGTTACACACCTCTAGAGGGTACTGAATACAAAATTTTTAATTCTTCAGCAAAATGGCCAATTCCGGCTCCCATAGAGAGCCTAATATTAATCCAGACTCTTGATTTGAACACAGTTGAATCTGACTTCGCTAGAGATGTTGTGTACCGAATATGAAAGCATTCTGACTGTTGGATCTGAAGAAGAGAAATTGTAAAGAAATTTCTTCGAATTGCACTAAGTTCAAATTTGGGCTACCATAGCGAGCCCAAATATTAACCTATGGATCCGATTTGAACAAACTTGAATCTGACCCTCCTAGAGATGTTGTATACCAAATGTGAAAGCATTCTGACAAGTGGATCTGAAGAAGAAGATTTTTTAAGAAATTCCCTCATATTGTACTAAGTTAAATTCCATGTTCCCATATGGAGCCCAAATATTAACCTAGGCACTCGAGTTGAACAACCTGGAATCTGACCCACCTAGGGATGTTGTATACCAAATATAAAAGCATTCCAACTGGTGGATCTGAAGAAGAAGATTTTTAAAGAAATTTCCTCATATTGCACTAAGTAAAAATTTGGGCTACCATAGTGAGCCCAAATATATACCTAGGGATCTGATTTGAACAAACTTTAATCTGACCCCCTTAGAGATGTTGCATACCAAATATCAAAGCATTCTGACTGATGGATCTGAAGAAGAAGATTTTTTTAAATTACCCTCCATATTGAACAAAGATCAAATTTGGGCTTCCGTAGGAAGCTCAAATATTAACCTAGGGACTTGGTTTGAACAATCTTGAATCTGACCCTCATAACAATGATGTATACCAAACATTAAAAGATTCTGACTGGTGGTTCTGAAGAAGAAGATTTTTAAAGAATATTCCCCATATTACCCTATGTTAAAACTTTGGGCTCCTGTAGAGAGCCCAAATATAAACCAATGAGCTTTAATTCAATAAACTTTTATCTGACCCCCCCCCCCCCCCCCCCCACCCCACCCTATGAATGCTGTATACCAAATATCAAAAGATTCTGATGATTGGTTCTGGAGAAAAGATTTTTTTAAATTTTTGCAAATATGCTGACTCAGCATTTTTTCGATGCCCATTACAGAACACCCTAACACAACCGATGGCAATTTTTTTCTACCATTCAATTCTACTGGTCCTAAGGATACTTCATACCAAAATAACAGCTCTCTGTTCCATGTGGTTTGGGAAATATGGGCGTTTGAAAATATTTCTATTTTTAGCTTCCAGGGTTCCCATGGGGATGCAGGAATTTTTTTTTTTGCATGGGGTCAAGTACTTATGATCCAATAATACCACAAACCAAAATTTGGTTCATACCGGACCATCGGTTTAGAAAAATAGAAATTTTGGGCGGGGCCAAAAATCTTACCCCTTCCTATTACAAAAGCCAAATATTACTTCACGACTTCACGAACTTCGTTTGAACAAACTTGATTCTACACCTCATATGGAAGCTCCATAGCAAAATATCAAGTCATTGTACACACTGGTTCTTGAGAAGATTTTTTAAAAATATTTTGGAGCATTTTCCCCCACTCCCTCCCTATGGGGCTGGGCATATTGAGTTGAACAAAAAATGAAATGCCCCTTTGGGACCATCACTCACACAAACTTTCACTTGAATTGGCCCAGTGGCTTTGGATACTTTTCAAAATTAGTTATTCAGTACCAGTAATCCATCACGGCATCACTGAATCCACCAGGTTTTGTTTACAAATACAAAAGCATGTGCTCTATTCTAATTGGCAAGGTCATTAAGTTTGTGTGAAATGTCACCACTTACGTCAGAACTGATAACCAATTCTGATTTTTATCAATGGCCGGCTATTGTGTTCTGTGATTATTGCAACATGTTTCACAGTCGAAATAAATGAACTTGAGATGCAGGATAATTGCTGAAATTGATTATATATTAAACACACACACCTTTGCTTGATATAAGAGTAGCAGTCGCATCAAAAAATAAATCCCATACTATTAATTATGTACACTCGAAATTGGGCAAAAATACGCACAATTTTATTGTGCATTTCGGATTTCAGATAATTATATTTTGTAGACGAACGGCTCATTCAAATGAGTTGCGGTAATTTTCAGTATGTTGGGAAAAAATTCCGATTCGCGATTTTCTAGGGCAGGCTGTGAAAGAAATTCTGTTTTTGGTGAAAAAAATCTCTAAAAAGTTGGTAATTTATAGCACTTGGAGGTTTATCCGCAAATTGGTAGTGATAAATGGACAACAACAACAAATCCCCAAGACGTTTCGTCCTGTGGCTGTGGCATAATTTTCATGTTTCACTGAAAAATGATCACCTCCATTCCAAACCCCTTCAGAAATGACCAATTACTTCATGTGAATAACAGCGTGGTGGGGGGGGGGGGGGGGGGGGGGTGCGGGGGGTGGGGGGGTGGGGGGATGGGTGGGGGGGAATGGGTTATGCGCTGAGCTTTGGAAGGTCGAATTACCACAAACAACCAACAAGTAATAAACCAATGAAATATGAATGTCATTGGAACAAGCTCAGATATTGGCATCTGGCCATATCCTTATTTCTGTTTTGATCTATATTTCTATGTTTTGGCTTTTGAAAAGACAAATTGTTCAAATAAAACACATTAGGGTGGAGTGTCTTGTGGGGGGAGGTAACATGGAAATTATTGATGTGCTGTCTGCGTGCAAATATCTCACTGACAAGCATCCAAATCTCACTGAAAGCTCATCAAAATCTCACTGATGGTCATCTCCAGAGGTTAACAGGTCTGGTGGTAACATGAAAATAGAGAAGAAAGCTTAAAAAAACACAACAAAAATGGCCGCCATTCCGCCATCTTGGATTTTGAAACAAAGATTTTGAGCGTGCATCATCCCCTCAGAATCATTTATCCATGTATCAAATATGAAAGGTGTAGCTTAAAGCATGTTGGAGGGAGAGGTGGTAACATAAAAACAGACGGACAGATGGATGGATGGATGGACGGATGGATGGATGGACAGACAGATGAACGGAGTGCAATCCTATAGTCCTCTTACGGTTCCCGTAGGGGACTAATAATTTATACCTCGCTGGTCCAACCTTGGTCATAAAGTCTGTTGTATAATTTCTATTTAGGTGGAAACCCAACTGATTGCCATTCAAACTTAATGCCTCATATTTATGTGCATCACCCTGTGTTTCACCAGACAGAACCTGCTTACTGCCTTTTCTTATCACACCCATATGAGAGCATCATTAGTAGAATATTAAGTCTTTACTATGGTACTGTCACTTTTCAACTACAGATGTTTGGTTTTTCGGCACTGTAAAATAATTTCAAGCAGATATGGCCTGTCCCGCGACACACTCTCTGATAGTGGGCAACAATAATACCAAGTATCACTAATATCCTTTAAGTCTATAAATAGTTCTGAGGCAGACCTGACTTTGAAGTTTAACTAAGTTTGTGACCTTGACCTTGAGGACAGACATTCAAACTTTATTTGCGACACACTCTCTGAAAGTGGGCAACATTAATACCAAGGATCATTAATATCCTTCAAGGCTATCAAACGTTTTGTGCCGGACACAACTTGTTATAGTTGAATTTGGATATGGGGGTTTGTGAACTTCAACTAAGCCTGTGACCTTGACCTTGTAGACAGGCATTCCAACCAACCTTATTCGAAACACACCCTCTGGTGGTGGGCAACATTAACATCTAGTATCATTAGTATCCTTCAAGGCTATCAAAAGTTCTGAGCCGGACTCGACTTGTTATAGTTGGATTTGGATGTAGGGGTATGTGAACTTGAACTAAGTCTGAGACCTTGACCTTGTAGACCGGTATTCCAACCTTATTCGCAACACCCTCTGGTGGTGGGCAACATTAGTACCAAGTATCAATAATATCCTTCAAGGCCATCAAAAGTTCTGAGACAGACAGACAGACAGACAGACAGACAGACAGACAGACAGACAGACAGACAGACAGACAGACAGACAGACAGACAGACAGACAGACAGACAGACAGACAGACAGACAGACAGACAGACAGACAGACAGACAGACAGACAGACAGACAGACAGACAGACAGACAGACAGACAGACAGACAGACAGACAGACAGACAGACAGACAGACAGACAGACAGACAGACAGACAGACAGACAGACAGACAGACAGACAGACAGACAGACAGACAGACAGACAGACAGACAGACAGACAGACAGACAGACAGACAGACAGACAGACAGACAGACAGACAGACAGACAGACAGACAGACAGACAGACAGACAGACAGACAGACAGACAGACAGACAGACAGACAGACAGACAGACAGACAGACAGACAGACAGACAGACAGACAGACAGACAGACAGACAGACAGACAGACAGACAGACAGACAGACAGACAGACAGACAGACAGACAGACAGACAGACAGACAGACAGACAGACAGACAGACAGACAGACAGACAGACAGACAGACAGACAGACAGACAGACAGAGATGATGCGATGGATGGATGGACAGACAAAGTGATTCCTATATAACCCCTGAACTTCTTTTGCAGAGGGTATAAAAATCAAGGTCACATCGTGTGAGAGTTTTATGGGTAGAGAAAGCCAGAGAGAACCACTGAGTAGTTGTGAGAAACTATCTATCTCTATAACTTATTATTTATTTATTGAGGTTTAACAACATTTTTGACAGCCTTGGTCATCTCATGTTGGACAGTTTTACAGGTGGAGGAAGATGAAGTGCGCAAAGAGAACCAGTGTGCTATGGCAAACAACTGTCAGACTCCCTAACATACTAACTCCACACAAGCAGGGTTAGCACTGGTTGAAGTCAAGTGCACCAACGGCGTGTAGTACGCCTTAGTACACAGTACCACCATGCTCCCACATGAGCTTTTGGGATGAAGTCCCTTGCCCAAGGACACAATACAGTTACTCTGGCGGGGATCGAACTATGGACCTTTCGGTTTGAAGTCTAATGCCATAACCACTGAGCACCACACTCCCCTATAACTTACCAACCCGGCACAGAGTTCACAGTTGTTGAAGGCAAGGGCACCACTGACATACAATACACCTTATTACACAGTGACCCAGAATTAAGTGTCTTGCTTAGCTAAGGACACACCGCAGATGGCCGCTGTCAGGATCAAACCTTTGGTTTAAAGTCCAATGCTCAGCCTAATGAGCCACCATGCGCCCTTTCATCAACAAATTTATTTATTTATTGTTGTTTAAGGCAACATATTTCTGCACAATGGCTAGGCATGACAGGAATAAGAAAGGGTATGGGTTAAAATTAATCGGACTGACTTGACAGGAATTTTTTTATCTTGTCTTTTTTAACTCTTTGAACCTGAAAGCCTGCTATTCTGACTCAGGTTCATGCTATGACCAAATTTAATACAGTGAATGTCTGCCCATTAAATGTGTGTGGGAGACCAATTAATATTTTCAATGTGTAGCCAAAAGGCTGCAAATTGAAAACATCAATTAGTCTACCCCAAAATAACTGATGAGGACTCTTCCAAATGATGGAATTGAACAGACATGGAATATACCATCAGGGTTCAGAGTTAACGTAACTGTATCCAAAGTCAGTCTGTAACTTGTAAATAATATCTTGATCAGTCTCCACTTGAATGGCATTGGGTGGCTTTTACATTTAATCATCTTTAACCATCTTCTTAATTAATAAGCAGGTTATTACTAGTCTGATTCTATATCAGCCTGGATATCAACCCTCGGTAACATTATCAGCCTTCAACCTTCCATCTTTGCCTAATAACATGTTACCTCTGACTGACATCATGGCTGGTATAAAATTAAACTAGTCATTTCCTCTTAACTGGTAGAGTGCTGGGAGCCCATATTTGGGCTTTATTCTGAAGTGCAGGTACTGTAACTTAAAGTCTTCAAATTCCGCGATTGTGCTTCATATTATCTTTGTAGTGATATTATTTAGACTAATAAAATTTGCCTTGTTACAATTTATAGGAGAGTGCCCACTGGCACTCTCCTATAAATTGTAACAAGGCAAAGACATAGGAACAAATTTGGGTGGCCAAAAATAATTTAGCACTCTACGAGTTAAGAAATATATACCACCTGCATATGACTGGTTGACGTTAAACTGCTTGTGGAATCTGATTTTCACACATCATAGCAGCTAAGATGACTTTGAAGACTCATCTGCTATTCAGTTTGATTCCTGTACACTTGTCAAAAAACTATGAATTCAAGTGTCAAGTCTCCTCTCTGCCATAACTCAGAAATAAAAATGAAGTTGTAAAAGATATTTTTTTGCAAGGTGCCACTACTGTCAAAACAAAACAAACAATTATTATTATTCTTACTTCTCGAATTTCCTCATTTCCTTCTTTTATATTTTCTGTACTTCCAACAACTGTGTCTGCAATTCTGTCAATGTCGACTTCCTGAAAACATTTCAAAATGATGGTACTCCAGTAACTTGTGATTTTTCAAAAAGGCAGCTTTATTGAAGCAGTATTTCCCTCTCCACATGGAAAAGTAATTATATCAACAGCCAACAAGATGACATGCATATGCCCAACCAGCAATGCTAACAGAGTGTATTGAATAACCATGGACCTTTTACTGACAGTGGATGTGATGGAACAATGGACGTTTCGAGTTAAAGATATGTGCAATTAATCACTCAGTTTAAGTTTCTTTGGGGTTTAATGGGACTTTCAACAGCCAATGTCATATTATGACTGAAATCACTTAGTAATAACTTAGTGGTGGAGACGGGCGGTATTGCAAATTTGATTTTGGTATCGGTTTCCTAGTTTGGGAGGGGGGGGGGGGGGGTTATTGTTGGGAATTAACAGCAGAAAAATACAGGATAAGTTGTTCTTGCATCATTCTACCACAGCGCCACAAATACCACGGCCAATGTGCTCAACACTGGCATTCTTTTACCAACATAGATCAGACCTTCAGTAATTTTGTGACTTTCCAAACACATCTGAACCTTCAAAGGCCTTTTTTAAGCTTTTGTAATCTCAGACCATGTGTTATTAACATGCCATTATTAGGAGGTCCTCCTGACAATAGATAAATCACCTCAGCAGTTATCTCTTGTGAAATTTTGGCTGCCTGTTGAGGCAGCCAAGACATGACTCACAGCTAAGCAAATGGACATTTATAGGATGTTGTCTAGTGGGAGTTTAGGACAATTTCCCAGGTGCCAAGGGTTAATAAAACTGAGAAGAAAATCAGGCACCTCTTTCTGAAAATGTAACCTTCAACTGCTATCAAGCCCAATAAGGCCTTGTAAGTAGCAAATGTGGGAAAATATTACAGCTAGGAGGTTGTGGGATTTACTTTGTGGTTTCTGTTTTTTAAATAAAGAAACCTCGGTTGCAGTTGCAGTTTCGGTTGTCCATGAGCATATAGAAACTATCTGTATATACCTAGGCCTATCAGATTGGCCCTATAATTACATCTTCCACTAACAACTAACAAGGCATCTTCTGTTGAATGTATCAGCTGAATAAATAATTATAACATATCTATGCCTGTAATGTTGTAAAATGTCAGACAAAAAAAAAAAACCCAAACTGTTCAGGATAACCCAACCGACCCTAAAAAATTATGCCGTCCCTCAAAATTTTATCAAGTAAAAAAAAGCCTCTCATTTAGGTCATTGTAACCCTAAATTTCCATCCAACTTCAACTGTGAATTTGAAACCGATTTTGATCTTCAAGCTTCAAAATTACATGTAGAAATAAATATATCAGACAGTATAAATGAAGAGCAAGTAGCAGGTTACAGTTCATCAAAGGAAACCACATTTGATAAATTGATGAACATTCTACAATGCTCCGCTGTTGGTGGTGACAGGTCATGAATATTATTGAATATTGTGTTGAGTTTCGAGTATTGATACTGAAATGCTCAGATCTTGGCTTACTGTCTTGAAAATGTTATTGGTGCAAGTACAGCATACAACAGTTTTGTTTTTTAATTCCATTCAAATATACACAGAAATTATTTGACGGAGGTCAGCAGATTCATAGATATTCCATTTATTATAAAGTGAATTATGTGGTCATTCTGGTAATTCAATATTACGCGCTGCATCATAAAACTCGCTGGAATTTTAAAACCGAATTTGCAGTTGTGTTTATTGGAGTGCAGTTGCGATTTTCGGGTAGTCTCTCACTACCAATCCCGACCGATGGTTGCGGTTAACTTCCCAGCTCTAGAAAGTTAAAAAATTTATAGTAATTTATATATTTTTTATACTTACCAATGACCCAGACTTAGCTGGTGCTAACTCTAACAAAACCAGGGCCAAACACAAATTTTGCCCCCCAATCCCCAAAATTTGCATCCAAAACAAAAAGAAATCATGTCCTAAAGGACCTCCATACTACGCCTCTACTGCGCATGTGCAGTGACGCAGTCGTCCCGAAATTGACGCCAATTATCATTCTTACTGGCAGTGCCTGGTCAGCGCTATGTACTCAGCGGGGAGGCAAGAGTTCCCAACTCCAGGGAGGGCCATCCACGTCTGGGTCATTGGTAAGTATAAAAAATATATAAATTACTATAAATTTTTTAACATTTTTATACTGTACCAATGACCCAGACTTAGCTGAATAGTAAACAGGCTGGAGGGCCTAGGACATAGAGGAAAATCCAATAAGCTCAACTATATAGTAAAGAGGTAACCCCTTAAGGAGAAAAGGAGTATTAGGCTTTACATGTATCTTTCTTATTTAATATTAAATTAGAAAGATACACTACCCTTAATAATTGAGCACAATAACATTCATGTTCTCTATTAACATCCAGTATAACCCTTATACTAATTATTTTTAAAGCAAGCCAATAAATAAAGTAGTCCAGAGAATTGAGACTCTTTATAATCATTTAAAAGTGTCCGAGTATTGTATATTAAAGCCCGTTTGACACTTGACATATACAAATGCTTCACACCGAGCTACACTTTAAAAATAAGACATGAATGAATTTAAACATTAATATTACACTTTAAAACCATCCCGGAAGCGACTCAGAAATACTGACTTGGAGGAGGCATTCCCTTGCTTTTCACTATAAAGCAGGTGACCTAAGGGAACACCCGCCCCCCCCCCCCCCTTCCCCTTGCCCTGGGTCAAATAGCCCAGAGCGAAGAGGGTAGCCGGACGGAGTCACTGCCGGAACAGAAAGCCTGCATAACTATAGTTGCAACTGTTTAGTGGACGACATTCTGAGCAACAGATAACGGACCTAAACAATGCAGGTCTCCAGAAATGGACTCAATATTTCTGAGATAAAAATTCGTAAATGTGGATGGCTGAGACCAATAAGCAGCCTTCATTAAATCTGTAATAGCAACACTATTAGCATAAGCCCAGGAAGTAGAAAGAGCTCTTACTTCATGAGCAGAAATCTTAAGCACAGACTGCTGAGAAGAAGATAAATCTTCATAAGCAGTACGGATAGTTAACTGAATCCATCTAGCAATAGAATGGACTGAAATGTCCTTTCTATTAGGCATCAAAGACAGAAAGAAACGTTTCCGTCCCTTTCTGATAAACTGAGATCTCTGTTTATAGATACGTAGTGCTCTAACAGGACAGAGTAAAGGCCTACGCCCGTCTGAAGACGGAAGAGCCTTAATAACAATAGGTTCCGGATATTTATTAGGAGCCTGATTCTTAGCTAAAAAACCCACATTAGTAGTGAAGGTGATAGTGTTCCCAACACTACGATAATGAGAATCATCCACCGATAGTGCATGAAGCTCACTGACTCTTCTGGCAGAAGAGAAAGCTAAGAGAAAAGCTGTCTTATAAGATAAGAATTTGAAATCTACTGTCCCAAGAGGTTCAAATGGCTTTTCCTTCAATTTAAGGAGAACCCAAGCTAAATTCCACTTAGGAATTAATCTAACAGTTCTGGGTCTATTTATCGAAAAGTTTCTAACCAACTTCGATAAAGAGACATTAGATCCAATTTGTAAACTATCATGATGTGCATAGGTATCAGATAACATAGATCTATAACCCTTTATAGTAACAGGCTGCAGTTTGATTTCGTCAAACAAGTATACTAGAAAGTTTGCAATGTCTGGTATAGAGGGATCAAATATATCTACAGAATGATCCCTACACCAACGACGAAAAACCTTCCACTTAGCCGCATAGTTTAGCGAAGAGGAGGTCCTCCTACAGTTAGAAATCGCGTCCACTGCTCGTCCTGTAAAGTGCTTGCCATGCAAGAAGGACCGCACAACGGAAAAACGTGAAGGTTGAGACCTTGCGGGTTGTGATGGAGTTGGCGCGATTTCCCCTGCGAAAGAAGATCCTCTCGTGGAGGAAGCTTCCGCGGTAGGTCCCACAACAGACACCTGAGTAGATTTATCCACGGTCTCTGTGGCGACAGAGATGCTACCAACAGAATCTTGCATTGAGATTGTTTTATCTTTAGCAACACTTGTTGAATTAACGGCGCTGGAGGATACGCATATCCTATCATTCCGTCCCAAGGGATCGACAGAGCGTCTACTGCAAATGCTCTTGGATCCGGACACGGAGACACATACGTCTGCAACTGATTGTTGAGATGTGTCGCAAATAAGTCTATCATTGGCCGTTCCCATTGGTAGCAAATCTGATTGAATACTTGTTTGTTGAGAGTCCACTCCGACGGCAACAAGCGACCCTTTCGTGAAAGGGAGTCTGCTAGCACATTCAGACGACCCGGTATGTGACGGACCGAAAGAAGAACGTGATGTTCTAACACAAACAGAAGGATTCTTTCCGTTAGATTGAACAACGGAACTGAATGAGTGCCTCCCTGATTCCGTATATACGCCACTACTGTCGTATTGTCGGATAGGATTTGGACATGAGCATCGTGAATAATGTCCATCCAGTGACATAACGCAAGCCAAATTGACATCATTTCCTTGATGTTTATGTGCTTGCACAGGAATTGCGGATCCCAAAGACCCTGGCATCTCGAATCCGTTGGGATTAATGATGCACCCCAACCTGTTTGACTGGCATCCATCATAACGGTAAAACTCGGATCCGGCAACTGCAGCGGAACTCCTTGAGTTAACCACTGAATGTTTGCCCAAGTCTGAATCTCTTGTTTCACTTGATCTGACAAGAGAACGTCTACATCGAGCGAATGAATTTTCACACTCCAATTCTGAGTCAGGAAAATTTGAAGAGGACGTGTGCGTAGCCGCCCCATCGGAATGAGATCCGCGGCGGCTCCGCACAGACCTATCAGTCTCATAAATTCTCTCGCCGTGACTTTGTCTGCGTGCAGACAATAGCGAGCGTAACAACTGACTAATTTCGCTCTGGTTAACGGCAGACGAACGAGATTGTTGTGCGTCTCGAAGCTCATTCCCAGATGAGTGAATGACTTGGACGGCACCAGATCCGACTTCTCCTCGTTTACTATAAAACCGAGACGTCGGAGCAATAGAAGAAGATTCTGAACATCGTTCTGAAGCGTTAACTCGTTGCCGTACCTCTGAAGAATGTCGTCCAGGTAGGCCGACGTTACCGCAGACGAATGAGCTCGGAAGTAGATCATTACCGAGTTCATTACCCGAGTGAAAGCCCAGGGTGCTAGATTCAATCCGAAGCACATCGCCCGGAATTGATACACCACTCCCAGGACTGCAAAGCGTAGATACTTTCGGAATGTCGGATGTACCATGACGTGAAAGTACGCATCTTTGAGATCTATGCTCGTTGCATAATCGTTCACCCGAATACTCGCTCTGACCGATCGAATCGTCTCCATATAAAACTTCGGAGCGACGATCAGCTTGTTTATCCAGCTCAAATCTATGACTGGACGGAACGAGCCGTCTCGTTTCGGAACCAGAAACAGATGGCTGTAGAATCCCAGAGATTCCTGGTTTTCTACGACCTCTACCGCGTTCTTCATTAAAAGAGACTGCACCTCTGATAACAGAGCGTCTCTTTTCTGTGGATTTGACGGAAGATGAGTCCACTTTGGACTTCGAGTTAATGGAGGCTTTCGTTTGAAGGATATCTTTAGACCTTCCGAAGTCACTCCTCTCACCCAAGGGTCGTCCGTAATCGACGCCCACTCTTGTGAAAAACTCGACAACCTTCCGCCAACCGGAACGCGATAGAGGTTTAAGCCATCACCTCCTGGACCTGCGAGGCCTGCAGTAGGAGAAACCACGTCTTCCACGACCCGCACCTCGCCTCGTCGACCTCGGGGCGTCCGACCGATTGTCCCGGCCTGAAGGACGTCCCGAACGAGAGTCGCTATCCTGACGGTCTCTCGAATAAGACCAAGAGGACGCACCGGACCTCTATAGGAACCTCTCTTGGGCGCATTAGACCCAGAAGTGCCTGTCTTATTCGTGTCTGCTGTATCCGACTTTTTAGGAGCCGATATGAACAACAGAGAATCATTAGCTTTCTTTTTAATTTTATCATAAATAGCGGAAAGCTTGCCGTCAAAGAGAAGTTCTCCTGAGACCGAAGCGACTCTAAGAGAGTTCTTCACCTTAGAATCCACTAGTGTGGATGTAGCTAGGGCTGCGTCACGTCTAACCAACTCCAGATTTGCCACTGAAAGGGCGGAGTTACACGTGGAATAAGCTACTGCCCTTGAAAGAAGTCTTAAAGAGGATTGTATATCCTGAAACTCTTCCCCTTGAAGGCGCAGTGATAACGCCTTAGTAAGGTGATCTGCGTAAGATAAGGCATCTAAATTGGCTCTGTTAGACGCAATAGCTGTTTCCAACACCGCGGTTGGAATAGAAGCTGACGACGGTAATGATAGCTCTAAGTCTTCCGCCTCGTCGTCCATACGCAGAGGAACTCTCGGTATACCCTGTCCTGCCGTATCGAATTTATTCCTTGCATTAATGAAAGGCAGGTTGAGAGTATTAGCGGACAAGAAACCTGCTTTCCCCGTCCTGGAAGCAAGTTTAAATATAGCGTCGTTCAATAATTCAAATGTTCTAGCAACATTATTGGACTGCGACGGAAACTCGGGAGCGATGTCCCTGAACCGCTCAAAAAATTCAGAGTCCAATGACGCTATAATTCTCTTGTCCGGAAGCGCAGCAGTCTGGCCCGACGGAACAACTTGAGGGAGAAAGTGCCGGATGAAGTCCACGGCAGCTTTATGTTGTTCCGAAAGGGATAGCTCCAAGTCATCCATATCCCTTTCACCATCCGGTCGGACCTCACGATGTTCCCGGTCATCCGCCCCCGATGCTTCGGCGGAGCGTACCGACCCAGCGCCGTCGGATAATTCTTGATCCGACACCGTTTCTGTCGGCTGCTGGGATGCTGCGATAAGCTGTGCTATCTGCACAAGAATGTCCGGCGTCGAGACCTGCGGAGGCGCAGTCTTTCGCTGCTTCGCCGAGGGCAGCTCCGCATCAGATGGCTCCCGCATACTTTTCCTATGCGAACGTCCAGAGTCCATCGGTCTCGAATCCCTGGCTGCCGGATGGTGTGACCTGGTCGCCGAAGAATCCTTCATCGGCGAAGCTGGTAATATATCGGCGGTCACGCAGCCAAGGCGCGGTCGTGTGCGCTGACGAGAAGAGGAAGCCTTAACAGTCTCTGCGGACTGCTTATACAACGGAGCGTCCCGAGCGACGGCCGTATGCTCCGCTAAAGACACATTTTGTACCACAACATCTGGTCCCAGATGTTGTTGTACGAGAGAGGGACCTCTCTCGCTCGCGGCCCGGCTGGACCTGGACGAGCTAGGAACTGGACTAAAAGGCTTCCTCCGTTCTCGCTTACTATCCGCCGTCACTGGGTGTGCATCTATTATGTTTATAGTGCTCGCATCACCCAAAATTTCCTCTTGGACCGCATCGGACTAACCCGGCTGCCGAACCATTCGGTGAATGGACGCTACATCGGGCGAGCTAGCGGACGACATTTGTCTAATCTCCATGAGCACTTTTGTGACGACGGACGCACACTTGAAGAAGATAACATGGAAACATCACCCTGTTCTGGTTCCTCTGAAATAGAAACTGAGAGAGTAGAGTGACCTTGTGGAGAAAGAGCCGGCATCGCCCTTTCTCCAGAAACAACATATCGTGACACACGTTTCCAATGTTTCTCATCCCAATGTTCACATATAGGACAGGGATTAATGCGAGAACACTGACTACAATTAACACAATGATCATGAAAGTCAGAGGAAGATTTCTTCCTATTACAATTTGAACAACGTCCCTTCATTGTGAAAGAACAACAATAAGTCCTAGTTACTCGCAAAAACCCCTGACACAAAGATACATAATAACATGATCCATTAATAAATGAAAAAACAATTGCAAAACAAAATAATTTTGAAAAAATATTTTTTCAGAGAAGCCCAAGTTGCTGAAAAGTAACGTTGAGCCCCGATGGATCCGATGGCAAAGTGTGGTCAAAAATTTTAAATTTATATAAAATAATTAATAAGACACTTTCGGATAATATAAATGTATCTTATAATGAGATAAACTACCACAAAGGCAAACAGCCCCCCTCAAAAAAGGCTGTTGCCAATGAAAACAAACAGTGTAAACACACTAGAAAACATGACTCCAGGCACTGAAAAAACTGGCCCGGAATCAGTCATCAATTACACTCTATCTGATGCAAAACAGAGACTCCCAGGGGAGAATCTGTAGAACATCAGATGGAAGATGCAGAACACAAACGTTATACACCCATGGGTGAAAACGTAACTATGGGGAAAATAACAGAAAACATTCTGTAACCAAGCAACTCTCCCAGGAAATTTTAGAAATGAAATTTCTCAAAAATATGCCAAAAGCATGGGAGAATTGCCAGGGGGGACTTTAGAAGGCTAGGGGAGAGGAAACACTGAATAAGCAGTGCAACAATTAGCAAGAATGACAACAAGAGGCCCATGCCTCGAAAGTTAAAAAATTTATAGTAATTTATATATTTTTTATACTTACCAATGACCCAGACATAGCTGGTGCTAACTCTTAAAATATAGGGCCAAACACAAATTTTGCCCCCCAATCCCCAAAATTTGCATCTAAAACTAAAGAAAACATGTCCTGAAAGGCCCTCCACACTTCGCCCCTACTGCGCATGCGCAGTGTCAAGGACGTTCCGAAATTGGCGCCATTAATCATTCTAATAACCAGTTCCTGGTAAGCGCTATGTACTCAGCGGGGAGGCAAGAGTTCCCAACTCCTGGGAGGGCCATCCCCGTCTGGGTCATTGGTAAGTATAAAAAATATATAAATTACTATAAATTTTTTAACATTTTTATACTGTACCAATGACCCAGACATAGCTGAATAGTAAAAAGGCAGGAGGGCCAAGGACATAGAGCAAAATGGAATACGCTCAATAAAATAAAATAGAGTCATCCCCTGTAGGGAAAAAGAAGTAATAGGCCTTACATGTATCTTTCTTATTTATGATAAATTAGAAAGATACAACACCTTCCAAAATTGAGCTTCATACATCCATGTACTCTATTAATATCCAATATAATCCTTATACTAATAATTTTTAAAGTAAGCCAATAAATAAAGTAAGTCTAGAGAATAGAGACTCTTATACTCCTAAAAGTGTCTGAGGATTGCATAATCATGTCCGTTGACATATGCAATATTCAAAAGCTATACTTTAAAAACTAAGACTTGAATGAATTTTAAAAACCTAAACTTCTCACTAAACAACCATCCCAATAACAGCTCAGAATTACTAACTCCGGAGGAGGTATCCCCTTGTTTTCATAGTAAAACAGGTGACCCAAGGGAACACCCTCCCCCCCCCCTTTTTCTTGCCCTGGGTCAAATAGCCCAGAGCGAAGAGGGCAGCCGAACGGAGACACTGCCGAAACAGACAGCCTACCTAGCTATAGTAGCAACTGTTAAGTGAATGACATTCTGAGCAGTAGATAATAGACCTAACAATAGAGGACTCCAGAAATGGACTCGATATTTCTAAGATAAAATTCATGAATGTGGATGGCTGAGCGCAATGAGCGGCCTTCAAAAATCTATAATAGCGACACTATTAATGTAAGCCCAAGAAGTAGAAGAACTCTTACTTCATGAGCCGAAATCTTAAGCACAACTGCTAAGTCAATGATATACCATAAGCAGTACCGATAGTTAATAGAATCCATTAACAATAAAATGGAGCGTAACGTCCTTCTACTAGACATCAAAGACAGAAGAAGCTTACGCCCTTTGTAATAAACAGATATCTGTTTATAAATACATAAACTGTACCCGGAAAGAGTAAAGGCCTATGCCCATATGAAGACGGAAGGACCTTAAAATAATAGGTTCCGGATAATAGGAGCCTAACTCTTATGCAACAATCCAACCTAAATAGTAACGGAAGTATTGATTCCGAAACTATGAAAGTGAAAATCATCCGTCGATAGTGCATGAAACTCACTGACTCTACAGTAAAAGAGAAACCAACAGAATTACTGTCTAAAAGGTCAGAATTTGAAAACTACTGTTTCCAGAGGCTCAAATGATTACTTAGCTAAATAAGAACCGAAGTTAAAATCCGTATAGGAATTTAATGTAAAGATTCTAAGTCTATTTATCAAAAAGTTACTAACTGACTTAGATAAAGAGACAAAAGACTCAAATGTAAACTATCGTAGAGTGCATAGGTATGAGGTAACATAAACCTATAACCTAAATAATAACAGGCTGCAGTAGATCTTGTGAAACAAGTATACTAAAAAATAGCAATGAGTAGTATGGAGGGATCAACAATATGAACATAATGATCCCTACACCACGACGGAAGAGCCTCCACTTTAGCCGCATAGAATAGCGAAGAAGAGGATCTCCTATAGTAAGAAATCGCGTCCAAAGCTCGTCCAGTACAGTGCTTACAATGCAATACGGACCACACAACGGAATACATGAAGGTTGCGACCTTGCTGGTTGTGATAAAGATGACACGATTTACCCAGTGAAAAAGATCCTCACATAGAGGAAGATTTCACGTTAAGACCCACAGTAGACAAGAGAGTAAATTACTCATGATCTCTGTGAAGATAGAGATGCTATCAATAGAAATGTATTGTGGTTGTTTATCTTAGCAATACCTGCTAAAACAACAGCGCCGGAGGATACGCGTATCCTATCATTCCGTCCTATAGATCAATAGAGCGTTAACAATATTAGCTCAGAGATCTGGACAAGCCAACACATACGTCTGCAATTGATTAGCAAGCTGTGTCATAAATAAATCATCATTGGGCGCTCCCATAGATAGCAAATCTGATTGAATACTTGTTTGTTGAGAGTCCATTCTGACAGCAACAAGCGACCCGTAAGAGAACGGGAGTCCGATAAAACAATTAGACGACCCGGAATATGACGGACCAAAACTGAACTTGGTGTACTATAACCAACAGACGGATTCTTTCCATTAAATTGAATAATGGAAACGAAAGAGTGCCTCCCTGGTTCCGGAGATACGCCACTACTGTCGAATTAAAGGACAGGAATTTGGGCATGCGTTTCTGAATAATGTTCATGCAATGACATAAAGCAAGCCTAAAAAACATTATTCCGCGGAAGTTAAACTGATTGCTAAAAGACTGCGGAACCCAAAGACCCTGGCACTTCGAATCCGTAGGGATCAGTATTATATCCCAATCTGTTTGACTGGCAACCGTCATAACAGCCACACTCGGGTCCGGCAACTGCGGCGGCACTCTCTGAGTCAACCACCGAATGTTTGCCCCAGTCTGAATCTCTTGTAACACTAGATAGACAAGAGAACGTATAAATCGAGCAATTCATGGATTGCCGAAAAGTTGCCGTCGAAGAGAAGCTCCTCCGAGAACGAAGCGACTCTGAGAGAGTTCTTAACCTTACTATCCACGCGTGTGGATGTAGCTAGGGCTGCGTCACGTCTAACTAACTCCAATCAGCAGCCACTGAAGGGCGGAGTTATACGTGAACAAACTACTGCCCTCAAAAGAAATTACATTGAGAATAATATCCCGTAAATCTTTTCTTGAAGAGGTAATGATAACGCCTCAGTAAGGCGGATTACGTATAATAAAGCGTCTAAGTTAAGTCTACTATACATAATGTCGTTCCCACATTGAAATTGGAAAAGACATAAACGGCGAAAAAGAATATATGCAGTCTTAATCACACCGTCTAGACGCATATGAACTCTAGGTATGCCCTGCTCTGCCAAAATAAACTATTTGTATAAATGATAAAATGGCAGAAATGAGCAACGCGGACAAGAAACTAAACTATCATGCTTAGTAGCAGGCTTGTATATATATATATATATAGCGTCGAAAAATAAAACACATGTTGTAATGACAATATTGGACTGCGTTGGTAAGTCAGGGACAATGTCCCTGAACCGATCGAAAAATCCGAGTCCAATGACGCTATAAGTCTCTTATCCAAGATCGCAGCAATGAAGTCCGAAATAATAATCACTGGAAGATAATGCCAGAAGATATGAAAGGCATCTTCCGCTACTACTAAAGGGAAAACTCGAAATCTTTCGAATCCCTTTCGCCATCCTGTCGGACCCTATAAAGCGTTCGGTCGTCCGTAGCTGATGCAACCGCGGACCGCACCGACCCAGCGCCGTCGGATAATTCCTGATTCGACCGAGAAACTGTCAATTGCTGGGATGCTGCGAAACAACTGTGCTAACTCGGATAGCACGTCCGTCACTGAGGCCTGAGGAGAAGCGGTCTTACGATGCATTGCCGCTGGAAGCTCCGTGATCGTTACCCCCGTGCATACTTCCAATATGCGAGCGAACGGAGTGTATAGGCCTCGTGTCCCTTGGCTACCGGATGGCGCGACCTATTCGCCGTGGAATCACTGAATGCCGAAACTGATCGGATACTCGAGGTCACGTAGCCAATGTGCGGTCGTGTGCCCTGCTGTGAGGATGAGGAAGCATTAAAGACAGTCTCTCGGACTGTCAATATAACGGAGCGTCCCGACCAACGGACATATGCTCCGAATGTAAAATATCTGAACCACAACATGCGGTCCCCTATGTTGTTGGGCGAGAGAGGGACCTCTCTCGCTCACAGCCCGGACGGATCTGGACAAGCCAGGAACCGGACTAACAGGCTTCCTCCGATCTGTCCTCAATCTGCCGTCACTGGGTGAGTACTAAAGTAATTAAAGTGCTCGCATCACCCAAATCTCCTTCCTAGACCGCAACGGACGAACCCGGCAGCCGAACCATTCGATGAATGTACGCTACACCGGGTGAGCTAGCGAATGTCACTCCATAGGCGATAGACATATTCCATGAGCACTTATTGCCGCTAACTCTTCATTAACTATGACGACAGAGGCACACTTTTGAAAGACATCTCCATAACTCTTCGAACAAGAAACCAGAAATGCTTGGATAGCAAGCATAAAATAATAATATATATAGCGTCGTTCAATAATTCGAAAGTTTGTGTGACATTATTGGACTATGTCGGAACTGAGGGACGATGTCCCTGAACCGAACCAAAAATTTCTAAGTCCACCGACGCTATCAGTTTCTTATCCGGCATCGCAGCATTCTGGTCCGACGAAAGAAGCTGTAGAAGACCAAGTCAGATGACATACACAACAGCATATGTTGTTCCGAAAGGGAAAGCTCGAAATCCTCCGAATCCCTTTCGGTATCCCGTCGGACCGGATGAAACTTCGGACGTCCGTACCCGCTTCCGCGGAGCGTCCCGACCCAGCATCGTCGGATAAAATATATGCGACAGATTCAGTTGATGCTGGGATGCTGCGATAAACTGTGCTATTAAGGAAAGCACGTCCGTTCCCGAGGCCTGTGCAGTAGCGGTCTTACGATGCATTGCCGCCGGAAGCTCCGTGTACGTTGACTCCCGCACACTTCCTATGCGAACGTCCGGAGTCTGGAGGCCTCGTGTCCCTGGCTATCGGATGGTGTGACCTGGTCGCCGAAAAATCCTTGATCGGCGAAGCTGGTAATATATCGGCGGTCACGCAGCCAAGGTGCGGTCGTGTGCGCTGACGAGAAGAGGAAGCCTTAGCAGTCTCAGCGGACTGCCTATACAACAGAGCGTCCCGAGCGACGGACGTATGCTCCGCTTGCGACACAATTGTACCACAACATCTGGGGCCAGATGTTGTTGAACGAGAGAGGGGCCTCTCTCGCTTGCCGTCCGGATGGACCGGAACGAGCTATGAACCGGACTAAAAGGCTTCCTGCGTTCTCCCTCCGATCCGCCGTCACTGGGTGTGCATTAAGTTAATTTATAGTGCTCGCATCACCCCAAAATTCCTTCTAGACCGCAACGGACGAACCCGGTTGCCGAACCATTCGGTGAATGGACGCTACACCGGGCGAGCTAGCGGACGTCAAAGGCCGTCGAACCTACTAGGGTCCTCTTAGGCAATTGGCGTATTTACATGAGCACTTTTCCGCTAGCCCTTCATTAATTGTGACGACGGAGGCACACTGTTGGAAGACATCACAGATACATCACCCTAATCTTGATCGTCTGAAATAGAAATTGATAAAGTAGAGTGACCCTGCGGGGAAAGGACCGAAGTGTCCAAATCCCCAACAACATACCGTGACATACGCTTCCCATATTGTCATCGAAATCATACGATACAGAACAGGAGTTAATGCGAGTACACTGACCACATATAGAATGATAATAAAGTCAGAGGAAGACTTCCTCTTAAAACAATTGATCAATATCCTTTCAATGTGAAAAGAAAACAAGTCCTGGTACTCGCACTAACCCCTGGCAATCAAAATACATAATAATAATATGATCCATTAATATAGAAAAAATAATTGAAATCAAAATATTTTGAAAAAATATTTTTTCAGAACAGCCCAAGTTTCTGAAAAGTAACGTTGAGCCCCAATGGATCCCAAGCCTAAGTGTGGACAAAAATTTTAAAAATATTTTAAACAATTTATTCAACACTTATGAACAATAATAATGTATCTAGTTATGATTAAAATAACATAAAGATATTATTTTTTAGAAATCCCCCCCTCACACAGAGGGCTGTTGTAAATGTAAACAATGAGTGTAAAAACACTAAAATAAGACTCCAGGCACCCAGGCCCGAAATCAGTTACCAAAAATACACTATCTGATGCAAAACAGAGACTTCCAGGGAAGAAACTGCAGAACATCAGATGGTAGATGCAGAACACAACGCCTAACCACCCGTAGGTGAAGACGTAAACATGGGGAAAGAACAGAATTCATTCTGTTATTCAGCTAAAACTCCCAATAAATTTTAGTAATAATAATTACAGAAACTATGCCAAAAGCATGGGAGAATAGCAAGGGGGAACTTAAAGGACAGGGAGAGAGGAAAACACTTAAAAAAACAGTGTAACTAAATAATCAGAATGACAACAAAATGGCTGCTGCCTTGAAAATAGGTAACTTAACATAATTTCATTAAAAAATTTTAAGTTACAGCCCTGATAATATTCTGTCACACATTCTTTTCCTCTCCTCCTTCTCTATCCTCCTTAGAATCACCATTTCACTAATATTTATGTGTCTGGCATCATTTAAACTGAGATTTAAAAGCACAAAGATCAGTCAGATGTTAACTGATGAAGGGCCAAACTTAGAATGATTAATGGTGCCAATTTCGGAACGTCCTTGACACTGCGCATGCGCAGTAGGGGCGAAGTGTGGAGGGCCTTTCAGGACATGTTTTCTTTAGTTTTAGATGCAAATTTTGGGGATTGGGGGGCAAAATTTGTGTTTGG
Organism: Pictodentalium vernedei; assembly: GCA_031216915.1. NCBI lineage: Eukaryota > Metazoa > Mollusca > Scaphopoda > Dentaliida > Dentaliidae > Pictodentalium > Pictodentalium vernedei. Next base: position 580,933,830 of record CM062295.1, read on the forward strand.
CCCTATATTTTAAGAGTTAGCACCAGCTATGTCTGGGTCATTGGTACAGTATAAAAATATAGGCAACTTAACATAATTTCATCAAAAAATTTTAAGTACAGCCCTGATTATTTTTTGCCACTTCTTTTTCCTCTCCTCCTTCTATCCTCCTTAGAATCACATTTTCTCCAAAAATTACGTGTCTGGCATCCTTTAAACTGAGATTTACAAGCACAAAGATCAGTGAGATGTTGACTGATGAAGGGCCAAACAGAGAATGATAATTGGCGCCAATTTCGGGACGACTGCGTCACTGCGCATGCGCAGTAGAGGCGTAGTATGGAGGTCCTTTAGGACATGATTTCTTTTTGTTTTGGATGCAAATTTTGGGGATTGGGGGGCAAAATTTGTGTTTGGCCCTGGTTTTGTTAGAGTTAGCACCAGCTAAGTCTGGGTCATTGGTACAGTATAAAAATATATGAAAATTCAGTTTTGGTATTCAATAATGGGGTTGGTTCTGTTTTTCGGTATTCCCATGATATCAGGATCGGTTCGGTTTTTCAGAATATATTGCCAATCTCTACTTAGTGGTTGCAATTGCCATTACATGTATTTTCTGACAATTTTAAGCCCTGACTGGCTTGACATTTGTTGGGAAGCTCTCTCTGAAATGATGCAAAGTAATGAAACTATCAACAAAGGAATAATCTAACAGAAATATTCTTGTGGTTAGGCCCCACAAAGTAGATCTTCTGTTCTTAGGCCATTTTTCTGTAAAACTGCGTGCATGCGAGTGATTTTTTATTTAATTTTTTAATTTTTGTAATTATTTCTTTGCCATCAAAAGTTCAGATTGTTGGTTTGTTTTATGTTTTGGGCCTCATAATCTACAGAATAACATGGGTGGTGGTGTATTTCGTCCCTTGAGTGCAAGAAGGCTTTGAAATGCTAATGCTTTGCAAAGCCTTGTTCCACTCAAGTGACAAATTTATCAACTTTTTTAACTTGGGTAAAACATCAGACATTAACCATTTCATTATTATTTTTTTAAGTTTACATTGGTCATAAAAAGAGAGCAAGCGGCAGCCAAAAGGACCATGCAGGAGGGCCTGAGAAACATATTTTGAATTTTTTAGGTCTTATCACACAATTTATTTCAGTCGATAATCTTACTGAAAAGACTATTACCACTACTGTGGCCTTTGATACCACTATTACTGCCATTACCACTTGTACTGTTATTAGCTTTTCCAATGCTGCATGTTTATTGTGGTTTAATGACACTTTCAGCAGCCAGGGTCATATGTTAGACTTTACCAATACTACATATAAAACTTTACTGTTAAAAATATCTCACAAGTAATTCTTGCTTTATCAAACCTGCTGTTTGAATACAACTGTTTCCATTTTTAAAATTCTCAGTTCATTGTTTCCCCCATTATATTTCTGCCATCAAAAAATATCACAATATTCTTTTTCTTGAGTTTTACTTCATTTAGCCTACATGTGAAACAAGCGCACCGCAAGGCGTGGCAAAATAAGCCGGTTCTAAGTGGAAATGGGAACAAAACTCATGTAAAAATAATTGGACAGATCCCATATCCAAACTTGGTCAGTATTATTAGCTAAAAAACTAACTTTGGTCTAGATCAAATAATCCAAACTGGAGTTACTGGTCGGATACCAAAAATGTTAACAGACAGTCAAATTCTAAGGCAATAAAGGGTCATAACACATTTAAAAATAAATGGACAGAACCCATAATTGAATGTGGCCTGTATTACTAGCTGGGCAATACACACACCAACTTCGGTTGAGATCAAATAATCCAACCTGGAGTTATCAGTCGGAAACCAAACATTTTGATAGACAGTTGAATTCTAAGTCAAAAACAGACCGTAACTCATGTAAAAATAACTGGACGGAAAGCATATTCGAACTAGGTTTGTATTACTAGCTGAGTAAAATACATACCAACATTGTTTGAGATCAAATAATCCTAACTGGAGTTATGGGTTGTAAACCAAAAATGTTGATAGCTGGTCGGATTCTAAGTCAAAAAAGTGCTGTAAGTCATGTAAAAATAATTGGATGGAAACCATATTCGAACTTGGCCTGTATTACTAGCTGGGTAATACACGTACCCACATAGGTTGAGATCAAATAATCCAAACTGGAGTTATCGGTCAGAAACCAAAACTGTTAATAGAAGGTCAAATTCTAAATCGAAAAAGGGCCATAACTCATGTAAAAATATTTGGGCGGAACCCATATTCGAACTTGGCCTGTATTATTAGCTAGAAAATTATAAATTTACAGTAATTTGTATATCTTCATACTTACCAATGGCCCAGGCTAGCTGGTGCTTAACTCAAAGTTATTAAGGGCCAAACACAAATTTTGAACCACCACCCCCCCCCCCCCCCCCCCCCCCCCCACCTATCCCCAAAATTTGCTTGCAAAACTGAAAAGTCCTATCTGGCCCTCCATACATTTACATTACCGCACATGCGCAGACGTCAGGAAGTGACCGGAATTGGCGCCAACATCATTCTCTGTAAAAGAGAGTAATACATAAAAATTCAGCGGGGAGGTATGAGGGATCACTCATGGGACGTCCATCTCCGTCTGTGCCATTGGTAAGTATAAAAATATACAAATTACTGTAAATTTATAATATTTTTAAACTGTAAACCAATGGTCCAGACTAGCTGAATCATAAATAGGTGGAGGGCATGGGACTTCAGAATTAGTAGATCAACATCGTTCCAATCCTGTAATCCAAGGTGAAAGGAAAATAAAATTATTAGGAATTACATGTATGTCTCTCTATACAGTAATAGAGAAGACATATCATACAAAAGGAGCCCAGTATTGGGTAGAGTATACTTAGCATGAAGACTATGCTAATTGGATGTAACGAGTTCCCAATTTTTAAGGTTAGCCTGGACTAAGCCCCCAAAATTAGGATGGCGTATTTGAGAATGAGAGAATATTTCCCACAAACATACGCCATACACAATAAAAAACTCCAGCTGTATGCAGGATATAATTACGAACCAAACAGCTTCCTTCATAGTTACATACCTATCAAGCCAGAGGAGAGGTAAAAAAATTCCACCCCCTCCCCCCTTTTCTTTTGAAGGAATCTTCAAAAAGAAAATGGGGAGTGATCTGGAATCAGTAAAAGCGGTACCAAAAAAACAATATAACTATTCGTCGAACAGGCACTCAGGTATTAATTTATTATTAATAAATGGTGCTTAATGCCACTTCAGAAGTTGTGGCTACAGTGACGATCCCGGTAATTAATATTGCCCGCTATATAATGTACACGCAGATATGTCGAAAACCGGTGATATAATATATAACATACACATGTCCAATCGAACCACAATGAACGATCTCTGGAGAGTAAACACACTTCCGAGCTAACCCGCAGGCGACCCCATTCAGGTGTACAATAAATTCCAGTAACATAGCTATGACACTATAAGCGTGGGAATATTCGAGATGAGTACAGACATTAATAGAAACCTAGATCTAGAAACGGAAGTAGGTATGATTAACAGGCTCCGACACGGACTGCCCCCGAAATAATTCATAATTTGAAAGGTCCATAATATACAATAAAGCGTCAGTCTAATAATTTTTATGCGCGTGAGCATTAAAATCCCGAATGTAATCATCTGAATACCAGTTAACTGGTTATGCAGCCTCCGAGGTACCCAAAGACTAGCAAATTAATTATGATGAAATATGCACTCGTATATGACATATAGACGAATAATCACAGGAAACCAATCCAACTAAAAAGTGGATGTGCCCATGAGGTCACCATAGAACACGTTCCAGCCGCCAATCGAAAAATGAAGAAATGTATGTACGTATTTAAACTTATACGAGGCTTGCGGGAAGAAAACTATGTCTTGCCCGGTAATCGCCTCTAAACACATTGGCGGTGTGTGTGTGGGGGAGGGGGGGGGGGGGGGTGGGCGGGAGGGGATTCAAAGTCATATCGAACCCTCCTCACCCACATTACTTAATCTATTTATTTATTGGTGTTTAAGGTCACATACTTATGCACAATGGCTAATCGTGACCGTGAAAGTTTTTACGGGTGGAGGAAGCTGGAGTACCCAGAGAGAACCACTGAGCAACGGCGAGCAGCTGTCAGCTTTTCAACATCGCAACTCTGAACTCTGCACAGCGGCACAGGCAGGGTTAGATTGGTTAAAGACATGCGCACCATCGACGTACAGTACACCTTAGTACACAGCGTCCTAGTGCCCCCATGTAGGCAACTGGGCATTACTTAATCGTTCTTGTGTGAAGGACGTGAAGAACAAAAACTTCCCCTGATAAAGAAGGTCCTCTCGAGGAGGAAGCTTCCGGGGAACATCCCATAACAGACACTTGACAAGACTGATCCAAGGTTGTTAGTTGGAAATGAATGGGTGTCGCCCTGGTTCCTGATGTACGCTACTACTGTCGAGTTGTCCGACCAAATTAATTAACATCATCTCGTTGATGTTTATGTGTCTTTTCTGGAACCGAAGGTCCCTAAGACCCTGACATCTCAAGATTGTGGGACTTAGGGTCGCGTCCCAACCCGTCTGACTCACATCCGTCATAATCGTGAAAGCCGGATCCGGCAGTTGTAGAGTAACTCCCTGAGTTAACCATTGAATATCTGCCCAATTGAACCCTTGTTTTACTAGATCTGTTAAAAACAATACTGGTTCAAGCGAAAGCGTCTTCACACTCCAGTTCTGAGTAAAGAATATCTGAAAGGGACGTGTGCGCAGGCAGCCCATCGGAATGAGATCCACAGCCGCTCCGCACAATTCCAACAGTCGCATGAATTCCCTCACTATTAATGCGTCTGAGTGTAGACAAAAGCGAGCATAACAGCTCACTAGTTTCGCTCTGGGTAACGGCAGGCGAACCAGATTGTTGTGAGTCTCAAAGCTCAATCCCAAGTGAATAGAGGACTTGTACGGAGCTAGATCTGACTTTTTCTTGTTTAAGATGAAACCGAGACGACAGAGTAATAGAAGCAGACTCTGAATATCATTCTGAAGAATAATTCTGTTGCCATATCCCTGTAGAAGGTCGTCCAAGTAAGCCGGCGTTACCATAGACAAATGAGCACGTAAGTAAGACATTACTGAGTTCATTATTCGAGTGAAACACCCAGGGGGCTAGATTCAGACCAAAGCATATTATTCTGAACTGGTACACCTTCCCTTGTATGGCAGACCGCAGGTACTTTTAGAATGCCGGACGTACCAGGACCTGAAAGTACAGATCCTTAGATCTATGCTTGCCACATAGTGGATCACTCGAACACTCGCTTTTACCGACTGAATGATTTCCATAAGTTAACTTTGATAGCCATGATAAACTTGTTATCGAGCTCAAATCTATTACCGGTCGGAACGAGCCGTCTGGCTTTGGTACGAGGAACAGGTGATCGTAAAAATCTTGAGAATCCTGATTCTCCATGACCTGCATTGCTTCCTTGATAAGAGAACTTATACCTCCGGTAGGAGAAACTCTCTTATGCAAGAATTTAATGGAAGATTTGTCCCACGCAGACAACTTTGTTAGTGGGGTTTTACTCGGAATGATAGCCGTAAGCCATCGGAGACTACACTTCTCACCCACTGATCTTCCGTGATTGTTATCCAGTTTTTTGCAGAGCTTGATAACTTTCTGCCAACTGGCCAGCAATAGAGGTCTAAACCATCACCTGTATGACCTGCGAGGCTTTAGGGAGGAGGAACCTTGTCCTCCCCGCAAAAAACCTCATCTCGTCAGCCTAGTGGCATCTGACCTATAGACCTGATCAGACCTATGCCCCTTTTTCGAATCGCTATACTGACGACCTCCAGAGTAATTATAAGAGGGTTTCTTGTACCCTCGTAAGGAGTTTCCTTTCGACGATTTTTGTCTGGAACGCACTCCTTTACTCTTGTATGCTGAAGCGGGTTGTTGATACGCCGACTTCAAAAGCAGAGCACTAGAAGCTTTCTTAATGGCCTGTTCATAGACTAACGAAAGCTAGTCGTCGAAAATAAAATGTCCGGAAATCAGAGCAACTTGGAGAAAGCTTTTCACCTTGTCATCTTATCAGTGATGATGACGCAAGGGCAGCATCACATCTGATTAACTCCAGATTAGCCACTGTCAGGGCGGAGTTATACATGGTATACATAATTGCCCTGGAAAGAACTCTCAGAGAGGTACAAACATCCTCAAAATTCCTTTCCCTTGATACGTTGTGCCATAGCTCTTGTAAGGTGATCTGCGTAAGACATAATGTCCAAATTCACACTATTTGAAGAAATTGCCGTCTCAATTGCATCTGAGCAAATAGTGAATGATACAAGTAAGGATACCTCTAGATCCCCGGCCTGCTCATCCAAACGCAGAAGAACTCTCTGAACATCTTCGACGACCGTTTTTAAATGAACGTGGTCCAAAAAACGTTATGTATACGAAAGATGAAGATAAGAAATCGCCTTCTTCCTCACACTCAAGAGGATACATACAGTGTCGTCTATATGGCTGAAGGCCTGCGACACCTGCATAAACTGAACCGGAAAAGAAAGGACTTGCTCCTTTGTCCGGATAAAGTCTGCACCTAAAGACGCCAGGGGGTTCTCTCTTGTCGTTGCAGCATTCTGATTCGGCGGAACAAAAGCAGGGTAGTACTGATGGATGAAAGCCATTGCAACCATGTACTGTTCCGAAAGGGAAGGGTAATCCTCTTCCTTATCGCTTTTACCATCTGAGAGAATCAGTTGCGAATCTCGGTCCATTGCATCTCCGCGAACAGACGACTGGACCGACCCACAACTCAGATTCAGAGTCTGGGGGAGGCTGCATCTGCACTTGCTGGGATGCTGCGATTAGCTGTGCAATCTGCGACAGCAAATCTGTCATTGAGGCCTGAGGAGCAGTGGATTTCCGTTCCTCAGCCGCATGCTGCTTGCTCCTGGGACAGTGTATCGGAAAAGGATCCTTTCTCCGAGCATCCTGATGATCAAGGCCTCGTCTCTCCAGCTACCGGATGGTCCGATTTCACGGGTGAAGAGTGGTTCCTTCTTCGTGCAGCAGGCTGGATATCCGAAGACGGGTAGCTGGGATGCAGTTGTGTGTGCTTAAATAACGTAGCGGAGGAAGCCGTGATTGAAGCTGACCCCTGGCTGCAGACTAGACGGAGCGTCCCAAGTGGCGGGTGGACATATGCTCCATCTTGTGCAAGTTTCCCACCAGAAAACTTCATTTCGGCCTTGTGAAGCGTAGTGGAGGAAGCCTTGACTGAAGCCAACCCCGGCTGCAGACTAAACAGAGCGTCCCGAGTGGAGGGCTGACATATGCTCCGGCTTGTGCAAGTTTCTCAAAACAACATCTGACCCCAGACATTGCTATATTAGAGAGGGGGGCCTCTCCCGCTCGCTGTCTATCAGACATCGCCGAGTACCAGAACTTCAGACTTCCTCCCTATTTCCGTCGTCGCTGGGTGAGCTATTTATATTATAGTGCTCACTCTACCCAATCCACCTCTTAGACCCCAACAGACTTACCCGGCATCACGGCACCCACGGACAGAGTACCGCTTCATCGGTCGAGCTTAGCTGCTTGTAAGAGATTAAAACCTTTACCCAAAGGACCTAACTCTTGCAATAATGAGCACTGCAGCTAGCTCTATATGCTCCACGGAGCGCGACGGCGGTAGCACACTTGGATGGGTGTCAGAATATCATCACCATGTTCATGTTCCTCCGAAATAGAAATTGACAGAATGAATTAAAACATGGTAAGAGGATCTGATCCTCAGAACCTCACCGCCAACAACGTACTGCGACACCCGACTCTAACATCAGTCATCCCAGTGCTCCACAAGAATGACAAGAGTCCATAAGAGTGTATCAACTAAAGTCGATATCAGTCCTCCAAACTCCACAACAATATAGATATATATAACTGAGATACATGAATAATAACAATCATAATTAAATTCAAAATATTTTTTGTAAACAAAAAAAAAATTTTGAAAAACGTCCAAGTTCCCAAAGGGAACATGAAGAGCCCAAGGGCATCCCGATAGAGCCTAAGTGTGGACAAAATCCAAAATTTTATGAGCTACACTACCGGAATAATAATCCATGTATTCTACAGGATATAACAGTAATAGAATATAAGAAACTACCTAAATATGAGGACGTTGATAACGTAAACAATGTCAATGTAAACAAGACATCAGGCACACAAAAAGGCCCAAAATCAGAACCAACTGAAATGCTATCAAATGCAAAGCTAGATCTTCATACGAAGAAAAAATGATACATTGCATAGAAGATGCAAGACTAAACAGCTAGGGTGAGGACGTAACCCTGGGGAAGAAACAGAATAATATTCTGTAATAAATGTTAAACTCCCAAGAAATTCAATAAAAAATTTTAATAAAAAACAGTCAAAAAGCTTAAGAGTTTAACAGGAAGGGTTCATGGAAGAATAGGGAAGGAATACATAACGCACAGTGGAATAATCATTTTTAACAAGAGCTCACGTATCGCTGAAGCAATACAATGTCCCCCTACCGGACTAATGAGCATTAATAATTATACAAATGTTATAACCTAGATGTGATCAGCATGAATTGCATTGAAGAATTTCCAAAAAAAGTCCGGAAAACTGATATTTTGGCACTTTTCCATATTTCCAAGGGCCATAACTCATACAAGAATCATGCAATCAGCATGAAACTCAAACTCGATCTGTAAGTCATCGTTCTGTAGTAGAAATCATTCGGTTGAAGCATTTCCAAAAAAAAAAGTCTGGAAAACTAAAGTGTGACTGACAGACTGACTGACAGACTGACAGAGTGCAAATGACACTTGATCTGTAAGTCATCGTCCTATAGTAGGTTACCAAAAATGAAATCATTCCGTTGAAGCGTTTCCAAAAAAAGTCAGGAAAGTTAAAAAACTTATAGTAATTTATATATTTTTTATACTTACCAATGACCCAGACTTAGCTGGTGCAAACTCATTAAATTCAGGGCCAAACCAAATTTTGCCCCCCCCACCCCCCAATCCCCAAAATTTGCATCAAAAACCAAAAATTAGATGTCCTGGTAGGTCCTCCATACTTTTACTGTACTGCGCATGCGCAGTGTCAAGGAGGTCTCAAAATTCCCGCCAAAATGTCATTCTTACGACCAGTGCCTGGTAAGTGTTATGTATGCAGTGGGGAGGCAAGAGTTCCCAACTCTTGGGAGGGCCATCCCCATCTGGGTCATTGGTAAGTATAAAAAACATATAAATTACTATAAATTTTTTAACATTTTTATACTGTACCAATGACCCAGACTTAGCTGAATAGTAAACAGGCTGGAGGGACCAGGACATAAAGGAAAATCCAATAGGCTCAATTACATATAACAGAATTATCCCCTCAAGGAGAAAAGGAGAGATAGGATTTATATGTATCTTTCTTATTTTATCAAAAAAGAAAGACACAAAACCATTCCGTAATTGAGCACAAATGCATCAATGATCTCTATTAATGTCCAGTATAACCCTTTATACTAATTATTTTTAAAGGTAAGCCAATAAATAAAGACAGTCCAGAGAAATGAGACTCTTTATACTCATTAAAAGTGTCCGAGGATTGTATATTAACGCCCGTTTGACACTTGACATATACAAATGCTCCACACCAAGCTACACTTAAAAAATATTACATGACATGAGTAAACATTAGCTTTACACTTTAAAACCATCCCGGTACCGACTCGGAATTACTGACTCTGGGGAGGTATTTCCTTGCTTTTCACTATAAAGCAGGTGACCTAAGGGAACACCTGCCCCCCCTCCCCCTTCCCCTTGCCCTGGGTCAAATACCACAGAGCGAAGAGGGCAGCAGGACAGAGTCACTGCCGGAACAGAAAGCCTACATAACTATAGTTGCAACTGTTTAGTGGACGATATTCTGAGCAACAGATAACGGACCTAAACAATGTAGATCTCCAGAAATGGACTCAATATTTCTAAGATAAAAATTAGTGAAAGCGGAAGGCTGAGACCAATATGCAGCCTTCATTAAATCTGTAATAGCAACACTATTAGCATAAGCCCAAGATGTTGATAGAGCTCTTACTTCATGAGCCGAAATCTTGAGAGCAGACTGCTGAGAAGAAGATAACTTTTCATAAGTAGTACGTACAGTTAATTGAATCCATCTAGCAATAGAATGAACCATAATGTCCTTTCTATTAGGCATCAAAGACAAAAAGAAGCGCTTACGTCCCTTTCTAATAAACTCAGACCTACGTTTATAAATACGTATAGCTCTAACAGGACAGAGTAAAGGCCTACGCCCGTCTGAAGATGGAAGGGCCCAAACAACAATAGGTTCAGGATACTTATCAGGAGCCTGATTCTTAGCCAAAAATCCAACATTGGTAGTAAAAGTAATAGTATTACCAACACTACGATAGTGAGAATCATCTACCGATAAAGCATGAAGCTCACTAACTCTTCTAGCAGAAGAGAATGCTAAGAGAAAAGCTGTCTTATATGTTAAGAATTTGAAATCCACTGTATCAAGAGGCTCAAAAGGTGCTTCTTTCAGCTTAAGAAGAACCCATGCTAAATTCCATTTCGGAATTAATCTAAGAGTTCTAGGTCTATTTATCGAAAAATTTCTAACTAATTTAGATAAAGAGACATTAGAACCAATGTATCATGGTGAGCATAGGTATCAGATAACATAGACCTATAACCCTTGATAGTAACGGGCTGCAGTTTGATCTCGTCAAACAAATAGACCAGGAAATTAGCAATGTCAGGAATGGAGGGATCATATATATCCACAGAGTGATCCCTACACCACTGGTGAAAGACCTTCCACTTTGCAGCATAATTTAGCAAAAAGGAGGTCCACCTGCAGTTAAAAATTGCGTCCACTGTTTGTCCTGTAAAACGCTTACTGTGCAAGAAGGACCACACAACAGAAAAACGTGAAGGTTGAGACCTTGCGGATTGTGGTGAAGCGTGCGCAATTTCCCTTGCGACAGAAGATCCTCCCGTGGAGGAAGCTTCCGCGGCATGTCCCACAACAGACACCTGAGTAGATTTATCCATGGTCTCTGTGGTGACAGAGATGCTACCAACAGAATCTTGCAGTGGGATTGCTTTATTTTGAGCAAAATCTGCTGAATCAGTGGCGCTGGAGGATACGCATATCCTATTATCCCATCCCACCGGATCGATAGAGCGTCTACTGCAAATGCTCGAGGATCCGGACATGGGGACACGTAAGTCTGCAACTGATTGTTGAGGTACGTCGCAAACAAATCTATCATTGGTCGCTCCCATTGGTAGCATATCTGATTGAAAACCTGCTTGTTGAGAGTCCATTCCGACGGCAACAGGCGACCCTTCCGTGAAAGGGAGTCTGCTAACACATTCAGACGGCCCGGAATATGACGGACCGATAGTAGAACCTGATGTTCCAGTACAAACAGAAGGATTCTTTCCGTTAGGTTGAACAACCGAATGGAATGAGTGCCTCATCGTTCTGAAGTGTTAACTCGTTGCCGTACCTCTGAAGAATATCGTCCAGGTAGGCCGACGTTACCGCAGACGAATGAGCTCGGAAGTAAGTCATGACCGAGTTCATTATCCGAGTGAAAGCCCGGGGCGCTAGATTCAGACCGAAGCACATTGCACGGAACTGATATACAACCCCTAGGACAGCGAACCGAAGATACTTTCTGAACGCCGGATGTACCATGACGTGAAAGTATGCATCCTTGAGATCTATGCTCGCAGCATAGTCGTTCACTCGAATGCTCGTTCTGACCGATCGAATGGTCTCCATATAAAATTTTGGAGCCACAATCAGCTTGTTTATCCACCTTAAATCTATTACTGGACAGAAAGAGTCGTCTGGTTTGGGAACCAGAAACAGATGGCTGTAGAAACCTGGAGATTCCTGGTTTTCTACGACCTCTATCACGTTCTTCTGTAAAAGAGACTGAACTTCTGAAAGAAGTGTGTCTCTTTTTAGAATATTCGACGGAAGTTGAGTCCATCTTGGACATCGAGTTAACGGAGGCTTTCCTTTGAAGGACAGTTTCAGTCCTTCCTCAATTACCCTTCGAACCCAAGGGTCCTCCGTAATCAATTCCCAATTTTATAAATAACTTGACAACCTTCTGCCCACAGGAATGTGACAGGGGTCTACACCATCATTTCCTGGACCTGCGAGGCTTGCGGAAGGAGATACCACGTCCTCCCCGACCCGCACCTCACGCCGTCGACCTAGGGGCATCTGACCTATTATTATCGCCAGCGTTACGGCCCCTGCTAGAGTTGCTGCCTTGACGGTCTTGCGAATAAGGCCTAGAGGGCGAGTACGCACCTCTAAAGGAACTTCCCCTGGACGTGCTCGTCCCAGAAGATGCAGGCCTACTTTTTTCTGCTGGTTCTGACTTATATGAAGCGGACTTAAAAAGCAGAGAGTCTGAAGCTTTCTTAGTTAACTTATCGTAAATAGCAGAAAGCTTGACGTCAAAAAGAAGCTTCCGGAGACCGGAGCGACTCTAAGAGAGTTTTTCACCTTACTATCCACTCTCGTGGACGTAGCTAGGGTTCCGTCACGTCTAACCAACTCCAGATTAGCCACTGAAAGGGCGGAGTTGTATGTAGAATAGGCAATAGCCCTTGACAGAACTCTCAGAGATGTCTGAGCATCCTGAAATTCTTGCCCTCCCCTCTAGTAAGGTGATCTGCATATGAGAGTGCGTCTAAAGTGCGACATAGACGACGGCATGGATAATTCTAGGTCTTCAGACTGGTCGTCTAGACGCAGAGGAACTCTCTGAACGCCCTGTCCTGCCATTTCAAATCTATTCCTAGCATTAATGAAAGGCAGATTAAGAGCATTAGCCGATAGGAAGGCTGACTTGCCGGATTTACCAGCAAGTTTATTGATAGCGTCATTCAAAAGTTCAAATGTCCATGAGACGTTCCTGGACTGAGACGGAAACTCTCGGACGGTGTCCCTAAACCGATTAAAAAATTTGGTGTCCAGTGGCGCTATAAGCCTCCTATCAGGCTGAGCAGCATCCTGGTCCGCTGGAACAACATCAGGAAGAAAATGCCGGATTAACTCGACGGCGATTTTGTGTTGTTCCGAAAGGGAGAACTCCAATTCATCTATATCCCTTTCGCCATCCTGACGGGCCTCCTGGATATCTCGGTCGTCCGCTCCTGATCCAGCTGCGGAACGTACCGACCCAGCATCATCAGATTCTTCCTGCTCTGATAGGGCTTCTGCCGGATGCTGCTATGATTTGTGTTATCTGCGATAGCACGTCCATTAACGAGGCCTGCGGAGCTGCGGTCTTGCGTGATTTAGTCGCAGGAATCTCCATGGACGTTGTCTCTTGCATACTTCTCTTATGCAAACGTCCAGATGAAGGTGACCTCGAATCCTTGGCTATCGGATGGCGTGACCTGGCTGTTGATGAATCTCTGGAAGGCGATGCCAGCTGGATATCGGCGGTCACGTAGCCAAGGTGCGGTCGAGTGCGCTGACGTGAGGAGGAAGAAGCCCTTGATACAGCCTCTCCGGACTGTTTATACACCGGAGCGTCCCGAGGGGTGGACGTAAGCTCCGACTGAGGAACGTTTTGTACAACAACATCCGGACCGCTATGTTGTTGTACGAGAGAGAGACCTCTCTCGCTCACAGCCCGTGTGGAGCTGGACGAGCTAGGGACCGAACCCAAAGGCTTCTTCCATCCTAAACCAAAATCCGTCGTCACTGGGTGTGCCTGAGGAATCTTTATAGTGCTCGCAACACCCTTAATTCTTTCCTGGACCGCAACGGACAAACCCGTAATAGATAATAGATAATAAATGTTAATAGAAGGTCAAATTCTAAATCGAAAAAGTGCCATAACTCATGTAAAAATATTTGGGCGGAACCCTTATTCGAACTTGGCCTGTATTACTAGCTGGGGAATACACATACCAACTTTGGTTGAAATCAAATCAAATAATCCAAACTGGAGTTATCGGTCGGAAACTAATTGTTTTATGGACGGACGGACGGACAGACAGACAGACAGACAGACAGACAGACAGACAGACAGACAGACAGACAGACCATTTACATAATACGACCGTTTTTACAAAAGGGCATATAAAAATGAACACTTCATTTGAGCTAAACTTTTTAGTTAGACTAGAGGCAGAGGGACTCATTGGTAAGCAAATCAGACCTCCAATGGGAATGTTTCAAGTTTAATGCTGATCTGCAGGACTCACATTGTGTCCTTGAGCATGACAATTAACTCTTTATCTAACAAGAATAGCTGATGACACTTCAAAAAAAAACACATAGTTTTTGAGGCAAATAAGCTCTTTTGAAGGACAGGTTATACATCTGGTTTTGAGATAAAAATTGAAAAAGAAATTAAAACTTGAATGATGATTTGTGTGAATAGTCCTGGCTGATTATGTCCATTATGTTGGTTAAAGGGTTAATCTCACTAGCTTTCATTCACCTAGCCATATTAATGGGTACCAGCATAATCTGGGAATTTTATATCGTATGGACTGATGGGTCGAGCCTGATAGCTCTCAATGTTTCAGTAACAATAGAATCTCCCTTGAGTGCAACAAGGTGCCAGCTGCTTAGCAATGCAGGTGGCACATTCTTGCATTCAAGGGATGATTATGTAAGTTTATTTACTGGAATTTAATGATACTTTCAATAGACAGGGTCACAGCATGTCAAATTATGTAAGTTAAAAATATGTAAACAAGAGGCCCCAAGGGGACCTTAATCACTCACTGGGCCAAGTGGTTCAAAGAAGTGTTTGGGGTCACATTCAGTTAGACATGGTTCATCAACACTACAAAAGAATGAAGCCATGCAACGGCAAATTTTATGGAAATGGATCTGAACAAACCTGAACCTAACATGCTCCCCCTGCCCCCCCCCCCCCCCCCCCCACCCCCAACCCTGCCTATAGAGAGCTCAAATAATAAGCCAGGGACTCAAATTGAACAAACTTGAATCTGATCCCTCTTGAGATGTTACAAATGTATATACCAAAATATGAAAGAATTCTGACTGGTGGATCTGAACAAGGAGGTTTTTAAAGAAATGTCCTCACATTGCATTAAGTTAAACTTTGGGCTCAAATAGGGAGCCAAAATATTAACCCAGGGACCCAATTTGAACAAACTTGAATTAGACCCAACTAGAGATGTTGTATACCAAATATGAAAGGATTCTGATAGGTGGATCTGAAGAAGAAGACTTTTAAAAGAAATTTCCTCAAATTGCACTAAGTTAAAATTTGGGCTCCCATAGGAAGCCAAATATCAACCCATAGACCAGATTTGGACAAACTTGAATTGGACCCTCCTAGAGATGTTGTATACCAAATATGAAAACATTCTGACTACAGGGTCTAAAGAAAAGGATTTTAAAAAACAAATTCCCTATATTGCACTAAGCTGATATTCGGGGTCCCATGAGGAGCCCAAAAATTTATACAGGTAAGCAATTTGAACAAACCTGAAACTAACCCACCTCAAGATGTTGTATACCAAATATGAATGCATTCTGACTGGTGGATCTGAAGAAGAAGATTTTTAAAGAAATTTCCTCATATTTCACTAAGTTAAAATTCAGGATCTCATAGGGAGCCCAAATATAAACCCAGGGACTCGATTTGAACAAACTTGATTCTGCACCCCCCCCCACCCCCACCCCCCTATAGATGTTGTATACCAAACATGAAAGGATTCTGACTGGTGGAGCTGAAGAAGAAGATTTTTAAAGAAATTTCCTCAAATTGTATGAAGTTAAACTTTGGGCTTCAAGAGAGAGCCCAAATACTAACTCAGGGACCCGATTTGTACAAACTTGAATCTGACCCCCTTATAGATGTTGTATACAAATATGAAAGGATTCTGACTGGTGGATCTGAAGAAGAAGATTTTTAAAGAAATTTCCTCAAATTGCACGAAGTTACACTTTGGGCTCCAATAGAGAGCCCAAATACTCACTCAGGGACCTGATTTGTACAAACTTGAATCTGCCCCCCCCCCCCCCCTTCACCCCCCCTCCCCCCCCCCCACCCCCTATAGATGTAGTATACCATATATGAAAGCATTCTGACTGGTGGATCTGAAGAAGAAGATTTTTAAAAAAAGTTAAAATTCGATCTCCTACAGGGAACCCAATTATTAACCCAGAGACTTGATTTGAACAAACTTGAATTTGACCCCAATAGAGATGTTATATACCAAATATCAAAAGATTCTAAATGATGGTTCTGGAGAAGAAGATTTTCGTAATTTTAAAAAAAAAATTATGGGTGCAATCAGAGTAATGCCCCCTGTGGACGCGGAAAGTTTATTTGTACAAGCTTGAATTGACGTATGATAAGGAACATGCACACCAAATCTGGTTCAATTTGGTCCAGTAGTTTGGGAGGAGAAGTTGATAATGTAAAGTTCATGACAGACGACGCCGGATGGCAAGTGATAAGTTAAGCTCCCTTCGGTAAGCTAATAAAAACATGTAACAACACAACATATAATCTTTATCAGTATTACATACTTTGGGGTCTGCTACCTACCTGTTCCATAACTTTATCAGCAAAAATCTCTTGAAGACGGGATATTTCTATAACTTTTCCTTCTATCTGCCTAAAAGTTAAAAAATTTATAGTAATTTATATATTTTTTATACTTACCAATGACCCAGACTTAGCTGGTGCTAACTCCAACAAAACCAGGGCCAAACACAAATTTTGCCCCCCAATCCCCAAAATTTGCATCCAAAACAAAAAGAAATCATGTCCTAAAGGACCTCCATAGTACGCCTCTACTGCGCATGCGCAGTGACGCAGTCGTCCCGAAATTGGCGCCAATTATCATTCTTACTGGCAGTGCCTGGTCAGCGCTATGTACTCAGCGGGGAGGCAAGAGTTCCCAACTCCAGGGAGGGCCATCCCCGTCTGGGTCATTGGTAAGTATAAAAAATATATAAATTACTATAAATTTTTTAACATTTTTATACTGTACCAATGACCCAGACTTAGCTGAATAGTAAACAGGCTGGAGGGCCTAGGACATAGAGGAAAATCCAATAAGCTCAATTATATAGTAAAGAGGTAACCCCTTAAGGAGAAAAGGAGTATTAGGCTTTACATGTATCTTTCTTATTTAATATTAAATTAGAAAGATACACTACCCTTAATAATTGAGCACAATAACATTCATGTTCTCTATTAACATCCAGTATAACCCTTATACTAATTATTTTTAAAGCAAGCCAATAAATAAAGTAGTCCAGAGAATTGAGACTCTTTATAATCATTTAAAAGTGTCCGAGTATTGTATATTAAAGCCCGTTTGACACTTGACATATACAAATGCTTCACACCAAGCTACACTTTAAAAATAAGACATGAATGAATTTAAACATTAATATTACACTTTAAAACCATCCCGGAAGCGACTCAGAAATACTGACTTGGAGGAGGCATTCCCTTGCTTTTCACTATAAAGCAGGTGACCTAAGGGAACACCCGCCCCCCCCCCCCCCCCTTCCCCTTGCCCTGGGTCAAATAGCCCAGAGCGAAGAGGGCAGCCGGACGGAGTCACTGCCGGAACAGAAAGCCTGCATAACTATAGTTGCAACTGTTTAGTGGACGACATTCTGAGCAACAGATAACGGACCTAAAC
Organism: Pictodentalium vernedei; assembly: GCA_031216915.1. Classification (NCBI taxonomy): domain Eukaryota; kingdom Metazoa; phylum Mollusca; class Scaphopoda; order Dentaliida; family Dentaliidae; genus Pictodentalium; species Pictodentalium vernedei. The sequence goes on from CM062295.1 coordinate 580,951,604, forward strand.
AATGCAGGTCTCCAGAAAAGGACTCAATATTTCTGAGATAAAAATTCGTAAATGTGGATGGCTGAGACCAATAAGCAGCCTTCATTAAATCTGTAATAGCAACACTATTAGCATAAGCCCAGGAAGTAGAAAGAGCTCTTACTTCATGAGCAGAAATCTTAAGCACAGACTGCTGAGAAGAAGATAAATCTTCATAAGCAGTACGGATAGTTAACTGAATCCATCTAGCAATAGAATTGACTGAAATGTCCTTTCTATTAGGCATCAAAGACAGAAAGAAACGTTTCCGTCCCTTTCTGATAAACTGAGATCTCTGTTTATAGATACGTAGTGCTCTAACAGGACAGAGTAAAGGCCTACGCCCGTCTGAAGACGGAAGAGCCTTAATAACAATAGGTTCCGGATATTTATTAGGAGCCTGATTCTTAGCTAAAAAACCCACATTAGTAGTGAAGGTGATAGTGTTCCCAACACTACGATAATGAGAATCATCCACCGATAGTGCATGAAGCTCACTGACTCTTCTGGCAGAAGAGAAAGCTAAGAGAAAAGCTGTCTTATAAGATAAGAATTTGAAATCTACTGTCCCAAGAGGTTCAAATGGCTTTTCCTTCAATTTAAGGAGAACCCAAGCTAAATTCCACTTAGGAATTAATCTAAGAGTTCTGGGTCTATTTATCGAAAAGTTTCTAACCAATTTCGATAAAGAGACATTAGATCCAATTTGTAAACTATCATGATGTGCATAGGTATCAGATAACATAGATCTATAACCCTTTATAGTAACAGGCTGCAGTTTGATTTCGTCAAACAAGTATACTAGAAAGTTTGCAATGTCTGGTATAGAGGGATCAAATATATCTACAGAATGATCCCTACACCAACGACGAAAAACCTTCCACTTAGCCGCATAGTTTAGCGAAGAGGAGGTCCTCCTACAGTTAGAAATCGCGTCCACTGCTCGTCCTGTAAAGTGCTTGCCATGCAAGAAGGACCGCACAACGGAAAAACGTGAAGGTTGAGACCTTGCGGGTTGTGATGGAGTTGGCGCGATTTCCCCTGCGAAAGAAGATCCTCTCGTGGAGGAAGCTTCCGCGGTAGGTCCCACAACAGACACCTGAGTAGATTTATCCACAGTCTCTGTGGCGACAGAGATGCTACCAACAGAATCTTGCATTGAGATTGTTTTATCTTTAGCAATACTTGTTGAATTAACGGCGCTGGAGGATACGCATATCCTATCATTCCGTCCCAAGGGATCGACAGAGCGTCTACTGCAAATGCTCTTGGATCCGGACACGGAGACACATACGTCTGCAACTGATTGTTGAGATGTGTCGCAAATAAGTCTATCATTGGCCGTTCCCATTGGTAGCAAATCTGATTGAATACTTGTTTGTTGAGAGTCCACTCCGACGGCAACAAGCGACCCTTTCGTGAAAGGGAGTCTGCTAGCACATTCAGACGACCGGTATGTGACGGACCGAAAGAAGAACGTGATGTTCTAACGCAAACAGAAGGATTCTTTCCGTTAGATTGAACAACGGAACTGAATGAGTGCCTCCCTGATTCCGTATATACGCCACTACTGTCATATTGTCGGATAGGATTTGGACATGAGCATCGTGAATAATGTCCATCCAGTGACGTAACGCAAGCCAAATTGACATCATTTCCTTGATGTTTATGTGCTTGCACAGGAATTGCGGATCCCAAAGACCCTGGCATCTCGAATCCGTTGGGATTAATGATGCACCTCAACCTGTTTGACTGGCATCCGTCATAACGGTAAAACTCGGATCCGGCAACTGCAGCGGAACTCCTTGAGTTAACCACTGAATGTTTGCCCAAGTCTGAATCTCTTGTTTCACTTGATCTGACAAGAGAACGTCTACATCGAGCGAATGAATTTTCACACTCCAATTCTGAGTCAGGAAAATTTGAAGAGGACGTGTGCGTAGCCGCCCCATCGGAATGAGATCCGCGGCGGCTCCGCACAGACCTATCAGTCTCATAAATTCTCTCGCCGTGACTTTGTCTGCGTGCAGACAATAGCGAGCGTAACAACTGACTAATTTCGCTCTGGTTAACTGCAGATGAACGAGATTGTTGTGCGTCTCGAAGCTCATTCCAAGATGAGTGAATGACTTGGACGGCACCAGATCCGACTTCTCCTCGTTTACTATAAAACCGAGACGTCGGAGCAATAGAAGAAGATTCTGAACATCGTTCTGAAGCGTTAACTCGTTACCGTACCTCTGAAGAATGTCGTCCAGGTAGGCCGACGTTACCGCAGACGAATGAGCTCGGAAGTAGATCATTACCGAGTTCATTACCCGAGTGAAAGCCCAGGGTGCTAGATTCAATCCGAAGCACATCGCCCAGAATTGATACACCACTCCTAGGACTGCGAAGCGTAGATACTTTCGGAATGTCGGATGTACCATGACGTGAAAGTACGCATCTTTGAGATCTATGCTCGTTGCATAATCATTCACCCGAATACTCGCTCTGACCGATCGAATCGTCTCCATATAAAACTTCGGAGCGACGATCAGCTTGTTTATCCAGCTCAAATCTATGACTGGACGGAACGAGCCATCTGGTTTCGGAACCAGAAACAGATGGCTGTAGAATCCCAGAGATTCCTGGTTTTCTACGACCTCTACCGCGTTCTTCATTAAAAGAGACTGCACCTCTGATAACAGAGCTCTCTTTTCTGTGGATTTGACGGAAGATGAGTCCACTTTGGACTTCGAGTTAATGGAGGCTTTCGTTTGAAGGATATCTTTAGACCTTCCGAAGTCACTCCTCTCACCCAAGGGTCGTCCGTAATTGACGCCCACTCTTGTGAAAAACTCGACAACCTTCCGCCAACCGGAACGCGATAGAGGTTTAAGCCATCACCTCCTGGACCTGCGAGGCCTGCGGTAGGAGAAACCACGTCTTCCACGACCCGCACCTCGCCTCGTCGACCTCGGGGCGTCCGACCGATTGTCCCGGCCTGAAGGACGTCCCGAACGAGAGTCGCTATCCTGACGGTCTCTCGAATAAGACCAAGAGGACGCACCGGAACCTCTATAGGAACCTCTCTTGGGCGCATTAGACCCAGAAGTGCCTGTCTTATTCGTGTCTGCTGTATCCGACTTTTTAGGAGCCGATCTGAACAACAGAGAATCATTAGCTTTCTTTTTAATTTTATCATAAATAGCGGAAAGCTTGCCGTCAAAGAGAAGTTCTCCTGAGACCGAAGCGACTCTAAGAGAGTTCTTCACCTTAGAATCCACTAGTGTGGATGTAGCTAGGGCTGCGTCACGTCTAACCAACTCCAGATTTGCCACTGAAAGGGCGGAGTTACACGTGGAATAAGCTACTGCCCTTGAAAGAAGTCTTAAAGAGGATTGTATATCCTGAAACTCTTCCCCTTGAAGGCGCAGTGATAACGCCTTAGTAAGGTGATCTGCGTAAGATAAGGCATCTAAATTGGCTCTGTTAGATGCAATAGCTGTTTCCAACACCGCGGTTGGAATAGAAGCTGACGACGGTAATGATAGCTCTAAGTCTTCCGCCTCGTCGTCCATACGCAGAGGAACTCTCGGTATACCCTGTCCTGCCGTATCGAATTTATTCCTTGCATTAATGAAAGGCAGGTTCAGAGTATTAGCGGACAAGAAACCTGCTTTCCCCGTCCTGGAAGCAAGTTTAAAAATAGCGTCGTTCAATAATTCAAATGTTCTTGCAACATTATTGGACTGCGACGGAAACTCAGGAGCGATGTCCCTGAACCGCTCAAAAAATTCAGAGTCCAATGACGCTATAATTCTCTTGTCCGGAAGCGCAGCAGTCTGGCCCGACGGAACAACTTGAGGGAGAAAGTGCCGGATGAAGTCCACGGCAGCTTTATGTTGTTCCGAAAGGGATAGCTCCAATTCATCCGTATCCCTTTCACCATCCGGTCGGACCTCCCGATGTTCCCGGTCGTCCGCCCCCGATGCTTCGGCGGAGCGTACCGACCCAGCGCCGTCGGATAATTCTCGATCCGACACCGTTCCTGTCGGCTGCTGGGATGCTGCGATAAGCTGTGCTATCTGCACAAGAATGTCCGACGTCGAGACCTGCGGAGGCGCAGTCTTTCGCTGCTTCGCCGAGGGCAGCTCCGCATCAGATGGCTCCCGCATACTTTTCCTATGCGAACGTCCGGAGTCCATCGGTCTCGAATCCCTGGCTGCCGGATGGTGTGACCTGGTTGCCGAAGAATCCTTCATTCTGGACCTGGACGAGCTAGGAACCGGACTAAAAGGCTTCCTCCGTTCTCGTTTACTATCCGCCGTCACTGGGTGTGCATCTATTATGTTTATAGTGCTCGCATCACCCAAAATTTCCTCTTGGACCGCATCGGACGAACCCGGCTGCCGAACCATTCGGTGAATGGACGCTACACCGGGCGAGCTAGCGGACGACATTTGTCTAATCTCCATGAGCACTTTTGCCGCTAGCTCTGAATTCATTTGTGACGACGGACGCACACTTGAAGAAGATAACATGGAAACATCACCCTGTTCTGGTTCCTCTGAAATAGAAACTGAGAGAGTAGAGTGACCTTGTGGAGAAAGAGCCGGCATAGCTCTTTCTCCAGAAACAACATATCGTGACACACATTTCCAATGTTTCTCATCCCAATGTTCACATATAGGACAGGGATTAATGCGAGAACACTGACTACAATTAATACAATGATCATGAAAGTCAGAGGAAGATTTCTTCCTATTCCAATTTGAACAATGTCCCTTCATTGTGAAAGAACAACAATAAGTCCTAGTTACTCGCAAAAACCCCTGACACAAAGATACATAATAACATGATCCATTAATAAATGAAAAAACAATTGCAAAACAAAATAATTTTGAAAAAATATTTTTTCAGAAAAGCCCAAGTTGCTGAAAAGTAACGTTGAGCCCCGATGGATCCGATGGCAAAGTGTGGTCAAAAATTTTAAAATTATATAAAATAATTAATGAGACACTTTCGGATAATATAAATGTATCTTATAATGAGATAAACTACCACAAAGGCAAACAGCCCCCCTCAAAAAAGGCTGTTGCCAATGAAAACAAACAGTGTAAACACACCAGAAAACATGACTCCAGGCACTGAAAAAACTGGCCCGGAATCAGTCATCAATTACACTCTATCTGATGCAAAACAGAGACTCCCAGGGGAGAATCTGTAGAACATCAGATGGAAGATGCAGAACACAAACGTTATACACCCATGGGTGAAAACGTAACTATGGGGAAAATAACAGAAAACATTCTGTAACCAAGCAACTCTCCCAGGAAATTTTAGAAAAGAAACTTCTCACAAATATGCCAAAAGCATGGGAGAATTGCCAGGGGGGACTTTAGAAGGCTAGGGGAGAGGAAACACTGAATAAGCAGTGCAACAATTAGCAAGAATGACAACAAGAGGCCCATGCCTCGAAAATAGGCAACTTAACATAATTTCATCAAAAAATTTTAAGTACAGCCCTGATTATTTTTTGCCACTTCTTTTTCCTCTCCTCCTTCTATCCTCCTTAGAATCACATTTTCTCCAAAAATTACGTGTCTGGCATCCTTTAAACTGAGATTTACAAGCACAAAGATCAGTGAGATGTTGACTGATGAAGGGCCAAACAGAGAATGATAATTGGCGCCAATTTCGGGACGACTGCGTCACTGCGCATGCGCAGTAGAGGCGTACTATGGAGGTCCTTTAGGACATGATTTCTTTTTGTTTTGGATGCAAATTTTGGGGATTGGGGGGCAAAATTTGTGTTTGGCCCTGGTTTTGTTGGAGTTAGCACCAGCTAAGTCTGGGTCATTGGTACAGTATAAAAATATAGATAAACAAGATATAGTTAGTTATATTTATTTATTGACGTTTAAGGTCACATATTTATGCACAATGGCTAATCATGACCGTGACAGTTTTACGGGTGGAGGAAGCTGGAGTACCTGGAGAGAACCACCGAGCAACGACGAGCAGCTGCCAGCTCCCCAACATCGTAACTCCGCACTGCAGCACAGGCAGGGTTAGATTGGTTGAAGACATGCGTACCATCGACATGCAGTACGCCTTAGTACACGGCGTCATCGTGCCCCCAGATATAGTTAGTTAAATTCACAACTGATGTGTGAGAAATTTTCACTTCTTAACTCTATAGTACGGCCTCGACAAATCTCCTGAATTCCCACCAGCCCTCAGGGTCTAAACGTCCAGTGGCTTAGCAGTGATTTCTAGTCAAGTCTTGGCTGCCTTTACAGACTAACAGACTTGACTAACAAGTGCACCGCCAGGCGATGGATCAATATACGGCCGCCTATGAAGAAACTGCGCTTGTGAATAAATTTTTAGTTGAACAAAAGGTCAATAATTCCTTCAAAAATAATTGTACATTCCTGGCTTATGACCCATTAAAGTTGAATATATTGTTTTCAAGTTATTGCGTGGAGAATCAAAAGTCACCCAAACTGCCAGACGGTTGCCATGGTGGCCATATTGGACATGCCAGAATGCTGGTTATCGAAAGGAACCAACCTCTAGTCATGACTAATCAACCATAAAAAACAGTATCTGTTGGATGTACTGTTTTCAAGTTATAGCATGGACAAATAAAAGTTGATGGATGGATGAACAGACGGACAGATGGACAGATGGATGGATGGATGGAAATTGATGCTGGTTATTGAAAGGAACCACCATCTAGTCGTGACTAATCAACCATAAAAAAATACTATCTGTTGGATGTATTGTTTTCAAGTTATCACGGTGGCAAACAAAAGTTAACGAAAATTCAAGATGGCTGCCACGGCGGCCATATTGGACATGCCAGAATGCTGGTTATCGAAAGGAACCATCCACTAGTCATGATTAATCAACCATAAAAAAGCAGCATCTCATGGATCCATAGTTTTCAAGTTATTGCGTGGACAATCAAAAGACCCTGAAAATCCAAGATGGCTACCGTGGTGGCCATATTGGATATACCAGAATGCTGGTTATCGAAAGGAACCATCCTCTAGTCATGACTAATCAACCATAAAAAAATAGTATCTGTTGGATGTATTGTTTTCAAGTTATCGCGTGGACAAACAAAAGCTAATGGATGGACAGACGGACAGATGGACGGATGGACATTGCTATACCATAATACTGCCAGCTCATATGAGCGGCCGTATAAAAAGACCAACAATAAATTATGGTGCATACTGAATATCCTGTAGCTATGCTACAATGTGTAATAATGAGGTAATCTGAAGGAAAAGTAATTGTAACAGGCACCAACCTTTAACCCTTTACTTAAACTGGAAGTCAGACAACACTTGGAAATAAAATTGTTGAATAACTAATTTTTTTTTCATTTTTTGCATCAGAATAGCTTATGTCCCCTCATTGAACAAAAAAATGGAAAATAAATAATGAAAATTGAATGGGGATTTTTGCAAATTGCACTGGGCAGTTTTGGGCATTATGTTGGGTAAAGGGTTAACAAAAAATCATCCAATCATTCTAAGTAACAAGAGTCTTTTTCAACACACTTCTTTATAGTCAGATATCTGAAAATGTTTCAATAGTCTATCCCAAATGATATTAAATATAATCTGGTAATTTAGAAGAGGGCAGCACACTTGATAACAACATTTTTAACGATGACCATCTGCCAACAGAAGCTCAGGCGAGTTATCTTCGATGACAAGTTTTTATGCCTGGTTACTAGTAAGTTGACAATGTCTGTGGCCATGTGGATGGAAGTTGGTAATTATGGAATGGTATTTTCATGGAATCTCTGCAGTTGTTTGTGGGTGCTTAGACCTCACAAAGTAGATCTTTTGTTTCTCAGGCCATTTTTCCGTAAAACTGCATGTGGGCAGGTGTTTTTTGGTTTTATTTTTTTTATTTTTGTAACTATTTCTTGCCATCAAAAGTTCATGTTCTTGGTTTGTTTTATGTTTTTGGCATCATAATCTACAGAATAGCAAGGGTGTGGTGTATTTCGTCCTTGAGTTACACTTAAGGGACAAATTTATCAATTTTATTAACTTTGGTAAAATATCAGACACAGACTATTCAATTTTTATTTTTTTAAGTTTGCGTTAGTTATAAAAAGAAGGCATGTGGCAGCCAAAAGGACCATGTGGGAGGTCCTGAGAAACAGATTTTTAACTTTGTTAGGCCTTACTATGTTTGTAAATTGTTTGCGATCACATTTGCCTTTACTCAGCCCTACTCATTCGAACAATTCCTTTCAATTTTTTTATTAGTATTAACTATAATTAGAATATTAGGCCATAAAAAAAAGAATCTCTGTTTCTCAGGCCCACGTGCATGGTCATTTTTGCTGCACATGCAACCTTTTTATCACCTCCAAAAATCTTTTAAAATTCAAGTTATTATGCTCATTTCGGGAAATCGATGGTACCAATGCTTACGTTAGTGAATTTTAAATACCACACACTCTGCATTTATTCTACAGCATACTTTGATAAAGTGAGTAGGTTTTAGCAATACTCAAGTCAGAAAATGTTTTATACCGTAAAAAGTAAGTGTAACGACAGACAGAGTGGCAGTGTCTTTCAGATTACAAAGGGGAATGGTTGATTCGCACCAACCTTGAGAAACTTTGCAGAGTCAGGCGCAGTGTTGAATGGAACACATTCTCCAGACATTGGGTTTTTGGGGTTCTTTTTTGTAAATGGCCGTCATTGTGTTATACTAAACTGTGTATCGAGTTGACCAGTTATGGAATTAAGTGAATTTTGGGAGCAGGATAATTGTTTGAATCAATGATATATCAAACAATAACCTTTGATTGATATAAAAGTAACATCTGCAATTGAAAATAAATTGTATATTATTAGCTGTGTGCAGTCGAATTGGGAAAAAAAACACGAAACATTTATTCGTTTTGTATTTAATTTTTCAGAAAAGTTAAAATTTTTTTAGTAATTTATATATTTCTTAGACTTACCAATGAACCAGACTTAGCTGGTGCTAACTCTAAAATATTTAGGGCCAAACACAAATTTTCCCCCCCAATCCCCAAAATTTGCATCTAAAACCAAAAATTACATGTCCTATATGGTCCTCCATACTTTTACTCCACTGCGCATGCGCAGTGTCAAGGAGGTCTCGAAATTGCCGCCAAAAATCATTCTTACAACCAGTGCCTGGTAGCGTTATGTACTCAGTGGGGAGGTATGAGTTCCGAACTCATGGGAGGGCCATCCCCGTCTGGGTCATTGGTAAGTATAAAAAATATATAAATTACTATAAATTTTTTAACATTTTTATACTGTACCAATGACCCAGACTTAGCTGAATAGTAAAAAGGTTGGAGGGCCTAGGACATAAGGAAAATCCAATAGGCTCAATTACCTATAACAGACCTATCCTCTCAAGGAGAAAAGGAGAGACAGGCTTTACATGTATTTTTCTTATTTGTATCAAAAAAGAAAGACACAACACCATTCTGTAATTGAGCACAATAACATCAATGATGTCTATAAACATCTACTATAACCCTTTATACTAATATTTTTAAAAAGGAAAGCCAATAAATACAGGAGTCTAGAGAAATGAAACTCTATATACTCATTTAAAAGTGTTCGAGGATTGTATATTAACGCCCAATTAATCACGTGATATATACAAATGCTTCACACCAATCAACACTTAAAAAATATTATACACATGAGTAAACATAGGCTTTACCCTTTAAAATCATCTCGGAACCGACTCGGAATTACTGACTCCAAGGGAGCTATTCCCATGCTTTACACTTTAAAGCAGGCGACCTAAGGGAACACCGCCCCCCCCCCTTCCCCTTGCCCTGTGTCAAATACCCCAGAGCAAAGAGGGCAGCAGGACAGAGTCACAGCCAGAACCGAAAGCCTACATAACTATAGTTGCAACTGTTTAGTGGACCACATTCTAAGTGAAAAATAACGGACCTAAACAACACAGATCTGCAGAAATGGGCTCCATATTCTCAGATACAAAATCGTGAAAGTTAAAAAATTTATAGTAATTTCTATATTTTTTATACTTACCAATGACCCAGACATAGCTGGTGCTAACTCTTAAAATATAGGGCCAAACACAAATTTTGCCCCCCAATCCCCAAAATTTGCATCTAAAACCAAAGAAAACATGTCCTGAAAGGCCCTCCACACTTCGCCTCTACTGCGCATGCGCAGTGTCAAGGACGTTCCGAAATTGGCGCCATTAATCATTCTAAAAACCAGTGCCTGGTAAGCGCTATGTACTCAGCGGGGAGGCAAGAGTTCCCAACTCCTGGGAGGGCCATCCCCGTCTGGGTCATTGGTAAGTATAAAAAATATAGAAATTACTATAAATTTTTTAACATTTTTATACTGTACCAAAGATCCAGACATAGCTGAATAGTAAAAAGGCTGGAGGGCCAAGGACATAGAGCAAAATGGAATACGCTCAATAATATAAAATAGAGTCATCCCCTGTAGGGAAAAAGAAGTAATAGGCCTTACATGTATCTTTCTTATTTATGATAAATTAGAAAGATACAACACCTTCCAAAATTGAGCTTCATACATCCATGTACTCTATTAACATCATTATAATCCTTATACTAATAATTTTTAAAGTAAGCCAATAAATAAAGTAAGTCTAGAGAATAGAGACTCTTATACTCCTAAAAGTGTCTGAGGATTGCATAATCATGTCCGTTGACATATGCAATAATCAAAAGCTATACTTTAAAAACTAAGACTTGAATGAATTTTAAAAACCTAAACTTCTCACTAAACAACCATCCCAATAACAGCTCAGAATTACTAACTCCGGAGGAGGTATCCCCTTGTTTTCATAGTAAAACAGGTGACCCAAGGGAACACCCTCCCCCCCCCCCCTTTCTCTTGCCCTGGGTCAAATAGCCCAGAGCGAAGAGGGCAGCAGAACGGAGACACTGCCGAAACAGACAGCCTACCTAGCTATAGTAGCAACTGTAAGTGAATGACATTCTGAGCAGTAGATAATAGACCTAACAATAGAGGCCTCCAGAAATGGACTCGATATTTCTGAGATAACAATTCATGAATGTGGATGGCTGAGCGCAATGAGCAGCCTTCAAAAATCTATAATAGCGACACTATTAATGTAAGCCCAAGATGTAGAAGAACTCTTACTTCATGAGCCGAAATCTTAAGCACAACTGCTAAGTCAATGATATACCATAAGCAGTACCGATAGTTAATAGAATCCATTAACAATAGAATGGAGCGTAACATCCTTCTATTAGGCATCAAAGACAGAAGAAGCTTACGCCCATAGTAATAAACAGATATCTGTTTATAAATACATAAACTCTACCCGGAAAGAGTAAAGGCCTATGCCCGTACGAAGACGGAAGGACCTTAATAACAATAGGTTCCGGATATTAGGAGCCTAACTCTTATGCAAAAATCCAACCTAAATAGTAACGGAATAGTGATTCCGAAACTACGAAAGTGAAAATCATCCATCGATAGTGTATGAAACTCACTGACTCTACAGTAAAAGAGAAACCAACAGAATTACTGTCTAAAAGGTCAGAATTTGAAAACTACTGTTTCCAGAGGCTCAAATGATTACTTAGCTAAATAAGAACCGAAGTTAAAATCCATATAGGAATTTAATCTAAAGATTCTAAGTCTATTTATCAAAAAGTTACTAACTGACTTAGATAAAGAGACATAAGACTCAATTGTAAACTATCCTAGAGTGCATAGGTATGAGGTAACATAAACCTATAACCTTAATAATAACAGGCTGCAGTAGATCTTGTGAAACAAGTATACTAAAAAATTGCAATGAGTAGTATGGAGGGATCAACAATATGAACATAATGATCCCTACACCAATGATGGAAGAGCCTCCACTTTAGCCGCATAGAATAGCGAAGAAGAGGATCTCCTATAGTAAGAAATCGCGTCCAAAGCTCGTCCAGTACAATGCTTACAATGCAATACGGACCACACAACGGAATACATGAAGGTTGCGACCTTGCGGGTTGTGATAAAGATGACACGATTTACCCAGTGAAAAAAGATCCTCACATTGAGGAAGATTTCACGTTAAGTCCCACAGTAGACAAGAGAGTAAATTACCCATGATCTCTGTGAAGATAGAGATGCTATCAACAGAAATGTATTGTGGTTGTTTATCTTAGCAATACCTGCTGAAACAACAGCGCCGGAGGATACGCGTATCCTATCATTCCGTCCAATAGATCAATAGAGCGTTAACAACATTAGCTCAGAGATCTGGACAAGCCAACACATACGTCTGCAATAGATTAGCAAGCTGTGTCATAAATAAATCATCATTGGGCGGTCCCTTAGATAGCAAATCTGATTGAATACTTGTTTGTTGAGAGTCCATTCTGACAGCAACAAGCGACCCCTAAGTGAACGGGAGTCCGGTAAAACAATCAGACGACCCGGAATATGACGGACCAAAACAGAAGTTGGTGCACTATAACCAACAGACAGATTCTTTCCATTAAATTGAATAATGGAAACGAAAGAGTGCCTCCCTGGTTCCGGAGATACGCCACTACTGTCGAATTAACGGACAGGATTTGGGTATGCGTTTCTGAATAATGTTCATGCAATGACATAAAGCAAGCCTAGAAAACATTATTCTGCGGAAGAAAATTGGTTGCTAAGAGACTGCGGAACCCAAAGACCCTGGCACTTCGAATCCGTTGGGATCAGTATTATATCCCAATCTGTTTGACTGGCAACCGTCATAACAGCAACACTCGGGTCCGGCAACTGCGGTGGCACTCTCTGAGTCAACCACCGAATGTTTGCCCCAGTCTGAATCTCTTGTAACACTAGATAGACAAGAGAACGTGTAAATCGAGCAATTCATGGATTGCCGAAAAGTTGCCGTCGAAGAGAAGTTCCTCCGAGAACGAAGCGACTCTGAGAGAGTTCTTAACCTTACTATCCACGCGTGTGGATGTAGCTAGGGCTGTGTCACGTCTAACCAACTCCAATCAGCCACTGAAGGGCGGAGTTATACGTGAACAAACTACTGCCCTCAAAAGAAATTACATTGAGAATAATATCCCGTAAATCTTTTCTTGAAGACGTAATGATAACGCCTCAGTAAGGCGGATTACGTATGATAAAGCGTCTAAGTTAAGTCTACTATACATCATGTCGTTTCCAACATTGAAGTTGGAAAAGACATAAACGGCGAAAAAGAATATTTCCAGTCTTTAACCACACCGTTTAGATGCATATGAACTCTCGGTATGCCCTGCTCTGCCAAAATAAACTATTCGTATAAATGATAAAACGGCAGAAATGAGCAACGCGGACAAGAAACTAAACTATCATGCTTGGTAGCAGGCTTGTATGCATATATAGCGTCGAAAAATAAAACACATGTTGTAATGACATTATTGGACTGCGTCGGTAAGTCAGGGACAATGTCCCTGAACCGATCGAAAAATCCGAGTCCAATGACGCTATAAGTCTCTTATCCAAGATCGCAGCAATGAAGTCCGAAATAACAATCACTGGAAGATAATGCCAGAAGATATGAAAAGCAGCTTCCAATACTACTAAAGGGAAAACTCGAAAACTTTCGAATCCCTTTCGCCATCCTGTCGGACCCTATAAAGCGTTCGGTCATCCGTACCTGATGCAACCACGGACCGCACCGATCCAGCGCCGTCGGATAATTCCTGATTCGCCAAAAAACTGTCAATTACTGGGATGCTGCGAAACAACTGTGCTAACTCGGATAGCACGTCCGTCACTGAGGCCTGAGGAGAAGCGGTCCTACAATGCATTGCCGCTGGAAGCTCCGTGATCGTTACCCCGTGCATACTACCAATATGCGAGCGAACGGAGTGTATAGGCCTCGTGTCCCTTGGCTACCGGATGGCGCGACCTATTCGCCGTGGAATCACTGAATGACGAAACTGATCGGATACTCGAGGTCACGTAGCCAATGTGCAGTCGTGTGCCCTGCTGTGAGGATGAGGAAGCATCAAGGACAGTCTCTAGGACTGTCAATATAACGGAGCGTCCCGACCGACAGACATATGCTCCGAATGTAAAATATCTGAACCACAACATGCGGTCCCCTATGTTGTTGGACGAGAGAGGGACCTCTCTCGCTCACAGCCCGGACGGACCTGGACAAGCCAGGAACCGGACTAACAGGCTTCCTCCGATCTGTCCTCAATCTGTCGTCACTGGGTGAGTACTAAAGTAATTAAAGTGCTCGCATCACCCAAATCTCCTTCCTAGACCGCAACGGACGAACCCGGCAGCCGAACCATTCGATGAATGTACGCTACACTGGGTGAGCTAGCGAATGTCACTCCGTAGGCGATAGACATATTCCATGAGCACTTATTGCCGCTAGCTCTTCATTAACTATGATGACAGAGGCACACTTTTGAAAGACATCTCCGTAACTTTGCGAACAAGAAACCAGAAATGCTTGGTTATAGCAAGCATAAAATAATAATATATATAGCGTCGTTCAATAATTCGAAAGTTTGTGTGACATTATTGGACTATGTCGGAACTGAGGGACGATGTCCCTGAACCGAACCAAAAATTTCTAAGTCCACCGACGCTATCAGTTTCTTATCTGGCATCGCAGCATTCTGGTCCGACGAAAGAAGCTGTAGAAGACCAAGTCAGATGACATACACAACAGCATATGTTGTTCCGAAAGGGAAAGCTCGAAATCCTCCAAATCCCTTTCAGTATCCCGTCGGACCGGATGAAATTTTCGGACGTCCGTACCTGCTTCCGCGGAGCGTCCTGACCCAGCATCGTCGGATAAAAAATATGCGACAGATTCAGTTGATGCTGGGATGCTGCGATAAAATGTGCTATTTAGGAAAGCACGTCCGTTCCCGAAGCCTGTGCAGTAGCGGTCTTACGATGCATTGCCGCCGGAAGCTCCGTGTACGTTGACTCCCGCACACTTCCTATGCGAGCGTCCGGAGTCTGCAGGCCTCGTGTCCCTGGCTACCGGATGGTGTGACCTGGTCGCCGATGAATCTCTGACTGGCGAAGCTGACTGGATATCCGTGGTCACGTAGCCAAGAGCGGTCGTGTGCGCAACTATGAGAATGAGGAAGCCTTATTGACAGTCTACTCCAGACTGACTATATGTCGGAGCGTCCCGAGCGACGGACGTATGCTCCGAATGCGAAACATTTTGTACCACAACATCTGGGGCCAGATGTTGTTGAACGAGAGAGGGGCCTCTCTCGCTTGCCATCCGGATGGACCGGAACGAGCTATGAACCGGACTAAAAGGCTTCCTCCGTTCTCCCTCCGATCCGCCGTCACTGGGTGTGCATTAGGTTGATTTATAGTGCTCGCATCACCCCAAAATTCCTTCTAGACCGCAACGGACAAACCCGGCTGCCGAACCATTCGGTGAATGGACGCTACACCGGGCGAGCTAGCGGACGTCAAAGGCCGTCGAACCTACTAGGGTCCCCTTAGGCAATTGGCGTATTTACATGAGCACTTTTCCGCTAGCCCTTCATTAATTGTGACGACGGAGGCACACTGTTGGAAGACATCACAGATACATCACCCTAATCTTGATCGTCTGAAATAGAAATTGATAAAGTAGAGTGACCCTGCGGGGAAAGGACCGGAGTGTCCAATTCCCCAATAACATACCGTGACATACGCTTCCCATATTGTCATCGAAATCATACGATACAGAACAGGAGTTAATGCGAGTACACTGACCACATATAGAATGATTATAAAGTCAGAGGAAGACTTCCTCTTATTACAATTGATCAATATCCTTTCAAAGTGAAAAGAAAACAAGTCCTGGTACTCGCACTAACCCCTGGCAATCAAAATACATAATAATAATATGATCCATTAATATAGAAAAAATAATTGAAATCAAAATATTTTGAAAAAATATTTTTTCAGAACAGCCCAAGTTTCTGAAAAGTAACGCTGAGCCCCAATGGATCCCAAGCCTAAGTGTGGACAAAAATTTTAAAAATATTTTAAACAATTTATTCAACACTTACGAACAATAATAATGTATCTAGTTATGATTAAAATAACATCAAGATATTATTTTCCAGAAATCCCCCCCTCACACAGAGGGCTGTTGTAAATGTAAACAATGAGTGTAAAAACACTAAAATAAGACTCCAGGCACCCAGGCCCGAAATCAGTTACCAAAAATACACTATCTGATGCAAAACAGAGACTTCCAGGGAAGAAACTGCAGAACATCAGATGGTAGATGCAGAACACAACACCTAACCACCCGTAGGTGAAGACGTAAACATGGGGAAAAGAACAGAATTCATTCTGTTATTCAGCTAAAACTCCCAAGACAATTTAGTAATAATAATTACAAAAACTATGCCAAAAGCATGGGAGAATAGCAAGGGGGGACTTAAAGGACAGGGAGAGAGGAAAACACTTAAAAAACAGTGTAACTAAATAATCAGAATGACAACAAAATGGCTGCTGCCTCGAAAATAGGTAACTTAACATAATTTCATTAAAAAATTTTAAGTTACAGCCCTGATAATATTCTGTCACACATTTTTTCCTCTCCTCCTTCTCTATCCTCCTTAGAATCACCATTTCACTAATATTTATGTGTCTGGCATCATTTAAACTGAGATTTACAAGCACAAAGATCAGTCAGATATTAACTGATGAAGGGCCAAACTTAGAATGATTAATGGTGCCAATTTCGGAACGTCCTTGACACTGCACATGCGCAGTAGAGGCGAAGTGTGGAGGGCCTTTCAGGACATGTTTTCTTTGGTTTTAGATGCAAATTTTGGGGATTGGGGGGCAAAATTTGTGTTTGGCCCTATATTTTAAGAGTTAGCACCAGCTATGTCTGGGTCATTGGTACAGTATAAAAATATGGAGGGCTAAGACCAATATGCAGCCCTCTTTAGATCTGTAATAGCAACATTATTAGCTTAAGCCCATGATGTAGAAGAACTCTTACTTCATGAGCTTAAAACTAAAGCACAGACTGCTGAATGAAGATATAATCATAAGCAGAACTGATAGCAGATTGAATCCATCTGACCATAGAATGGACCGAAATGTGGAGGAAGCGTCCACGGCATGTCCCACAACAGACGCCAGAGTAAATTAATCCACAGTCTTTGTGGAGCTAGAGAAGCTACCAACAGAATTTGGATTGAAATTACACTTGAGTAATATCTGCTGAATCAACGGCGCTGGAAGATACGTATATCTTATTATTCCGTCTCACAAGATCGATAGAGCGTTTACTGCAAACGCTCGAAAATCCAAACATTGTGACACATACGTCTGCAACTGATTGTTGAGATGTGTCACGAATAAGTCGATCATTCGCCGCTCTCCTTGGTAGCAATCTGATGGAATATTCGTTTGTTCAAAGTCCATTCTGGCGACAACAAACAGCCCCTCCGTGAAGGGAGTCCGCTAATACGTTCAGACGACCTGGAATATGATGGACTGATAGGAGAACTTGATGTTCTAGTACCAACCGAAAGATTCATTCCATTAACATGACTAACAGGATGGAATGAGTGCCTCCATAATTCCGAAAATACGCTAATACCGTCGAGTTGTCGGACAGAATTAGCATATGAGCATTCTGAATAACGTTCATCCAATAACATAGCGCAAACCAAAATGACATCATTCTTGATGTTTGCGTGCTTGATAAGGAACTACGGAATCAAAAGACCCTGGCACTTCAAATCCATTGGGCTCAATGAAACGACCCAACCTGTTTGACTGGCATCCGTCCAAACTGTAAAACTCGGATCCGGCAATTGCAGTGGAACTACCTGAGTTAAGCACTGAAAACTTGCCCAAGTCTGAATCTCTTATTCACTTGATTTGACAAGAAGATGTCCGTATCGAGTGAAAGAATCTTCACCCTCCAATTCTGAATTAAAAGAAATTTGGAGAGGACAAATGCGTAACCGCCCCATCGGAATAAAATCGCGTCAGTTCCGCACAAACGTATTAGTCTCATGAGATCTCTCGCTGAGACCTTGTCTGAGCGAAGACAATAGCAGGCATAACAACTGATTAATTCCACTCTGGTTAACGGCAGATGAACGAGAATGTAATGCATCTCGAAGCTCATCCCCTGGTGGGTAAATGACTTGGATGAAACCAGATCCGACTTCTCCTCATTTACTTATGAAACCGAGACGTCGAATCAATAGAAGCAGAATCTGTACATTGTTCTGAAGCATTAACTCATTGCCATACCTCTTCAGAATGTCGTCCAGGTAGGCCAACGTTACCGCAGATGAATGAGCTCGGAAATGAGTCATTACCGAGTTTGTTATTCGAGTGAAAGCCCAGGGGCTAGATTCAGACCGAAACACATTGCTCGGTGCTGATACACAATTCCTATGATAAAGAAGCAAAGATACTTTCTGAACGCCTGATGTACCATGACATGAAAGTATGCAACTAGAAATCTATGCATGTAGCATAGTCATACACCCAAATACTCGCACTGACCGATCAGATGGACTCCATATAGAAACTTGGAGCCACAATCAGCTTGTTGTCCAGCTCAGATTATGAGTGGATGGAACGAGCCGTCTGGTTTTGGAACCAGAAAGGATGGTTGTAGAAACCTGGAAATTCCTAGATTTCTACGATCTCTATCGCGATTCTTCCAGAAGAGACTGGACTTCTAAAGGAAGCGAGCCTCTTCCCTGCGGACTTGACGGAAACTGAGTCCATCTTGGACTTCGAGTTAACATAAGTTACGTTTGAAGGAAATATAGTCCTACCGAAATCACCCTTCAAAACCAAGGGACGTCCGTAATCTACTCCCAAGTGGTTGAGAAACTCGATAGTCTTCCACTCACTGGTACATGATAGAGGATAAGACCAATACCTCCTGGTCCTGCAAGGCTAGCGGAAGGAGAAACCATGTCTTCCACGGCCCGCACCTCGCCACGTCGAACTAAGGGGGGTCTGACCGGATGTCTCGGTCAGAATTACAGCCCCTACCTGAGTCGCTACCCTGACGGTCTCTAGAGTAAGACCTAGAGGACGCCTAGCAACCTCTATAGGAACTTCCCTCGGACGTATTCGCCCCAGAAGTGCCTGTCCTACTTTCTCCGCTGAATCCAACTATATGGAAGCGGATTTGATTAGCAGAGAGATTAAAGCTTTCTTAGTTATCTGATAATAGACAGCGGAAAGCCTGCCGTCGAAGAGAAACTCTCCAGAGACCGGAGCGACTCTGAGAGAGTTTTTCACCTTACTATCCACACGTGTAGATGTAACCAGGGCCGCGTCACGTCTAACAAACTCCATATTGCCACTAAAGGACGGAGTTCTATGTGAGTCCCTTGAAAGAATTTATAAGGAGGATATACATCCTGGAATTCTTTTCCTTTCGAGACGTAATGATAACGCTCTGGTAAGGTGATCTGCATAGGATAATGTGTCTAATAAGCTAGCCGTATTAGACGATAGTGACGTTTCCAACATCATGGTTGGAATTGACATAGACGACAGTATAGACAACTCTAGGACTTAGGCCTGGTTGTCTAGACGCAGAGGAACTCTCGGAATGCCCTGTCCTGAATTATTCTATGAATTGATGAAAGGCAGATGTAGAGCACTTGCCAATATGAAACTGAACTTGCCCTATTGGTAGCAAGTTTATATATAGCGTCATATAATAGTTCAAATGTCTCCTGCGACATTTCTGGACTGTGACGGAAACTGAAGGACGATGTCCCTGAACCGATTAAGAAATCTGTGCCCAGTGGCGCTATCAGTCTCTTATTCGGCAATGCAGCATTTTGGTCCGGAGGAACAACGTCAGAAAAATAAAGCCGGATGAACTCCACGGCAATTATGTTGTTCTGAAAGGGAAAATTCAACTATTCCGTATCCCTTTCGCCATCCAGTCGGACCACTTGTAATACTTGGTTGTCCATGTCTGCATCTGCAGTGGAACATACCGACCCAGCTTCTACAGATAATTCCTGATCCGACAGAGTTTCTGTCGGTTGCTGCGATAATTTGTGCTGACTGCAAAAGCACGTCCGTAACGGAGGCCTGTGGAGCTGCGGTCTTACAATATTTAGCCGCTGGAAGCTTCTAAGACGCTGACTCCTGCATACTTTTTAATGCGAACGTCCGGAGTATGAAGGCCTCATATCCTTGGTGACCGGATGGCGTGACCTGGTCGCCGTGAATTCCTGGTCGGCGAGATTGGCTGGATATCACTGGTCACATAGCCAAGGTGCGGTCGTGTGTACTGCCGTGAGGATGAGGAAGCCAATAAAGCAGTCTCTCCGGACTGTCCGGAGCGTCCCGAGCGGTGGACGTATGCCCTGACTGAGGAACAGTCTGTACCACAACATCTGTACCCAGATGTTGTTGTACGAGAGAGGGACCTCCCTCACTCACAGCCTGTGCGGAGCTGGACAAGCTAGGAACCGGACTAATAAGCTTCCTCCATACCATCCTCGTATCCGTCGTCACTGGGTGTGCACGTTGTATTTATAGTGCTCGCATCACCCAAATCTCCTCCTGGACCGCAACAGACTACCTCAGGTGCTGAGCCATTCGTTCAATGGTCGCTACACCGGGCGAGCTAGTGGACGCCATAGCCGTCGATCCTACTTGGGACCTCTTAGGCAATTGATGTATCTGCATGAGCACTCTTGCTGCTAGCTCTTCATTTGACTGTGACAACGGAAGCGCACTTTCAAAGACATTACAGAAACATTACTCTGTTCTTGATCGTCAAAGAGACCTGTGGAGCCGCGGTCTTACATAAAAAGCCGCTGGAAACTCCAGGGACATTTATTCCTGCATTTATATAATATGCTAACGTCCCAACTGGAAAGGCCTCGAGTCCTTGGCGAGCGGATGGATTGACCTGGTTGACGTGGAATCCCTGGTCGGCGAAGCAGGAACTCCCGGGACGTTCCTTCCTGCCTAATATCATATATGAACATCCTACGGAAATCTGAGGTCACAAAGCCAAGGTGCGGTCGTGTGTGCTTACGTGAGGATGAGGAAGCCAATAGAACAGCCACATCGGACTGTCTATGCGACGGAGCGTCCCGAGCAGGAGGAGTGGACATATGCTCCGACTATCAAACGAACATACAACAACATCGCGACGCAGATGTTGATCTAAGAGAGAGGGGGCCTCTCTCGTTCGCGGTCCAGATGAACCTGGACGAGCTAGGAACCGGACTAACAGGCTTCCTCCATACTATCGTCTGTTCCGTCGTCACTGGGTGTGCACATGGTATGTTTATAGTGCTCGCAACACCCGAAATTCCTTCCTGGACCGCAACAGACGAACCCGGGTGCTGACCCATTTGGTGAATGGACGTGACACTGGGCGAGCTAGCGGACGTAGACGTCAACGCCGTCGACCCTACTTGGGGCCTCTTAGGCAATTGCCATACATCCATGAGCACTTTAGCCGCTAGCTCTTCATTTGATTGTGACGACGGAAGCACACTCTTGGACGACATCACGGAAACATCACCCTGTTCTTGTTCCTCTGAAAAAGAGAGTGAAAAACTAGAGTGACCCTGCAGAGAGAGGACCGGCATGGTCCTCTCCCCGCTAACAACCTACTGTGACACACGCCTCCAACATTTGTCATCCTAATTGATACATATTGAACAAGGGTTAGTGCGAGTACATTGACTACAATTAATACAGAAATCATAAGAATCAGAGGAAGATTTCCTCCCATACAATTGAACAATAATTTTTCAAAGTGAAAAAAGTAAACAGTCATAGTACCCGCACTAAACCTTGAAAACAAAGATACATAATAAAATAATCCATTATAACATTGCGAAAAAATTATTCAAAAAGAAAAAAAATTTTCAGAAGAGCCCAAGTTCCCAATGGGAACCCTGAGCCCAAATGGATCCCAAAAAAGCCTAAGTGTGGACAAAAATTTTAAATCATTTAGAAAAATTAATGTAACACATACGGACAATATTAATTTATCTTGCTATTAACTAAACTAAGCAGAAGACAAGTAATCACTATCAGAAGTAACTGTTGTCAACCTAAACAGAAAGTGTAAACAAACCAGAAACATGACTCCAGGCACTGGAAAACATGGCCCGAAATCAGTATTCAATTAAAACACTATCTGATGCAAAACAGTGACTTCCTTAGAAGAAACTGCAGAGCATCAGATGGTAGATGCAGACCAAAAATCAAAAATGCCCAAACACCCCAGGGTGAGGACGCAAACATGGGGAAAAAACAGAAAATAATTCTGTTTCCAAGCCAAAACTCCCAAGAAATTTTAGTAATAAACATTACAAAAAATAAGCCAAAAGAATGGGAGAATAGCTAGGGGGGAATAAAGGAAAGGGAGAGAGGAAACACTGATCAAACAATGGAACATTCATAGCAAGAATGACAACAACAGGGCCATGCGTCGAAAATTGGCAACACGAAAATAATTTCGTAAAATAGTTACAGCCCTGAACATCTGAATCCACCGTTTTTCCTCTCCTCCTATTATTTCCTCTTCATATCCACCATTTCTCTCATAATTATGTGTCTGGCATCATTTAAACTGAGATTTACAAGCACAAATATCAGTGAGGTGTTACTGAATTGAGGGCCAAACAAAGAATGATTTTTGGCAGCAATTTTGAGACCTACTTGACACTGCGCATGCGCAGTGGAGTAAAAGTATGGAGGACGATATAGGACATGTAATTTTCGGTTTTAGATGCAAATTTTGGGGATTGGGGGGTAAAATTTGCGTTTGGCCCTGAACATTTTAGAGTTAGCACCAGCTAAGTCTGGGTCATTGGTACAGTATAAAAATATATGATTTGTGGATGAACTGCTCATTCAAATAGGTTGTTATAATTACGAATATATTGGGGAAAAATTCCGATTCACGATTTTCTTAGGTAAATTGTGAGGGAATTTCATATTTTGATATTTTTCCCAGAGACGTTCTGTCCCTGTAACATTTCTCCCCATGCCATGGAATAATTTTCATGTTTCACTGAGAAAAAAAACATTCCAAACACCCTTCATTTATTTCCCAATATCCCTCCAGTGAATAACCAATGTGGCTGCGTGGACCACCAGGACGTTGGGTGGAGGCGAATTACCACAAACAATCTCTCGTGAGAAATAAAAAAAAAAAAAAGCCGCCTGCCCACATCCTTTTTGGGGAAAAATGGCCTCAGAAACAGACAATCAGCTTTGTATGGCCTCAGTTAAAGATAGCTAAACATAACAATTACTAATCGTAGCTTCCCCAGGCGAGCTGAGCGTGTCAGGAGCAAAGGTTATTCTTAGCACCTGGATGTGTCTGATGAAACAAACAGGGAGCAACAACAGCACAAGCTCTTATTAACTGTGTGTTTTAAAAAAGCCATTGTCATTGCTATTTGTTTTGTACACTTTAGCCAAACAGAAGATGAGTTACATACTAATAAAGAAGCAAAACAAAATGATAATAAAAGTCTATAACTTTCAACAATAGTAAAATGAGTAGTTGGATTTACTAATGGTATTGTGTAAACAGAAGCTGGAAAACTTGCCGTAGACAAGATCACATATTCCGGTATGAGTACTGAACAATTGTGTACCAGGATGGGTAAACAGTCCATGCAATGGGAAATTTCTAGTTGCGTTGCATATAAATTTCTAGCTGACATGGATGGAATCACACACTCCCCATTAGATAAACAAAGTAGATCTTCTGTTTCTCAGGCCATTTTATCTAAAATTGCATGTGGCCAGGGTTTTTTGTATTTTTGTTATTATTTCTTTGCCATCAAAAGTTCATGTTCTTGGTTTGTTTTATGTTTTAGGCCTCAAAATCTACAGAATAGCATGGATGGTGGCATATTTCGTCCCTTGAGTGCAAGAAGGCTTGTAGAAACATAGGCGAGCATGGTATAAAATGTTATTATAGCACAGAATGTACATACCTGACTTCATTGACCATACTATTCATTTCATCAAATAAAGCAGCATTCTCTCTTTGAAACTATAAACAAATAATTGAACATTTTATCTTACAAGAACATATTCCGCCCAATACAAGTAAAAAGGTCTAGACAAAATACAAATCTGTATCAAGGGCAGAAACCACATGTGCGAGTATTCAAGTCAGTAAGAAAATGTTTTTTACCTACGTTCAATTGATATTGAGTCATTACACATGTCGAGACCACAATTTTTGATAACAGTAATTAATAATAGATAAATCACAAGCTGTACAAAATAAGTTAGACCAGATCATTTTTGCCATGATATTTTTATATAGGTTTACGATGCATTAAACATGAAAAATAAAACAAAAAAACACAGCTAAAACACTACTAAAAACCTCAATGTTTCTAGTACAAGCAGAACACTGAATGGAGCAAGTCATGCACAGCGCGAAAAATGCAATACCACAACGTCATGATTTTCATTCATAAAAAATCAATTCATAGGTGCTGAATGCTTTTCAAAACAGTCTAGTAAGGGAGTAAGATAAATTGGTTATTAGCACCATGTGGGTTTCTGAGATGGTGTATTCAAGTCTTGACTATGGTTCTGGGTCATATATAGTGACTTGTCGTAACAGGCTAGTTGGTATATGCCAAAGACAAGGGCTTGACTTCAATACACCATCTCAGAAACCCACATGGTGCTAATAACCTATATTTATCATCTGCAAAATTTTAATTAATTATAAGTTATTAATCAACTGTTTAACTTGATAGAGTGAATCAGTTCCATAAATGCGAACATGCATATTCTAAACAGGCAATGAAATAAACCTTTACCAAAATTGACAGCCATATACGGCCCACACTCTTCACAAAAATCGACATTCAAATTTTATAGGTTTTCCAATGTTTGACTCCAAAACATAGTGTCTGACCCTCACTGGAACAATCTAGAGGCTTTTTCCAACATGGGTCATAAGCTATGTTTGTGAAACAAAAAATTAAAATTTTCAGTTATTTAAGAAATTTGTTTGGAAGCGCTGCCCCTTCATCATATTAGACAAAGGGTTACACAGAGTATTGTCAATCATATTTAAAAACACTGTTGAACTTCAATCAAATATGTAATTCTATGGTGCATTATTTTTTTTTATTAAATTCTCAGTTTAACACAAGTTCAACCCATTTGAGAATATTGTGTCAAAAATGCTTGAAGGCTATATTTGGCTTCAGCAGTTCAATATCCGCACAAGAGAATGGTTAGACAATGATAAGCAGATTTCTGTTTTGAATGTTTCGTTGATGGCCCTATCTGCAGTATTGAATTTTTTTCAAAACTGCACATAAGGCCCCACAAAGTAAATCTTCTGTTTCTCAGGCCATTTTTTGTAAAACTGCATGTATGTGCACACATTATATTTTATTTTTTATTTTTGTAAATATTTCTTTGCCATCAAAAGTTCATGTTTTAGGCCTCATAATCTACAGAATAGCATGGGTGGTGGTGTATTTGATCCATTGAGTGCAAGAAGGCTTTGCAATGCTGACACATTGCAAAGCCTTGTTGCACTCAAGGGACAAATTGATCAATTTCATTAACTTGGGTAAAATATCAGAAATAAACCATTTAATTTTTATTTTTTTAAGTTTGTATGGGTTATAAAAAGAGAGCATGCGGCAGCCAAAGGGACCACATGGGTGGGCCTGAGAAACAGATTTTTAAACTTTTTTAGGCCTTAAATTCTTATTTTAAAACATATTTAACCCATTTAAGAATATTGTGCCAAAAATGCTTTGAGGCTATATTTTGCTTCTGCAGTTCAATATCTGCAGCAAGGGAATGGTTAGGCAATGATAAGTCGGTTTCTGTTTTGAATGATTCGTTGGTGGCAGGCCTGAAAATAAGCAGTCTGACATTTGCAGAATGAGGTCCCCAAAGGGTGAATTTGATGATGCTATCCCATACAGTGGGCCAATTTATCCTCTGGGTACCTCTTTTTGTTTAGTTTTGAAATCCTGATTCAGATTGAGGTTCACAGAGGGTAAATGTAGTGATGCTACCCTGCTGTGCAGGGTAGCATCACAAAATTCACCCTCTGGGAACCTCATTTTGTAGATAGTCTGCTTATTTTCTGGCTTGGTTGGTGGCTATATCTACATTAAAGGGATTTTTTTTTTAAAAGTGCAAATAATAAAAAGAGAATCTACTTTTCTGCTGATATCAAGGATTATCCCATTAGTTTGCAGGAGAAACTATGTACTTCCACTAAAGGAAAAGACACTTATGGAAAGGTAATTGAAGCAATACATCAACAACTCTAAATACTCTCTATGTGACCCTTGAAAACTTCAGAAAAATTCATTTGAAACTTTGAAAAAAAAAAGATCTGCTGTTTTCACTGCAGGTGTTCAGCACAAAAAGGGAAATTAGAAATAAACATTTAGTAACCTTTTTTATCACTTCAGTTGTGCCGCTATTATCAGACGTAAAATAGAAAATTCATTCATATTTATAATAATGTGATTACAAGGGTACTATAAAATCCATAAAAAAAAATATTACCAAATAATATTTTTGCAATATCCTAGTCTGTTCAGAGAACGGTTATTTTTGATAAGGTGTGAATTCTCTTTGATAATGTTAGAGTTTTAAACCCACTGCACAGTGATGTCAAAATATGGAAACTTGAAGCAGCAATTTTGTTCCCACAATGTAACTAGAAATTTAACTAATTTAATCTTGTTTGACAGAACTCAAGTTTGAGACAAATTCATCACATGGTAAAACAAGAAGGATGCCAATGCCCTATAGCTCACCAACATTCCTCTTTGATAATAAACTTGTCAAACACAAGAACTGTATCAAACAGGCTCATAACATGCAACAAAGCTGACCTAAACACAACCTCTTAAAAGTAAAACTGAAAAAATAATAATTTTAACATCAGAAGGGTTAATGGCCACATTATTAAGTGAGAACTATTACTTTGAACCAACCAGTCTTCATTGGCAGATGCTTCAGTGTACTATGTTTGATTTAAACTTTCAAAAAGCTGTGACTTATCAGATACCTGAAAGTACACTACATAGAGAAATGGAAGAACCTTCTGTTTTAAAAAAAAATATGTGGTGATGAAAACTGCCTTTTCCATGCACTATCATTTGTAATTACTGGTGAAGAAAATCAACATGGCACAATTATATTATTAATTGTTGATCATATGAGGAACCTTGGAAATGTTGTTTTACAAATGGTGTTGCCAGACCATAACAGAAACTTTAGCACTCTGAAAATGTCTAGGTGTGAGCTAAACAGAGAGTTAACGTTAAAAATGTGGAAATAAATTTGAAAAATATTGACTGGATGAGGGTTAAATCATGGTAGAATGATAATGAGGAACATGTATGATTTCTATAAAGGCCATGGGAAGAGAAGAAACACAGAAACTGACATAAACACTAAGTTAAACATGAAATTCTGAGCTCAACAGAAAACTAAACGTAAGTAAATAAATAATAAAAAAGTTAAGAGAACGGTTTAAAACGCATAGGGTGAGGGTTAAATAGTGGTAGATTGATAATAAGCACCATATAGAAGCAATATAAAGGCCATGGGATGAAAAGGGTGTTGGCAGCTGCCCTGAATAGAAATGGTAACACACTGAAAATGTCTAAGTGTGAGCTAAACAGAAAACTTGAAGTTCAAAAGTTGAAGAGAAATTTGAATTGAAATTCAGTGGACAAGGGTGAAACCATGGTACAATGATAATGAAGAACATATATGAGAAATATAAGCACCATGGGAAGAGAAGGAACACAGCAGGTGACCTAAACACTAAGTTAAACATGAAATTCTGAGCTAAACAGAAAAGTAAACGTAACTAAAAATGTTAAGAAAAAGGTTTAAAATGCACTGGGTGAGAATAAAATAATGGTAGAATGATAATAAGCACCATATGGAAGCAATATAAAGGCTATGGGATGAAAAGGGTGTCAGCAGCTGACTTAAACAAAAACTTTAACACACTGAAAATGTCTATTAACACACTGAAAATGTCTAAGTGTGCTGTAAACAGGAAACTTAACATTAAAAATGGGATGAAAAATTTGAAGAAATTCACTGGACAAGGGTTAAAGGATTCTAGAATGATAATGAGGAACATGTATGATGGTATATAAGCACCATGGGAAGAGAAGGAAAACAGTTGCTGACCTAAATGCAAACTGAGGTAAACAGAAAAGTAAACATAACTAAAATGGTAAGAAAAAGGTTTAAAACACACTGGACGAGGGTTAAATAATGGTAGAATGATAATAAGAACAATATAGAAGCAATATAAAGGCCATGGGATGAAAAGGGTGTCAACAGCTGACCTAAATGGAAACTGTAACACACTGAAACTGAAAAAATTTGAAGTAATTTATATATTTTTTATACTTACCAATGGCCCAGACTTAGCTGTTGCTAACTCCAAAATACTCAGGGCCAAACACAAATTTTGCCCCCCAAATCCCCAAAATTTGCATCCAAAACCAAAACAATAATGTCCTATATGGTCCTCCATACTTTTGTCTACTGCGCATGCGCAGTGTCAAGGAAGTATCGAAATTGGTGCCAAGCCTCATTCTTACAACCAGTGCCTGCTAAAGGTATGAGTTCCCAACTCATGGGAGGGCCATCCCCGTCTGGGCCATTGGTAAGTATAAAAAATATATAAATTACTTTGAATTTTTTCATATTTTTATACTGTAAACCAATGGCCCAGACTTAGCTGAATAGTGAAAAGGCTGGAGGGCATAGGACATAAAGGAAAATCCAATAAGCTCAATTATATATAAAGGAATATCTCCTCAAGGAGAAAAGGAGAGAAAGGATTTATATATGTCTTTCTTATTTATCAGAAATAAGAAAGACACAAAACCAACCAAATAATGGAGCATTATATCATCTATAATTCTCTATTAACAGCCAGTAAAACCCATTATACTAATTTAATAAAGGGAAGCCAATAAATAAAGATAGTCCAGAGAATGAGACTCTTTATACTCATTTAAAAGTGTAAGAGGATTGTATATTTATGCTTGTATGACACATGACATATACAAATGCTTCACACTGAGCTACACTTTAAAAATATTACATAAATGAGATATATATTAGCTTTACACTTTAAAACTATCCCAGCACCCACTCGGAATTATTGACACCGGAGGAGGTATTCCCTTGCTTTTCACTATAAAGCCGGTGATATAAGGGAAAACCGCCCCCCCCCCCCCCCTTCCCCTTGGTGATATAAGGGAACCCCCCCCCCCCCCCCCTTCCCCTTGCTCTGGGTCAAATCACCACAGAACAAAGAGGGCAGCAGGACAAAGTCACTGCTGGAACACAAAAACCTACAAAACTATAGCTGTAATCGTTTAGTGGACAACATTCTGAGCAACAGATAAAGGACCTAAACATCTAAGGTCACCTGAAATAGACTCTATATTTCTAAGGTAAAACTTTGAAAATGTAGAAGGCTGTGTCCAGTAAGCAGCTTTCATGAGATCAGTAATGGCAATACTGTTAGAATAAGCCCAAGATGTGGACAGCGCTCTAACTTCATGCGCTGAAATCTTAAGCACAGACTGCTGATTAGAAGATAAACTTTCATAAGCAGTACGGATTGCTAATTGAATCCATCTAGCAATAGAATGAACAGAAATGTCCTTTCTACTGGGAATTAATGATAAACAGAAGCATTTTCTTCCTTTTCTGATAAACTCTGATCTGCATTTATAAATGTGCAGAGCTCTTACTGGACACAGCAAAGGTCTACGGCCATCTGATGACAGAAGAGCCTTAATGATAATAGGCTCAGGATATTTATTAGGAGCCTGATTCTTAGCCAAAAATCCCACATGAGTAGTTAAAGTAATAGTATTACCAGCACTACGATAAAGATAATCATCAATAGATAAAGCATGAAGTTCACTAACTCTTCTTTCGGAAGCAAAGGCTAAGAGAAAAGCTGTTTTATATGTCAAGAATTTGATCTCTACAGGCTCCAAAGGTTCAAATGGAGCTTCTTTAAGCTTCATCAGAACCCAAGCTATAAAATTCCACTTAGGAATTAACCTAAGGGTTCTAGGCCTATTGATCGAAATTTTTTTAACTAACTTAGATAAAGAAACATTAGATCCAATTTCTAAGCTATCATGATGAGCATAAGTGTCCGATAGCATAGACCTATAACCCTTAATAGTGACCGGCTGCAGTTTGAGAACGTCAAACAAGTAGACCAGAAAGTTTGCAATGTCTGGAATGGATGGATCATAAATGTCTATCGACTGAACCTTACACCAACGAGAGAAAACCTTCCACCTTGCCGCATAATTTAGTGAAGAGGAGGCCCTCCTACAGTTAGAAATTGCATCCACTGCTCGTCCTGTAAAGCACCTTCCATACAAGAAGGACCACACAATGGAAATACGTGAAAGTTGACTCAACCTGGTTGAGACCTTGAGGGTTGTGATGCAGTGTGCGAGATTTCTCCTGAAAAACAGAAGCCTACCTAGCTATAGTAGCAATTGTTAAGTGAATGACATTCTGAGCAGTAGATAATAGACCTAACAATAGAGGCCTCCAGAAATGGACTCGATATTTCTGAGATAAAAATTCATGAATGTGGATGGCTGAGCGCAATGAGCAGCCTTCAAAAATCTATAATAGCGACACTATTAATGTAAGCCCAAGATGTAGAAGAACTCTTACTTCATGAGCCGAAATCTTAAGCACAACTGCTGAGTCAATGATATACTATAAGCAGTACCGATAGTTAATTGAATCCATTAGCAATAGAATGGAGCGTAACGTCCTTCTATTAGGCATCAAAGACAGAAGAAGCTTACGCCCGTAGTAATAAACAGATATCTGTTTATAAATACATAAACTCTAACCGGACAGAGTAAAGGCCTATGCCCGTACGAAGACGGAAGGACCTTAATAACAATAGGTTCCGGATATTAGGAGCCTAACTCTTATGCAAAAATCCAACCTAAATAGTAAAGGAAGTAGTGATTCCGAAACTACGAAAGTGAAAATCATCCATCGATAGTGCATGAAACTCACTGACTCTTCAGTAAAAGAGAAGCCAACATAATTACTGTCTAAAAGGTCAGAATTTGAAAACTACTGTTTCCAGAGGCTCAAATGATTACTTAGCTAAATAAGAACCGAAGTTAAATTCCATATAGGAATTTAATCTAAAGATTCTAAGTCTATTTATCAAAAAGTTACTAACTGACTTAGATAAAGAGACATAAGACTCAATTGTAAACTATCATAGAGTGCATAGGTATGAGGTAACATAAACCTATAACCTTAATAATAACAGGCTGCAGTAGATCTTGTCGAACAAGTATACTAAAAAGTTGCAATGAGTAGTATGGAGGGATCAACAATATGAACATAGTGATCCCTACACCAACGACGGAAGAGCCTCCACTTTAGCCGCATAGAATAGTGAAGAAGAGGATCTCCTATAGTAAGAAATCGCGTCCAAAGCTCGTCCAGTACAATGCTTACAATGCAATACGGACCACACAACGGAATACGTGAAGGTTGCGACCTTGCGGGTTGTGATAAAGATGACACGATTTACCCAGCGAAAAAAGATCCTCTCATTGAGGAAGATTTCGCGTTAAGTCCCACAGTAGACATCAGAGTAAATTACCCACGGTCTCTGTGAAGATAGAGATGCTATCAACAGAAATGTATTGTGGTTGTTTATCTTAGCAATACCTGCTGAAACAACAGCGCCGGAGGATACGCGTATCCTATCATTCCGTCCTATTAGATCAATAGAGCGTTAACAACATGAGCTCAGAGATCCAGACAAGCCAACACATACGTCTGCAATTGATCAGCAAGCTGTGTCGTAAATAAATTATCATTGGGCGCTCCCATAGATAGCAAATCTGATTGAATACTTGTTTGTTGAGAGTCCATTCTGACGGCAACAAGCGACCCCTAAGTGAACGGGAGTCCGGTAAAACAATCAGACGACCCGGAATATGACGGACCGAAACAGAACTTGGTGTACTATAACCAACAGACGGATTCTTTCCATTAAATTGAATAACGGAAACGAATGAGTGCCTCCCTGGTTCCGGAGATACGCCACTACTGTCGAAATTAACGGACAGGATTTGGACATGCGTTTCTGAATAATGTTCATGCAATGACATAAAGCAAGCCTAAAAAACATTATTACGTGGAAGATAATTGCTTGCTTAGAGACTGCGGAACCCAAAGACCCTGGCACTTCGAATCCGTTGGGATCAATATTATATCCCAATCTGTTTGACTGGCAACCGTCATAACCATAACACTCGGATCCGGCAACTGCAGTGGCACTCTCTGAGTCAACCACCGAATGTTTGCCCCAGTCTGAATCTCTTGTAACACTAGATAGACAAGAGAACGTGTAAATCGAGCAATTCATGGATTGCTGAAAAGTTGCCGTCGAAGAGAGGCTTCTCCGAGAACGAAGCGACTCTGAGAGAGTTCTTCACCTTACTATCCACGCGCGTGGATGTAGCTAGGGCTGCGTCACGTCTAACCAACTCCAATCAGCCACTGAAGGGCAGAGTTATACGTGAACAAACTACTGCCCTCAAAAGAAATCACATTGAGAATAATATCCCGTAAATCTTTTCTTGAAGACGTAATGATAACACCTCAGTAAGGTGGATTACGTATGATAAAGCGTCTAAGTTAAGTCTACTAGACATCATTGTCGTTTCCAACATTGTGGTTGGAAAAGACATAGACGGCGAAAAAGAATATTTCCAGTCTTTAACCACGCCGTCTAGACGCATATGAACTCTCGGTATGCCCTGCTCTGCCAAAATAAATTATTCGTATAAATGATAAAACGGCAGAAATGAGCATTGCGGACAAGAAACTAAACTATCATGCTTGGTAGCAGGCTTATATGCATATATAGCGTCGAAAAATAAAACACATGTTGTAATGACATTATTGGACTGTGTCGGTAAGTCAGGGACAATGTCCCTGAACCGATCCAAAATTCTGTGTCCAATGACGCTATAAGTCTCTTATCCAACATCGCAGCAATGTAGTCCGAAATAACAATCACTGAAAGATAATGCCAGAAGATATGAATGGCAGCTTCCGATGCTACGAAAGGGAAAACTCGAAATCTTTCGAATCCCTTTCGCCATCCTGTCGGACCCTATAAAGCGTTCGGTCGTCCGTACCTGATGCAACCGCTGACCGCACCGACCCAGCGCCGTCAGATAATTCCTGATTCGAGTAAGAAACTGTCGATTGCTGGAATGCTGCGAAACAACTGTGCTAACTCGGATAGCACGTCCGTCACGGAGGCCTGAGGAGAAGCGGTCCTACAATGCATTGCCGCTGGAAGCTCCGTGATCGTTACCCCGTGCATACTACCAATATGCGAGTGAACGGAGTGTATAGGCCTCGTGTCCCTTGGCTACCGGATGACGTGACGTATTCGCCGTGGAATCACTGAATGACGAAACTGATCGGAAACTCGAGGTCACGTAGCCAATGTGCGGTCGTGTGCACTGCTGTGAGGATGAGGAAGCATTATCGACAGTCTCTCGGACTGTCAATATAATGGAGCGTCCCGACCGACAGACATATGCTCCGAATGTAAAATATCTGAACCACAACATGCGGTCCCCTATGTTGTTGGACGAGAGAGGGACCTCTCTCGCTCACAGCCCGGACGGACCTGGACAAGCCAGGAACCGGACTAACAGGCTTCCTCCGATCTGTCCTCAATCCGCCGTCACTGGGTGAGTACTAAAGTAATTATAGTGCTCGCATCACCCAAATCTCCTTCCTAGACCGCAAAGGACGAACCCGGCAGCCGAACCATTCGATGAATGGACGCTACACCGGGTGAGCTAGCGAATGTCACTCCGTCGATCCTACAAGGGATCTCTTAGGCGATAGACATATTCCATGAGCACTTATTGCCGCTAGCTCTTCATTAACTATGACGACAGAGGCACACTTTTGAAAGACATCTCCGTAACTTTGCGAACAAGAAACCAGAAATGCTTGGTTATAGCAAGCATATAATAATAATATATATAGCGTCGTTCAATAATTCGAAAGTTTGTGTGACATTATTGGACTATGTCGGAACTGAGGGACGATGTCCCTGAACCGAACCAAAAATTTCTAAGTCCACCGACGCTATCAGTTTCTTATCCGGCATCGCAGCATTCTGGTCCGACGAAAGAAGCTGTAGAAGATCAAGTCAGATGACATACACAACAGCATATGTTGTTCCGAAAGGGAAAGCTCGAAATCCTGCAAATCCCTTTCGGTATCCCGTCGGACCGGATGAAATTTTCGGACGTCCGTACCCGCTTCCCCGGAGCGTCCCGACCCAGCATCGTCGGATAAAAAAATATGCGACAGATTCAGTTGATGCTGGGATGCTGCAATAAACTGTGCTATTTAGGAAAGCACGTCCGTTCCCGAGGCCTGTGCAGTAGAGGTCTTACGATGCATTGCCGCCGGAAGCTCCATGTACGTTGACTCCCGCACACTTTCCTATGCGAACGTCCGGAGTCTGCAGGCCTCGTGTCCCTGGCTACCGGATGGTGTGACCTGGTCGCCGATGATTCTCTGACTGGCGAAGCTGACTGGATATCCGAGGTCACGTAGCCAAGAGCGGTCGTGTGCGCTACCATGAGAATGAGGAAGCCTTATTGACAGTCTACTCCGGACTAACTATATGTCGGAGCGTCCCGAGCGACGGACGTATGCTCCGAATGCGAAACATTTTGTACCACAACATCTGGGGCCAGATGTTGTTGTACGAGAGAGGGGCCTCTCTCGTTCGCCGTCCGGATGGACCAGAACGAGCTATGAACCGGACTAAAAGGCTTCCTCCGTTCTCCCTCTAATCCGCCGTCACTGGGTGTGCATTTGGTTGATTTATAGTGCTCGCATCACCCCAAAACTCCTTCTAGACCGCAACGGACGAACCCGGCTGCCGAACCATTCGATGAATGGACGCTACACCGGGCGAGCTAGCGGACGTCAAAGGCCGTCGAACCTACTAGGGTCCTCTTAGGCAATTGGCGTATTTACATGAGCACTTTTCCGCTAGCCCTTCATTAATTGTGACGACGGAGGCACATTGTTGGAAGACATCACAGATACATCACCCTAATCTTGATCGTCTGAAATAGAAATTGATAAAGTAGAGTGACCCTGCGGGGAAAGGACCGGAGTGTCCAATTCCCCACTAACATACCGTGACATACGCTTCCCATGTTGTCATCGAAATCATACGATACAGAACAGGAGTTAATGCGAGTACACTGACCACATATAGAATGATTATAAAAGTCAGAGGAAGACTTCCTCTTATTACAATTGATCAAAATCCTTTCAATGTGAAAAGAAAACAAGTCCTGGTACTCGCACCAACCCCTGGCAATCAAAATACATAATAATAATATGATCCATTAATATAGAAAAAATAATTGAAATCAAAATATTTTGAAAAAATATTTTTTCAGAACAGCCCAAGTTTCTGAAAATTAACGTTGAGCCCCAATGGATCCCAAGCCTAAGTGTGGACAAAAATTTTAAAAATATTTTAAACAATTTATTCAACACTTACGAACAATAATAATGTATCTAGTTATAATTAAAATAAGATCATGATATTATTTTCAAGAAATCCCCCCTCACACAGAGGGCTGTTGTAAATGTAAACAATGAATGTAAAAACACTAGAATAAGACTCCAGGCACCCAGGCCCGGAATCAGTTACCAAAAATACACTATCTGATGCAAAACAGAGACTTCCAGGGAAGAAACTGCAGAACATCAGATGGTAGATGCAGAACACATCGCCTAACCACCCGTAGGTGAAGACGTAAACATGGGGAAAAGAACAGAATTCATTCTGTTATTCAGCTAAAACTCCCAAGAAAATTTAGTAATAATAATTACAGAAACTATGCCAAAAGCATGGGAGAATAGCAAGGGGGGACTTAAAGGACAGGGAGAGAGGAAAACACTGAAAAGTTAAAAAATTTATAGTAATTTATATATTTTTATACTTACCAATGACCCAGACTTAGCTGGTGCTAACTCTAACAAAACCAGGGCCAAACACAAATTTTGCCCCCCAATCCCCAAAATTTGCATCCAAAACAAAAAGAAATCATGTCCTAAAGGACCTCCATACTACGCCTCTACTGCGCATGCGCAGTGACGCAGTCGTCCCGAAATTGGCGCCAATTATCATTCTTACTGGCAGTGCCTGGTCAGCGCTATGTACTCAGCGGGGAGGCAAGAGTTCCCAACTCCAGGGAGGGCCATCCCCGTCTGGGTCATTGGTAAGTATAAAAAATATATAAATTACTATAAATTTTTTAACATTTTTATACTGAACCAATGACCCAGACTTAGCTGAATAGTAAACAGGCTGGAGGGCCTAGGACATAGAGGAGAATCCAATAAGCTCAACTATATAGTAAAGAGGTAACCCCTTAAGGAGAAAAGGAGTATTAGGCTTTACATGTATCTTTCTTATTTAATATTAAATTAGAAAGATACACTACCCTTAATAATTGAGCACAATAACATTCATGTTCTCTATTAACATCCAGTATAACCCTTATACTAATTATTTTTAAAGCAAGCCAATAAATAAAGTAGTCCAGAGAATTGAGACTCTTTATAATCATTTAAAAGTGTCCGAGTATTGTATATTAAAGCCCGTTTGACACTTGACATATACAAATGCTTCACACCGAGCTACACTTTAAAAATAAGACATGAATGAATTTAAACATTAATATTACACTTTAAAACCATCCCGGAAGCGACTCAGAAATACTGACTTGGAGGAGGCATTCCCTTGCTTTTCACTATAAAGCAGGTGACCTAAGGGAACACCCGCCCCCCCCCCCCACTTCCCCTTGCCCTGGGTCAAATAGCACAGAGCAAAGAGGGCAGCCGGACGGAGTCACTGCCGGAACAGAAAGCCTGCATAACTATAGTTGCAACTGTTTAGTGGACGACATTCTGAGCAACAGATAACGGACCTAAACAATGCAGGTCTCCAGAAATGGACTCAATATTTCTGAGATAAAAATTCGTAAATGTGGATGGCTGAGACCAATAAGCAGCCTTCATTAAATCTGTAATAGCAACACTATTAGCATAAGCCCAGGAAGTAGAAAGAGCTCTTACTTCATGAGCAGAAATCTTAAGCACAGACTGCTGAGAAGAAGATAAATCTTCATAAGCAGTACGGATAGTTAACAGAATCCATCTAGCAATAGAATGGACTGAAATGTCCTTTCTATTAGGCATCAAAGACAGAAAGAAACGTTTCCGTCCCTTTCTGATAAACTGAGATCTCTGTTTATAGATACGTAGTGCTCTAACAGGACAGAGTAAAGGCCTACGCCCGTCTGAAGACGGAAGAGCCTTAATAACAATAGGTTCCGGATATTTATTAGGAGCCTGATTCTTAGCTAAAAAACCCACATTAGTAGTGAAGGTGATAGTGTTCCCAACACTACGATAATGAGAATCATCCACCGATAGTGCATGAAGCTCACTGACTCTTCTGGCAGAAGAGAAAGCTAAGAGAAAAGCTGTCTTATAAGATAAGAATTTGAAATCTACTGTCCCAAGAGGTTCAAATGGCTTTTCCTTCAATTTAAGGAGAACCCAAGCTAAATTCCACTTAGGAATTAATCTAACAGTTCTGGGTCTATTTATCGAAAAGTTTCTAACCAACTTCGATAAAGAGACATTAGATCCAATTTGTAAACTATCATGATGTGCATAGGTATCAGATAACATAGATCTATAACCCTTTATAGTAACAGGCTGCAGTTTGATTTCGTCAAACAAGTATACTAGAAAGTTTGCAATGTCTGGTATAGAGGGATCAAATATATCTACAGAATGATCCCTACACCAACGACGAAAAACCTTCCACTTAGCCGCATAGTTTAGCGAAGAGGAGGTCCTCCTACAGTTAGAAATCGCGTCCACTGCTCGTCCTGTAAAGTGCTTGCCATGCAAGAAGGACCGCACAACGGAAAAACGTGAAGGTTGAGACCTTGCGGGTTGTGATGGAGTTGGCGCGATTTCCCCTGCGAAAGAAGATCCTCTCGTGGAGGAAGCTTCCGCGGTAGGTCCCACAACAGACACCTGAGTAGATTTATCCACGGTCTCTGTGGCGACAGAGATGCTACCAACAGAATCTTGCATTGAGATTGTTTTATCTTTAGCAATACTTGTTGAATTAACGGCGCTGGAGGATACGCATATCCTATCATTCCATCCCAAGGGATCGACAGAGCGTCTACTGCAAATGCTCTTGGATCCGGACACGGAGACACATACGTCTGCAACTGATTGTTGAGATGTGTCGCAAATAAGTCTATCATTGGCCGTTCCCATTGGTAGCAAATCTGATTGAATACTTGTTTGTTGAGAGTCCACTCCGACGGCAACAAGCGACCCTTTCGTGAAAGGGAGTCTGCTAGCACATTCAGACGACCCGGTATGTGACGGACCAAAAGAAGAACGTGATGTTCTAACGCAAACAGAAGGATTCTTTCCGTTAGATTGAACAACGGAACTGAATGAGTGCCTCCCTGATTCCGTATATACGCCACTACTGTCGTATTGTCGGATAGGATTTGGACATGAGCATCGTGAATAATGTCCATCCAGTGACATAACGCAAGCCAAATCGACATCATTTCCTTGATGTTTATGTGCTTGCACAGGAATTGCGGATCCCAAAGACCCTGGCATCTCGAATCCGTTGGGATTAATGATGCACCCCAACCTGTTTGACTGGCATCCGTCATAACGGTAAAACTCGGATCCGGCAACTGCAGCGGAACTCCTTGAGTTAACCACTGAATGTTTGCCCAAGTCTGAATCTCTTGTTTCACTTGATCTGACAAGAGAACGTCTACATCGAGCGAATGAATTTTCACACTCCAATTCTGAGTCAGGAAAATTTGAAGAGGACGTGTGCGTAGCCGCCCCATCGGAATGAGATCCGCGGCGGCTCCGCACAGACCTATCAGTCTCATAAATTCTCTAGCCGTGACTTTGTCTGCGTGCAGACAATAGCGAGCGTAACAACTGACTAATTTCGCTCTGGTTAACGGCAGACGAACGAGATTGTTGTGCGTCTCGAAGCTCATTCCCAGATGAGTGAATGACTTGGACGGCACCAGATCCGACTTCTCCTCGTTTACTATAAAACCGAGACGTCGGAGCAATAGAAGAAGATTCTGAACATCGTTCTGAAGCGTTAACTCGTTGCCGTACCTCTGAAGAATGTCGTCCAGGTAGGCCGACGTTACCGCAGACGAATGAGCTCGGAAGTAGATCATTACCGAGTTCATTACCCAAGTGAAAGCCCAGGGTGCTAGATTCAATCCGAAGCACATCGCCCGGAATTGATACACCACTCCCAGGACTGCAAAGCGTAGATACTTTCGGAATGTCGGATGTACCATGACGTGAAAGTACGCATCTTTGAGATCTATGCTCGTTGCATAATCGTTCACCCGAATACTCGCTCTGACCGATCGAATCGTCTCCATATAAAACTTCGGAGCGACGATCAGCTTGTTTATCCAGCTCAAATCTATGACTGGACGGAACGAGCCGTCTGGTTTCGGAACCAGAAACAGATGGCTGTAGAATCCCAGAGATTCCTGGTTTTCTACGACCTCTACCGCGTTCTTCATTAAAAGAGACTGCACCTCTGATAACAGAGCGTCTCTTTTCTGTGGATTTGACGGAAGATGAGTCCACTTTGGACTTCGAGTTAATGGAGGCTTTCGTTTGAAGGATATCTTTAGACCTTCCGAAGTCACTCCTCTCACCCAAGGGTCGTCCGTAATCGACGCCCACTCTTGTGAAAAACTCGACAACCTTCCGCCAACCGGAACGCGATAGAGGTTTAAGCCATCACCTCCTGGACCTGCGAGGCCTGCGGAAGGAGAAACCACGTCTTCCATGACCCGCACCTCGCCTCGTCGACCTCGGGGCGTCCGACCGATTGTCCCGGCCTGAAGGACGTCCCGAACGAGAGTCGCTATCCTGACGGTCTCTCGAATAAGACCAAGAGGACGCACCGGAACCTCTATAGGAACCTCTCTTGGGCGCATTAGACCCAGAAGTGCCTGTCTTATTCGTGTCTGCTGTATCCGACTTTTTAGGAGCCGATCTGAACAACAGAGAATCATTAGCTTTCTTTTTAATTTTATCATAAATAGCGGAAAGCTTGCCGTCAAAGAGAAGTTCTCCTGAGACCGAAGCGACTCTAAGAGAGTTCTTCACCTTAGAATCCACTAGTGTGGATGTAGCTAGGGCTGCGTCACGTCTAACCAACTCCAGATTTGCCACTGAAAGGGCGGAGTTACACGTGGAATAAGCTACTGCCCTTGAAAGAAGTCTTAAAGAGGATTGTATATCCTGAAACTCTTCCCCTTGAAGGCGTAGTGATAACACCTTAGTAAGGTGATCTGCGTAAGATAAGGCATCTAAATTGGCTCTGTTAGACGCAATAGCTGTTTCCAACACCACGGTTGGAATAGAAGCTGACGACGGTAATGATAGCTCTAAGTCTTCCGCCTCGTCGTCCATACGCAGAGGAACTCTCGGTATACCCTGTCCTGCCGTATCGAATTTATTCCTTGCATTAATGAAAGGCAGGTTGAGAGTATTAGCGGACAAGAAACCTGCTTTCCCCGTCCTGGAAGCAAGTTTAAATATAGCGTCGTTCAATAATTCAAATGTTCTAGCAACATTATTGGACTGCGACGGAAACTCGGGAGCGATGTCCCTGAACCGCTCAAAAAATTTAGAGTCCAATGACGCTATAATTCTCTTGTCCGGAAGCGCAGCAGTCTGGCCCGATGGAACAACTTGAGGGAGAAAGTGCCGGATGAAGTCCACGGCAGCTTTATGTTGTTCCGAAAGGGATAGCTCCAAGTCATCCGTATCCCTTTCACCATCCGGTCGGACGTCCCGATGTTCCCGGTCGTCCGCCCCCGATGCTTTGGCGGAGCGTACCGACCCAGCGCCGTCGGATAATTCTCGATCCGACACCGTTTCTGTCGGCTGCTGGGATGCAGCGATAAGCTGTGCTATCTGCACAAGAATGTCCGGCGTCGAGACCTGCGGAGGCGCAGTCTTTCGCTGCTTCGCCGAGGGCAGCTCCGCATCAGATGGCTCCCGCATACTTTTCCTATGTGAACGTCCGGAGTCCATCGGTCTCGAATCCCTGGCTGCCAGATGGTGTGACCTGGTCGCCGAAGAATCCTTCATCGGCGAAGCTGGTAATATATCGGCGGTCACGCAGCCAAGGTGCGGTCGTGTGCGCTGATGAGAAGAGGAAGCCTTAACAGTCTCTGCGGACTGCTTATACAACGGAGCGTCCCGAGCGACGGACGTATGCTCCGCTAAAGACACATTTTGTACCACAACATCTGGTCCCAGATGTTGTTGTACGAGAGAGAGACCTCTCTCGCTCGCGGCGCGGCTGGACCTGGACGAGCTAGGAACCGGACTAAAAGGCTTCCTCCATTCTCGCTTACTATCCGCCGTCACTGGGTGTGCATCTATTATGTTTATAGTGCTCGCATCACCCAAAATTTCCTCTTGGACCGCATCGGACGAACCCGGCCGCCGAACCATTCGGTGAATGGACGCTACACCGGGCGAGCTAGCGGACGACATTTGTCTAATCTCCATGAGCACTTTTGCCGCTAGCTCTGAATTCATTTGTGACGACGGACGCACACTTGAAGAAGATAACATGGAAACATCACCCTGTTCTGGTTCCTCTGAAATAGAAACTGAGAGAGTAGAGTGACCTTGTGGAGAAAGAGCCGGCATCGCTCTTTCTCCAGAAACAACATATCGTGACACACGTTTCCAATGTTTCTCATCCCAATGTTCACATATAGGACAGGGATTAATGCGAGAACACTGACTACAATTAATACAATGATCATGAAAGTCAGAGGAAGATTTCTTCCTATTACAATTTGAACAACGTCCCTTCATTGTGAAAGAACAACAATAAGTCCTAGTTACTCGCAAAAACCCCTGACACAAAGATACATAATAACATGATCCATTAATAAATGAAAAAACAATTGCAAAACAAAATAATTTTGAAAAAATATTTTTTCAGAGAAGCCCAAGTTGCTGAAAAGTAACGTTGAGCCCCGATGGATCCGATGGCAAAGTGTGGTCAAAAATTTTAAATTTATATAAAATAATTAATGAGACACTTTCGGATAATATAAATGTATCTTATAATGAGATAAACTACCACAAAGGCAAACAGCCCCCCTCAAAAAAGGCTGTTGCCAATGAAAGTTAAAAAATTTATAGTAATTTATATATTTTTTATACTTACCAATGACCCAGACATAGCTGGTGCTAACTCTTAAAATATAGGGCCAAACACAAATTTTGCCCCCCAATCCCCAAAATTTGCATCTAAAACTAAAGAAAACGTGTCCTGAAAGGCCCTCCACACTTCACCCCTACTGCGCATGCGCAGTGTCAAGGACGTTCCGAAATTGGCGCCATTAATCATTCTAATAACCAGTGCCTGGTAAGCACTATGTACTCAGCGGGGAGGCAAGAGTTCCCAACTCCTGGGAGGGCCATCCCCGTCTGGGTCATTGGTAAGTATAAAAAATATATAAATTACTATAAATTTTTTAACATTTTTATACTGTACCAATGACCCAGACATAGCTGAATAGTAAAAAGGCTGGAGGGCCAAGGACATAGAGCAAAATGGAATACGCTCAATAAAATAAAATAGAGTCATCCCCTGTAGGGAAAAGAAGTAATAGGCCTTACATGTATCTTTCTTATTTATGATAAATTAAAAAGATACAACACCTTCAAAAATTGAGCTTCATACATCCATGTACTCTATTAATATCCAATATAATCCTTATACTAATAATTTTTAAAGTAAGCCAATAAATAAAGTAAGTCTAGAGAATAGAGACTCTTATACTCCTAAAAGTGTCTGAGGATTGCATAATCATGTCCGTTGACATATGCAATATTCAAAAGTTATACTTTAAAAACTAAGACTTGAATGAATTTTAAAAACCTAAACTTCTCACTAAACAACCATCCCAATAACAGCTCAGAATTACTAACTCCGGAGGAGGTATCCCCTTGTTTTCATAGTAAAACAGGTGACCCAAGGGAACACCCTCCCCCCCCCCCTTTTTCTTGCCCTGGGTCAAATAGCCCAGAGCGAAGAGGGCAGCCGAACGGAGACACTGCCAAAACAGACAGCCTACCTAGCTATAGTAGCAACTGTTAAGTGAATGACATTCTGAGCAGTAGATAATAGACCTAACAATAGAGGCCTCCAGAAATGGACTCGATATTTCTGAGATAAAATTCATGAATGTGGATGGCTGAGCGCAATGAGCGGCCTTCAAAAATCTATAATAGCGACACTATTAATGTAAGCCCAAGAAGTAGAAGAACTCTTACTTCATGAGCCGAAATCTTAAGCACAACTGCTAAGTCAATGATATACTATAAGCAGTACCGAT
This sequence comes from Pictodentalium vernedei, assembly GCA_031216915.1. Taxonomy (NCBI): domain Eukaryota; kingdom Metazoa; phylum Mollusca; class Scaphopoda; order Dentaliida; family Dentaliidae; genus Pictodentalium; species Pictodentalium vernedei. The sequence continues at coordinate 580,995,312 of CM062295.1, forward strand.
AGTTAATAGAATCCATTAACAATAAAATGGAGCGTAACGTCCTTCTACTAGACATCAAAGACAGAAGAAGCTTACGCCCATAGTAATAAACAGAAATCTGTTTGTAAATACATAAACTGTACCCGGAAAGAGTAAAGGCCTATGCCCATACGAAGACGGAAGGACCTTAAAATAATAGGTTCCGGATAATAGGAGCCTAACTCTTATGCAACAATCCAACCTAAATAGTAACGGAAGTATTGATTCCGAAACTATGAAAGTGAAAATCATCCATCGATAGTGCATGAAACTCACTGACTCTACAGTAAAAGAGAAACCAACAGAATTACTGTCTAAAAGGTCAGAATTTGAAAACTACTGTTTCCAGAGGCTCAAATGATTACTTAGCTAAATAAGAACCGAAGTTAAAATCCGTATAGGAATTTAATCTAAAGATTCTAAGTCTATTTATCAAAAAGTTACTAACTGACTTAGATAAAGAGACAAAAGACTCAATTGTAAACTATCGTAGAGTGCATAGGTATGAGGTAACATAAACCTATAACCTAAATAATAACAGGCTGCAGTAGATCTTGTGAAACAAGTATACTAAAAAATAGCAATGAGTAGTATGGAGGGATCAACAATATGAACATAATGATCCCTACACCACGACGGAAGAGCCTCCACTTTAGCCGCATAGAATAGCGAAGAAGAGGATCTCCTATAGTAAGAAATCGCGTCCAAAGCTCGTCCAGTACAGTGCTTACAATGCAATATGGACCACACAACGGAATACATGAAGGTTGCGACCTTGCAGGTTGTGATAAAGATGACACGATTTACCCAGTGAAAAAGATCCTCACATAGAGGAAGATTTCACGTTAAAACCCACAGTAGACAAGAGAGAAAATTACTCATGATCTCTGTGAAGATAGAGATGCTATCAACAGAAATGTATTGTGGTTGTTTATCTTAGCAATACCTGCTAAAACAACAGCGCCGGAGGATACGCGTATCCTATCATTCCGTCCTATAGAACAATAGAGCGTTAAGAATATTAGCTCAGAGATCTGGACAAGCCAACACATACGTCTGTAATTGATTAGCAAGCTGTGTCATAAATAAATCATCATTGGGCGCTCCCATAGATAGCAAATCTGATTGGATACTTGTTTGTTGAGAGTCCATTCTGACAGCAACAAGCGACCCGTAAGAGAACGGGAGTCCGATAAAACAATCAGACGACCCGGAATATGACGGACCAAAACTGAACTTGGTGTACTATAACCAACAGACGGATTCTTTCCATTAAATTGAATAACGGAAACGAAAGAGTGCCTCCCTGGTTCCGGAGATACGCCACTACTGTCGAATTAAAGGACAGGAATTTGGGCATGCGTTTCTGAATAATGTTCATGCAATGACATAAAGCAAGCCTAAAAAACATTATTCCGCGGAAGAAAACTGATTGCTAAAAGACTGCGGAACCCAAAGACCCTGGCACTTCGAATCCGTAGGGATCAGTATTATATCCCAATCTGTATGACTGGCAACCGTCATAACAGCCACACTCGGGTCCGGCAACTGCGGCGGCACTCTCTGAGTCAACCACCGAATGTTTGCCCCAGTCTGAATCTCTTGTAACACTAGATAGACAAGAGAACGTGTAAATCGAGCAATTCATGGATTGCCGAAAAGTTGCCGTCGAAGAGAAGCTCCTCCGAGAACGAAGCGACTCTGAGAGAGTTCTTAACCTTACTATCCACGCGAGTGGATGTAGCTAGGGCTGCGTCACGTCTAACTAACTCCAATCAGCCACTGAAGGGCAGAGTTATACGTGAACAAACTACTGCCCTCAAAAGAAATTACATTGAGAATAATATCCCGTAAATCTTTTCTTGAAGACGTAATGATAACGCCTCAGTAAGGCGGATTACGTATAATAAAGCGTCTAAGTTAAGTCTACTATACATAATGTCGTTCCCAACATTGAAATTGGAAAAGACATAAACGGCGAAAAAGAATATATGCAGTTTTTAATCACACCATCTAGACGCATATGAACTCTAGGTATGCCCTGCTCTGCCAAAATAAACTATTTGTATAAATGATAAAATGGCAGAAATCAGCAACGCGGACAAGAAACTAAACTATCATGCTTAGTAGCAGGCTTGTATATATATATAGCATCGAAAAATAAAACACATGTTGTAATGACAATATTGAACTACGTCGGTAAGTCAGGGACAATGTCCCCGAACCGATCGAAAAATCCGAGTCCAATGACGCTATAAGTCTCTTATCCAAGATCGCAGCAATGAAGTCCGAAATAATAATCACTGGAAGATAATGCCAGAAGATATGAAAGGCATCTTCCGATACTACTAAAGGGAAAACTCGAAATCTTTCGAATCCCTTTCGCCATCCTGTCGGACCCTATAAAGCGTTCGGTCGTCCGTACCTGATGCAACCGCAGACCGCACCGACCCAGCGCCGTCGGATAATTCCTGATTCGACCGAGAAACTGTCAATTGCTGGGATGCTGCGAAACAACTGTGCTAACTCGAATAGCACGTCCGTCACTGAGGCCTGAGGAGAAGCGGTCTTACGATGCATTGCCGCTGGAAGCTCCGTGATCGTTACCCCGTGCATACTACCAATATGCGAGCGAACGGAGTGTATAGGCCTCGTGTCCCTTGGCTACCGGATGGCGCGACCTATTCGCCGTGGAATCACTGAATGCCGAAACTGATCGGATACTCGAGGTCACGTAGCCAATGTGCGGTCGTGTGCCCTGCAGTGAGGATGAGGAAGCATTAAAGACAGTCTCTCGGACTGTCAATATAACGGAGCGTCCCGACCAACGGACATATGCTCCGAATGTAAAATATCTGAACCACAACATGCGGTCCCCTATGTTGTTGGGCGAGAGAGGGACCTCTCTCGCTCACAGCCCGGACGGACCTGGACCAGCCAGGAACCGGACTAACAGGCTTCCTCCGATCTGTCCTCAATCTGCCGTCACTGGGTGAGTACTAAAGTAATTAAAGTGCTCGCATCACCCAAATCTCCTTCCTAGACCGCAACGGACGAACCCGGCAGCCGAACCATTCGATGAATGTACGCTACACCGGGTGAGCTAGCGAATGTCACTCCGTAGGCGATAGACATATTCCATGAGCACTTATTGCCGCTAACTCTTCATTAACTATGACGACAGAGGCACACTTTTGAAAGACATCTCCATAACTCTTCGAACAAGAAACCAGAAATGCTTGGTTAGCAAGCATAAAATAATAATATATATAGCGTCGTTCAATAATTCAAAAGTTTGTGTGACATTATTGGACTATGTCGGAACTGAGGGACGATGTCCCTGAACCGAACCAAAAATTTCTAAGTCCACCGACGCTATCAGTTTCTTATCCGGCATCGCAGCATTCTGGTCCGACGAAAGAAGTTGTAGAAGACCAAGTCAGATGACATACACAACAGCATATGTTGTTCCGAAAGGGAAAGCTCGAAATCCTCCGAATCCCTTTCGGTATCCCGTCGGACCGGATGAAACTTTCGGACGTCCGTACCCGCTTCCGCGGAGCGTCCCGACCCAGCATCGTCGGATAAAATATATGCGACAGATTCAGTTGATGCTGGGATGCTGCGATAAACTGTGCTATTAAGGAAAGCACGTCCGTTCCCGAGGCCTGTGCAGTAGCGGTCTTACGATGCATTGCCGCCGGAAGCTCCGTGTACGTTGACTCCCGCACACTTCCTATGCGAACGTCCGGAGTCTGCAGGCCTCGTGTCCCTGGCTACCGGATGGTGTGACCTGGTCGCCGAAGAATCCTTGATCGGCGAAGCTGGTAATATATCGGCGGTCACGCAGCCAAGGTGCGGTCGTGTGCGCTGACGAGAAGAGGAAGCCTTAGCAGTCTCAGCGGACTGCCTATACAACGGAGCGTCCCGAGCGACGGACGTATGCTCCGCTTACGACACATTTTGTACCACAACATCTGGGGACAGATGTTGTTGAACGAGAGAGGGGCCTCTCTCGCTTGCCGTCCGGATGGACCGGAACGAGCTATGAACCGGACTAAAAGGCTTCCTGCGTTCTCCCTCCGATCCGCCGTCACTGGGTGTGCATTAGGTTAGTTTATAGTGCTCGCATCACCCCAAAATTCCTTCTAGACCGCAACGGACGAACCCGGCTGCCGAACCATTCGGTGAATGGACGCTACACCGGGCGAGCTAGCGAACGTCAAAGGCCGTCGAACCTACTAGGGTCCTCTTAGGCAATTGGCGTATTTACATGAGCACTTTTCCGCTAGCCCTTCATTAATTGTGACGACGGAGGCACACTGTTGGAAGACATCACAGATAACATCACCCTAATCTTGATCGTCTGAAATAGAAATTGATAAAGTAGAGTGACCCTGCGGGGAAAGGACCGGAGTGTCCAAATCCCCAACAACATACCATGACATACGCTTCCCATATTGTCATCGGAATCATACGATACAGAACAGGAGTTAATACACTGACCACATATAGAAAGATAATAAAGTCAGAGGAAGACTTCCTCTTAAAACAATTGATCAATATCCTTTCAATGTGAAAAGAAAACAAGTCCTGGTACTCGCACTAACCCCTGGCAATCAAAATACATAATAATAATATGATCCATTGATATAGAAAAAATAATTGAAATCAAAATATTTTGAAAAAATATTTTTTCAGAACAGCCCAAGTTTCTGAAAAGTAACGTTGAGCCCCAATGGATCCCAAGCCTAAGTGTGGACAAAAATTTTAAAAATATTTTAAACAATTTATTCAACACTTACGAACAATAATAATGTATCTAGTTATGATTAAAATAACATCAAGATATTATTTTATAGAAATCCCCCCCTCACACAGAGGGCTGTTGTAAATGTAAACAATGAGTGTAAAAACACTAAAATAAGACTCCAGGCACCCAGGCCCGAAATCAGTTACCAAAAATACACTATCTGATGCAAAACAGAGACTTCCAGGGAAGAAACTGCAGAACATCAGATGGTAGATGCAGAACACAACGCCTAACCACCCCTAGGTGAAGACGTAAACATGGGGAAAGAACAGAATTCATTCTGTTATTCAGCTAAAACTCCCAAGAAAATTTTGTAATAATAATTACAAAAACTATGCCAAAAGCATGGGAGAATAGCAAGGGGGAACTTAAAGGACAGGGAGAGAGGAAAACACTTAAAAAAACAGTGTAACTAAATAATCAGAATGACAACAAAATGGCTGCTGCCTTGAAAATAGGTAACTTAACATAATTTCATTAAAAAATTTAAGTTACAGCCCTGATAATATTCTGTCACACATTCTTTTCCTCTCCTCCTTCTCTATCCTCCTTAGAATCACCATTTCACTAATATTTATGTGTCTGGCATCATTTAAACTGAGATTTATAAGCACAAAGATCAGTCAGATGTTAACTGATGAAGGGCCAAACTTAGAATGATTAATGGCGCCAATTTCGGAACGTCCTTGACACTGCGCATGCGCAGTAGGGGCGAAGTGTGGAGGGCCTTTCAGGACATGTTTTCTTTAGTTTTAGATGCAAATTTTGGGGATTGGGGGGCAAAATTTGTGTTTGGCCCTATATTTTAAGAGTTAGCACCAGCTATGTCTGGGTCATTGGTACAGTATAAAAATACAAACAGTGTAAACACACTAGAAAACATGACTCCAGGCACTGAAAAAACTGGCCCGGAATCAGTCATCAATTACACTCTATCTGATGCAAAACAGAGACTCCCAGGGGAGAATCTGTAGAACATCAGATGGAAGATGCAGAACACAAACGTTATACACCCATGGGTGAAAACGTAACTATGGGGAAAATAACAGAAAACATTCTGTAACCAAGCAACTCTCCCAGGAAATTTTAGAAATGAAATTTCTCAAAAATATGCCAAAAGCATGGGAGAATTGCCAGGGGGGACTTTAGAAGGCTAGGGGAGAGGAAACACTGAATAAGCAGTGCAACAATTAGCAAGAATGACAACAAGAGGCCCATGCCTCGAAAATAGGCAACTTAACATAATTTCATCAAAAAATTTTAAGTACAGCCCTGATTATTTTTTGCCACTTCTTTTTCCTCTCCTCCTTCTATCCTCCTTAGAATCACATTTTCTCCAAAAATTACGTGTCTGGCATCCTTTAAACTGAGATTTACAAGCACAAAGATCAGTGAGATGTTGACTGATGAAGGGCCAAACAGAGAATGATAATTGGCGCCAATTTCGGGACGACTGCGTCACTGCGCATGCGCAGTAGAGGCGTAGTATGGAGGTCCTTTAGGACATGATTTCTTTTTGTTTTGGATGCAAATTTTGGGGATTGGGGGGCAAAATTTGTGTTTGGCCCTGGTTTTGTTAGAGTTAGCACCAGCTAAGTCTGGGTCATTGGTACAGTATAAAAATATCAGTGTAACTAAATAATCAGAATGACAACAAAATGGCTGCTGCCTCGAAAATAGGTAACTTAACATAATTTCATTAAAAAATTTTAAGTTACAGCCCTGATAATATTCTGTCACACATTTTTCCTCTCCTCCTTCTCTATCCTCCTTAGAATCACCATTTCACTAATATTTATGTGTCTGGCATCATTTGAACTGAGATTTACAAGCACAAAGATCAGTCAGATGTTAACTGATGAAGGGCCAAACTTAGAATGATTAATGGCGCCAATTTCGGAACGTCCTTGACACTGTGCATGCGCAGTAGAGGTGAAGTGTGGAGGGCCATTCAGGACATGTTTTCTTTGGTTTTAGATGCAAATTTTGGGGATTGGGGGGCAAAATCTGTGTTTGGCCCTATATTTTAAGAGTTAGCACCAGCTATGTCTGGGTCATTGGTACAGTATAAAAATATTTGCATCTAAAACCAAAAAAATCATGTCCTAAATGGTCCTCCATACTTTCCCTCCACTGCGCATGCGCAGTGTCAAGGAGGTCTCGAAATTGGCGCCAATTATCATTCTAACAAGCAGTGCCTGGTCAGCGCAATGTACTCAGCGGGGAGGTATGAGTTCCCAACTCCTGGGAGGGCCATCCCCGTCTGGGTCATTGGTAAGTATAAAAAATATATAAATTACTATAAATTTTTTAACATTTTTATACTGTACCAATGACCCAGATATAGCTGAATAATAAAAAGGCTGGAGGGCCTAGGACATAGAGGAAAATCCAATAAGCTCAACTATATATAATAGAGTCATCCCCTCGAGGAGGAAAGGAGTATTAGGCTTTACATGTATCTTTCTTATTTATGATAAATTAGAAAGACACAACACCCTCCATAATTGAGCATAATAACATTCATGTTCTCTATTAACATCCAGTATAACCCTTTATACTAATTATTTTTAAAGTAAGCCAATAAATAAAGTCAGTCCAGAGAATTGAGACTCTTTAAAAGTGTCCGAGGATTGTATATTAACGCCCGTTTGACACGACATATACAAATGCTTTACACCGAGCTACACTTTAAAAATATGACATGAATGAATTTTAAACATTAACTTTACACTTTAAAACCATCCCGGTAACGACTCAGAATTACTGACTCCGGTGAGGTATCCCCTTGCTTTTCACTATAAAGCGGCCCATACACTATCAATATTATTGACAATAATATTGAGTAAATAATATTGACAATATATTTTTTGCCACAAACTACTCAATAGTTTCTTCAATATTTTCGGTCATTTCTTCGTCTGCCACTGCGCTGTAAACATGGATCCAGTTGTGGGTTTAGGCGTGGTACTGGCCCTGAGTAACGAAAAACAAAATAAAAAGAAATGGTGGACTAAACGATGGTTTTTAGAAAGACACACATTTGGTCATGGTGCCCTTATGGAGGAACTCCGGATTAATCTGCTTCCTTCTTAGAGCGGTTAGCATATTCAGCAGTGGTAATTTTCCAGAGACATGGCAGCTCTTTGTATACTTCAATGCACTCTAGTATGAACTTTTGTTCATCCTCTTTGGTGTTCTTTGCCATGTTTACGCTACGGTCACTTCAGATTTAATGAAATATTGCGTAATATTATTGACGGAACCCACACACTATCAATATTATTGACGGTCGTAAAATATTGAAGAAAATATTTCAGAGATCTCAGATATTCGTCAATAATATTGATCAATCTTCAATATCTCCCACACACTGGCAATAATATTGTCAATACCGTTTACTGACAATATTATTGTCAATAATATTGATAGTGTATGGGCCGCTTAAAGCAGGTGACCTAAGGGAACACCCTCCCCCCCCCCCCCCCTTCCCCTTGCCCTGGGTCAAATAGCCCAGAGTGAAGAGGGCAGCAGGATGGAGTCACTGCCAGAACAGAAAGCCTGCATAACAATAGTTGCAACTGTTTAGTGGACGACATTCTGAGCAACAGATAACGGACCTAAACAATGCAGGTCTCCAGAAATGGACTCAATATTTCTGAGATAAAAATTCATGAATGTGGATGGCTGAGACCTGTAATAGCAGGTAATCTGTAATAGCAACACTATTTGCATAAGCCCAAGATGTAGAAAGAGCTCTTACTTCAAGAGCCGAAATCTTAAGCACAGACTGCTGAGTCGAAGATAGATTATCATAAGCAGTACGGATAGTTAATTGAATCCATCTAGCAATAGAATGGACCGTAATGTCCTTTCTATTAGGCATCAGAGACAGAAAGAAGCATTTTCGTCCCTTTCTGATAAACTGAGATCTTCGTTTATAAATACATAAAGCTCTAACCGGACAGAGTAAAGGCCTATGCCCATCTGAAGACGGAAGGGCCTTAAAAACAATAGGTTCCGGATATTTATTAGAAGCCTGATTCTTAGTCAAAAATCCAACATTAGTAGTAAAGGTAATAGTGTTCCCGACACTATGATAGTGAGAATCGTCCACAGATAGTGCATGAAGCTCACTGACTCTTCTAGCAGAAGAGAAAGCTAAGAGAAATGCTGTCTTATAAGACAAGAATTTGAAATCTACTGTCTCAAGAGGCTCAAATGGCTTTTCTTTTAGTTCAAGAAGAACCCAAGCTAAATTCCATTTAGGAATTAATCTAAGGGTTCTAGGTCTATTTATCGAGAAGTTTCTAACTAATGTAGATAAAGAGACATTAGATCCAATTCGTAAACTATCATGGTGTGCATAGGTATCAGATAACATAGACCTATAACCTTTAATAGTAACAGGCTGCAGTTTGATCTCGTCAAACAAGTATACTAGAAAGTTTGCAATGTCTGGAATGGAGGGATCAAAAATATCAACAGAATGATCCCTACACCAACGACAAAAGACTTTCCACTTAGCCGCATAGTTTAGCGAAGAGGAGGTCCTCCTACAGTTAGAAATTGCGCCCACTGCTCGTCCTGTAAAATGCTTGCCGTGCAAGAAGGACCGCACAATGGAAATACGTGAAGGTTGAGACCTTGCGGGTTGTGATGTAGTTGACGCGATTTCCCCTGCGAAAGAAGATCCTCTCGTGGAGGAAGTTTTCGCGGTAAGTCCCACAGCAGACACCTGAGTAGATTTATCCATGGTCTCTGTGGAGACAGAGATGCTACCAACAAAATTTTGCATTGAGATTGTTTTATCTTTAGCAATATCTGCTGAATCAACGGCGCTGGAGGATACACATATCCTATCATTCCGTCCCACGAGATCGATAGAGCGTCTACTGCATATGCTCGGGGATCCGGACATGGAGACACATACGTCTGCAACTGATTGTTGAGTTGTGACGCAAATAAGTCTATCATTGGCCGCTCCCATTGGTAGCAAATCTGATTGAAAACCTGTTTGTTGAGAGTCCATTCTGACGGCAACAAGCGACCCTTCCGTGAAAGGGAGTCTGCTAATACATTCAGACGACCCGGAATATGACGGACCGAAAGTAGAACTTGGTGTTCTAGAACAAACAGAAGGATTCTTTCCGTTAAATTGAATAACGGAACGGAATGAGTGCCTCCCTGGTTCCGAATATACGCTACTACTGTCGTATTGTCGGACAGGATTTGGACATGTGCTTTCTGAATAATGTTCATCCAATGACGTAGTGCAAGCCAAATTGACATCATTTCCTTGATGTTTATGTGCTTGCCTAGAAACTGCGGATCCCAAAGACCCTGGCACTTCGAATCCGTTGGGATCAATGTTGCACCCCAACCTGTTTGACTGGCATCCGTCATAATCGTAAATCTCGGATCCCGCAACTGCAGTGGGACTCCCCGAGTCTCCCTGAGTCAACCACTGAATGTTTGCCCAAGTCTGAATCTCTTGTTTCACTTGATTTGACAAGAAACGTCTATATCGAGCGAATGAATCTTTACACTCCAATTCTGAGTCAAGAAAATTTGGAGAGGACGAGTGCGTAACCGCCCCATCAGAATGAGATCCGCAGCGGCTCCGCACAGACCTATCAGTCTCATGAACTCTCTCGCTGTGACTTTGTCTGAGTGAAGACAATAGCGAGCGTAACAACTGATTAATTTCGCTCTGGTTAACGGCAGATGAACGAGATTGTTGTGCGTCTCGAAGCTCATTCCCAGATGAGTGAATGACTTGGATGGCACCAGATCTGACTTCTCCTCATTTATTATAAAACCGAGACGTCAGAGTAATAGAAGCAGATTCTGCACATCGTTCTGAAGCGTTAACTCGTTGCCGTACCTCTGAAGAATGTCGTCCAGGTAGGCCGACTTTACCGCAGACGAATGAGCTCGGAAATATATCATTACCGAGTTCATTATTCGAGTGAAAGCCCAGGGTGCTAGGTTCAAACCGAAGCACATCGCTCGGAACTGATATACAACTCCTAGGACTGCGAAGCGTAGATACTTTCTGAATGTCGGATGTACCATGACGTGAAAGTACGCATCCTTGAGATCTATGCTTGTAGCATAGTCGTTCACCCGAATACTGGCTCTGACTGATCGAATTGTCTCCATATAGAACTTCGGAGCGACGATCAGCTTGTTTATCCAGCTCAGATCTATGACTGGACGGAACGAGCCGTCAGGTTTCGGAACCAGAAACAGATGGCTGTAGAAACCTGGTGATTCCTGGTCTTCTACGACCTCTACCGCATTCTTCTTCAGAAGAGACTGTACTTCTGATAGAAGAGCGTCTCTTTTCTGCGGATTTGACGGAAGCTGAGTCCATTTTGGACTTCGAGTTAATGGAGGCTTTCGTTTGAAGGATATTCTTAGTCCTTCCGAAATTACCCCTCGAACCCAGGGGTCGTCCGTAATTGACGCCCAATCATTTATAAAACTCGATAATCTTCCGCCTACCGGAACACGATAGAGGTTCAAACCATCACCTCCTGGACCTGCGAGGCTTGCGGAAGGAGAAACTACGTCCTCCGCGATCCGCACCTCGCCCCGTCGACCTAGGGACGTCTGACCGGTAATCTCGGCCAGAAGAACGTCCCCCACGAGAGTCGTTTCCTTGACGGTCTCTAGAATAAGACCTAGAGGATGCATAGAAACCTCTATAGGAACTTCTCTTGGGCGTACTTGTCCCAGAAGTGCCTGTCTTACTCTTTTCTGCTGTATCCAGCTTTTTGGAAGCGGATTTGAAAAGCAGAGAATCCAAAGCTTTCTTAGTTATCTTATCATAGATTGCTGAAAGCTTGCCGTCGAAAGAGAAGCTCTCCGGAGACCGAAGCGACTCTGAAAGAGTTCTTCACCTTATCATCCACGCGCGTGGATTTAGCTAGGGCTGCGTCACGTCTAACCAACTCCAGGTTTGCCACTGAAAGGGCGGAGTTATACGTGGAATAAGCTATTGCCCTTGAAAGAAGTCTTAATGAGGATTGTATATCCTGGAATTCTTTCCCTTGAAGATGTAATGATAACGCCTTAGTAAGGTGATCTGCGTATGATAAAGCGTCTAAGTTAACTCTGTTAGACATTATTGTCGTTTCCAACGTCGTGGTTGGAATTGACATAGACGACGGTATAGACAATTCCAAATCTTCAGCCTCGTCATCTAGACGTAGAGCAACTCTCGGTATGCCCTGTCCTGCCATTTCGAATTTATTCCTTGACTTGATGAAAGGCAGATTTAGGGCATTTGCAGATAAGAAACCAGACTTGCCCGTTTTGGTAGCAAGCTTATAAATAGCGTTGTTCAATAATTCGAATGTTCTTGTGACCTTATTGGACTGTGTCGGAAACTCAGGGACGATGTCCCTGAACCGATCAAAAAATTCTGTGTCCAATGACGCTATCAGTCTCTTATCCGGCATCGCAGCATTCTGGTCCGACGGAACAACCTCTGGAAGATAATGCCGGATAAAATCTACGGCAGCTTTATGTTGTTCCGAAAGGGAAAGCTCCAAATCCTCTGAATCCCTTTCGCCATCCTGTCGGACCCTATGAAGTTCTCGGTCGTCCGTACCCGATGCTTCGGTGGAGTGTACCGACCCAGCGTCGTCGGATAATTCCTGATCCGACAGAGATTCTGTCGTTTGCTGGGATGCTGCGATAAGTTGTGCTATTTGGGATAGCACGTCCGTCACTGAGGCCTGTGGAGTAGCGGTCTTACGTGGAAGCTCCGTGTACATTGACTCCTGCATACTTCTTTTATGCGAACGTCCAGAGTCTACAGGCCTCGTGTCCCTGGCTACCGGATGGCGTGACCTGGTCGCCGTGGAATCCCTGATCGGCGAAGCTGGCTGGATATCCGTGGTCACGTAGCCAAGGTGCAGTCGTGTGCGTTGCCGTGAGGATGAGGAAGCCTTATCGACAGTCTCTCCGGACTGTCTATATCACGGAGCGTCCCGAGTGGCAGACGTATGCTCCGAATGCGAAACGTTTTGTACCACAACATCTGGTCCCAGATGTTGTTGTACGAGAGAGGGACCTCTCTCGCTTGCAGCCCGGATAGAAATGGACGAGCTAGGAACCGGACTAATAGGCTTCCTCCGTTCTCTCCTCTGATCCGTCGTCACTGGGTGTGCACTTTGTCTTATTATAGTGCTTGCATCACCCAAATCTCCTTCCTGGACCGCAACGGATGAACCCGGCTGCCGAGCCATTCGATGAATGGTCGCTACACCGGGCGAGCTAGCGGACAATGCCGTCGATCCTACTAGGGACCTCTTAGGCAATTGACGTATTTCCATGAGCACTTTTGCCGCTAGCTCTTCATTTAGCTGTGACAACGGAGGCACACTTTTGGAAGACATCACGGAAACATCACCCTGTTCTTGTTCCTCTGAAATAGAGATTGATAAACTAGAGTGACCCTGCGGAGAAAGGACCGGCATGGCCTTTTCCACACTAACAACATACCGTGACACACGTTTCCAATGTTTGTCATCCCAATTGACACATACTGAACAGGAGTTAGTGCGAGTACACTGACTACAATTAATACAATGATTATGAAAGTCAGAGGAAGATTTCCTCTTATTACAATTTGAACAATATCCTTTCATTGTGAAAAGAACTCAAAAAGTCCTAGTACTCGCACCAACCCCTGAAAACAAAGATACATAATAACATGATCAATTAACATAGAAAAAATAACTGAAATCAAAAATATTTTTTGAAAAAATATTTTTTCAGAAAAGCCCAAGTTTCTGAAAGTAACGTTGAGCCCCAATGGATCCCAAAAAGCCTAAGTGTGGACAAAATTTTTTAAAATATTACAAAAAAATTAATGCAACACTTACATATAATAATAATGTATCTTGTTATGATTAAGCTAATACAAAGACAAGAAAATCCCTCTCAACAGAAACCGCTGTCAATGTAAACAAGAAGTGTATAAACACCAGAAACATGTCTCCAGGCACTGATAACCATGGCCCGAAATCAGTTACCAATAACACACTATCTGATGCAAAACAGAGACTTCCAGGGAAGAAACTGCAGAACATCAGATGGTAGATGCAGAACACTAAGCCTAAACACCCATGGGTGAGGACGTAAACATGGGGAAAAGAACAGAATTCATTCTGTTACCCAGCTAAAACTCCCCAAGAAATTTTAGTAATAATATTACAAAAAATATGCCAAAAGCATGGGAGAATAGCAAGGGGGGACTTGAAGGAAAGGGAGAGAGGAAACATTGAACAAGCAGTGTAACTTTATAGCAAGAATGACAACAACAGGCCCATGCCTCGAAATTAGGCAACATAACATAATTTCGTAAAAAAATTTGAAATTACAGCCCTGATTATTTCCTGCCACTCATTTTTCCTCTCCTCCTTCTATTTCCTCTTTAGATCCACCATTTCTCTAATATTTATGTGTCTGGCATCATTTAAACTGAGATTTACAAGCACAAATATCAGTCAGATGTGAACTGATGAAGGGCCAAACAAAGAATGATAATTGGCGCCAATTTCGAGACCTCCTTGACACTGTGCCTGCGCAGTGGAGGGAAAGTATGGAGGACCATTTAGGAGATTTTTTCGGTTTTAGATGCAAATTTTGGGGATTGGGGGGCAAAATTTGTGTTTGGCCCTAGATTTTTGAGAATTAGCACCAGCTATGTCTGGGTCATTGGTACAGTATAAAAATATATCTGGCGTGGACGTGTGTGCAAGCGGCCCATCGGAATGAGGTCTGTTGCCACTCTGCACTGTCCCATCAGTCGCATGAACTCCCTCGCTATTAATACGTCTGAGTGTAGACAAAAGCGAGCATAACAACTGATTAATTTCGCTTTGGGTAACGGAAGACGAACCAGATTGTTGCGAGTCTCGAAGCTCATTCCCAAGTGAATGAACGACTTGAATGGAGCGAGATCCGACTTCTTTTCGTTTACAATGAAACCGAGATGTCGGGGCAATAGAAGCAGACTCTGAACGTTGTTCTGAAGAACCGTTTTGTTGCCGTATCTCCAAATAGACCGACGTTATCACAGCCGAATGAGCCCGGAAATATGCCATTACCAAGTTCATTATTCGAGTGAATGCCCAGGGTGCTAGATTGAGTCCGAAGCACATTGCTCGGAACTGATAAACAACCCCCAGGACGGCGAACTGTAGGTACTTTCTGAATGCTGGATTCACCATAACATGAAAGTACGCATCCTTTAGATCTATGCTTGATGCATAGTCATTCACCCGAATGCTCGCCCTTACTGATCGAAGGGTCTCCATATAAAACTTTGGGGCCATGATCAGTTTGTTTATCCAGCTCAAATCTATTACTGGATGGAACGCGCCGTCTGGCTTCGGTACCAAAAACAGGTGACTATAAAAACCCAGTGTTTCCTGGTTTTCTACGACCTCTATTGCATTTTTCTCCAAAAGAGGTTTTACCTCTGATAGAAGAGAATCTCTTTTTAGAGGGTTGGTCAGAAGCTGAGTCCAGTGTGGACTTCGTGTTAATGGAGGTTTCTCTCGGAATGACAGCCTTAGGCCATCCGAGATAACCCCTCTGACCCAGTGGTCCTCTGTAATTGAAACTGAAAAAATTTATAGTAATTTATATATTTTTTATACTTACCAATGACCCAGACATAGCTGGTGCTAACTCTTAAAAATATAGGGCCAAACACAAACTTTGCCCCCCAATCCCCAAAATTTGCATCTAAAACCAAAGAAAACATGTCCTGAATGGCCCTCCATACTTCACCTCTACTGTGCATGCGCAGTGTCAAGGACGTCCCGAAATTGGTGCCATTAATCATTCTTACCATCAGTGCCTGGTAAGCGCTATGTCCTCAGCGTGGAGGTATGAGTTCCCAACTCCTGGGAGGGCCATCCCCGTCTGGGTCATTGGTAAGTATAAAAAATATATAAATTACTATAAATTTTTTCAGATTTTTATACTGTACCAATGACCCAGACATAGCTGAATAGTAAAAAGGCTGGAGGGCCCAGGACATAGAGGAAAATCCAATAAGCTCAACTATATAAAATAGAGTCATCTCCTGTAGGAGAAAAGGAGAAATAGGCTTCACGTGTATCTTTCTTATTTATGACAAATTAGAAAGACACAATATCTATATAACTGAGCATTATAACATCCATGTTCTCTATTAATATCCAGTATAATTCGTATACTAATTATATTTAAAGTAAGCCAATAAATAAAGTTAGTCCAAAGAATTGAGACTCTTTATACTCTTTTAAAAGTGTCCGAGGATAGTATAATAACATCCGTTTGACACATGACATATTCAAATGCTATACTTTATAACTATGACATGAACGAATTAAAAACATAACTTTCACTTAAGAAACCATCCCAGTAACAGCTCAGAATTGCTAACTCCGGAGGAGGTATCCCCTTGTTTTCATAATAAAAACAGGTTACCCAAGGGAACACCCTCCCCCCAACTTTTTCTTGCCCTGGGTCAAATAGCCCAGAGCGAAGAGGGCAGCAGGATGGAGTCACTGCCGGAACATAAAGCCTACATAGCTATAGTTGCAATTGTTAAGTGATCGACTTTCTGAGCAGCTGATAATGGACCTAAACAATGCAGGTCTCCAGAAATGGATACAATATTTCTGAGATAAAAATTCGTGAATGTGGATGGTTGAGACCAATATGCAGCCTACTTAATCTATAATTACAAAACTATATGTCAGTCCAAGATGTAGAAGAGCTCTTACTTCATGAGCCGAAATCTTAAGCACAGACTGCTGAGTTAAGGATAGATTATCCTAAGCAGTACCGATAGTTAACTGAATGCATTAAGTAATAGAATGGACCGTAATGACCTTTCTATTAGGCATCAGAGCCAGAAGAAGCTTTACGTCCTACTGATAAACTGAGATCTGTTAATAAATACATAAAGGTCTATCCGGACAGAGTAAAGGCCTATGCCCGCTCGAAGACGGAAGGACCTTAAAAACAATAGGTTCCGGATATCATTAGGAGCCTGATTCTTAACCAAAAATTCAACATTAGTAGTAAAGGTAATAGAGTTCCCGATACTACGAAAGTAAGAATCGTCCACCGATAGTGCATGAAGCTCACTGACTCTTCAGCAGAAGAGAAGGCTAAGAGAATCGCTGCCTTAAAAGACCAGAATTGAAACTGCTGTCCCAAGGATTCAAATGGTTGCTTTAGTTAATAAGAACCCAAGCTAAATTCCGAATAGGAATTAATCTAACGATTCTAGATCTCTTATCGAAAAGTTTCCAACTAACTTAGATAAAGAGACATTAGGCTCCATTGTAAACTATCATGGTGTGCATAGGTATCAGATAACATAGACCTATAACCTATAAAAGTAACTGGCTGCAGATGATTTCGTTAAACAAGTATACTAGAAAGTTTGCAATGTCTGGTATGGAGGAATCAAAAATATCAACATAAAGATCCCTACACCAATGACGGAAGACCCTCCACTTTAGCCGCATAGTATAGCGAAGAGGAGGTCCTTCTACAGTTAGGAATCGCGTCCACTGCTGGTCCTATACAGTGCTTACTATGCAAGAAGGACTGCACAACGGAATACATGAAGGTTGAGACCTTGCGGGTTGTGATAGAGTTGACACGATTTCCCCAGCGAAAAAAGATCCTCTCGTGGAGGAAGTTTCCGCGGTAAGTCCCACAGTAGACATCTAAGTAAATTTATTCACCGTCTCTGTGGGACAGAAATGCTACCAACAGAATTGTATTGTGAATGAATAATCCTAGCAATACTTGCTGAATCAACAGCGCTGGAGGATACGTATATCCTATCATCGTGTCCTACTAGATCGATAGAGCGTTAACTACATATGCTCAGGGATCCGGACACGGTGACACATACGTCTACAATTGATTGGAGAGTTGTGTCGCAAATAAATTTATCACTGGGTGCTCCCATTGATAGCAAATCTGATTGAATACTTGTTAGTTGATAGTCCATTCCGACGGCAACAAACGACCCTTACGTGAAAGGGAGTCTGCTAATACGATCCGACGACCGAGAATATGACGAACAGAAACAGAACTTGGTGTTCTATAACAAACAGAAGGATTATTTCCGTTAAAATCAATAACGGAACCGAATGAGTGCCTCCCTGGTTCCGGATATACACAACTACTGTCGTATTATCGGACAGGATTGAACCTGCGTTCTGAATAAAATTCATCCAATGACGTAGTGCAAGCCAACATAATATTCTTCCCTGGAAGTAAAAAGCTTGCCTAAAAACTACGGAACCCAAAGACCCCGGCACTTTGAATCCGTTGGGATCAAAATGTGTCCCAACCTGTTTGACTGGCATCCGTCATAATCGAAAAACTCGGATCCAGCAACTACAGTGGAACTCTCTGAGTCAACCACCGAATGTTTGCCCACGTCTGAATCTCTTGTTACACTTGATAGACAAGAGAACGTGTATATCGAGCAATTCAAGATTGCTGAAAGGTTACCGTCGAAGAGAAGCTTCTCGGGGACCGAAGCGACTCTGAGAGAGTTCTTCACCTTACTATCCACGCGCGTGGATGTAGCTAGGGCCGCGTCACGTCTAACAACTCCAGGCTGCCACTGAAGGGCGGAGTTATACGTGGAAAACTACTGCCTCTGAAAGAAATCCCATTGAGGATCATGTCCTGGAATTCTTTCTCTTGAAGACGTAATGATAACGTCTCAGTAAGGTGGTGTACGTATGATAAAGCGTCTAAGTTAGTCTATTATACATCATTGTCGTTTCCAACATCGTGGTTGGAATTGACATAGACGGCGAAAAAGACAATTGCAGTCTTGAGTCTCGCCGCCTTAGACGCAAAGGAACTCTCGGTAAGCCCAGTTCTGCCAATAAACAATTATTTCCTAGAATTCACGAAAGGCAGAATAGAGCATTGCGGACAAGAAACTATACTAGCATGTTGATAGCAAGCTTATATATATATAGCGTCGTTCAATAATTCGAATGTTCTAAAGACATTATTGGACTGCGTCGGCAACTCAGGGACAATGTCCCTGAACCGATTCAAAACTCCGTGTCCAATGACGCTATTAGTCTCTTATCCAGCATCGCAGCAATGTAGTCCGACGGAACAACCTCTGGAAGACAATGCCAGAAGAAATGTATGGCAGCTTTTGTTGTTCCGAAAGGGAAAGCTCGAAATCATCCGAATCCCTTTCGCCATCCTGTCGGACCCTATGAAATATTCGGTCGTCCGTACCTGATGCAACAGCGGAGCGTACCGACCCAGCGCTGTCGGATTATTCCTGATCCGACCGAGAATCTGTCGATTGCTGGGATGCTACGATAAGCTGTGCTATTTTGGATAGCACGTCCGTCACTGAGGCCTTTGGAGAAGCGGTCTTACAATGAATTGCCGCTGAAAGCTCCATGTTCGTTACCCCGTGCATACTTCTATTATGCGAGCGACCGGAGTGTGCAGGCCTCGTGTCCCTTGGCTACCGGATGGCGTGACCTGTTCGCCATGGAATCACTGAATGCCGAAGCTGGCCGGATATTCAAGGTCACGTAGCCAATGTGCGGTCGTGTGCGCTGCTGTGAGGATGAGGAAGCATTATCGACAGTCACTCGGACTGTCTATATAACGGAGCGTCCGGAGTGGCGGACATACGCTCCGAAGGTGAAATGTCTGCACCACAACATCCGGTCCCATATGTTGTTGCACGAGAGAGGGACCTTCTCGCTCGCCGCCCGGATGGACCGGACGAGCTAGGAACCGGACTAACAGGCTTCCTCCGATCTCTCCTCTAATCCGTCGTCACTGGGTGTGTACTAAAGTCTATTATAGTGCTCGCATCACCCAAATCTCCATCCTAGACCGCAATGGACGAACCCGACTGCCGAACCATTCGATGAATGGACGCTACACTGGGTGAGCTAGCGAATGTCAACTCCGTCGATCCTACTAGGGACCTCTTAGGAGATTGACGTAATCCATGAGCACTAATTGCCGCTAGCTCTTCATTAACTATGACGACAGAGGCACACTTTTGAAAGACATCTCAGTAATTTTGCGAACAAGAAACCAGATATGCTTGTACATAGCAAGCATATAAAAAATATATATAGCGTCGTTCAATAAATCGAACGTATCTGAGACATTATTGGACTATGTCGGAACTGAGGGACGATGTCCCTGAACCGAACCAAAGATTTCTAAGTCCACCGACGCTATCAGCTTCTTATCCGGTATCGCAGCATTCTGGTCCGACAAAGAACCTCTAGAAGATGAAGTCGGATGACATATACAGCAGCTTATGTTGTTCCGAAAGGGAAAGCTCGAAAACCTCCGAATCCCTTTCGGCATCCCGTCGGACCGTATGAAATTTTCGGACGTCCGCACCTGATGCTTCCGCGGAGCATCCCGACCCAGCGTCGTCGGATATTATATTATGCGACAGAGATTCTGTCATTGCTGGGATGCTGCGATAAGTGTGCAGAAGCGGTCTTACGATGCTTTGCCGCTGGAAGCTCCGTGTACGTTGACTCCCGCATACTTTCTTATTCGAACGCCCGGAGTCTGCAGGCCTCGTGTCCCTGGCTATCGGATGGCGTGACCTGGTCGCCGTGGATTCTCTGATTGGCGAAGTTGACTGGATATCGGAGGTCACGTAGCCAAGGTGCGGTCGTGTGCTCTGCCATGAGAATGAGGAAGCCTTATTGACAGTCTCTCCGGACTGTCTATATAACGGAGCGTCCCGAGCGGCGGACGTATGCTCCGAATGCGAGACATTTTGTACCACAACATCTGAGGCCAGATGTTGATGTACGAGAGAGGGGCCTCTCTCGCTCGCAGCCCGGATGGGCCTGGACGAGCTATGAACCGGACTAAAAGGCTTCCTCCGTTCTCCCCTCTAATCCGCCATCACTGGATGTGCACATGGATGTTTATAGTGCTCGCATCACCCAAAACTCCTTTCTAGAGCTCAATGGACGAACCCGGCTGCCGAACCATTCAATGAATGGACGCTACACCGGGCGAGCTAGCGGACGTCAAAGGCCGTCGAGCCTACTAGGGTCCTCTTAGGCAATTGACGTATTACCTGAGCACTTTTCCGCTAGCTCTACATTAATTGTGACGACGGAGGCACACTTTTTGGAAGACATCACGGATACATCACCCTGATCATGATCGTCTGAAATAGAGATTGATAAAGTAGAGTGACCCTGCGGGGAAAGGACCGGAATGGCCAATTCCCCACTAACATACCGTGACACACGCTTCCCATGTTGTCATCGTAATCAACACATACAGAACAGGAGTTAGTGCGAGTACACTGACTACATTATACAATGATTATGAAAGTCAGAGGAAGATTTCCTCTTATTACAATTGAACAATATCCTTTCAATGTGAAAAGAAAACAAAGTCCTAGTACTCACACCAACCCCTGACAATCAAAATACATAATAACAGGATCCATTAACATAGAAAAAATAATTGAATCAAAAACTTTTGAAAAAATATTTTTTCAGAACAGCCCAAGTTTCTGAAAAGTAACGTTGAGCCCCAATGGATCCCAAGTCTAAGTGTGGACAAAAATTCTAAAAATATTTTAAACAATTTATGCAACACTTACGAACAATAATAATGTGTCTAGTTATGATTAAATTAACATCAAGATATTATTTTCAAGAAATCCCCCCTCACACAGAGGGCTGTTGGAAATGTAAACAATAAGTGTAAAAACACTAGATCAAGACTCCAGGCACCCTGGCCCGAAATCAGTTACCAATAATACACTATCTGATGCAAAACAGAGACTTCCAGGGAGCAAACTGCAGAACATCAGATGGTAGATGCAGAACACTATTCCTAACCACCCATAGGTGAAGACGTAAACATGGGGAAAAGAACAGAATACATTCTGTTATCCAGCTAAAACTCCCAAGAAATTTTGGTAATAATATTACAGAAAATATGCCAAAAGCATGGGAGAATAGCAAGAGGGGACTTAAAGGAAAGGGAGAGAGGAAAACACTGAATAAGCAGTGTAATCTTGATAACAAGAATGACCACAACAGGCAGTTGCCTCGAAAATAGGTAACTTAACATAATTTCATCAAAAAATTTTAAGTTACAGCCCTGATTATTTTCTGTCACTCATTTTTCCTCTCCTCCTTCTATATCCTCCTTAGAATCACCATTTCACTAATATTTATGTGTCTGGCATCATTTAAACTGAGATTTACAAGCACAAAGATCAGTCAGATGTTAACTGATGAAGGGTCAAACAAAGAATGATTAATGGCGCCAATTTCGGGACGTCCTTGACACTGCACATGCGCAGTAGAGGTGAAGTATGGAGGGCCATTCAGGACATGTTTTCTTTGGTTTTAGATGCAAATTTTGGGGATTGGGGGGCAAAATTTGTGTTTGGCCCTATATTTTTAAGAGTTAGCACCAGCTATGTCTGGGTCATTGGTACAGTATAAAAATTCCAATTTTCCAAAAACCCTGACAGTCTTCCGCCAACAGGACCGCAAAAGAGGTCCTGACCATCACCTCCTGGACCTACGAGGCCTACGGGAAGAGAAACTACATCCTCCACATGCAGAGCCTTGGCCCGCCGACCTGGGAACGTCCGATCGGTAGTCTTGGCCAGACCCACATCCCCTACTTGAGTCGCTATTTTGACGATCCCTAGGGTAACTACCTGAGGATTTCTTATATCCTCTAGAGAAGCTTCCTTTGGACGAACTTTGTCCTGAAGCTCCTACTTTACTCTTTTCTGCTGTATCAGTTTTTTCTGGAAACTGACTTCAAAAGCAGAGTATCAGATGCTTTCTTAGTCAGCTGATCGTAGATCACCGAAAGCTTGCCATCAAAGAGATAGTCACCGGATACCGGAGCGACTCGAAGAGAGTTTTTCACCTTATCATCCACTAGGGATGATGACGCTAGGGCTGCATCACGTCTAATTAACTCTAAATTAGCTACTGATAAGGCAGAGTTATACGTGGAATAAGCAATAGCCCTTGAGAGAACTCTTAATGAGGTACGAACGTCCTTGAATTCTATTCCACTGCGACATTGCGCCAACGCTCTAGTAAGGTGATCTGTGTAAGATAAAGCATCTAGATTCTATTGGAACATATCGTTGTATCCATTGTATCTGAGTGAATAGAAAAGGACGCAGGTAAGGACAAATCTAAGTCCTCAGCCTATTCGTCCAAACACAGAGGAACTCTCGAAATACCTTGACCTGCCGTTCTAAATTTATTTCTATTATTAATAAACGGTAGATCCGGAGCACGTGTAGATAAAAAACTGCTTTAACTCGCCCTCGAGGATAGATTGACTATAGCGTCATTTAATAGTTCAAAAGTCCGAGACACATTACTGGACTGCACCGGGTAAGCAGGAATATCTTCCTTAACCCGGCTGAAAAAATCGGAATCTAATGACGCTAGCAGTTTTTTATCCTTTGTCACAGCATTCTGATCCAAAGGAACAACATCTGGAAGGTATTGATGAATAAAATCCATCACTACCTTGTGTTGCACCGAAAGGGAAAAATCCAATTCACTCAATTCCCTTTTACCATCCAATTGGACCAGTTTAGATTCTTGGTCATCCCTATCTGAATGAACAGAGGAATGAACCAACCCAGCTTCATCCGACAGTTCCACATCAGAAACTGTCGAAGGATGTTCCGGAGCCTGCTGGGATGCCGCGATGAGCTGTGCTATTTGTGACAGCAAGTCCATAACAGAGGCCTGTAGAGTAGCCGTTCTTTGATGCTTAGCCGCTGGATGCTCTTGGGACAGCGTGTCCGACATACTCCTCTTATGCGAACGTCCCAATTCATGTGGCCTCGTCTCCTTGGCTATAGGATGGCGTGTCTTTCTTGACGACAACGAATCCTTCGTCAGCGATGCAGGCTGGATCTCCGTAGTCACATTGCCAAGGTGCAGTGGTGTGTGCTTTGAAGACGAACTGGAAGCCGATAGACTAGCCGATCTCGGCAGCCTATTTGACAGAGCGTCCCGAACAGGAGGCGTGGACGTATGCTCCGACTGACGAACGTTCTGAACAACATCTGGCCCCAGATGTTGTTGAAAGAGAAAGGGATCTCTCTCGCTCATGGTCCGGGAAGACCTGGACGAGCCCACCGCAGAACTAGCTGGCTTCCTCTGTTCCGTCGCCTCAAGGTGAGCATGTTTGATATTATAGTACTCGCAACACCCTTTTTCCTTTCCTTGACCGCTACGGACTTACCCGGCGTCATAACACCCATATTCTGAGTGATAGAAGCACTGGTTGAGCTAGCTGGTGACAAGGACGTAAATCCCATGATTTGTGATCTAGGCCCTTATCTTATTTCATTGAGCACTTTTGCCGCTAGCTGTGTTTGATTGCGACAATGGCAGCACACTTTCTGATGGCATCACTGATACTCACCATGTTCTTGTTCCTCTGAAAAATAAACTGAAAAACTAGAGTGACCTTAAGGTGAGAGAACAGGCATCGATCTCTCACCACTAACAACATATCGTGACATGTGTCTCCAACATTTGTCATCCCAATTGGCACAAACAGAACAAGAGTTAGTGCGAGAATAATGACTACAGCAAACACAATGAACATGAGAGTCAGAGGAAGATTTCCTCGACTTACATTTTGAGCAATAATCTTTCATTTTGCCAAAAATTACAAGCCACCAGTTCTCCCACTAACCCTCATAATAATCTGACAAAGATACAAAATAATACAATCCAATACAAAAATTTCGAAAAATAAATTCATAAAAAAAAATTTTCAAAAAATTTTGATATTAGCCCAAGTTCCCAAAGGGAACAATGAGCCCAAATGGATCCCAAAAAAGCCTAAGTGCGGACAAAATTTTTTTCTTGCTTCTAAAAAGTTAAAAAATTTATAGTAATTTATATATTTTTTATACTTACCAATGACCCAGACTTAGCTGGTGCTAACTCTAACAAAACCAGGGCCAAACACAAATTTTGCCCCCCAATCCCCAAAATTTGCATCCAAAACAAAAAGAAATCATGTCCTAAAGGACCTCCATAGTACGCCTCTACTGCGCATGCGCAGTGACGTAGTCGTCCCGAAATTGGCGCCAATTATCATTCTTACTGGCAGTGCCTGGTCAGCGCTATGTACTCAGCGGGGAGGCAAGAGTTCCCAACTCCAGGGAGGGCCATCCCCGTCTGGGTCATTGGTAAGTATAAAAAATATATAAATTACTATAAATTTTTTAACATTTTTATACTGTACCAATGAACCAGACTTAGCTGAATAGTAAACAGGCTGGAGGGCCTAGGACATAGAGGAAAATCCAATAAGCTCAACTATATAGTAAAGAGGTAATCCCTTAAGGAGAAAAGGAGTATTAGGCTTTACATGTATCTTTCTTATTTAATATTAAATTAGAAAGATACACTACCCTTAATAATTGAGCACAATAACATTCATGTTCTCTATTAACATCCAGTATAACCCTTATACTAATTATTTTTAAAACAAGCCAATAAATAAAGTAGTCCAGAGAATTGAGACTCTTTATAATCATTTAAAAGTGTCCGAGTATTGTATATTAAAGCCCGTTTGACACTTGACATATACAAATGCTTCACACCGAGCTACACTTTAAAAATAAGACATGAATGAAATTAAACATTAATATTACACTTTAAAACCATCCCGGAAGCGACTCAGAAATACTGACTTGGAGGAGGCATTCCCTTGCTTTTCACTATAAAGCAGGTGACCTAAGGGAACACCCGCCCCCCCCCCCCCCTTCCCCTTGCCCTGGGTCAAACAGCCCAGAGCGAAGAGGGCAGCCGGACGGAGTCACTGCCGGAACAGAAAGCCTGCATAACTATAGTTGCAACTGTTTAGTGGATGACATTCTGAGCAACAGATAACGGACCTAAACAATGCAGGTCTCCAGAAATGGACTCAATATTTCTGAGATAAAAATTCGTAAATGTGGATGGCTGAGACCAATAAGCAGCCTTCATTAAATCTGTAATAGCAACACTATTAGCATAAGCCCAGGAAGTAGAAAGAGCTCTTACTTCATGAGCAGAAATCTTAAGCACAGACTGCTGAGAAGCAGATAAATCTTCATAAGCAGTACGGATAGTTAACTGAATCCATCTAGCAATAGAATGGACTGAAATGTCCTTTCTATTAGGCATCAAAGACAGAAAGAAACGTTTCCGTCCCTTTCTGATGAACTGAGATCTCTGTTTATAGATACGTAGTGCTCTAACAGGACAGAGTAAAGGCCTACGCCCGTCTGAAGACGGAAGAGCCTTAATAACAATAGGTTCCGGATATTTATTAGGAGCCTGATTCTTAGCTAAAAAACCCACATTAGTAGTGAAGGTGATAGTGTTCCCAACACTACGATAATGAGAATCATCCACCGATAGTGCATGAAGCTCACTGACTCTTCTGGCAGAAGAGAAAGCTAAGAGAAAAGCTGTCTTATAAGATAAGAATTTGAAATCTACTGTCCCAAGAGGTTCAAATGGCTTTTCCTTCAATTTAAGGAGAACCCAAGCTAAATTCCACTTAGGAATTAATCTAAGAGTTCTGGGTCTATTTATCGAAAAGTTTCTAACCAATTTCGATAAAGAGACATTAGATCCAATTTGTGAACTATCATGATGTGCATAGGTATCAGATAACATAGATCTATAACCCTTTATAGTAACAGGCTGCAGTTTGATTTCGTCAAACAAGTATACTAGAAAGTTTGCAATGTCTGGAATAGAGGGATCAAATATATCTACAGAATGATCCCTACACCAACGACGAAAAACCTTCCACTTAGCCGCATAGTTTAGCGAAGAGGAGGTCCTCCTACAGTTAGAAATCGCGTCCACTGCTCGTCCTGTAAAGTGCTTGCCATGCAAGAAGGACCGCACAACGGAAAAACGTGAAGGTTGAGACCTTGCGGGTTGTGATGGAGTTGGCGCGATTTCCCCTGCGAAAGAAGATCCTCTCGTGGAGGAAGCTTCCGCGGTAGGTCCCACAACAGACACCTGAGTAGATTTATCCACGGTCTCTGTGGCGACAGAGATGCTACCAACAGAATCTTGCATTGAGATTGTTTTATCTTTAGCAATACTTGTTGAATTAACGGCGCTGGAGGATACGCATATCCTATCATTCCGTCCCAAGGGATCGACAGAGCGTCTACTGCAAATGCTCTTGGATCCGGACACGGGGACACATACGTCTGCAACTGATTGTTGAGATGTGTCGCAAATAAGTCTATCATTGGCCGTTCCCATTGGTAGCAAATCTGATTGAATACTTGTTTGTTGAGAGTCCACTCCGACGGCAACAAGCGACCCTTTCGTGAAAGGGAGTCTGCTAGCACATTCAGACGACCCGGTATGTGACGGACCGAAAGAAGAATGCGATGTTCTAACGCAAACAGAAGGATTCTTTCCGTTAGATTGAACAACGGAACTGAATGAGTGCCTCCCTGATTCCGTATATACGCCACTACTGTCGTATTGTCGGATAGGATTTGGACATGAGCATCGTGAATAATGTCCATCCAGTGACATAACGCAAGCCAAATTGACATCATTTCCTTGATGTTTATGTGCTTGCACAGGAATTGCGGATCCCAAAGACCCTGGCATCTCGAATCCGTTGGGATTAATGATGCACCCCAACCTGTTTGACTGGCATCCGTCATAATGGTAAAACTCGGATCCGGCAACTGCAGCGGAACTCCTTGAGTTAACCACTGAATGTCTGCCCAAGTCTGAATCTCTTGTTTCACTTGATCTGACAAGAGAACGTCTACATCGAGCGAATGAATTTTCACACTCCAATTCTGAGTCAGGAAAATTTGAAGAGGACGTGTGCGTAGCCGCCCCATCGGAATGAGATCCGCGGCGGCTCCGCACAGACCTATCAGTCTCATAAATTCTCTCGCCGTGACTTTGTCTGCGTGCAGACAATAGCGAGCGTAACAACTGACTAATTTCGCTCTGGTTAACGGCAGACGAACGAGATTGTTGTGCGTCTCGAAGCTCATTCCCAGATGAGTGAATGACTTGGACGGCACCAGATCCGACTTCTCCTCGTTTACTATGAAACCGAGACGTCGGAGCAATAGAAGAAGATTCTGAACATCGTTCTGAAGCGTTAACTCGTTGCCGTACCTCTGAAGAATGTCGTCCAGGTAGGCCGACGTTACCGCAGACGAATGAGCTCGGAAGTAGATCATTACCGAGTTCATTACCCGAGTGAAAGCCCAGGGTGCTAGATTCAATCCGAAGCACATGGCCCGGAACTGATACACCACTCCTAGGACTGCGAAGCGTAGATACTTTCGGAATGTCGGATGTACCATGACGTGAAAGTACGCATCTTTGAGATCTATGCTCGTTGCATAATCGTTCACCCGAATACTCGCTCTGACCGATCGAATCGTCTCCATATAAAACTTCGGAGCGACGATCAGCTTGTTTATCCAGCTCAAATCTATGACTGGACGGAACGAGCCGTCTGGTTTCGGAACCAGAAACAGATGGCTGTAGAATCCCAGAGATTCCTGGTTTTCTACGACCTCTACCGCGTTCTTCATTAAAAGAGACTGCACCTCTGATAACAGAGCGTCTCTTTTCTGTGGATTTGACGGAAGATGAGTCCACTTTGGACTTCGAGTTAATGGAGGCTTTCGTTTGAAGGATATCTTTAGACCTTCCGAAGTCACTCCTCTCACCCACGGGTCGTCCGTAATCGACGCCCACTCTTGTGAAAAACTCGACAACCTTCCGCCAACCGGAACGCGATAGAGGTTTAAGCCATCACCTCCTGGACCTGCGAGGCCTGCGGTAGGAGAAACCACGTCTTCCACGACCCGCACCTCGCCTCGTCGACCTCGGGGCGTCCGACCGATTGTCCCGGCCTGAAGGACGTCCCGAACGAGAGTCGCTATCCTGACGGTCTCTCGAATAAGACCAAGAGGACGCACCGGAACCTCTATAGGAACCTCTCTTGGGCGCATTAGACCCAGAAGTGCCTGTCTTATTCGTGTCTGCTGTATCCGACCTTTTAGGAGCGGATCTGAACAACAGAGAATCATTAGCTTTCTTTTTAATTCTATCATAAATAGCGGAAAGCTTGCCGTCAAAGAGAAGTTCTCCTGAGACCGAAGCGACTCTAAGAGAGTTCTTCACCTTAGAATCCACTAGTGTGGATGTAGCTAGGGCTGCGTCACGTCTAACCAACTCCAGATTTGCCACTGAAAGGGCGGAGTTACACGTGGAATAAGCTACTGCCCTTGAAAGAAGTCTTAAAGAGGATTGTATATCCTGAAACTCTTCCCCTTGAAGGCGCAGTGATAACGCCTTAGTAAGGTGATCTGCGTAAGATAAGGCATCTAAATTGGCTCTGTTAGACGCAATAGCTGTTTCCAACACCGCGGTTGGAATAGAAGCTGACGACGGTAATGATAGCTCTAAGTCTTCCGCCTCGTCGTCCATACGCAGAGGAACTCTCGGTATACCCTGTCCTGCCGTGTCGAATTTATTCCTTGCATTAATGAAAGGCAGGTTAAGAGTATTAGCGGACAAGAAACCTGCTTTCCCCGTCCTGGAAGCAAGTTTAAATATAGCGTCGTTCAATAATTCAAATGTTCTTGCAACATTATTGGACTGCGACGGAAACTCGGGAGCGATGTCCCTGAACCGCTCAAAAAATTCAGAGTCCAATGACGCTATAATTCTCTTGTCCGGAAGCGCAGCAGTCTGGCCCGACGGAACAACTTGAGGGAGAAAGTGCCGGATGAAGTCCACGGCAGCTTTATGTTGTTCCGAAAGGGATAGTTCCAATTCATCCGTATCCCTTTCACCATCCGGTCGGACCTCCCGATGTTCCCGGTCGTCCGCCCCCGATGCTTCGGCGGAGCGTACCGACCCAGCACCGTCGGATAATTCTCGATCCGACACCGTTTCTGTCGGCTGCTGGGATGCTGCGATAAGCTGTGCTATCTGCACAAGAATGTCCGACGTCGAGACCTGCGGAGGCGTAGTCTTTCGCTGCTTCGCCGAGGGCAGCTCCGCATCAGATGGCTCCCGCATACTTTTCCTATGCGAACGTCCGGAGTCCATCGGTCTCGAATCCCTGGCTGCCGGATGGTGTGACCTGGTCGCCGAAGAATCCTTCATCGGCGAAGCTGGCAAAATATCGGAGGTCACGCAGCCAAGGTGCGGTCGTGTGCGCTGACGAGAAGAGGAAGCCTTAACAGTCTCTGCGGACTGCTTATACAACGGAGCGTCCCGAGCGACGGACGTATGCTCCGCTAAAGACACATTTTGTACCACAACATCTGGTCCCAGATGTTGTTGTACGAGAGAGGGACCTCTCTCACTCGCGGCCCGGCTGGACCTGGACGAGCTAGGAACCGGACTAAAAGGCTTCCTCCGTTCTCGTTTACTATCCGCCGTCACTGGGTGTGCATCTATTATGTTTATAGTGCTCGCATCACCCAAAATTTCCTCTTGGACCGCATCGGACGAACCCGGCTGCCGAACCATTCGGTGAATGGACGCTACACCGGGCGAGCTAGCGGACGACATTTGTCTAATCTCCATGAGCACTTTTGCCGCTAGCTCTGAATTCATTTGTGACGACGGACGCACACTTGAAGAAGATAACATGGAAACATCACCCTGTTCTGGTTCCTCTGAAATAGAAACTGAGAGAGTAGAGTGACCTTGTGGAGAAAGAGCCGGCATCGCTCTTTCTCCAGAAACAACATATCGTGACACACGTTTCCAATGTTTCTCATCCCAATGTTCACATATAGGACAGGGATTAATGCGAGAACACTGACTACAATTAATACAATGATCATGAAAGTCAGAGGAAGATTTCTTCCTATTACAATTTGAACAATGTCCCTTCATTGTGAAAGAACAACAATAAGTCCTAGTTACTCGCAAAAACCCCTGACACAAAGATACATAATAACATGATCCATTAATAAATGAAAAAACAATTGCAAAACAAAATAATTTTGAAAAAATATTTTTTCAGAGAAGCCCAAGTTGCTGAAAAGTAACGTTGAGCCCCGATGGATCCGATGGCAAAGTGTGGTCAAAAATTTTAAATTTATATAAAATAATTAATGAGACACTTTCGGATAATATAAATGTATCTTATAATGAGATAAACTACCACAGGGGCGAACAGCCCCCCTCAAAAAAGGCAGTTGCCAATGAAAACAAACAGTGTAAACACACTAGAAAACATGACTCCAGGCACTGAAAAAACTGGCCCGGAATCAGTCATCAATTACACTCTATCTGATGCAAAACAGAGACTCCCAGGGGAGAATCTGTAGAACATCAGATGGAAGATGCAGAACACAAACGTTATACACCCATGGGTGAAAACGTAACTATGGGGAAAATAACAGAAAACATTCTGTAACCAAGCAACTCTCCCAGGAAATTTTAGAAATGAAACTTCTCAAAAATATGCCAAAAGCATGGGAGAATTGCCAGGGGGGACTTTAGAAGGCTAGGGGAGAGGAAACACTGAATAAGCAGTGCAACAATTAGCAAGAATGACAACAAGAGGCCCATGCCTCGAAAATAGGCAACTTAACATAATTTCATCAAAAAATTTTAAGTACAGCCCTGATTATTTTTTGCCACTTCTTTTTCCTCTCCTCCTTGTATCCTCCTTAGAATCACATTTTCTCCAAAAATTACGTGTCTGGCATCCTTTAAACTGAGATTTACAAGCACAAAGATCAGTGAGATGTTGACTGATGAAGGGCCAAACAGAGAATGATAATTGGCGCCAATTTCGGGACGACTACGTCACTGCGCATGCGCAGTAGAGGCGTACTATGGAGGTCCTTTAGGACATGATTTCTTTTTTTTTTTGGATGCAAATTTTGGGGATTGGGGGGCAAAATTTGTGTTTGGCCCTGGTTTTGTTGGAGTTAGCACCAGCTAAGTCTGGGTCATTGGTACAGTATAAAAATATTAATGCTACACGCCGGAGTATAATATTGTATCTGATTAAAGACCTAACATCATAATGACTAGGAAATTACTTACAGAAAGTAACCATTTTCAATGTAAACAACATGCAATAAAAACCGGAAACAAGACTCCAGGCACTGAACAACATGGCCCGAAGTCAGTAACAGATTTTTAAACTATCCGATGTAAGACAGAATCTTCATCAGAAGAAACTGCGATACATCAGATGGTAGATGCAAGACCAAAAATGCCTAAACACCCTAAGGGTGGGGATGTAATCATGGGGATATACAGATTAAACATTCTGTAAACAAGTTCAACTCCCAAGAAATTTTCAAGAAAAAAATTTCAAAAAAGGTCCAAAAAGTATGGAAGCTTAACAGGGGGGGGTATCAAGGAAGGAAAGAGAGGAAACACTTAACAAACAGTAGCAATTTCCTAGCAAGAATGATAACATCAGGCCCATGTCCCAAAATTAGGGAACATGAAATAATTTTCAATAAAAATTATAAGTTACAGCCCTGAACACATCAAACCACTGTTTTTTCCTCTCATCCTCTTAATGCATCCTTGGATCCACCAAAATCACCATTACTTTGTGTCTGGCGTCATAAAAACTGAGATTTACAAGCACAAAAGTCAGTTAGCTGTTACTGACAGAAGGGCCAAACAAAGAATGAGGCTTGGTGCCAATTTCGGTACTTCCTTGACACTGTGCATGCACAGTAGACAAAAGTATGGAGGACCATATAGGACATTTTTTTTTTGGTTTTGGATGCAAATTTTGGGGATTTGGGAGGCAAAATTTGTGTTTGGCCTTGAATATTTTGGAGTTAGCACCAGCTAAGTCTGGGCCATTGGTTTAGAGTATAAAAATATGTGTAAGTGTGGGGTAAAAAGAAGAGTTAATGTTCGAAATTTGATGAAAAATTTAAAGAAATTCACTGGAGAAGGGTTAAATCATGGAACAATGATACTGAGGAACATGTATGATGAATATACGTGCCATGGGAAGAGAAGGAGCACAGCAGCTGACCTAAACACTAAGTTAAACATGAAATTCTGAGCTAACCAGAAAAGTAAACGTAACTAAGTAATGTTAAGAGAAACGTTTAAAACACACTGGGTGGGGGTTAAATAGTGGTAGAATGATAATAAGCACCATATGGAAGCATTATAAAGGCCATGGGATGAAAAGGGTGTCAGCAGTCGATGTAAACAAAATATTTAACCCACTGAAAATGTCAAAGTGTGAGCTAAACAGAAAACTAAATGTTCAAAATTGGAAGAAATTTTTTTAAGAAATTCACTGGACAAGGGTTAAACCATGGTAGAATAATAATGAAGAAGATGTAGGATGAATATAAGCACCATGGGAAGAGAAGGAACACAGAAGCTGATCTAAATACTAAGTTAAACATGAAATTCTGAGCTAAAAAGAAAAAGGAAACACAACTAGAAAATGTTAAGAAAAAGGTTTAAAACACGCTGGGTGAGGATGAAATAATGGTAGAATGATAATAAGCACCACTTAGAAGCAATATAAAGGCCATGGGATGAAAAGTGTGAAGTGTGGAAGTGTGAGCGTTAAAAATTTGATGAACAATTTGAAGAACTTCAGTGGACCAGGGTTAAATGATGCTGGAATGATAATGAGGAACATGTATGAGGAATATAAGCACCATGAGAAGAGAAGGAACACAGCAGCTGACCTGAACACAAAGTTAAACCTAAAATCTGAGCTAAACAGAAAAGTAAACATAGCTAAAAATGGTAAGAAAAAGGTTTAAAATGCAATGGGCGAGGGTTAAATAATGATAGAATGATAATAAGCCCCATATAGAAGCAATATAATGGCCATGAGATGAAAAGGGTGTCAACAGCTGAACTAAAAAAAAACTTTAACACACTGAAAATATGTAAGTGTGAGCTGAACAGAAAACTTAACATTCAAAATTTGATGAAAAATTTGAAGAAAGTCACTGAAGAAGGGTTAAATCATGGAACAATGATAATGAGGAATATGAATGAGGAATATAAGTGCCGTAGGAAGAGAAGGAACACAGCAAATGACCTAAACACTAAGTTGAACATGAAATTCTGAGCTGAACAGAAAACTAAACGCAACTAAAAATGTCAAGATAAATGTTTAAAATGCAGAGTATGGGGGCTTAAATCATGGTAGAATGATAATAATCATCATACAGCAGCATTATAAAGGCCATGATATGGAAATAGGGTGAGTAAGTGACCTAAACAGAAACTTTAACATTATTGGACACATACGCTGATGTCGACGCCCATCGATCAAGCCATGCCATAAGCTCACACAACTGAAGTTGGTGAGCTAAAAATGTGGAAAATGTTATTTTTTTCTCAAAATTCTCTCAATCATGGGGAAATATTTAATTCTTTTATCTACTCTGTCAATCAATTATTGATTTCTTCTTTAACATACATGGAATTGAATGGACCTGGCTTATATTTAGCATATGATAAATGCATGGTGGTGGAAAAGAGATGCATAAAACAGGCACATGCCATACTGACCTAGATATAAGCCCAGGGGGGTGCATGAAGTAAAGAGTGCAAAAGTATATGGGTGGTCATATTTTTGAGAGGTCAAGCCTGCAGGTTCTGGAGAATTTGGAAGCAAAGTTGACAAGAAGTTAGGTCAATCCCATACCAAAGATGCATTAACCCTTTACCTAACGAATCGGCTGCATGCACATGCGTAATTTACAATTTGAACAGTTGAAAAAAACTATAACAATTTCAACAAAACCATACCATATGACTCCTCATTGGAATGAGCTCACTGAGTTTGTTTCAATGAGGTGGCAACATGAAATGGTTTTGAATAAGTTTTCTGAAGCATTTGAAAGTCATTCCAAAGTCAGGGACTGGACTTATTTACAAGGAGGGGACTCTGAAACTGAAATCTGAAAGTTATTTTTGATTATGGGCTTATTCCTGGGTCAGTACGGTATTTAACCCTTTACCTAACATGAAAAGCAGACGACACATGCAAAAAAATTCTTGAATAACTAATTTTTTTCATTTTTTGTCTCAAAAACATAGGTTATGATCCCTCGTTGGAACGAGCTCGTTCCAACGAGGGGTCATAACCTATGTTTTTGAGACAAAAATGAAAATAATAATGAAACTGAAAAAATTTATAGTAATTTATATATTTTTTATACTTACCAATGACCCAGACATAGCTGGTGCTAACTCTTAAAATATAGGGCCAAACACAAATTTTGTCCCCCAATCCCCAAAATTTGCATCTAAAACCAAAGAAAACATGTCCTGAATGGCCCTCCATACTTCACCTCTACTGCACATGCGCAGTGTCAAGGACGTCCCAAAATTGGCGCCATTAATCATTCTTATAACCAGTGCCTGGTAAGCGCTATGTCCTCAGCGGGGAGGTATGAGTTCCCAACTCCTGGGAGGGCCATCCCCGTCTGGGTCATTGGTAAGTATAAAAAATATATAAATTACTATAAATTTTTTCAGATTTTTATACCGTACCAATGACCCAGACATAGCTGAATAGTAAAAAGGCTGGAGGGCCCAGGACATAGAGGAAAATCCAATAAGCTCAACTATATAAAATAGAGTCATCTCCTGTAGGAGAAAAGGAGAAATAGGCTTCACGTGTATCTTTCTTATTTATGACAAATTAGAAAGACACAATACCTTCTATAATTGAGCATCATAACATCCATGTTCTCTATTAATATCCAGTATAATTCGTATACTAATTATATTTAAAGTAAGCCAATAAATAAAGTTAGTCCAAAGAATTGAGACTCTTTATACTCTTTTAAAAGTGTCTGAGGATAGTATAATAACATCCGTTTGACACATGACATATTCAAATGCTATACTTTAAAACTATGACATGAATGAATTAAAAACATAACTTTCACTTAAGAAACCATCCCAGTGACAGCTCAGAATTACTAACTCCGGAGGAGGTATCCCCTTGTTTTCGTAATAAAAACAGGTGACCCAAGGGAACACCCTCCCCCCCCCCCTTTTTCTTGCCCTGGGTCAAATAGCCCAGAGCGAAGAGGGCAGCAGGACGGAGTCACTGCCGGAACATAAAGCCTACATAGCTATAGTTGCAATTGTTAAGTGATCGACTTTCTGAGCAGCTGATAATGGACCTAAACAATGCAGGTCTCCAGAAATGGATACACTATTTCTGAGATAAAAATTCATGAATGTGGATGGTTGAGACCAATATGCAGCCTACTTAATCTATAATAGGAAAACTATATGTCAGCCCAAGATGTAGAAGAGCTCTTACTTCATGAGCCGAAATCTTAAGCACAGACTGCTGAGTTAAGGATAGATTATCCTAAGCAGTACCGATAGTTAACTGAATGCATTAAGTAATAGAATGGACCGTAATGACCTTTCTATTAGGCATCAGAGCCAGAAGAAGCTTACGTCCTACTGATAAACTGAGATCTGTTAATAAATACATAAAGGTCTATCCGGACAGAGTAAAGGCCTATGCCCGCTCGAAGATGGAAGGACCTTAAAAACAATAGGTTCCGGATATCATTAGGAGCCTGATTCTTAACCAAAAGTTAAAAAATTTATAGTAGTCAAGGTAATAGAGTTCCCGATACTAAGTGAGAATCGTCCACCGATAGTGCGTGAAGCTCACTGACTCTTCAGCAGAAGAGAAGGCTAAGAGAATCGCTGCCTTAAAAGACCAGAATTTGAAACTGCTGTCCCAAGGATTCAAATGGTTGCTTTAGTTAATAAGAACCCAAGCTAAATTCCGAATAGGAATTAATCTAACGATTCTAGATCTCTTATCGAAAAGTTTCAAACTAACTTAGATAAAGAGACATTAGGCTCC
Organism: Pictodentalium vernedei; assembly: GCA_031216915.1. Taxonomy (NCBI): domain Eukaryota; kingdom Metazoa; phylum Mollusca; class Scaphopoda; order Dentaliida; family Dentaliidae; genus Pictodentalium; species Pictodentalium vernedei. The sequence continues at coordinate 581,032,135 of CM062295.1, forward strand.
ATTGTAAACTATCATGGTGTGCATAGGTATCAGATAACATAGACCTATAGCCTATAAAAGTAACTGGCTGCAGATGATTTCGTTAAACAAGTATACTAGAAAGTTTGCAATGTCTGGTATGGAGGAATCAAAAATATCAACATAAAGATCCCTACATCAACGACGGAAGACCCTCCACTTTAGCCGCATAGTATAGCGAAGAGGAGGTCCTTCTACAGTTAGGAATCGCGTCCACTGCTGGTCCTATACAGTGCTTACTATGCAAGAAGGACCGCACAACCGAATACGTGAAGGTTGAGACCTTGCGGGTTGTGATAGAGTTGACACGATTTCCCCAGCGAAAAAAGATCCTCTCGTGGAGGAAGTTTCCGCGGTAAGTCCCACAGTAGACATCTAAGTAAATTTATCCACCGTCTTTGTGGGACAGAGATGCTACCAACAGAATTGTATTGTGAATGAATAATCCTAGCAATACTTGCTGAATCAACAGCGCTGGAGGATACGTATATCCTATCATCGCATCCTACTAGATCGATAGAGCGTTAACTACATATGCTCAGGGATCCGGACACAGTGACACATACGTCTACAATTGATTGGAGAGTTGTGTCGCAAATAAATTTATCACTGGGTGCTCCCATTGATAGCAAATCTGATTGAATACTTGTTAGTTGATAGACCATTCCGACGGCAACAAACGACCCTTACGTGAAAGGGAGTCTGCTAATACAATCCGACGACCGAGAATATGACGAACCGAAACAGAACTTGGTGTTCTATAACAAACAGAAAGATTCTTTCCGTTAAAATCAATAACGAAACCGAATGAGTGCCTCCCTGGTTCCGGATATACGCAACTACTGTCGTATTATCGGACAGGATTGAACATGCATTTCTGAATAAAATTCATCCAATGACGTAGTGCAAGCCAACATAATATTCTTCCTTGGAAGTAAAGACCTTGCCTAAAAACTACGGAACCCAAAGACCCCGGCACTTCGAATCCGTTGGGATCAAAATGTGTCCCAACCTGTTTGACTGGCATCCGTCATAATCGAAAAACTCAGATCCGGCAACTACAGTGGAACTCTCTCAGTCAACCACCGAATGTTTGCCCACGTCTGAATCTCTTGTTACACTAGATAGACAAGAGAACGTGTATATCGAGCAATTCAAGATTGCTGAAAGGTTACCGTCGAAGAGAAGCTTCTCGGGGACCGAAGCGACTCTGAGAGAGTTCTTCACCTTACTATCCGCGCGTGTGGATATAGCTAGGGCTGCGTCACGTCTAACCAACTCCAGGTTGCCACTGAAGGGCGGAGTTGCACGTGAAAAACTACTACCCCTGAAAGAAATCCCATTGAGGATCATATCCTGGAATTCTTTCTCTTGAAGCCGTAATGAAAACGTCTCAGTAAGGTGGTGTACGTATGATGAAGCGTCTAAGTTAAGTCTATTATACATCATTGTCGTTTCCAACATCGTGGTTGGAATTGACATAGACGGCGAAAAAGACAATTGCAGTCTTGAGTCTCGCCGTCTTAGACGCAAAGGAACTCTCGGTAAGCCCAGTTCTGCCAATAAACAATTATTTCCTAGAATTCACGAAAGGCAGAATAGAGCATTGTGGACAAGAAACTATACTAGCATGTTGATCGCAAGCTTATATATATATAGCGTCGTTCAATAACTCGAATGTTCTAAAGACATTATTGGACTGCGTCGGCAAATCAGGGACAATGTCCCTGAACCGATCCAAAACTCCGTGTCCAATGACGCTATTAGTCTCTTATCCAGCATCGCAGCAATGTAGTCCGACGGAACAACCTCTGGAAGATAATGCCGGAAGAAATGTATGACAGCTTCTGTTGTTCCGAAAGGGAAAGCTTGAAATCACCCGAATCCCTTTCGCCATCCTGTCGGACCCTATGAAATATTCGGTCGTCCGGGCCTGATGCAACAGCGGAGCGTACCGACCCCAGCGCTGTCGGATTATTCCTGATCCGACCGAGAATCTGTCGTTTGCTGGGATGCTACGATAAGCTGTGCTATTTTGGATAGCACGTCCGTCACTGAGGCCTGTGGAGAAGCGGTCTTACGATGCATTGCCGCTGGAAGCTCCGTGTTCTTCTATTATGCGAGCGACCGGAGTGTGCAGGCCTCGTGTCCCTTGGCTACCGGATGGCGTGACCTGTTCGCCATGGAATCACTGAATGCCGAAGCTGGCCGGCTATTCAAGGTCACGTAGCCAATGTGCGGTCGTGTGCGCTGCTGTGAGGATGAGGAAGCAATATCGACAGTCACTCGGACTGTCTATATAACAGAGCGTCCGGAGTGGCAGACATACGCTCCGAAGGTGAAATGTCTGTACCACAACATCCGGTCCCATATGTTGTTGCGCGAGAGAGGGACCTCTCTCGCTCGCTCGCCGCCCGGACGGACCGGACGAGCTAGGAACCGGACTAACAGGCTTCCTCCGATCTCTCCTCTAATCCGTCGTCACTGGGTGTGTACTAAAGTCTATTATAGTGCTCGCATCACCCAAATCTCCATCCCAGACCGCAACGGACGAACCCGACTGCCGAACCATTCGATGAATGGACGCTACACCGGGTGAGCTAGCGAATGTCAACTCCGTCGATCCTACTAGGGACCTCTTAGGAGATTGACGTAATCCATGAGCACTAATTGCCGCTAGCTCTTCATTAACTACGACGACAGAGGCACACTTTTGAAAAACATCTCAGTAATTTTGCGAACAAGAAACCAGATATGCTTGTACATAGCAAGCATATAAAAAATATATATATAGCGTCGTTCAATAAATCGAACATATCTGAGACATTATTGGACTGTGTCGGAACTGAGGGACGATGTCCCTGAACCGAACCAAAAATTTCTAAGTCCACCGACGCTATCAGTTTCTTATCCGGTATCGCAGCATTCTGGTCCGACGAAGAACCTCTAGAAGAAGAAGTCGGATGACATACACAGCAGCTTATGTTGTTCCGAAAGGGAAAGCTCGAAAACCTCCGAATCCCTTTCGGCATCCCATCGGACCGTATGAAATTTTCGGACGTCCGCACCTGATGCTTCCGCGGAGCGTCCCGACCCAGCGTCGTCGGATATTATATTATGCGACAGAGATTCTGTCGTTGCTAGGATGCTGCGATCAGTTGTGCTATTTGGGATAGCACGTCCGTCACCGAGGCCTGTGCAGAAGCGGTCTTACGATGCTTTGCCGCTGGAAGCTCCATGTACGTTGACTCCCGCATACTTTCTTATGCGAACGTCCGGAGTCTGCAGGCCTCGTGTCCCTGGCTATCGGATGGCGTAACCTGGTCGCCGAGGACTCTCTGATTGGCGAAGTTGACTGGATATCGGAGGTCACGTAGCCAAGGTGCGGTCGTGTGCGCTGCCCTGAGAATGAGGAAGCCTTATTGACAGTCTCTCCGGACTGTCTATATAATGGAGCGTCCCGAGCGGCGGACGTATGCTCCGAATGCGATACATTTTGTACCACAACATCTGGGGCCAGATGTTGATGTACGACAGAGGGGCCTCTCTCGCTCGCAGCCCAGATGGGCCTGGACGAGCTATGAACCGGACTAAAAGGCTTCCTCCGTTCTCCCCTCTAATCCGCCGTCACTGGGTGTGCACATGGATGTTTATAGTGCTCGCATCACCCAAAACTCCTTTCTAGACCGCAATGGACGAACCTGGCTGCCGAACCATTCGATGAATGGACGCTACACCGGGCGAGCTAGCGGACGTCAAAGGCCGTCGAACCTACTAGGGTCCTCTTAGGCAATTGACGTATTACCTGAGCACTTTTCCGCTAGCTCTACATTAATTGTGACGACGGAGGCACACTTTTTGGAAGACATCACGGATACATCACCCTGATCATGATCGTCTGAAATAGAGATTGATAAAGTAGAGTGACCCTGCGGGGAAAGGACCGGAATGGCCAATTCCCTACTAACATACCGTGACACACGCTTCCCATGTTGTCATCGTAATCAACACATACAGAACAGGAGTTAGTGCGAGTACACTGACTACATTATACAATGATTATGAAAGTCAGAGGAAGATTTCCTCTTATTACAATATTCTTTCAATGTGAAAAGAAAACAAAGTCCTAGTACTCGCACCAACCCCTGACAATAAAAATACATAATAACAAGATCCATTAACATAGAAAAAATAATTGAATCAAAAACTTTTGAAAAAGTTAAAAAATTTATAGTAATTTATATATTTTTTATACTTACCAATGACCCAGACATAGCTGGTGCTAACTCTTAAAATATAGGGCCAAACACAAATTTTGCCCCCCAATCCCCAAAATTTGCATCTAAAACCAAAGAAAACATGTCCTGAAAGGCCCTCCACACTTCGCCCCTACTGCGCAGGCGCAGTGTCAAGGACGTTCCGAAATTGGCGCGATTAATCATTCTAATAACCAGTGCCTGGTAAGCGCTATGTACTCAGCGGGGAGGCAAGAGTTCCCAACTCCTGGGAGGGCCATCCCCGTCTGGGTCATTGGTAAGTATAAAAAATATATAAATTACTATAAATTTTTTAACATTTTTATACTGTACCAATGACCCAGACATAGCTGAATAGTAAAAAGGCTGGAGGGCCAAGGACATAGAGCAAAATGGAATACGCTCAATAAAATAAAATAGAGTCATCCCCTGTAGGGAAAAAGAAGTAATAGGCCTTACATGTATCTTTCTTATTTATGATAAATTAGAAAGATACAACACCTTCCAAAATTGAGCTTCATACATCCATGTACTCTATTAATATCCAATATAATCTTTATACTAATAATTTTTAAAGTAAGCCAATAAATAAAGTAAGTCTAGAGAATAGAGACTCTTATACTCCTAAAAGTGTCTGAGGATTGCATAATCATGTCCGTTGACATATGCAATATTCAAAAGCTATACTTTAAAAACTAAGACTTGAATGAATTTTAAAAACCTAAACTTCTCACTAAACAACCATCCCAATAACAGCTCAGAATTACTAACTCCGGAGGAGGTATCCCCTTGTTTTCATAGTAAAACAGGTGACCCAAGGGAACACCCTCCCCCCCCCTTTTTCTTGCCCTGGGTCAAATAGCCCAGAGCGAAGAGGGCAGCCGAACGGAGACACTGCCGAAACAGACAGCCTACCTAGCTATAGTAGCAACTGTTAAGTGAATGACATTCTGAGCAGTAGATAATAGACCTAGCAATAGAGGCCTCCAGAAATGGACTCGATATTTCTGAGATAAAATTCATGAATGTGGATGGCTGAGCGCAATGAGCGGCCTTCAAAAATCTATAATAGCGACACTATTAATGTAAGCCCAAGAAGAAGAAGAACTCTTACTTCATGAGCCGAAATCTTAAGCACAACTGCTAAGTCAATGATATACCATAAGCAGTACCGATAGTTAATAGAATCCATTAATAAAATGGAGCGTAACGTCCTTCTACTAGACATCAAAGACAGAAGAAGCTTACGCCCATAGTAATAAACAGATATCTGTTTATAAATACATAAACTGTACCCGGAAAGAGTAAAGGCCTATGCCCATACAAAGACGGAAGGACCTTAAAATAATAGGTTCCGGATAATAGGAACCTAACTCTTATGCAACAATCCAACCTAAATAGTAACGGAAGTAGTGATTCCGAAACTACGAAAGTGAAAATCATCCATCGATAGTGCATGAAACTCACTGACTCTACAGTAAAAGAGAAACCAACAGAATTACTGTCTAAAAGGTCAGAATTTGAAAACTACTGTTTCCAGAGGCTCAAATGATTACTTAGCTAAACAAGAACCGAAGTTAAAATCCATATAGGAATTTAATCTAAAGATTCTAAGTCTATTTATCAAAAAGTTACTAACTGACTTAGATAAAGAGACAAAAGACTCAATTGTAAACTATCGTAGAGTGCATAGGTATGAGGTAACATAAACCTATAACCTAAATAATAACAGGCTGCAGTAGATCTTTTGAAACAAGTATACTAAAAAATAGCAATGAGTAGTATGGAGGGATCAACAATATGAACATAATGATCCCTACACCACGACGGAAGAGCCTCCACTTTAGCCGCATAGAATAGCGAAGAAGAGGATCTCCTATAGTAAGAAATCGCGTCCAAAGCTCGTCCAGTACAGTGCTTACAATGCAATACGGACCACACAACGGAATACATGAAGGTTGCGACCTTGCTGGTTGTGATAAAGATGACACGATTTACCCAGTGAAAAAAGATCCTCACATAGAGGAAGATTTCACGTTAAGACCCACAGTAGACAAGAGAGTAAATTACCCATGATCTCTGTGAAGATAGAGATGCTATCAACAGAAATGTATTGTGGTTGTTTATCTTAGCAATACCTGCTGAAACAACAGCGCCGGAGGATACGAGTATCCTATCATTCCGTCCTATAGATCAATAGAGCGTTAACAACATTAGCTCAGAGATCTGGACAAGCCAACACATACGTCTGCAATTGATTAGCAAGCTGTGTCATAAATAAATCATCATTGGGCGCTCCCATAGATAGCAAATCTGATTGAATACTTGTTTGTTGAGAGTCCATTCTGACAGCAACAAGCGACTCGTAAGAGAACGGGAGTCCGATAAAACAATCAGACGACCCGGAATATGACGGACCAAAACTGAACTTGGTGTACTATAACCAACAGACGGATTCTTTCCATTAAATTGAATAACGGAAACGAAAGAGTGCCTCCCTGGTTCCGGAGATACGCCACTACTGTCGAATTAAAGGACAGGAATTTGGGCATGCGTTTCTGAATAATGTTCATGCAATGACATAAAGCAAGCCTAAAAAACATTATTCCGCGGAAGAAAACTGATTGCTAAGAGACTGCGGAACCCAAAGACCCTGGCACTTCGAATCCGTAGGGATCAGTATTATATCCCAATCTGTTTGACTGGCAACCGTCATAACAGCCACACTCGGGTCCGGCAACTGCGGTGGCACTCTCTGAGTCAACCACCGAATGTTTGCCCCAGTCTGAATCACTTGTAACACTAGACAGACAAGAGAACGTGTAAATCGAGCAATTCATGGATTGCCGAAAAGTTGCCGTCGAAGAGAAGCTCCTCCGAGAACGAAGCGACTCTGAGAGAGTTCTTAACCTTACTATCCACGTGTGTGGATGTAGCTAGGGCTGCGTCACGTCTAACCAACTCCAATCAGCCACTGAAGGGCGGAGTTATACGTGAACAAACTACTGCCCTCAAAAGAAATTACATTGAGAATAATATCCCGTAAATCTTTTCTTGAAGACGTAATGATAACACCTCAGTAAGGCGGATTACGTATGATAAAGCGTCTAAGTTAAGTCTACTATACATAATGTCGTTCCCAACATTGAAATTGGAAAAGACATAAACGGCGAAAAAGAATATATGCAGTCTTTAATCACACCATCTAGACGCATATGAACTCTCGGTATGCCCTGCTCTGCCAAAATAAACTATTCGTATAAATGATAAAATGGCAGAAATGAGCAACGCGGACAAGAAACTAAACTATCATGCTTAGTAGCAGGCTTGTATATATATATATATAGCGTCGAAAAATAAAACACATGTTGTAATGACAATATTGGACTGCGTCGGTAAGTCAGGGACAATGTCCCTGAACCGATCGAAAAATCCGAGTCCAATGACGCTATAAGTCTCTTATCCAAGATCGCAGCAATGAAGTCCAAAATAACAATCACTGGAAGATAATGCCAGAAGATATGAAAGGCATCTTCCGATACTACTAAAGGGAAAACTCGAAATCTTTCGAATCCCTTTCGCCATCCTGTCGGACCCTATAAAGCGTTCGGTCGTCCGTACCTGATGCAACCGCGGACCGCACCGACCCAGCGCCGTCGGATAATTCCTGATTCGACCGAGAAACTGTCAATTGCTGGGATGCTGCGAAACAACTGTGCTAACTCGGATAGCACGTCCGTCACTGAGGCCTGAGGAGAAGCGGTCTTACGATGCATTGCCGCTAGAAGCTCCGTGATCGTTACCCCGTGCATACTACCAATATGCGAGCGAACGGAGTGTATAGGCCTCGTGTCCCTTGGCTACCGGATGGCGCGACCTATTCGCCGTGGAATCACTGAATGCCAAAACTGATCGGATACTCGAGGTCACGTAGCCAATGTGCAGTCGTGTGCCCTGCTGTGAGGATGAGGAAGCATTAAGGACAGTCTCTCGGACTGTCAATATAACGGAGCGTCCCGACCGACGGACATATGCTCCGAATGTAAAATATCTGAACCACAACATGCTGTCCCCTATGTTGTTGGACGAGAGAGGGACCTCTCTCGCTCACAGCCCGGATGGACCTGGACAAGCCAGGAACCGGACTAACAGGCTTCCTCCGATCTGTCCTCAATCTGCCGTCACTGGGTGAGTACTAAAGTAATTAAAGTGCTCGCATCACCCAAATCTCCTTCCTAGACCGCAACGGACGAACCCGGCAGCCGAACCATTCGATGAATGTACGCTACACCGGGTGAGCTAGCGAATGTCACTCCGTAGGCGATAGACATATTCCATGAGCACTTATTGCCGCTAGCTCTTCATTAACTATGACGACAGAGGCACACTTTTGAAAGACATCTCCATAACTCTTCGAACAAGAAACCAGAAATGCTTGGTTAGCAAGCATAAAATAATAATATATATAGCGTCGTTCAATAATTCGAAAGTTTGTGTGACATTATTGGACTATGTCGGAACTGAGGGACGATGTCCCTGAACCGAACCAAAAATTTCTAAGTCCACCGACGCTATCAGTTTCTTATCCGGCATTGCAGCAAGCTGGTCCGACGAAAGAAGCTGTAGAAGACCAAGTCAGATGACATACACAACAGCATATGTTGTTCCGAAAGGGAAAGCTTGAAATCCTCCAAATCCCTTTCGGTATCCCGTCGGACCGGATGAAATTTTCGGACGTCCGTACCCGCTTCCGCGGTGCGTCCCGACCCAGCATCGTCAGACAAGGGACCTCTTAGGCGATAGACATATTCCATGAGCACTTATTGCCGCTAGCTCTTCCTTAACTATGACGACAGAGGCACACTTTTGAAAGACATCTCCGTAACTTTTGCGAACAAGAAACCAGAAATGCTTGGTAATAGCAAGCATATAATAATAAATATATAGCGTCGTTCAATAATTCGAAAGTTTGTGTGACATTATTGGACTAAAGCTCGAAATCCTCCGAATCCCTTTCGGTATCCCGTCGGACCGGATGAAACTTTCGGACGTCCGTACCCGCTTCCGCGGAGTGTCCCGACCCAGCATCGTGGGATAAAATATATGCGACAGATTCAGTTGATGCTGGGATGCTGCGATAAACTGTGCTATTAAGGAAAGCATGTCCGTTCCCGAGGCCTGTGCAGTAGCGGTCTTACGATGCATTGCCGCCGGAAGCTCCGTGTACGTTGACTCCCGCACACTTCCTATGCGAACGTCCGGAGTCTGCAGGCCTCGTGTCCCTGGCTACCGGATGGTGTGACCTGGTCGCCGAAGAATCCTTGATCGGCGAAGCTGGTAATATATCGGCGGTCACGCAGCCAAGGTGCAGTCGTGTGCGCTGACGAGAAGAGGAAGCCTTAGCAGTCTCCGCGGACTGCCTATACAACGGAGCGTCCCGAGCGACGGACGTATGCTCCGCTTGCGACACATTTTGTACCACAACATCTGGGGCCAGATGTTGTTGAACGAGAGAGGGACCTCTCTCGCTTGCCGTCCGGATGGACCGGAATGAGCTATGAACCGGACTAAAAGGCTTCCTCCGTTCTCCCTCCGATCCGCCGTCACTGGGTGTGCATTAGGTTAATTTATAGTGCTCGCATCACCCCAAAATTCCTTCTAGACCGCAACGGACGAACCCGGCTGCCGAACCATTCGGTGAATGGACGCTACACTGGGCGAGCTAGCGGACGTCAAAGGCCGTCGAACCTACTAGGGTCCTCTTAGGCAATTGGCGTATTTACATGAGCACTTTTCCGCTAGCCCTTCATTAATTGTGACGACGGAGGCACACTGTTGGAAGACATCACAGATACATCACCCTAATCTTGATCGTCTGAAATAGAAATTGATAAAGTAGAGTGACCCTGCTGGGAAAGGACCGGAGTGTCCAAATCCCCAATAACATACCGTGACATACGCTTCCCATATTGTCATCGAAATCATACGATACAGAACAGGAGTTAATGCGAGTACACTGACCACATATAGAATGATAATAAAGTCAGAGGAAGACTTCCTCTTAAAACAATTGATCAATATCCTTTCAATGTGAAAAGAAAACAAGTCCTGGTACTCGCCTGGCAATCCAAATACATAATAATAATATGATCCATTAATATAGAAAAAATAATTGAAATCAAAATATTTTGAAAAAATATTTTTTCAGAACAGCCCAAGTTTCTGAAAAGTAATGTTGAGCCCCTATGGATCCCAAGCCTAAGTGTGGACAAAAATTTTAAAAATATTTTAAACAATTTATTCAACACTTACGAACAATAATAATGTATCTAGTTATGATTAAAATAACATCAAGATATTATTTTTTAGAAATCCCCCCCTCACACAGAGGGCTGTTGTAAATGTAAACAATGAGTGTAAAAACACTAAAATAAGACTCCAGGCACCCAGGCCCGAAATCAGTTACCAAAAATACACTATCTGATGCAAAACAGAGACTTCCAGGGAAGAAACTGCAGATGGTAGATGCAGAACACAACGCCTAACCACCCGTAGGTGAAGACGTAAACATGGGGAAAGAACAGAATTCATTCTGTTATTCAGCTAAAACTCCCAAGAAAATTTAGTAATAATAATTACAAAAACTATGCCAAAAGCATGGGAGAATAGCAAGGGGGAACTTAAAGGACAGGGAGAGAGGAAAACACTTAAAAAACAGTGTAACTAAATAATCAGAATGAAAACAAAATGGCTGCTGCCTCGAAAATAGGTAACTTAACATAATTTCATTAAAAAATTTTAAGTTACAGCCCTGATAATATTCTGTCACACATTTTTTTCCTCTCCTCCTCTATCCTCCTTAGAATCACCATTTCACTAATATTTATGTGTCTGGCATCATTTAAACTGAGATTTATAAGCACAAAGATCAGTCAGATGTTAACTGATGAAGGGCCAAACTTAGAATGATTAATGGCGCCAATTTCGGAACGTCCTTGACACTGCGCATGCGCAGTAGGGGCGAAGTGTGGAGGGCCTTTCAGGACATGTTTTCTTTGGTTTTAGATGCAAATTTTGGGGATTGGGGGGCAAAATTTGTGTTTGGCCCTATATTTTAAGAGTTAGCACCAGCTATGTCTGGGTCATTGGTACAGTATAAAAACATATTTTTTCAGAGCAGCCCAAGTTTCTGAAAAGTAACGTTGAGCTCCAATGGATCCCAAGTCTAAGTGTGGACAAAAATTCTAAAAATATTTTAAACAATTTATGCAACACTTACGAACAATAATAATGTGTCTAGTTATGATTAAATTAACATCAAGATATTATTTTCAAGAAATCCCCCCTCACACAGAGGGCTGTTGGAAATGTAAACAATAAGTGTAAAAACACTAGATCAAGACTCCAGGCACCCAGGCCCGAAATCAGTTACCAATAATACACTATCTGATGCAAAACAGAGACTTCCAGGGAAGAAACTGCAGAACATCAGATGGTAGATGCAGAACACTACGCCTAACCACCCATAGGTGAAGACGTAAACATGGGGAAAAGAACAGAATACATTCTGTTATCCAGCTAAAACTCCCAAGAAATTTTAGTAATAATATTACAGAAAATATGCCAAAAGCATGGGAGAATAGCAAGAGGGGACTTAAAGGAAAGGGAGAGAGGAAAACACTGAATAAGCAGTGTAATCTTGATAACAAGAATGACCACAACAGGCAGTTGCCTCGAAAATAGGTAACTTAACATAATTTGATCAAAAAAAATTTTAAGTTACAGCCCTGATTATTTTCTGTCACTCATTTTTCCTCTCCTCCTTCTATATCCTCCTTTGAATCACCATTTCACTAATATTTATGTGTCTGGCATCATTTAAACTGAGATTTACAAGCACAAAGATCAGTCAGATGTTAACTGATGAAGGGCCAAACTAAGAATGATTAATGGCGCCAATTTCGGGACGTCCTTGACACTGCGCATGCGCAGTAGAGGTGAAGTATGGAGGGCCATTCAGGACATGTTTTCTTTGGTTTTAGATGCAAATTTTGGGGATTGGGGGGCAAAATTTGTGTTTGGCCCTATATTTTAAGAATTAGCACCAGCTATGTCTGGGTCATTGGTACAGTATAAAAATATTAATTGGTGATTTTTGAGAATAGCGCTGGCCGGGTTTGGCCGTAACGTTGGGTAAAGGGTTAAATGGTAGAGTGCTAGATTTATTTTGGTTAAGAGTTGGTTCACATGGGTTTATTTGAGAATAAATGGTGGCAAGACAAATCAATTTGAACTAAACATTTTCACTTCTAAGAGAAATGAAGCACACTTTTAACTAAGGCACAAGCACTTTCCAGTAGAGCCCACAATGGGCTTCTAGCACTCAACTAGTATTCATAAAGTGGGCAGTGTGTTACAAAATAAAAAAAAATGTTACCATTTGTGCCTCCTCTGGTGAGATTTCATCATCATCATCAAGAGATGGTTGTTCATCCACAAAACTGGTTGAACTACTTCCTGAAATGATTAATAAAAAACTTATTTAGATGTTTAGACTAGCACTGAGTGAAATAGTATATATAAAATGTATATACATGACTTCGAAAAATTTGTCTTTCCAGCTGTTACAAAGTTCAAACAACATACTCTCTGAGCTCTGACAATCAAACAGATCTGACTTAGTTCAATTCCATTTGATTTATGGAAACATTTTCTACTTGGAGTTTTGGTATTCTGACATTTATTTATTCACGCTTTTAAAGTCACATATTTCTGCACAATGTCTAATCATAACAGCAACATGGATAAAAAGTAAAATCTAGCAAATCATTTATACCCAATTTGCCCATTTTAGAGGACTTCCACCCCAGGCATTGGTGACTGGGTCATATTTTGCCAGTAAAACAGAGCTTGTTTACCACAATAAACAAACACTACTTCACTTTTGACAACAGTGTGCCAAGGATTAATAACATGCCATCAGCTTTGTGGAAGATGCTGCAGTCACTTGGACTGATCAAATCAGATTTTGCAATAAAAACATCTTTTTTTTTGTAAATTTTTGTATCAAAGGCTGCAAATCTTCAACAATAATCTGGCTGTTAAGTATTGTGCAGCTAGTTATTGATATGTGCAGCCCACCTTAAAGTCAACGCTATCTAGAAATTTACTGTCAAACCTATTTATCCAAAAATCAAAACATAAAATCAACCAATAAGGCCTAAAAAAATAAAAAATCTGTTTCTCAGGCCCTCCCACATGGTCCTTTTGGCTGCCGCATGCTCTCTTTTTATAACCAATTTAAACTTAAAAAAAATAAATATTAAATGGTTTATGTCTGATATTATACCCAAGTTAAAAAAATTGATGAATTTGTCCCTTGAGTGCAAAAAGGCTTTGCAATGCTTTAGCATTGCAAAGCCTTCTTGCACTCAAGGGATGAAATACACCACCACCCATGCTATTCTGTAGATTATGAGGCCTAAAACTTGAACCAAGAACATGAACTTTTAATGGCAAAGAAGTAATTACTGAAATAAAAAATAAAATAAAAAATCGCTCGCCCGCATGCAATTTCACAAATAATGGCCTGAGAAACAGAAGATCTACTTTGTGTGGCCTAAGCAATACTACTTTTCAGAATTTAACATCTGGATGTACAAAGACTAGGCTGGTGGGAATTCAGGACACTTGTCCAGCCCCTTAAGGGTTAAAAATAACAACTGCAGAGACATTTTTCAAGAGTCACTTTCTCAAAAGAACACAGAATGAAATGGAAAGTAAACATGTGCTGCAAAATGCCCCTTCCCTCCCATCTCCCCTTACTTTATCTGTAATATACCTGACTGTGATGTTTCTTTTGTTTCTGCACCATCTAACATTGATTTCCTGTCCTTTCCATCAACATCATCTTTCTTTGGTGCCAATTGAGATACATGAGACCTCAGGCCATGAGGTTTCCTCTCTGGCTCTAATCGTGAGCTGAAACAAGAAGGTAATGCTCAGTGCTGACAACAAACCATTGATTACTCACAGAATCACACTGGTTACCAATAGGAAAATTCAATCCTTAAGGACACAAAAGTAAACATTTTGAATCTGAAACCATTGTTTGCTATAAAAGTTAAAAAATTTATAGTAATTTATATATTTTTTATACTTACCAATGACCCAGACATAGCTGGTGCTAACTCTTAAAATATAGGGCCAAACACAAATTTTGCCCCCCAATCCCCAAAATTTGCATCTAAAACCAAAGAAAACATGTCCTGAATGGCCCTCCACACTTCACCTCTAAGGCGCATGCGCAGTGTCAAGGACGTTCCGAAATTGGCGCCATTAATCATTCTTATAACCAGTGCCTGGTAAGCGCTATGTACTCAGCGGGGAGGTAAGAGTTCCCATCTCCTGGGAGGGCCATCCCCGTCTGGGTCATTGGTAAGTATAAAAAATATATAAATTACTATAAATTTTTTACCATTTTTATACTGTACCAGTGACCCAGACATAGCTGAATAGTAAAAAGGCTGGAGGGCCAAGGACATAGAGCAAGATGGAATACGCTCAAAATATAAAATAGAGTCATCCCCTGTAGGGAAAAAGAAGTATTAGGCCTTACATGTATCTTTCTTATTTATGATAAATTAGAAAGATACAACACCTTCCAAAATTGAGCATCATACATCCATGTACTCTATTAATATCTAGTATAATCCTTATACTAATAATTTTTAAAGTAAGCCAATAAATAAAGTGAGTCTAGAGAATAGAGACTCTTTATACTCCTTAAAAGTGTCTGAGGAATGTATAATAATGTACGTTGACACGTGCTATATTCAAAAGCTATACTATAAAAACTAAGACCTGAATGAATTTTTAAAACATAAACTTCTCACTAAACAACGATCCCAATAACAGCTCAGAATTACTAACTCCGGAGGAGGTATCCCCTTGTTTTCATAGTAAAACAGGTGACCCAAGGGAACACCCTCCCTCCCCCTTTTCCTTGCCCTGGGTCAAATAGCCCAGAGCGAAGAGGGCAGCAGAACGGAGTCACTGCCGAAACAGACAGCCTACCTAGCTATAGTAGCAACTGTTAAATGAATGACATTCTGAGCAGTAGATAACAGACCTAACAATAGAGGCCGCCAGAAATGGACTCGATATTTCTGAGATAAAAATTCATGAATGTGGATGGCTGAGCGCAATGAGCAGCCTTCAAAAATCTATAATAGCGACACTATTAATGTAAGCCCAAGATGTAGAAGAACTCTTACTTCATGAGCCGAAATCTTAAGCACAACTGCTGAGTCAATGATATACCATAAGCAGTACTGATAGTTAATAGAATCCATTAACAACAGAATGGAGCGTAACGTCCTTCTACTAGGCATCAAAGACAGAAGAAGCTTACGCCCATAGTAATAAACAGATATCTGTTTATAAATACATAAACTCTAACCGGAAAGAGTAAAGGCCTATGCCCGTACGAAGATGGAAGGACCTTAATAACAATAGGTTCCGGATATTAGGAGCCTAACTTTTATGCAAAAATCCAACCTAAATAGTAACGGAAGTAGTGATTCCGAAACTACGAAAGTGAAAATCATGCATCGATAGTGCATGAAACTCACTGACTCTTCAGTAAAAGAGAAACCAACAAAATTACTGTCTAAAAGGTCAGAATTTGAAAACTACTGTTTCCAGAGGCTCAAATGATTACTTAGCTAAATAAGAACCGAAGTTAAATTCCATACAGGAATTTAATCTAAAGATTCTAAGTCTATTTATCAAAAAGTTACTAACTGACTTAGATAAAGAGACATAAGACTCAATTGTAAACTATCCTAGAGTGCATAGGTATGAGGTAACATAAACCTATAACCTTAATAATAACAGGCTGCAGTAGATCTTGAGAAACAAGTATACTAAAAAATTGCAATGAGTAGTATGGAGGGATCAACAATATGAACATAATGATCCCTACACCAACGACGGAAGAGCCTCCACTTTAGCCGCATAGAATAGCGAAGAAGAGGATCTCCTATAGTAAGAAATCGCGTCCAAAGCTCGTCCAGTACAATGCTTACAGTGCAATATGGACCACACAACGGAATACATGAAGGTTGCGACCTTGCGGGTTGTGATAAAGATGACACGATTTACCCAGTGAAAAAAGATCCTCACATTGAGGAAGATTTCACGTTAAGTCCCACAGTAGACAAGAGAGTAAATTACCCATGGTCTCTGTAAAGATAGAGATGCTATCAACAGAAATGTATTGTGGTTGTTTATCTTAGCAATACCTGCTGAAACAACAGCGCCGGAGGATACGCGTATCCTATCATTCCGACCTATAGATCAATAGAGCGTTAACAACATTAGCTCAGAGATCCGGACAAGCCAACACATACGTCTGCAATTGATTAGCAAGCTGTGTCGTAAATAAATCATCATTGGGTGCTCCCATAGATAGCAAATCTGATTGAATACTTGTTTGTTGAGAGTCCATTCTGACAGCAACAAGCGACCCCTAAGTGAACGGGAGTCCGGTAAAACAATCAGACGACCCGGAATATGACGGACCAAAACAGAACTTGGTGTACTATAACCAACAGACGGATTCTTTCCATTAAATTGAATAACGGAAACGAAAGAGTGCCTCCCTGGTTCCAGAGATACGCCACTACTGTCGAATTAACGGACAGGATTTGGGCATGCGTTTCTGAATAATGTTCATGCAATGACATAAAGCAAGCCTAAAAAACATTATTCCGCGGAAGATAATTGGTTGCTAAGAGACTGCGGAACCCAAAGACCCTGGCACTTCGAATCCGTTGGGATCAATATTATATCCCAATCTGTTTGACTGGCAACCGTCATAACAGCAACACTCGGGTCAGGCAACTGCAGTGGCACTCTCTGAGTCAACCACCGAATGTTTGCCCCAGTCTGAATCTCTTGTAACACTATATAGACAAGAGAACGTGTAAATCGAGCAATTCATGGATTGCCGAAAAGTTGCCGTCGAAGAGAAGCTTCTCCGAGAACGATGCGACTCTGAGAGAGTTCTTAACCTTACTATCCACGCGTGTGGATGTAGCTAGGGCTGCGTCACGTCTAACCAACTCCAATCAGCCACTGAAGGGCGGAGTTATACGTGAACAAACTACTGCCCTCAAAAGAAATTACATTGAGAATAATATCCCGTAAATCTTTTCTTGAAGACGTAATGATAACGCCTCACGTATGATAAAGCGTCTAAGTTAAGTCTACTAGACATCATTGTCGTTTCCAACATTGAAGTTGGAAAAGACATAGACGGCGAAAAAGAATATTTCCAGTCTTTAACCACACCGTCTAGATGCATATGAACTCTCGGTATGCCCTGCACTGCCAAAATAAACTATTCGTATAAATGATAAAACGGCAGAAATGAGCAACACGGACAAGAAACTAAACTATCATGCTTGGTAGCAGGCTTGTATGCATATATAGCGTCGAAAAATAAAACACATGTTGTAATGAAATTATTGGACTGCGTCGGTAAGTCAGGGACAATGTCCCCAAACCGATCGAAAATTCCGAGTCCAATGACGCTATAAGTCTCTTATCCAACATCGGAGCAATGTAGTCCGAAATAACAATCACTGGAAGATAATGCCAGAAGATATGAATGGCAGCTTCCGATACTACAAAAGGGAAAACTCGAAATCTTTCGAATCCCTTTCGCCATCCTGTCGGACCCTATAAAGCGTTCGGTCGTCCGTACCTGATGCAACCGCGGACTGCACCGACCCAGCGCCGTCGGATAATTCCTGATTCGACCAAGAAACTGTCAATTGCTGGGATGCTGCGAAACAACTGTGCTAACTCGGATAGCACGTCCGTCACTGAGGCCTGAGGAGAAGCGGTCCTACAATGCATTGCCGCTGGAAGCTCCGTGATCGTTACCCCGTGCATACTACCAATATGTGAGCGAACGGAGTGCATAGGCCTCGTGTCCCTAGGCTACCGGATGGCGCGACCTATTCGCCGTGGAATCACTGAATGACGAAACTGATCGGATACTCAAGGTCACGTAGCCAATGTGCGGTCGTGTGCCCTGCTGTGAGGATGAGGAAGCATTATGGACAGTCTCTCGGACTGTCAATATAACGGAGCGTCCCGACCGACAGACATATGCTCCGAATGTAAAATATCAGAACCACAACATGCGGTCCCCTATGTTGTTGGACGAGAGAGGGACCTCTCTCGCTCACAGCCCGGACGGACCTGGACAAGCCAGGAACCGGACTAACAGGCTTCCTCCGATCTGTCCTCAATCTGCCGTCACTGGGTGAGTACTAAAGTAATTAAAGTGCTCGCATCACCCAAATCTCCTTCCTAGACCGCAACGGACGAACCCGGCAGCCGAACCATTCGATGAATGCACGCTACACCGGGTGAGCTAGCGAATGTCACTCCGTAGGCGATAGACATATTCCATGAGCACTTATTGCCGCTAGCTCTTCATTAACTATGACGACAGAGGCACACTTTGAAAGACATCTCCGTAACTTTGCGAACAAGAAACCAGAAATGCTTGATTATAGCAAGCATATAATAATAATATATATAGCGTCGTTCAATAATTCGAAAGTTTGTGTGACATTATTGGACTATGTCGGAACTGAGGGACGATGTCCCTGAACCGAACCAAAAATTTCTAAGTCCACCGACGCTATCAGTTTCTTATCCGGCATTGCAGCAAGCTGGTCCGACGAAAGAAGCTGTAGAAGACCAAGTCAGATGACATACACAACAGCATATGTTGTTCCGAAAGGGAAAGCTCGAAATCCTCCAAATCCCTTTCGGTATCCCGTCGGACCGGATGAAATTTTCGGACGTCCGTACCCGTTTCCGCGGAGCGTCCCGACCCAGCATCGTCGGATAAAAAATATGCGACAGATTCAGTTGATGCTGGGATGCTGCGATAAACTGTGCTATTTAGGAAAGCACATCCGTTCCCGAGGCCTGTGCAGTAGCGGTCTTACGATGCATTGCCGCCGGAAGCTCCGTGCACGTTGACTCCCGCACACTTCCTATGCGAACGTCCGGAGTCTGCAGGCCTCGTGTCCCTGGCTACCGGATGGTGTGACCTGGTCGCCGATGATTCTCTGACTGGCGAAGCTGACTGGATATCTGTGGTCACGTAGCCAAGAGCGGTCGTGTGCGCTACCATGAGAATGAGGAAGCCTTATTGACAGTCTACTGCGGACTGACTATATGTCGGAGCGTCCCGAGCAACGGACGTATGCTCCGAATGCGAAACATTTTGTACCACGACATCCGGGGCCAGATGTTGTTGTACGAGTGAGGGGCCTCTCTCGCTCGCAGTCCGGATGGACCAGAACGAGCTATGAACCGGACTAAAAGGCTTCCTCCGTTCTCCCACCGATCCGCCGTCACTGGGTGTGCATTAGGTTGATTTATAGTGCTCGCATCACCCCAAAATTCCTTCTAGACCGCAACGGACGAACCCGGCTGCCGAACCATTCGGTGAATGGACGCTACACCGGGCGAGCTAGCGGACGTCAAAGGCCGTCGAACCTACTAGGGTCCTCTTAGGCAATTGGCGTATTTACATGAGCACTTTTCCGCTAACCCTTCATTAATTGTGACGACGGAGGCACACTGTTGGAAGACATCACAGATACATCACCTTAATCTTGATCGTCTGAAATAGAAATTGATAAAGTAGAGTGACCCTGCGGGGAAAGGACCGGAGTGTCCAATTCCCCAATAACATTCCGTGACATACGCTTCCCATATTGTCATCGAAACCATACGATACAGAACAGGAGTTAATGCGAGTACACTGACCACATATAGAATGATTATAAAAGTCAGAGGAAGACTTCCTCTTATTACAATTGCTCAATATCCTTTCAATGTGAAAAGAAAACAAGTCCTGGTACTCGCACTAACCCCTGGCAATCAAAATACATAATAATAATATGATCCATTAATATAGAAAAAATAATTGAAATCAAAATATTTTGAAAAAATATTTTTTCAGAACAGCCCAAGTTTCTGAAAAGTAACATTGAGCCCCAATGGATCCCAAGCCTAAGTGTGGACAAAAATTTTAAAAATATTTTAAACAATTTATTCAACACTTACGAACAATAATAATGTATCTAGTTATGATTAAAATAACATCAAGATATTATTTTCCAGAAATCCCCCCCTCACACAGAGGGCTGTTGTAAATGTAAACAATGAGTGTAAAAACACTAAAATAAGACTCCAGGCACCCAGGCCCGAAATCAGTTACCAAAAATACACTATCTGATGCAAAACAGAGACTTCCAGGGAAGAAACTGCAGAACATCAGATGGTAGATGCAGAACACAACGCCTAACCACCCGTAGGTGAAGACGTAAACATGGGGAAAAGAACAGAATTCATTCTGTTATTCAGCTAAAACTCCCAAGAAAATTTAGTAATAATAATTACAAAAACTATGCCAAAAGCATGGGAGAATAGCAAGGGGGGACTTAAAGGACAGGGGGAGAGGAAAACACTGAAAAAACAGTGTAACTAAATAATCAGAATGACAACAAAATGGCTGCTGCCTCGAAAATAGGTAACTTAACATAATTTCATTAAAAAATTTTAAGTTACAGCCCTGATAATATTCTGTCACACATTTTTCCTCTCCTCCTTCTCTATCCTCCTTAGAATCACCATTTCACTAATATTTATGTCATCATTTAAACTGAGATTTACAAGCACAAAGATCAGTCAGATGTTAACTGATGAAGGGCCAAACTTAGAATGATTAATGGCGCCAATTTCGGAACGTCCTTGACACTGCGCATGCGCAGTGGAGGTGAGGTGTGGAGGGCCTTTCAGGACATGTTTTCTTTGGTTTTAGATGCAAATTTTGGGGATTGGGGGGCAAAATTTGTGTTTGGCCCTATATTTTAAGAGTTAGCACCAGCTATGTCTGGGTCATTGGTACAGTATAAAAATATCAGTGTAACTAAATAACAAGAATGACAACAAAATGGCTGCTGCCTCGAAAATAGGTAACTTAACATAATTTCATTAAAAAATTTTAAGTTACAGCCCTGATAATATTCTGTCACACATTATTCCTCTCCTCCTTCTATATCCTCCTTAGAATCACCATTTCACTAATATTCATGTGTCTGGCATCATTTAAACTGAGATTTACAAGCACAAAGATCAGTCAGATGTTAACTGATGAAGGGCCAAACTGAGAATGATTAATGGCGCCAATTTCGGAACGTCCTTGACACTGCGCATGCGCAGTAGAGGTGAGGTGTGGAGGGCCATTCAGGACATGTTTTCTTTGGTTTTAGATGCAAATTTTGGGGATTGGGGGGCAAAATTTGTGTTTGGCCCTATATTTTAAGAGTTAGCACCAGCTATGTCTGGGTCATTGGTACAGTATAAAAATATGAAAGCAGGTGGGCCCTTTTAACTGTTTATAGTTTTTTTATTATTTATTTTTCCTCACATAGCTTTCCTTACAGTGAGACCCATTTAATTGTAAACACACTAGAATAAGACTCTTAATTGCATATAACTCTCAAATACCAAACCATTTACCATAATTTCACTACAACTTTGATCTGTTAATTACATATAGGTTATGCAGGAAATTCCTGTTGACTAAAAAAGATCTACTGAAAATTCTTCTAACTAGACTGAAATTTTCTGAGCGTCACAGACTTATTAAATGACTGAATCCTTCTAATATAAATATTTATTCAATCATATCTTGTTTGACAGATTTCACTGATTCTGTACATGTGCTTCCTAAACAGTGACAAACAAAGATATGTTGTCTATATATATGCATTTGTCTTGTAACAATCCACTGGAGAAAACTTATTTATTTATTTATTTATTTATTGGTGTTTAAGGTCACATACTTCTGCACAACTGCTAATCGTGATTGTAACATGGAGAAGAAGTAAAGTTTAGTCAATTGTTTACACCCATGTTGCCCATGATAGAGTACTTCTACCCCAAACCCCAAACATTGGTTACCGGGTTCTATTTCACCAGTAAAAGAGAGCATGTTTACCACAGTAAACAAGCACTGAATCACTTCCCGAGGTTTCCATGTGGGTGAAGTAAACTTAAAGACACTCACCAAAAAACTGTAATGAAACAATACAAAAGTAAGGCCTACAAAAAAAATTTGTTTCTCAGGCAATTTTTCCTCAATTTTATGATGAGGGAGGAAGGCTTTTTTTTTTGGTTTATTCACAAAACATTTATGAAAATAGTTGGAATTCCAAATTTAACTACTTACACTATAATGGGGCAAACAAACATTTTCAGCAGTAAAAATTTCCCATAATGTAGTTGAAAATTTAATCAACTATATCTTGTCCCACAAGTGCAAAGTAGTGTCATAGAAGAGATTTCCTGGTGCAAAAAAGGGTGATGAAACAAGAATTAAATTTTAAATAGCCTAATCCATCACTGTACTATTTAACATTTTTTTGAATAAACAGATTCCACATATACCAAAAATGACCATGATTGAACTACGAAACAGGTTTTATTTCCTGTAGCCTAAATGGTTGGAACATGATAAATTTTAAGTAATTTGTATATTTTTTATACTTACCAATGGCCCAGACTAGCTGGTGCAAACTCGATATTATCAAGGGCCAAACACAAATGTTGAACCCCCAATCCCCAAAATTTGCATACAAAACCAAAAATTAAAATCCTATCTGGCCATTCATACTTTTACACTCTGCGCATGCGCAGTGGTCAGGAAGAGACCGGAATTGGCGCCAACATCATTCTTTGTAGATGAGCATACTAACAATAACTCAGCGGGGAGGTATGAGTGCCCACTCATGGCAGGGCCATCCCCGTCTGGGCCATTGGTAAGTATAAAAAATCTACAAATTTATCATATGTTTATATGACAACCAATGGCCCAGACTAGCTGAATCTAAAAAGGTGGTGGGCCTAGGACTTAAGAATTAGCAGACCAAATATAGCTCCCAAGCCTGCATTCCAATGTGAAAGGAAAATAAATTTTAAAGGAATTACATGTATGTCTCTCTATACAATAATAGAGAAGACATATCCTAAATAAGGAGCCATATCCAAGTAATTCCATATTCTTAGCATGAATGATTAAGCTAACTGGGTGTAACGAGCCCCCAATTTTTAAGGCTAGTCCGGACTAAGCCCCATAAATTAAGATGGCGTATTTGAGAATGAGAGACTAACCCCCACAAACATACGCTATATATAAATAATAAACAAGCTGTATCTAGGATCAGATATAATCTATAGACAAAAACAGCTTCACTCACAGTTACACATTATCAAGCCGGAGGAGATTTTACAAGAAAATTCAACCCCCCCCCCCCCCCCCCCCCGCCCTTTTTTTGAAGGACTATTCTTCAAAACAAAGAGGGGAGCGCTCTGGAATCAGTGCAAGTGATACTAAATAATCCAAATATATTTGCCCACTAAGCACCCTGTTATTAATTATTATTAATTATTGGTGCTTAATGCCGCTTCAGAAGCTAAGGCTATTGAGGCAATCCCGGTAATTAACAGAGCATGCTTCTAACGTATACCGGAGTCGGAATACATAGATAGGATGAAAACCGGTGATATAAAGTGTACAACCATACATTTGTCCAATTTAATACCAATTAAAAAGTATCTGAAGAGCAAACATGCTTCTAAGGCAACTTACAGGCAGGCAACCCCGTTCATGTGTACAATTGATTCCAATAATAACACTCCAATGAACCGTTCGAATATACGAGAATGTGTACTGTATCTTCATAGAAACCTGTATTAGAACATGAAACGAGCTATGATTAACAAACCCGTCATGGACCGTCCCTGAAATAATTCATTGTTTCCTAAGTCCGTAACAACCAATGACTGTTTGGAGAAGAATACATTACACCGAATAGGGAGGCCAAAAATGAGAACATATGCACAGACGGCCTATTGGCAGTTCAATAACTGATCCAAATAGCCCCAAAATTCTCATGAGCTCTATAAGCAGACCAAGAATTTATATAATCTGTTCAATAATGCGACTGCCTAATAATACACATATTATGCACACGGCCAATGAAATCCCACATGTACTCATCTGAATACAGCCTGTAACTATGGTATGATCGAGTGATACAAGTGTAACCAGGAAACTGAATGAATAATACGACGTTAATATGCAGTTAACTACTGAGTAATAAACTCATACGTCGTAAGAAAGGCCAGACCGCTCTGAGCGAAACTTTTCAGAGTGGACTAATTGCCACACTGGAGAATGTCGCCAGATAACCGACATGTCAACCATACAGGTACACGAAGGCTAGCAATTTTATTGATAAAGAATCATATGCTCGTATATGACTTATAAACGAACATCCACAGGAAACAAACCAACTAAAAAGTGGATGTTCTCATGAGGTCGCCGTTAGAAAATGACCCAGCAGCCAACCAAGAAGCCATGAAAGGCATGCATATACTTGAAATGCATACAAGGCTTACAGGAAGAAAACTACATCCTGCCCTGTAATCGCCTCTTAATACATTGGCAGTGGGGGGAGGGGGGGGGGATGGTAAAAAAATCATATCGAACCCCCTTCACCCGCATTACTTGAATCGCTCTTGTGTTAGTCACCAAATAGAATAGGAACTGCAGGACTCCCTCACGTCTGACCAACTCCATAATGCCACTAAGGACAGAGAGGGACGTCATGAACAAATACACCATATTGACATAATCACACTAGGTAAATATGGCGTCATTAATAGAGCTTATCGCCTCATATAACTAACACCAAACCATACCGGTAGGAAGTGAATAAGGTCCTTTAACATACAGTATCATGCCCGATAGGACAACGAATTCAGCCTAGCTGACGCAGATAAAGGTCTTCCTATACATGAAGACAATAAAAGGTTGATAACTTCAGCCTTAGAAGCTCACTAAGGAGACTTACAATGCTAGCCGTAGCTTGTAAGTCTTCATCTCTGTGAAGACAGATATATCGGTGTAAGTTGCGAACTTGAAGGCTCACTGAACGGAGAATTACAACTACCGTCGCGCAAGGTAGGGAATGAAGAGCCGCTATTTAATAGGCTAAATTCCCAAAGAGATAGCAGTCCCAAGAGAAAATAAAATTACTGAAACAATCTCGCTTATGATTCTAGCTAGGCTACTATGGTGTAAACAATAAGACTCAAGTCTATGACACCTATGAAACCAAACCGAAAATTTGAAACCGAAAAGCACTGTACCTTATCGGTTTTATTCCCAAAAGACAGAGGTCAGAGCCTGGCTAACATAGCTAGAAGACTTCCTCTCCTTGAAGACAGATATCTTGATGTAACTAACGACTTGAAAGCTCACTAAACGGAGACTTACAACCATCGCCGCACAAGGTAGGGAATGACAAGCCGCTATTCTAACAGCTGTAATTCCCAAAGAGACAGTAATCTCAAGGTAGCTATGCAGTTATGTGTCTTCGTCTACCTGAAGACATATCTGTGTCACTTCCGGCCTTGAAAGCTCACTAAATGGAGACTTTTAACACTAGCCGCAAGAAAAGACCGCTGTAACAATACATAAGGCGACTATGGCGTCCACAATGACATTAAATGTCTTGACACCAAGGAATAGAACACCGAGAGGGAAAAGACGTACCTATTCCCTCTAATGGTTCTATTCTAAACAAGACAGCTGTCTCAGCCTATCTATGCACTATTCGTTCAACTTCAGGATGAAAAACAGCTGATTTGAAAAAACCTGGAGAATATTTCGACGACCTCTATTGCTTTTCTTCAATAGGAGAGCCTATACCTCCGCAAGGAGAGACTCCCTTGGAAGAATATGACCAACACGTACTTGTAGTTAGTGGAGCTTTGCTCAGACTGATAGCCGCAGGTCTACCGAGACTACATTCTCATCCACTGATCTTCCGCAATTTTCATCCACTTTTTTTGCAAGGTTGATAACCTTCCGCTAAGTGGAAAGCAACAAAAGTCTATTCTCGATGACCTCTATTGCTTCCTTCAATAAGAGAGCACCTCCACTAGGAACGACTCCCTTTTGAAAGGATCCGCCAGAAGATTTGTCCAACGCGGACATCTTGTAAGTGTTCGGAATCACAGCCATAGGCCTTCCGAGACAACACTATTACCCACTGATCTTCCATGACATAAATCCAGTTATTTATTTATTTATTTATTTATTGGTGCTTAACGCCACATCAGCAGCTAAGGCTATATCGTGGCGAGAAAACATTAAAAGAAGAACATGGCAGAACAGAAATTCAAAGATGAGTAAAAAACAACTATAATAAAAATGATACCCAATGTAATATGAACAGTGATGCGTGAAGAAACAAGAAATGTGAATAATTCACAAACCAACCTGGTGAATTTAAGTCTTAAAGACTCTAGTTTAAGATGATAAAAAAAAAAAATTTAAAATTTACTAAAAAGGTTGACTGTTTTCAAAAATGAGAGAATTATATTCGGGCTCGTACGATAAAACAGATCTCTCAGAGATCCTACAGAAAAATACTGCCCTCTGACATGATTAAAATCTGTACAATGCAAAAGAATGTGTTCTACTGACAACACCTGCTGGCAGGGAACACACTCTGGCCGCACAGAACCCTCCAACAAAAAGGAATGTGTTAGCCATGTATGACCAATATGACACCGCGTCAGAATAATATGATCTTTTCTACAAAGGTTACTGGATGGGTAGTGATCAGAAATAGTTGGTCGGAAGCAATGGAGCTTGTTATTTGTCTCCCCATCCCATTCCGCCTGCCACATAGATCTGATGTAACTACTAATATGAGGCTTAAAATCACTGAAAGGGATGTTAAAATCAGTGAGAGGCTTTGTTAAAGCCTGTTTTACTGCACTGTCTGCTTTGGTGTTACCAGCGATACCTACATGTCCGGGTAACCAGCAAAACACGATATCATACTGGTCAGACATGAGAGTTGTTAACTTCTCACGAAGCTCCAAAATGAGAGGGTTCTTCAACTTGGGGTTGAGTAAGGCAAGTAAAGAGGAAAGAGAGTCGGAGAAGATGATCGACCTTCTTTCCTGTGCATTCTCGATGTGCTCAAGTGCGAGTTGAATAGCTTTAACTTCAGCTGTGAAAATAGAACTCTGATTTGGTATTCTGATTGAGGTGATATGATCACCAGTAACAGCAGCTGATGATACTTTGTCACCATCTTTAGATCCATCTGTATAGATCCTTGTATATGTACTATACTTGGACTTTATTTCGGCATATTTTTGTTTGAACTGCAAGGAATTGGTTTCAGATTTTTTGGTAGAAGCAAGGTCCAAAATAACAGTAGGTTTCTTAAGATGCCAAGGAGGAATGTGTGATTTACGGTTTTCTTTTATAGATTCAGAATTAATTTTTGTAGACTCCATGTGGGGTTTAATTCTAATTCCCAATGGAGGAATATGTTTCTGATGTCGGTTAAAAAATTCAACATTTTGAGGTTTTGAAATACAATTAAAAGCAGGATTTGAAGGACATAAATCCAGTTTCTCGCAAAGAAGATAACCTTGCATCAACTGGTAAGCAAGAGGGGTCTTATTCATCACTTGTACGACTAACGAGGCTTACGGAAGGAGAAACTACGTCCTTCCCACAAAGAACCTCGTCCCGTCGACTTAGGGGCGTCTGACCTATAGTCTGGATCAGACCTGCACTTCTTTCCCCGAGTCGCTATACTGACAACCACCAGAGTAAGTATAAGAGGGTTTATTGTACCCTCGCGAGGAGTTCCCTTAGCTGATTAAGTGGAATGGCCTTGCTTACCCCGGTCTGCTGAAGCGTGTTGAGGCGCAGACTTCTGTAGCAGCTTTCTTGTAGCCTGTTCATAGACAAATGACAGCTCGTCGTGAAATAGAGTATATCCAGAGACAGGAGCGACTCAGAGTGAGCTTTTCACCTTGTTATCTATGAGTGATGACATCGCAAGGGCAGCATCACGTCTGATCAACTCCCAAATTGCCACTGTCAGGACGGAGTTGTACGTGGCATACATGACTGCCCTGGAAAGAACTCTAAGCGAGGAACAAATGTCCTCAAATTCCTTCCCATTAATACGTTGCGCCATAGCTCTGGTGAGGTGATCTGCGTAGGATATCACGTCCAGATTTGCTCTATTGGATGAAATAGCACATTCCATCATTTGCGAGCGTATAATGAATGATGCAGGTAGGGACATATTTTCATCCCCGGCCTGCTCATCTAAACTCAGAGGAACTCTCTGGACATCTTCGTCAACCGTTTTAAACGAACATAGTCCAAGGAACAGTATATTTATTGAAGATGTTGATGAGAAACCGCCTTCCTCTTAGCACAAGAGAGGTGAATATGGCATCGATAACATGGCCGAAGGCCTCCAACACCTGTCGAGACTGTTTCCGGAAGGAAAGAACATCCTCCTTCCTCCACACGAAATCTGCTTCAGATACGACAGCGGTTTCTCTATTGCAGTTGCGGCTTGCTGATCAAGTGGAACAAAGTCAGTCTAGTATTGATAAATAAAATTCATCACTACCATATGCTGTTCCTTGTCCCTTTCACCATCCAACTGATTCAGCTGTGACATTCGGTCATGTGCATCTGCATGTACAGATGACTGGACCGACCCAGCACCATCCAACAGCTCACCACTGAAGTCTGTGGGAGGCTGCTCTTGCACTTGCTGGGATGCTGTGATCAGTTGTGCAATCTGTGACAGCAAGTCCGTTACTGAGGCTTGAGGAGTAGCAGTCTTCTGTTTTTTGCCGCTTGCTACTTCTGGGACTAAGAACCAGAGATAGATCTCTTCTCCGAACGTCCCGATGAACAAAGCCTCGGATCGCTAGCTACCGGATGGTCCGACTTCACGGGCGAAGACTGGCTCTGTCTTCGTGCAACTGGTTGGATACCGAAGTCGGGTAGCTTGCATGCGGTCGTGTGTGCTTTTATAACATAGCGGAGGAAGCCATGACTTAAGCCGACCACGGCTGCAATCTAGACGGAGCGTGCCAGCGGTGGGCAGATGTATGCTCCGACTCGTGCAAGTTTCTCAAAACAACATTTGGCCCCAAGTGTTGTTGGGTTAGAGAGGGACCTCTCCCGCTCACGGTCTTATCAGACCTCACCAAGCCTCTCGGAAAGAAAACTTGGTTCCGGCTTGTAAAAGTTTCTCAAAACAACATCTGGCCCCAAATGCTGTTGAGCTAGAGAGGGGCCTCTCCTGCTTGCGGTCTTACTAGACCTTGTCGAGCCTCCCTAAAAGAAACTTGCTGACTTCCTCCCTATTTCCGTGGTGAGCTTTTGATTTTGAGGTGCTCGCTCTACCCAAATCTACACTTCCTTCAACCGCAACAGACTTATCCGGTGTCACGGCTCCCACGGATGGAGTAACTGCTTCACCGGTCGAGATATCTGCTTGAAAGGGATTAAAAAATCTAACCTAGAGGCTTTGACCCTTGCTTATATTCATGAGCACCTTGCAGCTAGCTCTATTTGCTCAACAGAGTGCGACGACGTGGGCACACTTTGGATGGGTGTCACAATACCATCACCATGTTCCTCTGAAAAAGAAACTGAAAAACTTGAATTATATTATGGTGAGAGTTCCGGCATAGGAACCTCACTGCCAACAACGCATCGTGACACCCATCTCCAATGTCTGTCATTCCAATGTACACAGTAGGACAAGAGTCTGCAGGAGTGCATCTACTACAGGCAAGGCAACAAGCATGTAAATCTGAGGAAGACTTCCTCGCCTTACATTTAGACCAGTAAGCTTTCATAATTACAATCAAAAGACAAAGTCGATAGCATTCCTATAAACTCCACAACAAAATATATGATAAAGATACACGAATAATCGCAATCAAAATTAAATTCAAAAATTTATATAAAAATTTTCGAAAAAAGTTTGAAAAAATGCCTAAGTTCCCAAAGGAAACATAATGAGCCTAAGGCATCCCGATAGAGTCTAAGTGTGGACAAAATCCAAACATTATGAGCTACACTACCAGAATAATAATCAATGTATCGTAAAGTAATTCTACAGTAACATAATATGAAATACTACATATATTTGAAGACGTTACCAATTTAAACAACATCCAGAAAAACACGACCACTACCGGGTCTGGACCTGCGTCGCTGCATGCAATTGAATCGGCAAACAGGAAGTGGCTGCACGGCAGATCTGAAAATTGCTTACACGATACAACTCATCATTATGAAGCAGCAGACCAAATATAAAATCAATCCCTTGCATAGAAGCCGAAAAAAGTTTGACGAAAAATTTCAATGTTCAGTGGGTACAGTAAAATTTCAAAGTATCGGCAAACAGGAAGTGGCTGCACGGCAGATCTGAAAATTGCTTACACGATACAACTCATCATTATGAAGCAGCAGACCAAATATAAAATCAATCCCTTGCATAGAAGCCGAGAAAACCTTGACGGAAAATTTCAATGTTCAGTGGGTACAGTAAAATTTCAAAGTATCAGCAAACAGGAAGTGGCTGCACGGCAGATCTGAAAATTGTTTACACGATACAACTCATCATTATGAAGCAGCAGACCAAATATAAAATCAATCCCTTGCATAGAAGCCAAGAAAACCTTGACGGAAAATTTCAATGTTCAGTGGGTACAGTAAAATTTCAAAACAGGAAGTGGCTGCACGGCAGATCTGAAAATTGCTTACACGATACAACTCATCATTATGAAGCAGCAGACCAAATATAAAACCATTCCCTTTCATAGAAGCCAAGAAAACTTTGACGGAAGAAGTGTTCGTGTGGACTGACGGGCAGACTGACGGACGGACAGACGGAGTCGAGTGGTTACTGGACCTGCTCTGCCGGTGGCGACGCAGGTAATAATAATAAAAATGGAAACAAGACATCAGGCACAAAAAGGCCCAAAGTCAGAAACCAATTTAAATGCTACCAGATGCAAAGCTAGATCTTCATACAAAGAAAAAACGATACATCGGATAGAAGATGCAAGACTAAAACGACCTAACACCCCTAGGGTGAGGACGTAACCATGGGGATAAACAAAATAAATATATCGTAATACACGTTAAACTCCCAAGAAATTTAATAAAAAATTTCAATAAAAAATAGCCAAAAACTTAGGAGTTTAACAGAAAGGGTTCATGGAAGGATAGGGAAGGAATACTTAACAAACAGTGGTTAATCATTAGCAAGAATGATGACGTCAGGTGTATGTCCCGAAATTGGGAAACATAAAATAATTTTATAAATATTATAAAGTTACAGCCCTGAACATCTGAAACCACCGTAGTTCACTTTCATCATCCATTAACAGCCTTGGATCCACCAATTTTTACATTGATTTGTGTTTGGCATCCTCAAATAAACAGCTGCGCCACGAGTGCATGATACGCCCGTTATTAATCACAAGAGGGAAGCACCCAACATGTGAAAAATTACCTATATTTTGACGAGTAAAGTCCCATAACTCTGGAATGACAAATCGCACAGCAACACAAATCGAAAGGGAGCTTCCTGCCATCAACATATACTTTCCACCAAAAAATCACAAAAATTGCTCGAAGCATTTTCGAGTTATTGTACGATGTGTGGACGGATGGACTGACGGATGGACAGCGGTATACCATAATACGACCATTTTTTCAAAGCGGGCGTATAAAAATGATATAATGACCTGTAGCACTAAGTTTGGACAGCTGAGCATGTTGTTGCCTTGAATATTTCAGTATTTCAGGACAAAAATGAAAAATAGTGGAACAAATAGAGGACATGATATATATAGTCTATCACTTACATCTTTACAACATGCATTATATTGAGAACAATGTGCTGTGGTATCAATAGAGTGGAGTGTATCTTCCACCAAGATAATAGTCCATATACTGTGATAACGTATAAATGGAGGTAATAGTTGGTGGAGTATGTACGAAACATTCATAAAATCATGAGAAAAAAGGTTAAATTGCACTTCTCATAATGGAAACAAATAAGGCCTAAAAAAGTTTAAAATCTGTTTCTCAGGCCCTACCACATGATCCTTTTGGCTGCCGCATGCTCTCTTTTTATAACCAATGCAAATTTAAAAAACTAAAAATTAAATGGTTTATGTCTGATATTTTACCGAAGTTAATAAAATTGATAAACTTGTCCCTTGAGTACAAAAAGGCTTTCAAATGCTTTAGCTTTGCAAAGCCTTCTAGCACTCAAGGGGTAAAATACACCACCACCTATGCTATTCTGTAGATTATGAGGCCTAAAGCACAAAACAAACCAAGAACATGAACTTTTGACAGCAAAGAAATAATTACAATCATAAAGTCCTGTAACTCTGGAATGACTAATCGAATGGCAACACTAAGAAAGAGAGCTTCCTTCCATCAACATACACCACCTATCAAAAAATCATGAACATCTCTCAAAGCATTCTCGAGTTTTCATATGACATGTAAAAAATCAACGATCTTCTAAGTAATAAAGTCCCATAACTCTGGATCAAATGGTGAAACTAACCAAAAGGGAGCTTCCTTCCATCAACATACACCACCTACCAAAAAATCACAAAAATCTCTCAAAGCATTCTCGAGTTATCGTACGTGTAAAAAATCAAAGATTTTCTAAGTAATAAAGTCCCATAACTCTGGAATGACTAATCGAACAGCGACACTAACCGAAAGGGAGCTTCCTTCCATCAACATACACCACCTATCAAAAAATCGCGAAAATCTCTCAGACCGTTCTCGAGTTATCGTACGACGTGTAAAAAATCAACGATTTTCTAAGCAATAAAGTCCCATAACTCTGGAATGACTAATCGAACAGCGACACTAACCGAAAGGGAGCTTCCTTCCATCAACATACACCACCTACCAAAAAATCACGAAAATCTCTCGAAGCGTTCTCGAGTTATCGTACGACGTGTAAAAAATCAGCAATTTTCTAAGTAATAAAGTCCCATAACTCTGGGATGACTAATCGAACGGCGACACTAAACGAAAGGGAGCTTCCCTCCATCGATATACACCACCTACCCAAAAATCACAAAATCTCTCAAAGCGTTCTTGAGTTATCGTACGACGTGTGACCGGACAGACAGATGGACAGCGGTATACCATAATACGACCCGTTTTTTCTAAACGGGTGTATAAAAAGGAGATTTTAAAGCACAGATGTCAGCTCATTGTTACTGAGTTCAGGGCCAAACAAAGAATAATGTTTGCACCAATTCTGGTCTCTTCCTGAACACTGCACATGCGCAGAGAGTAAAAGTATGGAGGGCCAGATAGGACTTTTAATTTTCAGTTTTGTATGCAAATTTTGGGGATTGGGGGTTCAAAATTTGTGTTTGGCCCTTGATAATATCGAGCTTGCATGAAGTAGTCTGGGCCATTGGTTGTCGTATAAAAATATGCTAAATTATGTGATGAGCAATATTTGTTCTCTTATAATTCTTTTTAAATTTATTTGAATTTATTGGAAAGCACATATATAGGCATTCTCTGATAACTTGCAGAGAAACAAATGAACAAATTATTATTATGATCCAGAGATCAAATTAAACAAAAAGTTAAAAAATTTATAGTAATTTATATATTTTTTATACTTACCAATGACCCAGAAATAGTTGCTGGTGCTAACTCTTAAAATATAGGGCCAAACACAAATTTTGCCCCCCAATCCCCAAAATTTGCATCTAAAACCAAAGAAAACATGTCCTGAATGGCCCTCCACACTTGACCTCTACTGCACATGTGCAGTGTCAAGGACGTTCCGAAATTGGCGCCATTAATCATTCTCATAACCAGTGCCTGGTAAGCGCTATGTACTCAGCGGGGAGGTAAGAGTTCCCAACTCCTGGGAGGGCCTTCCCCGTCTGGGTCATTGGTAAGTATAAAAAATATATAAAATACTATAAATTTTTTAACATTTTTATACTGTACCAATGACCCAGACATAGCTGAATAGTAAAAAGGCTGGAGGGCCAAGGACATAGAGCAAGATGGAATACGCTCAATTATATAAAATAGAGTCATCCCCTCTAGGGAAAAAGAAGTATTAGGCCTTACATGTATCTTTCTTATTTATGATAAATTAGAAAGATACAACACCTTCCAAAATTGAGCATCATACATCCATGTACTCTATTAATATCTAGTATAATCCTTATACTAATATTTTTTAGAGTAAGCCAATAAATAAAGCAAGTCTAGAGAATAGAGACTCTTTATACTCCTTAAAAGTGTCTGAGGAATGTATAATAATGTCCGTTGACACGTGCTATATTCAAAAGCTATACTTTAAAAACTAAGACCTGAATGAATTTTTAAAACATAAACTTCTCACTAAACAACCATCCCAATAACAGCTCAGAATTACTAACTCCGGAGGAGGTATCCCCTTGTTTTCATAGTAAAACAGGTGACCCAAGGGAACACCCTCCCCCCGCCCCCCTTTTTCTTGCCCTGGGTCAAATAGCCCTGAGCGAAGAGGGCAGCAGAACGGAGTCACTGCCTACCTAGCTATAGTAGCAACTGTTAAATGAATGACATTCTGAGCAGTAGATAATAGACCTAACAATAGAGGCCTCCAGAAATGGACTCGATATTTCTGAGATAAAAATTCATGAATGTGGATGGCTGAGCGCAATGAGCAGCCTTCAAAAATCTATAATAGCGACACTATTAATGTAAGCCCAAGATGTAGAAGAACTCTTACTTCATGAGCCGAAATCTCAAACACAACTGCTGAGTCAATGATATACCATAAGCAGTATCGATAGTTAATTAAATCCATTAGCAATAGAATGGAGCGTAAAGTCCTTCTATTAGGCATCAAAGACAGAAGAAGCTTACGCCCGTAGTAATAAACAGATATCTGTTTATAAATACATAAACTCTAACCGGACAGAGTAAAGGCCTATGCCCGTACGAAGAAGGAAGGACCTTAATAACAATAGGTTCCGGATATTAATTAGGAGCCTGACTCTTATGCCAAAATCCAACATTAATAGTAAAGGAAATAGTGTTTCCGATACTACGAAAGTGAGAATCGTCCACCGATAGTGCAAGAATCTCACTGACTCTTCAGTAAAAGAGAAGCCAACAGAATTACTGTCAAAAAGGTCAGAATTTGAAAACTACCGTTTCCAGAGGCTCAAATGATTACTTAGCTAAATAAGAACCGAAGTTAAATTCTGTATAGAAATTTAATCTAATGATTCTAAGTCTATTTATCGAAAAGTTACTAACTGACTTAGATAAAGAGACATAAGACTCAATTGTAAACTATCATAGAGTGCATAAGTATGAGGTAACATAAACCTATAACCTTAATAATAACAGGCTGCAGTAGATCTTGTCAAACAAGTATACTAAAAAGATGCAATGACTAGTATGTAGGGATCAACAATATCAACATAATGATCCCTACACCAACGACAGAAGAGCCTCCACTTTAGCCGCATAGTATAGCGAAGAAGAGGTTCTCCTATAGCAAGAAATCGCATCCAAAGCTCGTCCAGTACAATGCTTACAATGCAATAAGGACCCCACAACGGAATACGTGAAGGTTGAGACCTTGCGGGTTGTGATAAAGATGACACGATTTTACTCAGCGAAAAAAGATCCTCTCATGGAGGAAGATTTCGCGTTAAGTCCCACAGTAGACATCAGAGTAAATTTACCCACAGTCTCTGTGAAGACAGAGATGCTATCAACAGAAATGAATTGTGGTTGTTTATCTTAGCAATACTTGCTGAAACAACAGCGCAGGAGGATACGCTTATCCTATCATTCCGTCCTATTAGATCAATAGAGCGTTAACAACATAAGCTCAGAGATCCGGACATGTAAACACATACGTCTGCAATTGATTAGCAAGTTGTGTCGTAAATAAATTATCATTGGGCGCTCCCATTGATAGCAAATCTGATTGAATACTTGTTTGTTGATAGTCCATTCTGACGGCAACAAGCGACCCATAAGTGAAAGGGAGTCCGGTAATACAATCAGACTACCCGGAATATGACGGACCGAAGTAGAACTTGGTGTACTATAACAAACAGAAGGATTCTTTCCATTAAATTGAATAACGGAAACGAATGAGTGCCTCCCTGGTTCCGGAGATACGCCACTACTGTCGAATTAACGGACAGGATTTGGACATGCGTTTCTGAATAATGTTCATCCAATGACATAAAGCAAGCCTAAAAAACATAATTCCGTGGAAGATAAGTGCTTGCTCAGAGACTGCGGAACCCAAAGACCCTGGCACTTCGAATCTGTTGGGATCAATATTATATCCCAACCTGTTTGACTGGCAACCGTCATAATTATAAAACTCGAATCCGGCAACTGCAGTGGCACTCTCTGAGTCAACCACCGAATGTTTGCCCCAGTCTGAATCTCTTGCTACACTAGATAGACAAGAGAACGTGTAAATCGAGCAATTCATGGATTGCTGAAAAGTTGCCGTCGAAGAGAAGCTTCTCCGAGAACGAAGCGACTCTGAGAGAGTTCTTAACCTTACTATCCATGCGCGTGGATGTAGCTAGGGCTGCGTCACGTCTAACCAACTCCAAGCAGCCACTGAAGGGCGGAGTTATACGTGAACAAACTACTGCCCTCAAAAGAAATCACATTGAGGATCATATTCCGGAATTCTTTCTCTTGAAGACGTAATGATAACGCCTCAGTAAGGTGGATTACGTATGATAAAGTGTCTAAGTTAAGTCTATTAGACATCATTGTTGTTTCCAACATTGTGGTTGGAAAAGACATAGACGGCGAAAAAGATTATTTCCAGTCTTTAACCACGCCGTCTAGACGCATATGAACTCTCGGTATGCCATGTTCTGCCAAAATAAATTATTCGTATAAATGATAAAAGGCAGAAATGAGCATTGCGGACAAGAAACTAAACTATAATGCTTGGTAGCAGGCTTATATATATATAGCGTCGATAAATAATACACATGTTCTAATAACATTATTGGACTGTGTCGGTAAGTCAGGGACAATGTCCCTGAACCGATCCAAAATTCTGTGTCCAATGACGCTATAAGTCTCTTATCCAACATCGCAGCAATGTAGTCCGAAATAACAATCACTGGAAGATAATGCCGGAAGATATGTATGGCAGCTTCCGATGCTACGAAAGGGAAAACTCAAATCTTTCGAATCCCTTTCGCCATCCTGTCGGACCCTATAAAGCGTTCGGTGGTCCGTACCTGATGCAACTGCGGACCGCACCGACCCAGCGCCGTCGGATAATTCCTGATTCGACCGAGAAACTGTCAATTGCTGGGATGCTGCAAAAAAACTGTGCTA
Organism: Pictodentalium vernedei; assembly: GCA_031216915.1. Taxonomy (NCBI): domain Eukaryota; kingdom Metazoa; phylum Mollusca; class Scaphopoda; order Dentaliida; family Dentaliidae; genus Pictodentalium; species Pictodentalium vernedei. The sequence goes on from CM062295.1 coordinate 581,069,836, forward strand.
ACTCGGATAGCACGTCCGTCACTGAGGCCTGTGGAGAAGCGGTCCTACGATGCATTGCCGCTGGAAGCTCCGTGATCGTTACCCCGTGCATACTACTATTATGCGAGCGAACGGAGTGTATAGGCCTCGTGTCCCTTGGCTACCGGATGGCGTGACCTGTTCGCCGTGGAATCACTGAATGACGAAACTGATCAGATACTCGAGGTCACGCAGCCAATGAGCGGTCGTGTGCACTGCTGTGAGGATGAGGAAGCATTATCGACAATCTCTCGGACTGTCAATATAACGGAGCGTCCCGAGCGACGGACATATGCTCCGAATGTAAAATATCTGAACCACAACATGCGGTCCCCTATGTTGTTGGACGAGAGAGGGATCTCTCTCGCTCACAGCCCGGATGGACCTGGACAAGCCAGGAACCGGACTAACAGGCTTCCTCCGATCTGTCCTCAATCCGCCGTCACTGGGTGAGTACTAAAGTAATTATAGTGCTCGCATCACCCAAATCTCCTTCCTAGACCGCAACGGACGAACCCGGCAGCCGAACCATTCGATGAATGTACGCTACACCGGGTGAACTAGTGAATGTCACTCCGTCGATCCTACAAGGGACCTCTTAGGCGATAGACAAATTCCATGAGCACTTATTGCCGCTAGCTCTTCATTAACTATGACGACAGAGGCACACTTTTAAAAGACATCTCCGTAACTTTGCGAACAAGAAACCAGAAATGCTTGGTAATAGCAAGCATATAATAATAAATATATAGCGTCGTTCAATAATTCGAAAGTTTGTGTGACATTATTGGACTATGTCGGAACTGAGGGACGATGTCCCTGAACCGAACCAAAAATTTCTAAGTCCACCGACGCTATCAGTTTCTTATCCGGCATCGCAGCATTCTGGTCCGACGAAAGAACCTGTAGAAGATCAAGTCGGATGACATACACAACAGCATATGTTGTTCCGAAAGGGAAAGCTCGAAATCCTCCGAATCCCTTTCAGTATCCCGTCGGACCGGATGAAATTTTCGGACGTCCGTACCCGCTTCCGCGGAGCGTCCCGACCCAGCATCGTCGGATAAAACATTATGCGACCGATTCAGTTGTTGCTGGGATGCTGCAATAAGCTGTGCTATTTAGGATAGCACATCCGTCCCCGAGGCCTGTGCAGTAGCGGTCTTACGATGCATTGCCGCCGGAAGCTCCGTATACGTTGACTCCCGCACACTTTCCTATGCGAACGTCCGGAGTCTGCAGGCCTCGTGTCCCTGGTTACCGGATGGTGTGACCTGGTCGCCGATGATTCTCTGACTGGCGAAGCTGACTGGATATCCGAGGTCACGTAGCCAAGAGCGGTCGTGTGCGCTACCATAAGAATGAGGAAGCCTTATTGACAGTCTCTCTGGACTGACTATATGTCGGAGCGTCCCGAGCGGCGGACGTATGCTCCGAATGCGAAACATTTTGTACCACAACATCTGGGGCCAGATGTTGTTGTACGAGAGAGGGGCCTCTCTCGCTCGCCGTCCGGATGGACCAGAACGAGCTATGAACCGGACTAAAAGGCTTCCTCCGTTCTCCCTCTAAACCGCCGTCACTGGGTGTGCATTTGGTTGATTTATAGTGCTCGCATCACCCCAAAACTCCTTCTAGACCGCAACGGACGAACCCGGCTGCCGAACCATTCGATGAATGGACGCTACACCGGGCGAGCTTGCGGACGTCAAAGGCCGTCGAACCTACTAGGGTCCTCTTAGGCAATTGGCGTATTTACATGAGCACTTTTCCGCTAGCCCTTCATTAATTGTGACGACGGAGGCACACTGTTGGAAGACATCACAGATACATCACCCTAATCTTGATCGTCTGAAATAGAAATTGATAAAGTAGAGTGACCCTGCGGGGAAAGGACCAGAATGTCCAATTCCCCACTAACATACCGTGACATACGCTTCCCATGTTGTCATCGAAATCATCAGATACAGAACAGGAGTTAATGCGAGTACACTGACTACATACAGAATGATTATAAAAGTCAGAGGAAGACTTCCTCTTATTACAATTGATCAAAATCCTTTCAATGCGAAAAGAAAACAAAGTCCTGGTACTCGCACCAACCCCTGACAATCAAAATACATAATAATAATATGATCCATTAACATAGAAAAAATAATTAAAATCAAAATATTTTGAAAAAATATTTTTTCAGAACAGCCCAAGTTTCTGAAAAGTAACGTTGAGCCCCAATGGATCCCAAGCCTAAGTGTGGACAAAAAATTTAAAAATATTTTAAACAATTTATGCAACACTTACGAACAATAATAATGTATCTAGTTATGATTAAATTAACATCAAGATATTATTTTCAAGAAATCCCCCCTCACACAGAGGGCTGTTGTAAATGTAAACAATGAGTGTAAAAACACTAAAATAAGACTCCAGGCACCCAGGCCCGAAATCAGTTACCAAAAATACACTATCTGATGCAAAACAGAGACTTCCAGGGAAGAAACTGCAGAACATCAGATGGTAGATGCAGAACACAACGCCTAACCACCCATAGGTGAAGACGTAAACATGGGGAAAAGAACAGAATTCATTCTGTTATTCAGCTAAAACTCCCAATAAATTTTAGTAATAATAATTACAGAAACTATGCCAAAAGCATGGGAGAATAGCAAGAGGGGACTTAAAGGAAAGGGAGAGAGGAAAACACTGAAAAATCAGTGTAACTAAATAACAAGAATGACAACAAAATGGCTGCTGCCTCGAAAATAGGTAACTTAACATAATTTCATTAAAAAATTTTTAAGTTACAGCCCTGATAATATTCTGTCACACATTATTCCTCTCCTCCTTCTATATCCTCCTTAGAATCACCATTTCACTAATATTTATGTGTCTGGCATCATTTAAACTGAGATTTACAAGCACAAAGATCAGTCAGATGTTAACTGATGAAGGGCCAAACTGAGAATGAATAATGGCGCCAATTTCGGAACGTCCTTGACACTGCGCATGTGCAGTAGAGGTGAAGTGTGGAGGGCCATTCAGGACATGTTTTCTTTGGTTTTAGATGCAAATTTTGGGGATTGGGGGGGGCAAAATTTGTGTTTGGCCCTATATTTTAAGAGTTAGCACCAGCTATGTCTGGGTCATTGGTACAGTATAAAAATCTTCTATGTTAGTCCAAGAGGTATCAACTGCCCACCCAATTCCATCTACATCTACATTCAACAAGCTTTGGAACTATTCTGTAGTACATGTACTCACAATCTTTTCTTATCCACAACTCTTTTTACTCTAACTGCTTTCTGTTCACTGTAAATCTTGCAAACAACTATAATGAAGAAAAAATAGTAGACTTACTGAAACGATAGATTATCAATTATCCTCACAAAAGGTACAGGTTGTTACAGTTTATTAGTTATGAAATAGAACGAAATAAAAACTTATGCTGAAACATAAATAGGTCCTTGTACCCTAATTTTTTTCTACAGTCAAAGATTTGAACATACCTGGTCACATATTAGAACTTGGCAGGAGATATTTTCCATATTATTATGCCTTCCATATTATTATGACATTTAAAACAACCGCAAGGATGCCATGTTAGTGTTTGGGACCGAGCTTTTTACTTTTAGCATATAATTAATAGAATACCAATATCATTTGATTGAAACTATTGTTATTTCATCCCTACTAATGAGATAATTCTGGTATCCATTCAGATATCCTCAAAACATAATCCTGAAACCTGAATGAAATTGTCTGAGGGGAAAAACAGAGAAAGAGAAAGAATGAGACAAGGAGAGGTGATAGAGGAACAAGGAGATAGGAGACAAATTGAGACATACGGAAGTGAATGGCACGATATCATGGCATAGAGGAGAGTTAGCATATATACTGCTATTAACCCCTACCACTCTGGTGATGCAACAAAATTTTCTCCAATCACTCTGTTTTTCTCTTGTTTAACTATGAATTTAACCAATTACACCTTGTTTGACAGAGCTCACCCAATAGGGGAAACTGCCTCCTTTATTGTGAGTCTGTCAAGGAAAAACCGCCCCCACCACAGACCCCCCCCCCCCCCCCCCCCCCCACCTGTCGGGGAGCACAAGTCCCCTTTTCAGGGAAATCATGGTGCCACCACTGTGTCATTGACACATTACTTTCGATTGTAAGCTTAGGTGACAGAGCAAAGATGTGATGAAATGCTCAAACATAGATAGATCACAGGCTGTAGAACTGAGATATTTAGTGACTGAAGTACCTGGTCCTATCAATTTATTATAATGTAGATAAGCTCTTGCATATAATCAGACATGTTAACCTCAGAAGAATTTTTTCAGGGAACTTGTGGGTGATTTTCAGAGAAATTGGATGAATTTCAGGGAAACGTACATGCTCGAACAATATGCATAAGAACTAAAATATTTCAGCTCTTCGACCACCACTGCACCAGTTTGCACCCAGTAGTTCATAGGCTAAACACTTTTTGAAACCCTTAATGACATGTTAAAAAATCATTGGTTCAAATACTTCATCTCCATTATAAAATCAATACATTTTTCAAAACAAGAGGCCCCATGGTTCATCAATGGATGGACGGACAGACAAATGGATGGATGAGTGGGCAGACGAAGGGATAGACAGACGAACTGAGGGAACCCATTTCTATATCCCCGCAAAACTTCGTTTTGGTGAGGGATAATTAAAAAATGTGTAGTCAATTGATTCTGTGGTGAGGTAAAAGTTTCACCTGAAAACATGGTTCCAAGATAATATGAATGAAATGTTTTTAAGATGACCTTAATTTATAATTTGCATAAGCCTGTAAACATTGTTTACACCAAAAAATGTTTCCAAAGTTATGATTCATTCATTACCTTTAAGGTATTTTTCTATCAAGTCTATCACAACACTTCTATGCTCCTTAACCTGGGGAAGTACCTTCTGTAATGAAGCTAAAAATACATAAAAAGATGCATTTTAAGATGGTGAAGGCAAATTAAAACCAACTTACATGTTTATCCTCTCAACCAATAATAAAAACAAGAGGCACCATGGGGCCCCAAGGCACTCACCTGACCAAAATTGTTTAAAGAAGGATTTAATTACCATCTATGGCTAGTTAACACAAGAGAGGAAGGAAGTTATTTAATTATATATAACTCTGTTGTCCATGCCATATATTTTTCTAGTATTGGGATGCTGCCACAGAAATAATGCCTACACTTTCAGTAATGCAAAACTAGGGAGTCCAAATATCAACCTAGGGACTTAACTAAAGCAGACTTGAAGGATGTTGCATACCAAATATCAAAAGATTCTGACTGGTGGTTCTGGAAAAGAATTTAAGAATATTACCAATTTTGCACTATGTTAAAATTCCCAACTCGACCCCACCCCCAGTGAACCCCTTAAGGATGCTGTTTACCATTTCTCAAAAGATTCTCATTGTATCTCAAGAAGCCAATTTTAAAGATTATTACTCATAATGGACTAAGTTAAAATTTGGGCTCTGATAGGGAGCTTAAATATTAACCCAGGGACTTGGTTTGAACAAAATGAGATCTAACCTCCCTAACGATAATGTATATCAAATATCAAAAGATTCTGACTGGTGAATCTGAAGAAGATTTTTAATAATTATTCCCCATATTGCACTAAGTTAAAATTCAGGACCCATAGGGAACCCAAATATTAACTAAGGGACAGGTTTTGAACAGGCTTGAATCTGACCCCTGTATGAATACTGTATACCCAATATCAATAGATTCTGAATAGTGGATCTGAAAAAGAAGATTTTTAAGAATATTCACCATATTGCATAAAGTTGAAATTCGGGCGTCCAAAGAGACCCCAATTATTAACCAATGGGCTTGATTTGAATAAACTTGATCCTGACCCCTTTAAGGATTCTGTATACCATATATAAAAAGATTCTGGCTAGTGTTTCTGGAGAAGAAGAGTTTTAAAGATTGTTCCTCATTTTGGATGAAGTTAAAATTTGGGCTCCAATAGGGCACCCAAATAATAACCCAGGGGTCTGATTTGAACAAAATTAGATCTAACTGCCCTAAGGATGCTGTATACCACATATCAAACAAGAAGCCCCAAGGGGCCTTAATTGCTCACCTGACAAAGTGGTTCAAAGAAGTATTTTTGATCACATTCAGTTTGTCACAGTTCATCAACACTACAGAGGAATGAAGTCATGAAATTATTCATCACTCTGGTGTCCATGTCAGATGATTATTATCATAGGTCTTCCTGACTGCTTCCAATCCAATTCTGTTAGCTGTAGACAAGCAATACCAAACTTCCAAAAATGTATGTCACTGCAATCACCGCAATCCCCCCCTCCCCCAATAGAGAGCCCAAATATTAACTCAGGGACTCGATTTGAACAAACCTGAATCTGACCCCCCTAGAGATGTTATATACCAAATATTAACAGATTCTGAATGATGTTTCTGGAGAAGATTTTTTTAATTTTGGAAAACAATTTATGGGTGCTATCAGAGTAATGCACCTTGTGGTGCCTCCTGTGGGCGTGGCAACTTTATTTGAATAACTGTGAATTGACATATGAAAAGGAACATGCACATCAAATTTGGTTCAATTCTGCCCAGTGGTTTATGAGGAGAAGCCGATAATGTAAAGTTCATGCCGGACGGACAACAAACAAAAAGTGATCACTTGGCCTCCTGCTGACTTTCAGTCAGGTGAGCTAAAAATTCTAACTGGTGGATCTGAAGAAGAAGATTTTTAAAGATTGTCCCCCCCATATTGCACTAATGGATCTGAAGAAGAAGATTTTTAAAGATTGTCCCCCCATATTGCATTAAGTTAAAATTCGCCCCCCCCCCCCCCCCCCCATAGCCCAAATATTAACTGAGGGACTTGATATGATCAATCTTGAATCTGAGCCTCATAATAATGGTGCATACCAAACATTAAAAGCATTCTGACTGGTGGTTCTGAAGAAGAAGATTTTTAAAGATGATTCCTTTATTGACCAAGTTAAAATTTGGCTCCTGTATTGAGTCCAAATATGAACCAAGGGGCTTAATTTTAACAAACTTGTATCTGATCCCACTATGGATGTTGCATACCAAATATCAAATTTTGATCAATGGCTCTGGAGAAGAAAATTTTAAAATATTTGCAAATATGCGGACTCAGCATTTTTTCAATGCCCCCACAGAACACCCTGACACAACCAATGGCAATTTTTGTTCACCACTCCATTCTACTGGTCCTAAGAATGCTTCATACCAAATAATAGTTCTCTGTTCCGTGTGGGAACTATGGGTGTTGAAAATATTTTTATTTTTAGCTCCTGGGGTTCCCATGGGGACACAGGAAATTTTGGTTTTGCAGAAATCAAGTACTTATGACTCAAAAGTACCACATACCAAATTTGGTTCAAATCGCACCATCAGTTCAGAAAATAGAAATTTTGGGCAGGGCCAAAATCTTGCCCCTCCCATTACAAAGGTAAATAACAAACTTCTTTGGAACAAACTTGATTGCCAAAACCTCAAAAGGTAGCTCCATACCAAATATCAAGTCACTGTACCCACTGGTTTATGAGAGGAAGATTTAAAAAAAAATTTGAAGCATTTTCTCCTACCCCTCCCTATGGGGCTGGGCAGGTTGATTTGAACAAAAACAAAATGCAATGCCAGAACAAGCAATCACCTCAAATCTAACTGAAATCAGTTCAGAAGTTTGGGGGAGAAGGCGCAAACATCATGTTCATGGACGACAGACGGCATGTGATCACTACAGCTCATCCTGAAGTTGAGGATATTGCAACTTAACTCTTTACCCAACGAATCGCCCACATCCGCCCACGTAATATGCAAATACAGCTGCTGAAAAAATATTATTTTTCGAAAAATTTCAACAAAACCATATCATGAGACCCCTCTTTGAAACGAGCTCATTCAGCTCGTTCCAAAGAGGGGTCACATGATATGGTTTTGTTAAATTTTTTTTTGAAATTTAAAAAAATGATATTTAAGGCCACACAAAGTAGATCTTCTGTTTCTCAGGCCATCATTTGTGAAATTGCATGCGGGCGAGCGTTTTTTTTATTTTATTTTTTATTTCAGTAATTACTTCTTTGCCATCAAAAGTTCATGTTCTTGGTTCGAGTTTTAGGCCTCATAATCTACAGAATAGCATGGGTGGTGGTGTATTTTATCCCTTGAGTGCAAGAAGGCTTTGCAATGCTAAAGCATTGCAAAGCCTTCTTGCACTCAAGGGACAAATTCATCAATTTTTTTAACTTGGGTAAAATATCAGACATGAACCATTTAATTTTAATTTTTTGTAAGTTTAAATTGGTTATAAAAAGAGAGCATGCGGCAGCCAAAAGGACCATGTGGGAGGGCCTGAGAAACAGATTTTTTATTTTTTTAGGCCTAAAATAATAAATTTTGAAATCGTCTGCATTGGGTAAAGGGTTATAGCCGTAAATATTGTTAGCCTCCACTCAAATATCGTGTGCAATGGCAACTAGTGCAAATCATCAGAATATTCCAGAATGGAATAAATGTAATTTCAGATGTGGAACCTACTTCAAATCTTCTTCTATCAAGTCTCCCCTGAACAGAAGACATGATGATAGAAGAAGAGTTCAAGAGGAGACACTTTGTGGGATTTTGTATGATTTTGAGAACATTTTGACAAATTGAAAATTTTTGAATTGACGTGATTAAAATTGAATTGAATCAAATCATGGGGACTGTTTTGAATCAAATCAAATTTCAATGCTTTGCAGGGCCTTACTGACCAACTATTGCTTACAGCTATGGGTGTGTTTGTTTTGGATGAAATGGCCTTTTAATGTGATAAGATTATCAATACATTATTCAAAATAAAAAAAAATACTTTGCAAGCCTCAGTTATTTCCGATGAGTTTTATTCTAAAAATTATGATGATTTAAATCATTTAACATCTTTGAGCACCATGTCCGGAGTTCCATTACATACAAATCACTATTCAGGCAATGAATAAATATCGATGAATAAATTAAAAAATACCTTCTTCTTTGAATCTGAGAATAGTTTCTTTGCAAGTTTTGATTATTTTCTGGGCATCAGAATCGATTTGATCTCTTTCAGCATCTGTCATACTTGAGATTTCTGATGATAAATAACTGTCAAAATGAAAATTATATACAACAATAACTACAAGCTAAATTTTCACCAAATAAATCAGCCTAATCCAGTACTATTAGAGTTTAATTCAGGGAAACTGGGAGGGAGCCTCTTTTGGAGATGATGATCTTTATTTTTGAGAGAGAAAAAAAATCTGAATGGTGATTTTTGTGAATACCTCTGGCCGGTTCTCTCTGCTATGATGGGAGTAGAATTAAGCGACTGTGATGACAAAAACAAATGCATCACAGTATGATGAATCATACCTCAAACGATTGATCCAAGCTATGTAATTCAACCACTCTTAGAGCAGTTACAAATATCTGCAGTCTTTAAAGTATCGGCCAATCCGAAGTATAACTGCATGAGGTACTATCATCACAAATCTGAGAAGATTTAAGTACATGTATGTATCAAAGGATATTACATGATTTGCCATATTAAATGATATTTATTATGTATATTTGACATTATGATGCCATTGTTTTCCAAACTAGATAAAAATATGAGTAAAAATTCCAACCAACCAACCAGGTTTTTAAATTGCATGAAACCTGAACCAAACACATTTTTTGTTCTGTCTTGTGAAACACACATTCCTTAACTGGTTGAGTGTTAGAAGCCACTATCAGGTAGGGCTGCACGATATTCAAAACTGAATACCGGTATCGGTATTCAAAAAAATATCGCGGTATACCGGTAAATCGAAAACTGCTCAGATGTATGAACACAAGTACCACAATAGACACTCCAGGCATCCCAGTCGGAAAGAATTAGCATGCCTTGATGATGCGGTTCGAAAAACCTTTACCCAACGCAGACGATATCAAAATTTATTATTTTCAAAATTAGTTTATAAGATTTTCGCCAAAGATTTCAACAAAACTATATCATGTGACCCCTAATGAGGGGTCACATGATATAGTTTTGTTGAATTTTTTTTAAATTAATTTTTCAACTGCTGAATTTGTATATTACGAGGGCACAAGCAGGCGATTCCTTGGATTAAGGGACTACAGATAAAAAACTAAAGACATCTGGGTAATTAAGTAATGATGATAAACCGATATTTTTGTAATTACACAGGTATTCAATTGATATAGGTTTGAATACCGGTATATATCGGTTTATCGTTATACCTTGCAGCCCTACTATCAGGGCTTTCAAAATCCTTGCTACTGTTTTATATTCAGCCAAATGCAAATAATATTTAGTTTATATAAATTTATTTTATTATATACTATTGGAGAGTGCCTGTGGGCACTCTCCAATAATTTGTAATAAAATAAATTATGATAAACAAATTCAGACCGCCAGAAATAATCTAGCCCTCAACCAGCTAAATTCGACCTTAACATTGTTTACCTGTAATTAATTTACTGTTTGATCTGATATTCCAAGATAATGGTTGCAGTGGTGAAACAGGCCTTTAGATTGGCCTAATTCAGGAACATCGTAGACTTGCCAAATCAGTTACAGTTCAGCCCTATTGAAGTACTGAAGACATTTTTGTCATAATGACTAGTTAACAGAAAGCTTGCTAGCGGTTTTTATGCTTTTTCCCACATATTGGATGATTAATTTTTTTAATGAATAATAATTCTCATTTTAGTTTATCTAAACTATTTCGGTAAAAAGCTCATGCTACGATAAAAATTAAATCACCGTGTTTTAACTTTGAAATGTTTGGGCACTGTACCAATGACCCAGACTTAGCTGAATAGAAAAAAGGCTGGAGGGCCTAGGACATAAAGGATAATCCAATAGACTCAATTACATGTAAACAGAATTATCCCCTCAAGGAGAACAGGCTGTACATGTACCTTTCTTGTTATACCAAAAAAGAAAGACACAATACCATTCCGTAATTGAGCACAATAACATCAATGATCTCTATTAACATCCAGTATAACCCATTATACTAATTTATTAAAGTAAAGCCAATAAATAAAGATAGTCCAGAGAATGAAACTCTTTATACTCATTTAAAAGTGTGCGAGGATTGTATATTAATGCTCGTATGACACGTGACATATACAAATGCTTCACAGCGAGCTACACTTTAAAAATATTACATAAATGAGATAGACATTAGCTTTACACTTTAAAACCATCCGGCACCGACTCGGAATTACTGACTCCAGAGGAGATATTCCCTTGCTTTTCACTATACCCCAGAATGAAGAGGGCAGCAGGACAGAGTCACTGCCAGAAGAGAAAGCCTGCATAACTATAGTTGCAACTGTTTAGTGGACGACATTCTGAGCAACAGATAACTGACCTATACAACGCAGGTCGCCAGAAATGGACTCAATATTTCTAAGATAAAAATTTGTAAACGTGGAAGGCTGAGACCAATATACAGCCTTCATCAAATCAGTAATAGCAACACTATTAGCATAAGCCTAAGATGTAGACAGCGCTCATACTTCATGTGCCGAAATCTTAAGCACAGACTGCTGAGATGAAGATAATTTATCATAAGCAGTACGGATAGTTAATTGAATCCACCTTACAATAGAATGGACTGTAAAGTCCTTTCTATTAGGCAGCAAAGACAGAAAGAAACGCTTACGTCCCTTTTTGATAAACTCAGATCTACATTTGAAAATACGCATAGCTCTGACTGGACAAAGCAAAGGCCTATGTCCGTCTGAAGATGGAAGAGCCTTAATAACAATAGGTTCAGGGTACTTATTAGGAGCCTGATTCTTTGCCAAAAATCCAACATTAGTAGTCAATGTAATAGTATTACCAACACTACGATAGTGAGAATCATCAACAGATAGTGCATGAAGCTCACTAACTCTTCTAGCAGAAGAGAAGGCTAAGAGAAAAGCTGTCTTATAAGATAAGTATTTGAAATCCACTGTATCAAGAGGTTCAAATGGCACGTCTTTTAGCTTCAGAAGAACCCAAGCTAAATTCCACTTAGGAATTAACCTAAGGGTTCTAGGTCTATTTATCAAAAAGTTTTTAACTAACTTAGATAAAGAGACATTTGATCCAATCTGTAAGCTATCATGATGAGCATAGGTATCCGATAGCATAGACCTATAACCGTTAATAGTTATTGGCTGCAGTTTGATTTCATCAAACAAGTACACCAGAAAATTAGCAATGTCTGGAATGGAGGGATCATAAAAATCAACAGAATGATCCCTACACCATCATGAGAAAACCTTCCACTTAGCAGCATAATTTAGCGAAGAGGAGGTCCTCGTACAGTTAGAAATTGCATCCACTGCTCATCCTGTAAAATGCTTGCCGTGCAAGAAGGACTGCACATACCAACCACTTTTGTAATACAACCACTTTTGCAATAAAATTTATTACAAAAGTGGTTAACGCATACCAACCACTTTTGCAATAAAAACACTTTTGTAATAAACTAACCATTATTGTAATAAATTCATTCCGGTTATAAATCACGGACGTCCATTTTATAGCCGGACATTGGGGTGGGGTGAGGGACTAGTTTACCTAAACATGTTTGTGTGTCATTCAATGGAATAACGTGTCCATTCACCTATTGAAACTTGGTAGTGACTGAAGAAAGTACGAAAGCACTTTTACAATAAACTTTATTACAAAAGTAGTTATCGCGTACCAACCACTTTTGTAATAAAACATCTTTTGTAATAAACTAACCATTATTGTAATAAACTCATCTTGGTGATAAATCACGGACGTCCATTTTATAATTGGACATTGGGGTGGGGTTAGGGGCAAGTTTACCTAAACATGTTTGTATGTCGTTCAATGGAATAACGTGTCCATTCCATTCACCTGTTGAAACTTGGAAGTGACTGAAGTGACCACTTTTGCAATAAACTTTATTACAAAAGTGGTAATCGCGTACCAACCACTTTTGTAATAAAACCACTTTTGTAATAAACTAACCATTATTGTAATACACCTATTTTTGTGATGAATCATGGACGTCCATTTTATGGCCGGACGGTGTGTTTGTTAGTAGCGTCAAATCTACTCCCAAATTTGGTGGGCGCTAAAATCTTACTGCACACTGATGGATGGGGAAAGCTGGGTTTGACGTCTATCGCTTTTGATATGTCTGCCCGAATTCCTCCTATGGGCGCAGTTTGTCTTAATCCCCGCAGTTCCTATCGATCTTGTTGTCCCTTTTTATAGGTCGGGTTGAATTCTTCCGCACACTGTTAACCCCAAATGAGGCGAGAAAATTAGAAATTTTATTACACACTTTTGACTGGTGTTAGTAAATTATCATAATACTGGTGGACGTGCATCAGCCACCAACATCGCTGAAGTTAAGCTCCGTTGAACCCGGTTAGTCTATTGATGGGGTGACCATTCAGTGATTGATTTGGTTTAACACTTCGTGCCCTTGGGCAAGGTACTTTACCTCGACTGCTCGCATGTGGAGCAGGTGGGGAAGCTGACGGTGTTCTGAGATGGACTGGTGTGCACGCGTCTTAACCTTAATTATCCTGACTGTGTAGTGCAGTGCATAGTACTGATGTACAGTGCGTAGTGCAGTCTTGGCTTATGCGACGTTGAAGAGGTTATAGGGTCTAGTGGCTGCTTGGTGGTTCTCTTCTGGTACATCGGCTTCCTCCACTCATAAAACTGTCACCGACACAAAATGACTCAGACTATTTAAATAAATAAATAAATAAATAGACCCACTGAATACCGTTTTTCATCGAATGGAACAATGAATGCTGTGAAAATGAGCACATTGCACACAAAATCATATGTCTCAAAATGAAGATTATGAAAATGAGTTCAATGCGTGCAAAATCAGACGTATCACAGCCTCATTTCGATATTTTTGGATCCACCGAGTCACTAACTAGGACTCATTAAATGGATTCTAAGGGAAAATCATTTTACATACAGGCACTTTCTGCTTTCAATGGAGATAACTCTTGTTATTATTTTAAACAAAAAACAGAGAGGGAAAATGGAAGAAGATGAGCCTCCGCCGCTTCTAGCGCCCTTAGCCCCCTCCCCCTTCACCCCCCGGTTTCTGCTACCTGACCGCCCCTGCCCCTTGCCACCCATACCCCAAGAGCCTCTGGTTCCCTGCCTGCCGCCTCTGCCGCCTCATCCCGAGAGCTCCTGGTCACCCTTGCCCCTGCCGCTGCCATCCATCGTGTCTGGAAGACGCGATATTTTCAGAAAAATTTCCACCCATGGGTAGTTTTTTAGACATTGTCAAGCTGTTTTGGGTAATTCTATATTTAATGTCGGTTGTTTGGGGTAATTCCATGTTTTCCCAAAACACACTCCGTACAAACATTGGATCCAGAACATTTCCACGTCCCAGATACAACATTAACATGGTTACCAGAGTAAAATCCACTAAAATACACGAAAGTCGGGTTCTTTTGTGTAATTCTATACTACCGGAACATACTCCCCTCAAATCAAACATACCCTCAAAACATACCCCCCCCCCCAATCTTATACCAAGAGGTAAGGTTTCGGCGCCCCTATACACAAAATGGACGACCAAAACACGTGTCCCCATATACACCCAAGCCACGCACGCGCATTCGAACCTCGTATCGCTATCACTATGACGTCACAACATAACCACGCACATTGGTTACATGTCAACACAACATGGGCGCCCGCAGTCACGTGACATGACGTGACTTCCAAGATCCATCTGAATTACAAGAGGGCGCCTTTGGCTGGTCTACTGCTGTACTAAACCGCTGCTCTTAGGGATGTGATAGCAGGTCTGACTCTGCACCCGTGAAAAGGGGCTCACATCATATCACTTCTGAAACATGAATCGAAACTTTCGCCGTTTTGTTTTTGTTTTTTCTTTTTGAATGAACATAACAAATATTGAGTATTCAGTAGTAAACTCAACTGCACGTTATCCCTCTGGTCTTGTCTCTCCGCGTGCCACACAATACACGAAAGAATGGCGCAACTTGGATGCTGGTGATAAACTGGATTCAACTTTGATCCCTTTGCATCCATGAAAAGGATTCACCACTGGCCCGATTGCTCGCTCTGAAACGGAGTAATAAATTACGTGCAGTCGCACACGTAATCTTATCAAACATCTGAGACTGAACTTTCATGAACCTAATTTGGCACTGTAACAATTGACTACGGGCCGATTGGTATATTGTGATACCGGAAGGATGAGTGTTTCAGTTGGCAATATAACAGTTGGTAAATGTATAGTAGTCAAAAGAAATTTATTTACTCTGATCTAGTCCTTCCACATAACACGAAACCAGTTACGCATGCCCCTGACCTTGTGCTGTATGGACGGACTGCGCAACGGTTAACTTATCCGTAGCAATAATCGTGTCTGAACTTTCATCGTTCTTGAAAAGATATAACCTATGCTTAATGCAGAATAGTAACAGTGACCACTCATGGTCAATCTGGCGCGATCCCTCCATGTGCTACCAACCAATTGAATATCTTGCTTTACATGGGACATTGACTCCCGAATGCAAAGTGGATCAGCGCATCAAAACCCGTGACCCGATATAAAAAAATGTTTATTCCATTTTAGATTAATATTATTAACGCTTTCATTACCGCATTTGGCAACACAAAGCTCCTTATGTGCCAATCCTGCTGACATGGAATGCTTAGTCGAGCAAGCCAGTCAGCTGTACACTGAAGTTTTGTCCAACTGATGTAAACGTCCTGTCTTTTTCGAGTGACCTATTAAACAGATTTTGATAACTTGTGTAACTTGTTTTTCCTTTTTATTTTTTTTTTCGTAATAGGAATTACACCGCCAGAGAAATGCTGTGGTAGACATATCCCCTCTGACCCAACAAAACAGCAGTCTATTTTACCATGTATCATGAGCTGCGCGCTTTTCAATTACCCACACAATCCACTCGATAAGCATTGTTACAGCCGGTAATGTAATACAACCTATTATGCAATAAATTTATTGCATTATCGGTTGCGTTGGATGGCAAACCTAACCTATTATGCGATAAATTTATTACATTATTGGTTGCATTGGATGGCAAACCTAACCTATAATGCAATAAACTTAATACATTAGCGGTTGTCTTGCATGGAAAACTTAACTGCAAATGCAATAAATTTATTACATTATCGGTTGCGTAAGATGGCAAACCTAACCTATTATGTAATGAATTTATTACATTATCGGCTGCGTTGGATGGCAAACCCAACCTATTATGCAGTAAATTTATTACATCATCGGTTGCGTTGGATGGCAAACCTAACTTATTATGTAATAAATTTGTTACATTATCGGTTGCGAAAGATGGCAAACCTAATCTATTATGCAACGCATTTATTACATTATCGGTTGCATTGGATGGCAAACCCAACCTATTATGCAGTAAATTTATTGCATTATCGGTTGAGTTGGATGGTAAACCTAACCTATTATGCAATAAATTTATTACATTATCGGTTGCGTATGATGACAAACCTAACCTATTATGTAATGCATTTATTACATTATCGGTTGCGTTGGATGGCAAACCCAACCTATTATGCAGTAAATTCATTACATTATCGGTTGCATTGGATGGCAAACCTAACCTATTATGCAACAAATTTATTACATCATCAGTTACATTGAATGACAAACCTAACTTATTATACAATAAAGTTTATTGCATTATCGGTTGCTTACTTTCTTCAGGCACTTCCAAGTTTCAACAGGTTAATGGATGCGTTACTCCACTGAACGACACACAAACATGTTTAAGTAAACTCGTCCCTCACCCCACACCAATGTCCGACAATAAAATGGACATCCGTGATTTATCACCGAAATGAGTTTATTGCAATAATGGTTAGTTTATTACAAAAGTGGTTTTATTACAAAAGTGGTTGGTACGCGATAACCACTTTTGTAATAAAGTTTATTGCAAAAGTGGTTGCGTACTTTCTTCAGTCACTACCATGTTTTAACTGGTGAATGGACACGTTATTCCATCGAACGACACACAAACATGTTTAGGTAAACTAGTCCCTCACCCCACCCCAACGTCCGACTATAAAATGGACGTCCGTGATTTATCACCGAAATGAGTTTATTACAATAATGGTTAGTTTATTACAAAAGTGGTTTTATTACAAAAGTGGTTGGTACGCGATAACCACTTTTGTAATAAAGTTTCTTGCAAAAGTGGTTGCGTACTTTCTTCAGTCGCTACCATGTTATAACTGATGAATGGACACGTTATTCCATCGAATGACACACAAACATGTATAGGTAAACTAGTCTGTCACCCAACCCCAATGTCCGACTATAAAATGGACGTCCGTGATTTATCACCGAAATGAGTTTATCACAATAATGGTTAGTTTATTACAAAAGTGGTTTTATTACAAACGTGGTTGGTACGTGTTAACCACTTTTGTAATAAATTTTATTGCAAAAGTGGTTGTATTACAGAAGTGGTTGGTACACTGCACAACGGAAATATGTGAAGGTTGAAACCTTGTGGGTTATGATGCAGTGTGTGCGATTTCCCCTGCGAAAGAAGGTCCTCCCGTGGAGGAAGCTTCAGCGGAATGTCCCACAACAGACACCTTTGTAGATTTATCCATGGTCTCTGGGGTGACAGAGATGCTACCAACAAAATCTTGCTGTGAGATTGCTTGATTTTTAGCAATATCTGTTGAATCAACAGAGCTGGAGGATATGCGTATCCTATCATTCCGTCCCAAGAGATCGAGAGGGCGTCTACTGCAACGCTCGAGGATCTGGGCATGGCGACACATTCGTCTGCAACTGATTGTTGAGATGCGTCGCAAATAAGTCTATCATAGGGCGATCCCATTGGTAGCAAATCTGAATGAATACTCGTTTGTTGAGAGTCCATTCTGATGGCAACATACAACATTTCTGAGAAAGGGAGTCCTCTAGAACGTTCAGACGACCCGGAATATGACGGACCGACAGAAGAACTTGATGCTCTAGGACAAACAGAAGGATTCTTTCCGTTAGATTGAACAATGGAATGGAATGAGTGCCTCTCTGGTTCCGAATATACACTACTACTGTCGAATTGTCAGACAGAATTTGAACATGCAAATTCTGAATAAAGTTCATCCACTGACGTAGCGCAAGCCAAATTGACATCATCTCTTTGATGTATATATGTGCTTGTTTAGGAGCTGCGGATCCCAAAGACCCTGGCACCTCTAATCTGTTGGGCTCAAAATTGTGCCCCAACCTGTTTTACTCGCATCCATCATTATCATAAAATTCGGATCCGGCAGTTGCAGTGGTACTCCCTGAGTTAACCAATAAATATCTGCCCAAGTCTGAATCTCTTGTTTCACTTGATTCGACAAGATGATGTTCGTTTCGAGCAAATGAGTCTTCACACTCCAATTCTGATTAAAAGATATCTGGAGTGGACAAGTGCGTAGTCGTCAAATCGGAATAAGATCCGCAGCGGCTCCGCACAAACCTCTCAGTCTCATGAATTCTCTCGCTGTTACTACATCTGAGTGAAGACAAAAGCGAGCGTAACAACTGACTAATTTCGCTCTGGTTAACGCCAGACGAATGAGATTACTGTGCGTCTCGAAGCTCATTCCCAGGTGGGAGAATGACTTGGATGGAACTAGATCCGACTTCTTTTCATTTACTACGAAACCGAGACGTCGGAGCAATTGAAGCAGACTCTGAACATCATTCTGAAGCGTTAACTTGTTGCCGTACCTCTGAAGAATGTCGTCCAAGTAGGCCGACGTTACCACAGACGGATGAGCTCAGAAATGAGTCATTACTGAGTTCATTATTCGAGTGAAGGCCCAGGGCGCTAGATTCAGACCAAAGCACATTGCTCGGAACTGATAAACGACTCCTAGGACAGCGAAGCGAAGATACTTTCTGAATGCCGGATGTACCATGACATGAAAGTACGCATCCTTGAGATCTATGCTCGCAGCATAATCGTTCACTCGAATGCTCGCTCTGACGATCGGATGGTCTCCTATATAAAATTTCGGAGCCACGATCAGCTTGTTTATCCAGCTCAGATCTATAACTGGACGAAATGAGCCGTCTGGTTTTGGAACCAGGAACAGGTGACTGTAGAAACCTGGAGATTCCTGGTTTTCTACGTCCTCTTCAGCGTTCTAGTCCAGAACAGATTGAACTTCTAATAGAAGCAAATCTCTCTTCTGAACGTTTAACGGAAGCTGAGTCCAACATGGACTTCGAGTTAATGGAGGTTTTTCCTTGAAGGACAGTTTTAGACCTTCGGAAATAACCCATTGCACCTATGGGTCGTCCGTAATTGACAACCAATTGGTTAAGAATCTTGACAACCTTCCGCCCACTGGAACGCAATAGAGGTTTAGACCATCACCTCCTGGCCCTGCGAGGCTTGCAGGAGGAGAAACCACGTCCTCCATGACCTGCACCTCGCCCAGTCGACCTAGGGGCATCTGACTGGTTATCTCGGCCATCATTACGCCCCCTACCTGAGTCGCTAATCTGACGGTCTCTGGAGTAAGATGTAGAGGCTTTCTTAGATCCTCTATAGGAACTTCCCTTGGAAGAATTCACCTCCAAAGTGCCTGCCTTACTCCTCTCTGCTGAGTCCGACTTTTTAGAAGCGGAATTAAAAAGCAGAGAATCCAAAGCTTTCTTAGTAATCTGATCATAGATTATAGAAAGCTTACCATCGAAGAGAAGCTCTCCTGAGACCGGAACGACTGGAAGAGAGTTTTTCACCTTACTATCCACTCTTGTGGATGTAGCCAGGGCAGCATCACGCCTGACTAACTCCAGATTGCCACTGAAAGGGCCTGAAGTACTCACCCGACAAAACACCAATGATTCTTCTGAGAGAGGATTTTGAATTACTGTAACTCCTATAAATATGAACTCAGAAATTCAATTTGAGTAAACCTGAGTATCATTCATTTTTCTAAGATTCAGAAGCTATCATAGAAATAAAGCCTGGATTTTTCCAGCATTAAAATTCAAGCTCCCATAGGGATTCCAAAGATGAACCAGGGTCGTGATTTGTACAAACTACAATCTGACCCACCTAAGCATGTTCATACCAAATATCAAAAGATTCTAACTGGTGGTTCTGGAGAAGATTTTTAAAGAATGTTCCTCATGTTGCACCAAGTTAAAATTCAGGCCTTCATAGGCAGCCCACTACTATCCTAAGGACCTGGTTTGAGCAAACTTAAATTTGTACCAATATAAGTATGATGTGTGCCAAATATAAATAAATTCTGACAGGTGGCTCTGGAGAAGGGTTTTAAAGAATATTCCTCATATTGCACAAAGTTAAACTTTGTGCTCCCATTGGGAGCCCAACTAGGAACCAAGGAAGGTGATTTTAACTAACTTAAATCTGACCCCCGTTAAGATGTTGTATACCAAACATCAAAAGATTCTGACTGGTGGATCTGAAGAAGATTTCTTAAGATTACTCCTCATTGAACCACGATCAAATCTGGCCTCACATAGAGAGCGCAAATATGAACTTAAGAAATTGGGTTTGACCCCCTAAGGATGTTGTGTACCAAATATCAAAAGATTCTGACTTGTGGTTTTGCCGTAGACGAGTTTTAAAGAATATTCCTCTTTGTTAAAATTCGGGTTTCAAAAAGAAGCCCAAATATCAAATCTGAGCCTTGACTTGATCAAACTTGAATCTGATCCTCCCAAGAATGCTTCAAAACAAATATGAAAAGATCTTGACTAGCTGGTGTTGTGAAGAAGATTTTTTTTAAACCTTCATATTGCACCATGTTAAAATTTGATCTTCCGTAGGGAGCCCAAATATTAACCTAGGAACTTGGTTGGAACAAACTTAAATCTTCCCCCCTAAGGATCTTGTATACCAAATATCAAAAGATTCAAACTGGTGGTTCTAGAAAAGAAGATCTTAAAAGAATATTCCTCATATTCCACCAAGTTAAAATTTGGGCTGCCAGAAGTGTGCCCAACTATGAACCAAAGGAATGGATTTGAACAAACTTGAATCTGACCTCGCTAAGGATGCTGTACAACAAATATCAAAAGATACTGATCAATGGTTCTGGAGAAGTTTTTTTTTTAAATTTCAGAAAATGATGACTCCACATTTTCCAATTACCAATACTGTTAAAATGGGTGTTTCCAGTCTATGTGCACTGGAAATATTTTCTATTTTTACCTGCTGTGGTACTCATTGTGGTGCATGAATTTTATTTTATTTATTTTTTTATTTTTTTTTTTTTTTGGGGGGGGGGGGGGGGGGGGGGGAAGGGGTGTGAATCAAGTACTTATTACCCAATAGTACCCACACCAAATCTGGTTCCAATCAGATCATGTGTGCTGAAAACAGAAAATCTGGGCAGGGCCAAATATCTTGCCCCTCCCAGAACTATCAATATATCACCCCTCAAACGTGCTTGAACAAACTTGGCGAACACCCCAAAAGGAAGCTATTAATATCATATATGAACTCATTGCAGCCATTGGATCATGAGAGGATTTCTTTAAACATTGGAGCAATTATCCCCCACCCCCTCCCTATGGGGTGTGGTGACTCAGTTTGAATAAAATCACAATGCAATCCATGACCCATAACTCCCTGAATTTTTATTGCAATTGGTTCAATGTTTTTTTGAATACAAGAGGCCCCAGTGGCCTTAATCACTCACCTGCCAAAGTTGTTCAACGAAGTATTTGGGGTCACATTCTGTTATCCATGGTTCATCAACTCTACAAAGGTATAAGTCATGAAAGGCAAATTTTATGGAAAAACACTAAGGAATGGATTTGAACAAACCTGAACCTAACATGCACCCCAACCCCCCCCCCCCCCCCCCCCAAACCCCCTCACCCCATCCATAGAAAACCCAAATATAAAGCCTGGGACTCAAATTGAACAAACTTGAATCTCATCCCCCTATGGATGCTGCATACCAAATATCAAGATTCTGATTGGTGGATCGGAAGAAGAAGATTTTAAAAGAATATTCCTCATACTGCACTAATCTGAACATTTGGGCTCCCATAGAGAGCACAAATATGGACCCAGGGAATTGATTTCAACAAATATGTGAATCAATCTTCCAAAGATGTTATATGTGAAATATGAAAGCTTTTGGAGCAATGGTTTGGGAGAAGATTCTTTAATGTTTTCCCCATTACACACAGTGTTAAAAAATGCTGACTCAGCCCTTTTTCAAAGTCCCGAAAAAGTACCCTATGATAAAACCGACAGCAATTTTTTTTTTCCATTCCATTCCGTTGGTCCTAAGGATGTTTTGCAACAAATACAAATTCTCAGTGCTGTGTGGTTTTGGCGATATGGGCGTTTTAATTTTTTTTCTATTTTTAGGGTGACAGGAACATTTTTTTGGACATAAATTAACAACTTATGACCCAATAAGCCCTCATATCAAATTTGCTTCAAATCAGCCTCTCGGTTTGGAAAATAGTAATTTTGGGTGGAGCAAACATTCTTGCCCCTTCCATAACGATGGCAAATATAGCCCCTCAAACAAATCTGAGTCTACACCTCAAAAGGAAGCTGCACACGAAATATCAATTCTCTGCTACTGCTGGTTCATGAGAAGATTTTTTAAGATTCAGGCACACTTTTCTGGACGTGGCCCTACCGAGGGGCAGGGCAAATTGATTTGAACCGACTTGAATTGACATATGATAGGGAACATGCACATCAGATTTGGTTCAATTTGGTTGAGTAGTTTGTGAGAAGAAGTTGATAATGTAAAGGTAATGCCGGACGATGATGACTGACAGAAAGTGATTAGTAAAGCTCCCCTTGAGTTTCACTGAGGTAAGCTAAAAAGCCAAAACACACCCTTCAAGCAGAACATCAGATGGGGAGTGATCACTAGAGCTTATCAAGACTGCCGTCAGGTAAGCTGAAAAAAAACCCTAAGTAGTTTCAGAAGAAGAACCTTCTCAAACTCTTTTTCTGTCATCGGGTCTCCTGTACAGGAGGCCTGATGATAGATGAAGAGTTCAATAGGAAACAAGAGGTAGGATTTTGAGAACAGCTTGACATCTCAGGAGATTTTTAGAGAATATTCTTCATATTACACTAAGTTAAAATACAAGAATCTGGACAATTTGAATATTTCTGAATCTGTGCAACTCCAATCGAATCATTGAGATAATCTCAAATCAAACAGAATTTCAAAGCTTTGCAAGGTCCTAATTGTGAACAAGGAAGTATATTGCTTGAAACTTTGCATTTGTGTCTATGGTTACTTTGAAATATTGTCTGGACAGAAACTCTACTCCATGGCTGGAGTTCCCTTTAACAATTCACTTTTTCTGTACTATACATGCATACATATGGCTAAAATGATCCATACCTCCCAGCATTAACATATTCTTTCCTATTCTGCAGAAGAAAATCTCTCAGTTTTGTTATATTTTTCACCTGAAAAGAAGAAAAAACAAGAAATGCTATAGCGAAGCCATGCAAAACTAGATGTGGGGGTGGGGGGTGGGGGGTGATGGGGGGGCAAGAGTACCCCCTGCAACACACTCTCTGATAGCGTGCAATGACAATACCAAGTATCCAAGTATCATTAATATCCTTCAAGGCCATCAAAAGTTCGGAGTCGGACACGACTTGTGTATATTTGGATATGTGTATGTAAACTTGAACCAAGTCTGTGACACCTTGACCTTGTAGACAGGCATTCCAACCTTATTCACATCACACCGTCTGGTGGTGAGTAACATTAATACCAAGTATCATTAAAATCCTTCAGGGCCATCAAAAGTTCTGAGCCGGACACAACTTGTGTATATTTGAATATGGGTATGTGACCTTGAACTAAGTGTAACCTTGACCTTGTAGGCAGGCATTCCAACCTTATTCGTGACACACCCTCTGGTGGTGGGCAACATGAATACCAAGTATTATTAATATCCTTCATGGCAATCAAAAGTTCTTGCACTTGCACAGACAGACGGGCAGACAGACGTAGAGACAGGTGGATGGACAGAGACAGACAAATTGATTTGTATATACCCCCCTGAACTTCGTTCGTGGTTGGGGGGGGGGGGGGGGTATGAAATGGGTGCTGACAAAAAAAAGTCAGTTTCCAAATGATTGAAACTACAAATGCATATACTGTCGCCTCCAATTTAACATGTAAAAATATGTGTATCAAATAGAAAATAGTCAGGCCCTGCAAAGTAGATCTTCTGTTTCTCAGGCCTTGGGCATTTTTTAATTTTATTTTTATTTTGG
Source organism: Pictodentalium vernedei (assembly GCA_031216915.1). Taxonomy (NCBI): domain Eukaryota; kingdom Metazoa; phylum Mollusca; class Scaphopoda; order Dentaliida; family Dentaliidae; genus Pictodentalium; species Pictodentalium vernedei. The sequence goes on from CM062295.1 coordinate 581,094,243, forward strand.
AAATTATGTCTTTGCCACCAAAAGTTCATATTCTTGGTTTGTTTTATATTTTAGGCCTCATAATCTATAGAATAGCATGGGTGGTGGTGCATTTCGTCCCTGAAGCATTACAAAGCCTTGTTGCACTCAAGGGGCAAATTTATCAATTTTATTGGCTTGGGTAAAATATCTGGCATAAACTATGTAATTTTTATTTTTTTTAAGTGTGCATTGGTTATAAAAAGAGAGGATATGGCAGCCAAAATGACCATGCAGGAGGGCCTGAGAAACAGATTTTTAACTTTTTTAGGCCAGATGTTGAACTTTTGGAAAGTTTAACATCTGTGTGTTTTAATTTTCTTAGGCCTAACATGAATTTATTTATTTATTTATTGGGGTTTAACACTTTCGACAGCCAGGGTAAGCTTGTGTTGGACATTTTTACAGGTGGAGGAAGCCGAAGTACCCGGAGAGAACCACCAAGTAATGACGAGCAATTGTCAGACTCCCCAACCTACTAGAAGGGTTAGCATTGGTTGAAGATAAGTGCATCATCGACATGCAGTACGCCTTAGTACACAAAGCCACCGTGCCCCCACTCAACACTGAATTATAACAACTTATGTGTTTGTTAAATGTGCAGTATGCCTTAGTACACAACACCATTGTGCCCCACTGGGATTAGGTGACGTGCTCAAGGACACAATGCGGTTGCCGCAGTTGGGTTTTCGAACCGAGGACCTCTTGGCTTGCAGCCTGCATCTCTACCTACTGAGCCATCGCACTCCCTGCCTGATATGAACGAATTAGAATTAAGATTAATTGGTAAAGAGCTCTATGTTATTTTAACCCTTTACCCAACGAATTGCCCGTATCCGCCTGCATAATATGCAAATTCAGCAGTTGAAAAAATATTATTTTTCAAAAAATTTCAACAAAACCATATCATGTGACCCCTCATTGGAACGAGCCCGTCGAGCTCGTTCCAACGAGGGGTCACATGATATGGTTTTGTTGAAATGTTTTGAAAAAATGATATTTAAAATACTAAATTTTGATATCATCTGCTTTGGGTAAAGGGTTAAACTCTCATAGTCAGCTACTAGCACAATAATGAGTAACGTTTAGAATTCTGTTCCTAAATGTTAACAGTTCTTTTCAGTGAATCTTTGGGATGTGATCCTTTAGAACATATGGTACAGACTTATAGCACTCTACGAACTGACAAACAAAACATTGAAATACTTCACAGCTAACAGTGGCAAAATGAATCAGTAAGTACCATACTTCAGCTGTGTTGAACACTTTACATAGAACTGAAAATTTGTGAAGTGACGCCACTAGTTCCTCACCCCACCTCCCAAAACTTCATCCATCACTGATCAAAACAAGGAGCATAGGTTTTTAACTTTCAATGTTCAGAGGTGGAGAGAGGGAGCACTTGTGAAAGTTTGCCAAGTAGTTAGTACATTATCAAGACAGCATGTGGCATTGTTGTTACACAATTTGTTTCATTTCTGGTTGAGGCTGAGTTAATAGTCCTAAATTTAGAATGAAATCAAAACCTCCCAATTAGTTGCCAAGCATTGCTAAGGAAGCATGTTACTTGCTATGGAGAATATGTGAATAGTTTATAATGAAGAACATTTAGTTGCTGGATCAAATGCAAAAATGTTTATTAACCCTTTACCCAACGTAACGGCCAAAATGGGCCAGCGCTATTCTCAAAAATCGTCAATTAATTTTCAAAATATTTTCATTTTTTGTCTCAAAAAAAACATAGGTTATGACCCCTCATTGGAACGAGCTCGTCGAGCTCGTTCCTACGAGGGGGTCATAACCTATGTTTTTGAGACAAAAAATGAAAAAAATTAGTTATTCAAGAATTTTTTTTGCAAGTGTCGTCTGCTTTTCATGTTAGGTAAAGGGTTAAATTACTTCAAGGATGCCCAGCAGTTAAGCCATTGCTAAGAAAGCACACTGATTGCTATGTGGACCACATGGTATGTTTGTCACTTTGTCATTTATTATTTATTTATTTATTGGTGTTCAAGGTCACATACTTATGCACAATGTCTAATTGTAACCGTGACAGTTTTACGGGTGGAGGAAGCCTGAGTACCTGGAGAGAACCACCGAGCATCGCCGAGCAACTGTCAGCTCCTCAACATTCTAACTCTGTTCAAGCTCTGCTCAAGCAGGGTTACAGCGGTTGAAGACATGTGCACCATCGACATGCAGTATGCCTTAGTACATGGCATCATCGTGCCCCCATGTTGGCAACCAGGATAAAGTACCTTGCCCAAGGACACATCGCGTGTCGTCCCAGACTGTCACTTTGTATAATTAGTTTATGCGTAAGGTTTCTGGGCTTGTATATGAAAATCTGTTGAATGGATTCAGTAGTTAGTCCACTGTTAAGAAAGCACCCTGGTTGCTATGGACATCACGACATTGTTGTTACACTTTTGGTTTCATTTTTAATTGATTTACATTCCTAAATGGTAAATAACATCAAATGATGTACCAATTACATGTAGAAAATGCACTGCTAAGGAAGCATGCTGGTTGCTACGGAGACTACTAAAGTTGATTCCTTTGCAAATAATTCTTTTCTGGCCTCAATGCGGGCCTGTGTATTAAATTACAGCATTGTTAAGGAAGCACTCTGGTTGCTATTGAGACCACATGAATCGGTTCTAATTTAGTTTATTTTGTTACTAGCTTAGTTGGGAGGCTACATATTAAACTTTTCTGAAATCGACCTGGACCGATGCTAAGGACACACTCTGGCTGCTATGGAGCTCACATGACACTGTTGATAAACTATTAGTTTAATTTCTGGTGGGTTTTTAATCCTAAACATACAATAAGATCAAGATCTAGATATTAATTACTGCATTTCTAAGGAAGCATGTTTGTTGTTATGGAGACCAAGTAAGCAGATTACTATATAGATCATTTTATTACTGGTGCCAATGTAGACCTGAGTACATGTATTACATTACAGCAAAACTGCACCTGTAGTTAAGCCATTGCTAAGGAAGCATTCTGGTTGGTATAGAGACTGCACCAGTAGAGCTTCACTGTATTGAAAATTTCAGTATCAAATAAATACTGTGGTATAACATGGACAACGTGCAATTTTGTTTGCAAAGATATTGCTCAGTGTTTGGAAAAGTTATATTGATTTACGGACCGTAATAAATGACTGTTCAGTCATATAGAAATGACAAGATTCAATCTATATTTGCAGGACCTGATTTTATGTTTAAAATACAATAAATAACATGATATTTGCCTATTTCTCTAGCTAATTGTTGTGTTTTAAATATGAAATTGGGTTCCCTGATGCCTGTGCCATGTGTTTCTTTCAATCGCCTGGATTTTCAAATACAAAGTTTGAACAGTTCTAGTTTCACATTTGGAAATATAGAAAAGGGAATGTGCCTTTGCAAGTCGCAGATATATGGATTTACGTACCAACGTCATTATGCACCATCGTGAAGTTAAACTGTGGAGACAGTCAAAGTTAAAAAAAAACTAAACTAAAATTAATACTTTAATGCTTATTTTTATTTTATCTGATGCAAGAAAAGTGGAAATATACAGATTAAAATGCACAAAATTTACAAAAGCCAAAAAACAATAGAAACTTAAAATTATTATAAAAATTATTTGTGAAATATAGCAAAGAAATGTTAACATATTTGAGGAATGGAAATTAAGGGGTACATTTTAATATGTGAGTTGGAATTTTTAATATTTTTTGGAATGTTTTATGACATTACGATAATGAAAGTGTCAATGACACTGTAGCTTAACTTGTGTGTTGTGTTTGATGAAAAGGATAATGTTCAATGTTTATGAAAGGATTATGAAATAAGACAAGAATTGTGATAATTGGGAATATGTTCATTTCTGCTCCATGTGTGTTATGTTTATGATAAAAATAATATGAGGTGTACATTGTACTAAAGAGCTGAGGGGTGGGTTAATATGACCTCAAAGTTAATGTATGTGGCCCTAACAGTTAACGTATATCAACAAAAGTTACCAAGTTACAGTGAAATTATTCCAAAACGAGTCATCCTGTCAAGTTACATTAAAATCCCCTCATAAATATGGCCTGTAGACTGTGCTCAAGGTTTTCGGGGCTTCGGGCCCCTGTAGCCGTCAGTTTCCCAATTGCGTCCAAAGGGGACGTTCTCATCTAGACATTATATGAAGTCAATCTACCAAGTTACAATGAAATCCCTTAATAAATATGACCTGTAGACTGTGCTAAAGGTTTTTGGGCTTTGGGCTCTGGCAGCCATCATGGTTGAAAGATCGCAACCAAAAGGGGACAGTCTCATCTGGACACTATTTGGAGTCATCCTACCAAGCTACAATGAAATCCCTTCATAATTATAACCTGTAGACTGTTCTAAAGGTTTTCGGGCTTTGGGCCCCTGAAGCCATCACAGTTGCCCAATCGTGTCCAAAAGGGGACGTTCTCATCTAGACATTATATGAAGTCAACCTACCAAGTTACAATGAAATCCCTTCATAAATATGACCTGTAGATTGTGCTAAAGGTTTTTGGGCTTTGGGCTCGGGCAGACATCATGGTTGAATGATCGCAACCAAAGGGGACAATCTCACCTGGGCATCATCTGGAGTGATCCTGCGAAGTTACAATGAAATCCCTTCATAAATATGACCTGTAGACTGTACTCAAGGTTTTCAGGCTTCCGGCACCTGCAGCCATCACAGTTGACCAATCATGTCCAAAAGGGGATGTCATCATCTAGGCATTATATGGAGTCAACCTAACAGGTTACAATGAAATCCTTCTATAAATATAACCTTTTGCCTATGCTAAAGGATTTGGGCTCGGGCACCCATCAAGGCTGAATGATCACGGCCAAAATGGGACGTTCTCATCTAGACATTATTTGGAGTCATCCTACATAGTTACAATGAAATCCCTTCATAAATATGACCTGTAGACAGTGCAAAAGGTTTTCGGGCTTCAGGCACCTTTAGCCATCAAAGTTGCCCAATCATGTCCAAAAGGGGACGTTCTCATCTAGACATTATATGAAGTCAACCTACCAAGTTACAATGAAATCCCTTCATAAATATGACCTGTAGACTGTGCTTAAGGTTTTCGGGCTTTGGGCTCGGCATCCATCATGGTTGAATGATCGCAACCAAAGGGGACAATTTCATCTGGGCATCATCTGGAGTGATCCGACAAAGTTACAATGAAATCCCTTCATAAATATGACCTGTAGACTGTGCTCAAGGTTTTTGGGCTTCAGGCACTTGTAGCCATCACAGTTGACCAATCACGACCAAAAGGGGATGTCATCATCTAGGCATTATATGGAGTCAACCCAATAGGTTACAATGAAATCCTTCCATAAATATGACCTTTTACCTATACTAAAGGTTTCTGGGCTCGGGCACCCATCAAGGCTGAATGATCGTGATCAAAATGGGACGTTCTCATCAAGACATTATTTGGAGTCATCCTACCAAGTTACAATGAAATCCCCTCATAAATATGACCTGTAGACTGTGCTAAAGGTTTTCGGGCTTCGGGCACCTTTAGCCGTCACAGTAGCCCAATCATGTCCAAAAGGAGACATTCTCATCTAGACATTATATGAAGTTAACCTACCAAGTTACAATGAAATCCCTTTATAAATATGACCTGTAGACTGTGCTAAAGGTTTTCGGGCTTCGGGCTCGGGCAGCCATCATGGTTGAATGATCACAACCAAAGAGGACAATCTCATCTGGGCATCATCTGGAGTGATCCTGCGAAGTTACAATGAAATCCCTTCATAAATATGACCTGTAGACTGTGCTCAAGGTTTTCGGGCTTCGGGCACCTGTAGCCATCACAGTTGACCAATCACGACCAAAAGGGGATGTCATCATCTAGGCATTATATGGAGTCAACCCAACAGGTTACAATGAAATCCTTCTATAAATATAACCTTTTGCCTATGCTAAAGGTTTTTAGGCTCGGGTACCCATCAAGGCTGAATGATCACGGCCAAAATGGGACGTTCTCATCTAGACATTATTTGGAGTCATCCTACCAAGTTACAATGAAATCCCTTCATAAATATGACCTGTAGACAGTGCAAAAGGTTTTTGGGCTTCGGGCACCTTTAGCCGTCAAAGTTGCCCAATCATGTCCAAAAGGGGACGTTCTCATCTAGATATTATATGAAGTCAACCTACCAAGTTACAATGAAATCCCTTCATAAATATGACCTGTAGACTGTGCTTAAGGTTTTCGGGCTTCGGCCTCGGGCAGCCATCATGGTTGAATGATCGCAACCAAAGGGGACAATCTCATCTGGGCATCATCTGGAGTGATCCTGCGAAAGTTACAATGAAATCCCTTCATAAATATGACCTGTAGACTGTGCTCCAGGTTTTCGGGCTTCGGGCACCTGTAGCCATCACAGTTGACCAATCACGACCAAAAGGGGATGTCATCATCTAGGCATTATATGGAGTCGACCTTACAGGTTACAATGAAATCCTTCCATAAATATAACCTTTTGCCTATGCTAAAGGTTTTTGGGCTCGGGCACCCATCAAGGCTGAATAATCATGGCCAAAATGGGACGTTCTCATCTAGACATTATTTGGAGTCATCCTACCAAGTTACAATGAAATCCCCTCATAAATATGACCTGTAGACTGTGCTAAAGGTTTTCGGGCTTCGGGCACCTTTAGCCGTCACAATAGCCCAATCATGTCCAAAAGAGGACGTTCTCATCTAGACATTATATGAAGTTAACCTACCAAGTTACAATGAAATCCCTTCATAAATATGACCTGTAGACTGTGCTAAAGGTTTTCGGGCTTCGGGCTCGGGCAGCCATCATGGTTAAATGATCGCAACCATAGGGGACAAACTCATCTGGGCATCATCTGGAGTGATCCTAAGAAGTTACAATGAAATCCCTTCATAAATATGACCTATAGACAGTGCAAAAGGTTTTCGGGCTTCGGCACCTTTAGCCGTCAAAGTTGCCCAATCATGTCCAAAAGGGGACGTACTCATGACATCTAGACATTATATGAAGTCAACCTGCCAAGTTACAATGAAATCCCTTCATAAATATGACCTGTAGACTGTGCTTAAGGTTTTCGGCTTTGGGCAGCCATCATGGTTGAATGATTGCAACCAAAGGGGATAATCTCATCTGGGCATCATCTGGAGTGATCCTGCGAAGTTACAATGAAATCCCTTCATAAACATGACCTGTAGACTGTGCTCAAGGTTTTCGGGCTTCGGGCACCTGTAGCCATCACAGTTGACCAATCACGACCAAAAGGGGATGTCATCATCTAGGCATTATATGGAGTCAACCTAACAGGTTACAATGAAATCCTTCTATAAATATAACCTTTTGCCTATGCTAAAGGTTTTTAGGCTCGGGTACCCATCAAGGCTGAATGATCACGGCCAAAATGGGACGTTCTCATCTAGACATTATTTGGAGTCATCCTACCAAGTTACAATGAAATCCCTTCATAAATATGACCTGTAGACAGTGCAAAAGGTTTTTGGGCTTCGGGCACCTTTAGCCGTCAAAGTTGCCCAATCATGTCCAAAAGGGGACGTTCTCATCTAGATATTATATGAAGTCAACCTACCAAGTTACAATGAAATCCCTTCATAAATATGACCTGTAGACTGTGCTTAAGGTTTTCGGGCTTCGGCCTCGGGCAGCCATCATGGTTGAATGATCGCAACCAAAGGGGACAATCTCATCTGGGCATCATCTGGAGTGATCCTGCGAAAGTTACAATGAAATCCCTTCATAAATATGACCTGTAGACTGTGCTCCAGGTTTTCGGGCTTCGGGCACCTGTAGCCATCACAGTTGACCAATCACAACCAAAAGGGGATGTCATCATCTAGGCATTATATGGAGTCGACCTTACAGGTTACAATGAAATCCTTCTATAAATATAACCTTTTGCCTATGCTAAAGGTTTTTGGGCTCGGGCACCCATCAAGGCTGAATAATCATGGCCAAAATGGGACGTTCTCATCTAGACATTATTTGGAGTCATCCTACCAAGTTACAATGAAATCCCCTCATAAATATGACCTGTAGACTGTGCTAAAGGTTTTCGGGCTTCGGGCACCTTTAGCCGTCACAATAGCCCAATCATGTCCAAAAGAGGACGTTCTCATCTAGACATTATATGAAGTTAACCTACCAAGTTACAATGAAATCCCTTCATAAATATGACCTGTAGACTGTGCTAAAGGTTTTCGGGCTTCGGGCTCGGGCAGCCATCATGGTTAAATGATCGCAACCATAGGGGACAATCTCATCTGGGCATCATCTGGAGTGATCCTAAGAAGTTACAATGAAATCCCTTCATAAATATGACCTATAGACAGTGCAAAAGGTTTTCGGGCTTCGGCACCTCTAGCCGTCAAAGTTGCCCAATCATGTCCAAAAGGGGACGTACTCATGACATCTAGACATTATATGAAGTCAACCTGCCAAGTTACAATGAAATCCCTTCATAAATATGACCTGTAGACTGTGCTTAAGGTTTTCGGCTTTGGGCAGCCATCATGGTTGAATGATCACAACCAAAGGGGATAATCTCATCTGGGCATCATCTGGAGTGATCCTGCGAAGTTACAATGAAATCCCTTCATAAACATGACCTGTAGACTGTGCTCAAGGTTTTCGGGCTTCGGGCAACAGTAGCCATCACAGCTGACCAATCACGACCAAAAGGTGGATGTCATCATCTAGGCATTATATGGAGTCAACCTTACAGGTTACAATGAAATCCTTCTATAAATGTAACCTTTTGCCTATGCTAAAGGTTTTTGGGCTCGGGCAGCCATCAAGGCTGAATGATCATGGCCAAAATGGGACGTTCTCATCTAGACATTATTTGGAGTCATCCTACCAAGCTACAATGAAATCCCCTCATAAATATGACCTGTAGACTGTGCTGAAGGTTTTCGGGCTTCGGGCACCTTTAGCCGTCACAGTAGTCCAATCATGTCGAAAAGGGGACGTTCTCATCTAGACATTATATGGAGTTAACCTACCAAGTTACAATGAAATCCCTTCATAAATATGACCTGTAGACTGTGCTAAAGGTTTTTGGGCTTCAGGCTCGGGCAGCCATCATGGTTGAATGATCACAACCATAGAGGACAATCTCATCTGGGCATCATCTGGAGTGATCCTAAGAAGTTACAATGAAATCCCTTCATAAATATGACCTGTAGACTGTGCTCAAGGTTTTCAGGCTTCGGGCACTAGTAGCCATCACAACTGACCAATCATGACCAAAAGGGGATGTCATCATCTAGGCATTACATGGAATCAACCTAACAGGTTACAATGAAATCCTTCCATAAATATGATCTTTTGCCTATGCTAAAGGTTTTTGGGCTTGGGCACCCATCAAGGCTGCATGATCGCGATCAAAATGGGACGTTCTCATCTAGACATTATTTGGAGTCATCCTACCAAGTTACAATGAAATCCCTTCATAAATATGACCTCTAGACTGTGCTAAAGGTTTTCGGGCTTTGGGCCCCTGTAGCCGTCACAGTTGCCCAATCACGCCCAAAAGGTGACTTTCTCATCTAGACATTGTATGAAGTCAACCCACCAAGTTACAATGAAATCCCTTCATAAATACGACCTGTAGACTGTGCTAATGGTTTTCGGGTTTTGGGCTCGGGCAGCCATACCTGTTGCCCGATCGCTACCAAAAGGGGACGTTCTCATCTAGACATGACCCCAAACCTGCATATGAAATTTCGTGACAATCAGACAAGAACTGCGGGGTGTAGTCCGTGCTAAAGGAAAATGTGAACAGGCGTCACAGACTCACAGACTAACAGACTCACAGACTAACAGACTTCCGCATGAGTGATGGCACTGGTGACCAGGTTTTATTTTACCAGTAAAACAGAGCTTGTTTAGCACAATAAATGAGCACTGCTTCACTTCCTGGGGTTTCCATAGGGAGAATCGGACAGAAATTTACCATTTTGGTCAGATTTGAGTGAACATTTTCTCAAGGAAAATTTTGTTTGTTCTGTTTTGTCTTTAGGTTTTTCTTCGATTCTGCCTTAGGACTCATTCACGCCAGTGCCCACCAAAACTTTAAATAACTGTACTGGGTGAGCTATTTTTCGTTCAACATATCAATTCACTATCATGCATTCAGGATTGAAAATGGGGGTAGGTGGCTAAGGCATGCAATAAGGGTAGTGTTCAACCAATGATCGAACCAGCCACCACAATCGACCGCTTGATGACAATGGCAACCACTCCTGGAACATCAGTTCCACCGTTACCAAGCATTTTGTGATGATTCATTAACCGCATTTTATTATCTTCTGCAATTGTTCAATTGCTAATGTAAAATGCTGTCAATGATACCATTCAAGAAGGTTGAGAAACAACAACAATGACATTTAGTCTTAATCTCTCTGGGCACCCCTTTAAGGGATATACAAGTTAAATGAATTGTAAAGCTTACAATTGAGCATTCTTGCGGCAATCGCCAGTTCATACCGAAAAAGTGAAGGTTGCACTCCACAGATACAGGCCGCAGTAAAATTAACAGTCGCACGCACTTGGGCATTAAACGTGGCTCTGAGAGCCATGTTTACCACCCAAGTGTGCACGACTGGTAATTTTACTGCGACCCAGTCAACGGAGTTTAACACTGAGAAAAAGGTTTAGTTTAATGTAGTTCGACTTGTCTATACACTCAATAAACATCCAAATGAAAATATTGTGAATAGTTCAACTGGAGAAACAAGACGGCCTAGAATATGGCCCTTAGTACCAAAATGTTAAAACTTGTTAGCTTTCAAATTCCTGGTATACCATGGTGTTTTAGGGCAATATCATGTTACTTTTTAAACTAGTTGAGTGCTAGAAGCCACTATCATGGATCTACTGAAAAGTGCTCACTGCCACTTTTGTGGCATTACACTCTATGCATCAGGTTGTTTGACCAACAGTAACAAATGTTTAGATAAATTGTTTTGTTATAGTGCCATAATGCAAACTGTGGCAGTATGGCCATAAGTTTAATATCTCCATTGAGTTCTCAATTTATATTGAAATGTACAGAATGAGTTCAGTAAATTAGGTCTGGTTCAAGTCTTGCGAGATCCAGACCAAATTTACTGGACGCATTTCATAAATTTCACTATAAATTGTGAACTTGGCAAAATATCCACAGGACGGTTCAGCCAGGGGAAGTTTGGGTCAAATCGACTTGACAGACGCAGGGATGTTTTGTCAAAAAGAAATGGTTAAGGTCAAATATTGGGGGCGGTTGTTGGGGTAAAAATGTTGGGAACCATTTTTTTCTGGAGCCGATTTGGGCAACTCTTGTACGCACATGTCGTGTACACTGCCTATATTATCGGTAAAATCGACACTCCACTAAATCTGCAGCGAGGTGTGGGGTCGGACCTGACCACATGACCTCATTACACAACACTCTTTCTCTGTATTTAGCAGCATGGATTTTCCCAAGTGGCAAAGACAAAAATACGTCAGCGGAAAATAGTGCCAAATATTTTATTATGTCTGTATTTTGGCCGTATACATCAAAAATTTCTCACCCACATATACCTAAAAATGATTTAATGATACAATTGAACATATTTCTCTCATAAAACATGAAAAAAAGACTTGATTTATTGTATTTTAGGATTGCGCATTGATATTTTAAGGAGATTCTCTGTCTGTTTAATCTTCGGTGTCAGTCTTTGATCTTGTTCGGGATGATCGGTGATTAACACCTTTTTGACATGAGCCATCGAAAATGAAAATAAAAAAATAATCAAATTTCACTAAAACTTTTTGCAGAATCATGTTTTTCAGAAAATGCTTTTGCAATTGCTTGTCATTTTCAAAATTCCAATCAGTAAACAGGAAATTATAAATACATGTATGTAGTTGTCAATAACAAAATTGAAAGCATGTTGCTCAAACTTGCATGACGTCAGAACTTGGCTCGAGTGAAATACAGCGGCAATGCAGTGAAAGGACAAGAGTAAGGAACGCTGATATCGACATAGGCTTTACACTGTCCATGGAATGGTCCTAAAATCAAGCTTATATTTGTAGCTTTACTGCAAAAGGTTTCCCGCTGTTCCTTGTCGAAATGTTGTTTCCATCAAGGCCAAGTACCATAGAAAATCTGGAATATTGGGTGATATGCGTAGCCAGGGTTTCCGCTAGACCGGCTGCGGGTCCGTCGACCGGACCCATTCCCCCCGCCGATCATACTATGATCAGTTAGAAAAGCTGCTGGTTAAAATGTCGAGTACAATGCTCAATACTGTATCGTAACGACACTCAGAATCCTTTGTTTCCACATAATATAGGCATAATTATGTTGTATACTATGCCTACTATTACTGGCGACAACCTGATACTTTATAACCCCCAGACAAGAGGGGGAAACAAAGTTCAAATCCTAAACGTCGCCTATAAAATTTCGGACTCAAATTGTCGCGTTTGGTCCGAAATCACTGGCTTTTATTTCGAGCGATAAATGATGTAATTGCATGTGCATGACATCACACGTCCGCACCATGGTTCTTTTCTAATATTACCGTGAGCGGTTGTAAACAAAGCTCAAGCATACACGCAAAGTTTACTAAAAAATGAGGATTCGTGGATTTCCAGGATTCGTGGATTTTGTGTTGTTTTGGATTTGTATATTTATGAAACCTCCGACCAGATGTAGTATTGTGTGTCCTGTGGAAATTTAGAGAATTGTAGGAGGAAAAAATACATATTTTCCACTTCAATTATTCAGCATTGTAGCGACCAGAATGCCCCCAGAGGCGACCAGAGAGCACCTAAAAATCAAAATTTTCCTGGGGGAGAACCCCCCCCAGACAAGCCCTCTGTACCTTTGGTGTCGTGAGTTTCACTTTCTTTAAACTATCGGACCCACAAATTTTCCCCTAGAGGAAACCCAGGCATAGCACTAAGATTTATAACAGGAATGGGCTAACTTGCTAAAGGATACCCCACTCCTCCCATCATTTCTATCTTTTGAAGCACCAAGACCGATGGGGAGAGGGTGTGATTGGGGAAGCAAGGATAGCTGGCCTTCTGCCCTGGGGAAAGAGCCCTGAAAGTTAAAAAATTTATAGTAATTTATATATTTTTTATACTTACCAATGACCCAGACATAGCTGGTGCTAACTCTTAAAAATCTAGGGCCAAACACAAATTTTGCTCCCCAATCCCCAAAATTTGCATCTAAAACCAAAGAAATCATGTCCTGAATGGCCCTCCATACTTCGCCTCTACTGCGCATGCGCAGTGTCGAGGACGTCCCAAAATTGGCGCCATTAATCATTCTTACAATCAGTGCCTGGTAAGCGCTATGTCCTCAGCGGGGAGGTATGAGTTCCCAACTCCTGGGAGGGCCATCCCCGTCTGGGTCATTGGTAAGTATAAAAAATAAATAAATTACTATAAATTTTTTAACATTTTTATACTGTACCAATGACCCAGACATAGCTGAATAGTAAAAAGGCTGGAGGGCCTAGGACATAGAGGAAAATCCAATAAGCTCAACTATATAAAATAGAGTCATCCCCTCGAGGAGAAAAGGAGTATTAGGCTTTACATGTAGCTTTCTTATTTATGATAAATTAGAAAGACACAATACCTTCTATAATTGAGCATCATAACATCCATATTCTCTATTAACATCCAGTATAATTCTTATACTAATTATTTTTAAAGTAAGCCAATAAATAAAGATAGTCCAGAGAATTGAGACTCTTTATACTCTTTTAAAAGTGTCCGAGGATAGTATAATAACGCCCGTTTGACATGTGACATATTCAAATGCTATACTTTAAAACTATGACATGAATGAATTTTAAAAACATAAACTTTTCACTTTAAAACCACCCCAGTAACAGCTCAGAATTACTGACTCCGGAGGAGGTATCCCCTTGTTTTCATAATAAAACAGGTGACCCAAGGGAACACCCTCCCCCCCACCCCCCCTCCCCTTGCCCTGGGTCAAATAGCCCAGAGCGCGAAGAGGGCAGCAGGACGGAGTCACTGCCGGAACAGAAAGCCTACATAGCTATAGTTGCAATTGTTAAGTGATCGACATTCTGAGCAGCCGATAATGGACCTAAACAATGCAGGCCTCCAGAAATGGACTCGATATTTCTGAGATAAAAATTTGTGAATGTGGATGGCTGAGACCAATATGCAGCCTTCATTAAATCTATAATAGCAACACTATTTACATAAGCCCAAGATGTAGAAGAGCTCTTACTTCATGAGCCGAAATCTTAAGCACAGACTGCTGAGTTAAAGATAGATTATCCTAAGCAGTACCGATAGTTAATTGAATGCATATAGCAATAGAATGGACCGTAATGACCTTTCTATTTGGCATCAGAGACAGAAGAAGCTTACGTCCTTACTGATAAACTGAGATCTGTTAATAAATACATAAAGGTCTAGCTGGACAGAGTAAAGGCCTATGCCCGTTCGAAGACGGAAGGACCTTAAAAACAATAGGTTCCGGATATTTATTAGGAGCCTGATTCTTAACCAAAAATTCAACATTAGTAGTAAAGGTAATAGAGTTTCCGATACTACAAAAGTGAGAATCGTCCACCGATAGTGCATGAAGCTCACTGACTCTTCAGCAGAAGAGAAGACTAAGAGAATTGCTGTCTTAAAAGGCCAGAATTTGAAACTACTGTCTCAAGAGGTTCAAATGGTTGCTTTAGTTAATAAGAACCCAAGCTAAATTCCGTATAGGAATTACTCTAAGGATTCTAGGTCTATTTATCGAAAAGTTTCTAACTAACTTAGATAAAGAGACATTAGACGCAATTGTAAACTATCATGGTGTGCATAGGTATCAGATAACATAGACCTATAACCTTTAATAGTAACTGGCTGCAGTTGATCTCGTCAAACAAGTATACTAGAAAGTTTGCAATGTCTGGTATGGAGGGATCAAAAATATCAACATAAAGATCCCTACACCAAAGATGGAAGACCCTCCACTTTAGCCGCATAGTATAGCGAAGAGGAGGTCCTCCTACAGTTAGAAATCGCGTCCACTGCTCGTCCTGTACAATGCTTGCCGTGCAAGAAGGACCGCACAATGGAATACGTGAAGGTTGAGACCTTGTGGGTTGTGATGAAGTTGACACGATTTCCCCAGCGAAAGAAGATCCTCTCGTGGAGGAAGTTTTCGCGGTAAGTCCCACAGCAGACACCTAAGTAAATTTATCCACGGTCTCTGTGGAGACAGAGATGCTACCAACAGAATTGTATTGTGAATGTATTATCTTAGCAATACTTGCTGAATCAACAGCGCTGGAGGATACGCATATCCTATCATTCCGTCCTACTAGATCGATAGAGCGTAAACTACATATGCTCGGGGATCCAGACATGGTGACACATACGTCTGCAATTGATTGGTGAGTTGTGTCGCAAATAAATTTATCACTGGGCGCTCCCATTGGTAGCAAATCTGAATAAATACCTGTTTGTTGAGAGTCCATTCTGACGGCAACAATCGACCCTTACGTGAAAGGGAGTCTGCTAATACAATCAGACGACCCAGAATATGACGGACCAAAACAGAACTTGGTGTTCTATAACAAACAGAAGGATTTTTTCCATTAAATTCAATAACGGAACCGAATGAGTGCCTCCCTGGTTCCGGATATACGCAACTACTGTCGTATATCGGACAGGATTTGGACATGCGTTTCTGAATAATGTTCATCCAATGGCGTAGTGCAAGCCAAAATAATATCATTTCTTGGAAGTTAAGTGCTTGCCTAAACACTGCGGAACCCAAAGACCCTGGCACTTCGAATCCGTTGGGATCAAATTGTGCCCCAACCTGTTTGACTGGCATTCGTCATAATCGAAAAACTCGGATCCGGCAACTACAGTGGAACTCTCTGAGTCAACCACCGAATGTTTGCCCAAGTCTGAATCTCTTGTTACACTTGATTGACAAGAGAACGTGTATATCGAGCAATTCATAGATTGCTGAAAGGTTGCCGTCGAAGAGAAGCTTCTCCGAGACCGAAGCGACTCTGAGAGTTCTTCACCTTACTATCCACGCGCGTGGATGTAGCTAGGGCTGCATCACGTCTAACCAACTCCAGGTTGCCACTGAAGGGCAGAGTTATACATGGAAAACTACTGCCCTTGAAAGAAATCTCATTAAGAATCATATCCTGGAATTCTTTCTCTTGAAGACGTAATGATAATGCCTCAGTAAGGTGGTCTACATATGATAAAGCGTCTAAGTTAAGTCTATTAGACATCACTGTCGTTTCCAACGTCGTGGTTGGAATTGACATAGACGGCGAATAAAAAAAAATACCCAGTCTTCAGCCTCGTCGTCTAGACGCAGAGGAACTCTCAGTATGCCCTGTCCTGCCATTTCAAATTTATTCCTAGAATTGATGAAAGGCAGATTAGAGCATTTGCGGACAAGAAACTAGACTAGCGTGTTTTGGTAGCAAGCTTATATATATATATAGCGTCGTTCAATAATTCGAAAGTTCTAGTGACATTATTGGACTGTGTCGGCAACTCAGGGACGATGTCCCTGAACCGATCAAAAACTCTGCGTCCAATGACGCTATTAGTCTCTTATCCAGCATCGCAGCATTCTAGTCCGACGGAACAACCTCTGGAAGATAATGCCGGAAGAAATGTATGGCAGCTTCTGTTGTTCCGAAAGGGAAAGCTCGAAATCGTCCGAATCCCTTTCGCCATCCTGTCAGACCCTATAAAGTGTTCGGTCGTCCGTACCTGATGCATCAGCGGAGCGAACCGACCCAGCGTCATCGGATTATTCCTCATCCGACAGAGATTCTGTCGTTTGCTGGGATGCTGCGATAAGCTGTGCTATTTTGGATAGCACGTCCGTCACTGAGGCCTGTGGAGAAGTGGTCTTACGATGGTTTGCCGCTGGAAGCTCCATGTTCGTTACCCCGTGTATACTTCTATTATGCGAGTGACCGGAGTGTACAGGCCCCGTATCCCTTGGCTACCGGATGGCGTGACCTGTTCGCCGTGGAATCACTGAATGATGAAGCTGGCAGGATACTCAAGGTCACGTAGCCAAGTTGCGGTCGTGTGCGCTGCCGTGAGGATGAGGAAGCATTATCGACAGTCTCTCGGACTGTCTATATAACGGAGCGTCCCGAGCGGCGGACATATGCTCCGAATGCGAAAAGTTTGTACCACAACATCCGGTCCCAGATGTTGTTGTACGAGAGAGGGACCTCTCTCGCTCGCAGCCCGGACGGACGTGGATGAGCTAGGAACCGGACTAACAGGCTTCCTCCGATCTCTCCTCTAATCCGTCGTCACTGGGTGTGTACTATTGTCTATTATAGTGCTCGCATCACCCAAATCTCCTTCCTGGACCGCAACGGACGAACCCGGATGACGAACCATTCGATGAATGGACGCTACACCGGGTGAGCTAGCGAATGTCAACGCCGTCGATCCTACTAGGGACCTCTTAGGCGACTGACGTATTCCATGAGCACTTATTGCCGCTAGCTCATCATTTAACTATGACGACAGAGGCACACCTTTGAAGGACATCTCAGTAACTTTGCGAACAAGAAACTAGACTTGCTTGTTAATAGCAAGCATATATATATAAATAGCGTCGTTCAATAATTCGAAAGTTCCTGTGACATTCTTGGACTGTGTCGGAACTGAGGGACGATGTCCCTGAACCGATCCAAAAAATTTTTGTGTCCACCGACGCTATCAGTCTCTTATCCGGCATCGCAGCATTCTGGTCCGACGAAACAACCTCTAGAAGATAAAGCCGGATGACATATACAGCAGCTTATGTTGTTCCAAAAGGGAAAGCTCGAAATCCTCCGAATCCCTTTCGCCATCCTGTCGGACCCTATGAAGTTTTTGGACGTCCGTACCTGATGCTTCAGCGGAGCGTCACGACCCAGCGTCGTAGGATATTACATGATGCGACAGAGATTCTGTCGTTGCTGGGATGCTGCGATAAGTTGTGCTATTTGGGATTGCACGGCCGTCACTGAGGCCTGTGCAGTAGCGGTCTTACGATGCTTTGCCGCTGGAAGCTCCGTGTACGTTGACTCCTGCATACTTTTTTTATGCGAACGTCCGGAGTCTACAGGCCTCGTGTCCCTGGCTACCGGATGGCGTGACCTGGTCGCCGCAGATTCTCTGATTGGCGAAGTTGACTGGATATCCGAGGTCACGTAGCCAAGGTGCGGTCGTGTGCGCTGCCATTAGAATGAGGAAGCCTTATTGACAGTCTCTCCGGACTGTCTATATAACGGAGCATCCCGAGCAGCGGACGTATGCTCCGAATGCGAAACATTTTGTACCACAACATCTGGGGCCAGATGTTGTTGTACGAGAGAGGGGCCTCTCTCGCTCGCAGCCCGGATGGGCCTGGACGAGCTAGGAACCGGACTAATAGGTTTCCTCCGTTCTCTCCTCTAATCTGCCGTCACTGGGTGTGCACTTGGTTGATTTATAGTGCTCGCATCACCCAAAACTCCTTTCTAGACCGCAACGGATGAACCCGGCTGCCGAACCATTTGATGAATGGATGCTACACCGGGCGAGCTAGCGGACGTCAAAGGCCGTCGATCCTACTAGGGACCTCTTAGGCAATTGACGTATATCCATGAGCACTTTTCCGCTAGCTCTTCATTAATTGTGATGACGGAGGCACACTTTTGGAAGACATCACGGATACATCACCCTGTTCTTGATCGTCTGAAATAGAGATTGATAAACTAGAGTGACCCTGCGGGGAAAGGACCGGCATGGCCATTTCCCCACTAACATACCGTGACACACGCTTCCCATGTTGTCATCGAAAATAACACATACTGAACAGGAGTTAGTGCGAGTACACTGACTACATTTATACAATGATTATGAAAGTCAGAGGAAGATTTCCTCTTAATCCAATTGAACAATATCCTTTCATTGTGAAAAGAAAACAAAGTCCTAGTACTCACACCAACCCCTGCAAATCAAAATACATAATAACATGATCCATTAACATAGAAAAAATAATTGAAATCAAAAAATTTTTTGAAAAAATATTTTTTCAGAAAAGCCCAAGTTTTTGAAAAGTAACGTTGAGCCCCAATAGATCCCAAGCCTAACTGTGGACAAAAATTTTAAAAAAATTAATGCAACACTTACGAATAATAATAATGTATCTAGTTATGATTAAACTAACATCAAGATATTATTTTCAATAAATCCCCCTCACACAGAGGCTGTTGTCAATGTAAACATGAAGTGTTAAAACACCAGAAACATGATTCCAGGCACTGATAACCCTGGCCCGAAATCAGTTACCAATAATACACTATCTGATGCAAAACAGAGACTTCCAGGGAAGAAACTACAGAACATCAGATGGTAGAAGCAGAACACTACGCCTAAACACCCAAGGGTGAAGACGTAAACATGGGGAAAAGAACAGAATTCATTCTGTTATCCAGCTAAAACTCCCAAGAAGTTTTAGTAATAATATTACAGAAAATATGCCAAAAGCATGGGAGAATAGCAAGGGGGGACTTAAAGGAAAGGGAGAGAGGAAAACACTGAACAAGCAGTGTAACTTTATAGCAAGAATGACCACAACAGGCCGTTGCCTCGAAAATAGGTAACTTAACACAATTTCATTAAAAAATTTTAAGTTACAGTCCTGATTATTTTCTGTCACTCATTTTTCCTCTCCTCCTTCTATATCCTACTTAGAACCACCATTTCTCTAATATTTATGTGTCTGACATCATTTAAACTGAGATTTACAAGCACAAAGATCAGTCAGATGTTAACTGATGAAGGGCCAAACAAAGAATGATTAATGGCGCCAATTTCGGGACATCCTTGACACTGCGCATGCGCAGTAGAGGCGAAGTATGGAGGGCCATTCAGGACATGATTTCTTTGGTTTTAGATGCAAATTTTGGGGATTGGAGGGCAAAATTTGTTTTTGGCCCTAGATTTTTAAGAGTTTGCACCAGCTATGTCTGGGTCATTGGTACAGTATAAAAATATATGGGTTGCCCTGCCCTCTGGTGTTTCCGGCGGCCCAGCAAAGCACCACTAGTTGTCGTCATGTTGGATGTTGGGAGAATAAAGTGAAAATAAGTTTTTAGCAAGCCAAAATTCTGGCAGGATATGATGTGGGGGGGACTAGACCTAAGAAGTCTGAAGTGCAATTCATAGGAGGGGAACAGAGTATAACTGAGAACTTATGGGAGACAAGATATGATTTTGAGTGAATCCTCTCCAAGATAATCTCAAAAATAAGTACATTTATTTATTATCCAGAATAACCGCCCATAAGTTCCACATTCACTGTGTCCCATTTCATCAGTCAATTCCACAGACCATGTCACCATGATGTCCCACACCAGCGGTCGATTTGTCCCAACAAAATTACCAACCTTACCATCCCCCTTTTGTTTCTTTATTCGTGCCATAATAATTCGTTATGTAAATTTCATATGAAGTAAAGTTTGTCCAAATATACCGCTATCAACCGGCAATCATTCTTTAGGCCTACTTGCAGTTTCCATAATAGTTATGTATCTCTCTCCATCGTCACACCACCCATTCCCCACCTTTGAAATCTTCAAGGACCATAGCCCGCAGATACTGGATGCACTCACAGCAAATGTCTAATGTATATGAGTGTTATGTTTTTTGCGCAACCCGGAGTTGCTGCCGAAACGAATACAGATGCAGAAATGGTAACGCCTAATAACATGCCGCCACATAATGATCATAATCGACCTCCTCTACGTGAATGCAATCGTATTTCCGATTCTGCATCGATATTTGTTTAGGCGCAACTCCGGGTATTTATTTTATAGCCGATACAGGCGAAAAGTAACATGGACGACATTGAAGCGATTGTTGAGGCTTCGTCCATGTTCAAATTTTGATAAATAAAGGATAACATATTGTTTGGATTAATTTACTCTGCACAAATGTAAGGAAATACGTGTACTATCGAATGCAGTCGGTGATAAGGGCGAAAGCTTGATATATACTCCTATTTTCGAGTTTTGAGTTCCCAATAAAACATGTTGGGGAATTTTACCACAGACTTGAATGGGAGGAATCTGAACGTAGAGGGGTAGCCACTGCGGTCAGATCACTGAACTACGGTACGTACATAGTGTATACCATATGAAACACTGAGCGCTGTGTTTACGTTTCATATAAAATGCAGAGTTATCTGGTGAAACTCTGTGTTAGAGCAAAGATAACTAACACTGTGTTGGCCGGTGATTTTCTGTGAAAGAGATTAGTTTTGTTAGTTGGCAATAAGCACTGTGTCACAGAAATTGGAACTGTGTTCATTTCAGTGTTTTGTATGTGACATTCATCTCGTGCTTTGAATAACAACTAACATGGCAACTGCAAAGTTTGCAAACAAGTCGGCGTGCATAGAGTCAGTAACCACTGTGTATGCAGCGTAATCTTTTGACGACCAGCTACAGAAACTGGTGAAGAGACAATTTAAAAACTTAGAAGACGAATCCTGTATCCATCAAACCCCACTGGATGGGGCGAAATTTTAGAGACATACAGTGTACAGAGATTCATGAGAATAATAAACAGTCTAAAATAAATTTCCTGAATTCCGCTCGAAATTTTGTGCGCCATTGCCAAACGCACATACAATGTATACCATTGCAAACACTGCAAAATAATACCTAGGCTAGCCGCCTACTTGCCCGCAGGATATACTTGAAGCAAGTCGATTTTATCAGCTTAGAAAATACATGCAGTGTATGCATTCAGCTGATGCCTTGGAACAGGAAAAGACCCTCAAAACAAAACAACAACAAAAAAAACAAAACATGCAGACTCAATCAATCTCGATGTATCGAAAGACTTATTAATATTTACATGGATATACCAATTGTACAGGCATGCTACAACAAACTAAACTAGAAAGAAGACCGCTGATGTAAATTTTACAGCATGGGTGTCAGAAGAAACTCACAGCCTCGTGGGGCTCTATTGCTATTACTTTTAGTAAAAATTCACGAACAAAAAACCCTTCCCATAGCAGAACACTAGAAGATTCCTCATAACCCTGCATCCGTATTCGTACAAGGGGGGAGTTGTGCATGGGTAACGAACTGCCAACTCCCCAAACACCACAGCCCTCCTTTCCACCACAAGCTTTGTACTGAAGCAAAAGATAAGAACTATCATTCTCAAGTTTTGTGGGTGGCCAGTATCATCTTTGATCAAGATTTGTAAGATTTATTCAGGCAATTAATCCCTACAGAGACAGATTGTGAAAAGAAAACAATAACAACTACAGAATGAAACACTGAAAAGAAAAATAAAACGATGTTAAAAGTACAAACAAATATGGGTAATTATTTTATTCATCACAAGTGCCTGTGTGAATTTGTGTGAGGTGTGTGAGGGGGGGCAAAATATATATATCTGAAAAATTACAAATTGTGCCCCCCCCCCCCCCCCCCCCCGACACACCAAGCACGTAGCCAGGACATCAAAGTTACGGGGGGGAGGGGGGGGGAGGGGGGGGGGAGGGGGGGGGGGGGAAGAAATATCTAGGGAGGAGGAGTACAGAATATGATGCGCATCATCATCCAAGCCGTGCGACTGCAAGATGGGGGCAAGCACAGAAGGGGGTGTCTCTCCCTCCTCTCGTTGGCTGGGGCTTGGGAAAGATTTTGAAATTTGAGAAACAAAAAGGTAATTTCGTTGACTCGAGTCTGTTTGTCTCCTTAATTTTTAAGTTGTGTAAGGCATTAAAAATTAGGCCACACCACCACCAAATAGAATCCAAATAAACTATGAAACCTGGTGTGTGTGTGTGTGTGGGAGTGGGGGGATCGTAAAAACTTAAAATCGCAAGCCCCCCTCATCATGGCCTTCTGAATATCCCCCGGGTATGCCTACCGTTCACAACTGAACATCACTTTAACTTTTTTCTGGAGCCCACATTCCTACTCTTTCACAAGTGGACAGTTATTATAATTCACACTACGGCACTTTTAAATTTCACTCTAAAAGTAATGCACAATTAAACAAACCTCGACATTTTTTTTTTCTGAAAGATGTCCATGAAAACCTTTACAACAATCCTTGTAAATGCTTAGTGTAGTGTTCAAAATACAGAGACAACTGAAAAATGGTCTGCATTCTCACGCCAGAAAATGATTAAAATCATTCATCAGATAGTTGCATCTAAGTACTTAATTCTACGAACTGCACCTCAGAAGAAATCAACGACATTTGTCTTTTTCAAATTCCCGGATGCCATAGAATTAAGAAAAGACGCTGGTTTTGTTTACATTGGCATGGTGAGGGTTCCCTTTTGGGGTCTGTTCGTGGCCGAGTGGTGTGCGTGGTTCAGTATAGTATCGCTAGGTGGTTGGTGCTGAAGGGAACTCTCTCGGCGTGGGTTCAAACCCCCGCCATGCCGATTAAAATCAGTTTTTCATTTTCTGCCCATGGGTGGCTTTTTTGGGTGAAATGATATTCTGACGCGATATACCTCTATTTGATGGATTAATATGAGGGGAAGCATTTCCAAATGACTGAGAACAATCAAAAGCATGTAACAACTATTTATTCGTGAAAAATATCTGAAAGAAAGTTTTAGAAAACTTAGTTTTTCATGACTTTGCGGACAACTTCCTAGATCATACCATGACACATTGGCCAATTTTTAACCATTCTTTATTGGAGAAGGGGGAAACATTTTTCAATCAGCATTTATAAATTATTTTGTCTCGCCTTGGGAATTCTGAAGGTGTGGGTGCTGTGGCTTCCTTCCTCTTTGCCGTGTCTTGGCTGCCTTTTTTGTTTGCTTCCGACTGCCCTGCCCTAGATAAGATTTTGGCAAATAACATCACTGCGTCATTCAAGTGTGGGGCCCACTTTCATGAGAAAATGTATATTTGAATATCACACATTAAACGCATGGGTGTACGAGGGACTTTTTTTCATATGGGTGGGGGTGGGGGGGGGGGGGGGCTAGTGCTATACAAAATTACTGTTAAATTATCAAGTTTTATGTAGAATTTACCTATTTCTGCTCGTTCCCACATTTTTTACAACATTTATATGAGTAAGCTAGTAGAATAATATGGGAGATGACGTGCAAGTTATTTAGATTTCCTGGTACTTACAACGAAGTTTGTGTTGATGTGTAGGCCAGCATGTATTTTTAAGACAATACATTCGACGAAAACAAATGTCGAATCTTTGAAAAGTGGCTCTCGAATTAGTTCTGTTGGATATCCTTGAGAGCTTTGTTGCTATAGAGACAACTCGGCCCCAATAATGTGACATCTGGGACTGACCAAAACTGGGAAAATTATCTCGGCTGAGTTATAACCAGAAAACAGTGGGAGGTTTTAAAAAGAATTCATCGGCAGTATCTTATATACTCTTGATTTGATGTTATCGACCTTTACATCGTCGCATCGGAGGCTACCTGAGGAAAGGGGGACACCCTACTGTCGAATTAACAATTTTTTTTTCTTTTCAACATCGTGCGATCCTTTATTTGATTGGTACATTTATCGGCACAGGTTTTAATTTAATTGTCACTGAACACAGGATCAATATTCAATAATAAATAACAAAATATTAAACGGCTAAGTCGTCAAATCAATTTATCAAAGTCAAATATACAAGATTTATTTAAATGACATGTACTCGGTGAAACACTGATCCAGTTCAATCAATAGCATGAATAAGCTGTCGCTACTGTTTATCACCTTGTCCTTGAACAGCTAATCTTTTACGCACAGCAAACACAGTGTGTAAAAGTCGACACTATGTTCCACAGAGTCAATTTAGGTAAAATCACCTGCCACCGCACCGAGACGCTATACACTCTGCATGTACTGTAAATCATGCATAACAACTGGGGTCCAATAGGAGATAATTAATATAGGGACTGTACATGACATGAAAAGCAACTTACCAGTCAAAGGACTTTTACAAGGCGAGAAATTGGAATGTGGTTTCGGGTCAATTTGTGAATTTTGTATTTAAGGGGACGTCCAACCTAACTTTGGTCAAATTTCATGCAATTTTCTTCCAAATCTAAAAAAGACCCAACATGAATAACCCCAATAAATTATATACCAAAATGCTTGGAATGAAACATAGAACATGTGGAAACTGGAATTTGCCAAGGAACTACTGCCATGCGTAAATAGCACCACCTGAAAGTCTGCTATGGCATAAGAAAGAGAACAAAAGTTTTACAATAAAATACCTCAAAATAAAACTAGAAAGTGTTTTAGCACACTAAAACATATGTCTCCCCTTCCATTCTATTTTATGCACTACAAATGATATATACATAAAAATATTGACAATCGTACCAGATATGTAAGGTCTAGCTCTAAAGAGAAATAAGTTATGATGACTCCGGCAAATAATACTCTACAAAATATCTGAACTTGACCTTGGGGTCCAAAGGTCAAGATCATGTGAAGGTCACCATGGTTTACGTGGCCACAGTGCCACATGTTGATACATCCACAGACAAAATAGAAACGGTTAATACCTGATCTTATTGAGAACCAACAGCTAAAACAATCCAGTGATCACCAGACACTGCCATTTCAGAAAGATTAGCAAGTACATTGCAGACAGGAGTTGTATTGACAATGAAGACTTTTACAGTTTGTAATCAAGTTCTTCTTCGTACACCAGAAAACTGTTCTCTGAAATACTTCATGAGGTAGTTTAATGGTATTGGTCCATGAATCCAATTGACATTTCTAGTTCTCGAATGCACATATTGTACACAGTCCACAAAGCAATCCCCAAAAGGTGACAAGTGAGCTCCATTTGACAAAAAATTTCCCAGGAGGGGGGGGTGCTCTCTTCCTTGTATGACTCTACCTCCGGCACTCAAGGCATATGCCTTTTTTCTCAAAGTTTAACTCTTTTTTCTGTTTGAAGATCCTGGCCACACATGTTCCAAACACTACCAGACAGGTAACCCTCCAAATAAATCAAAAAATCATGTTACATTGCAAAACATTCTTTTAGACTTTAAGTTCTGGACCTTTCATGCTTCTTACAAATACTTCCAACTATAACACTAAATTTATCGATTAATGGGTGAATAGAAAAGTCCTGCCATAATCAACATTTTGAGTTCCATAAGCCTCCATAACAGCTCCGATAAAAGTGTCAAACATCAGATTGATGACTTTATACAGAATATTCATTAGCTTGTTGCGTGATAAGTAATAGGAACAAAATATTCACCAAAAATATTTTGTAGCAATAAATTTGAGGGTGTCAGCAGGCACTTTCCAACAAATTGTAACAAATCAACTAGTTATAAACAAAATTTTCTAACTCGAAAGAGTGAAAAAGTACCATAACTCTGGAAAAAATGTGGGAAGAAACACATGATACAGCAGCTACACAGGCATCGTTTCCCCATGATTCTCGATCACAACACCAAATATCCTTCAAAAACATAAACAAAAGAAAATGTCTGCCTTCAATCAGTGAGCACTCCATTTATAACATTTGGTCTCAATCTTTATTACTTTCATGAATTAGGAAAAGATTTCTTCGAGTATGTACTTCAATGTTTATAGAATACAGCTGTTATTTTATTTTGAGGTATTTTATTGTAAAAATTTTGTTCTCTTACTTATGCCATAGCAGACTTTCAGGTGGTGCTATTTCACATGGCAGCAGTTCCATGGCAAATTTCAGTTTCCACATGTTCTGTTTCATTCCAAGCATTTTGGTATATAATTTATTGGGGTTATTCATTTTGGGCCTTTTTTAGACTTGAAAGAAAATTACATGAAATTTGACCAAAGTTAGGTTGGACGTCCCCTAAAGGGCCTATATAAGTAATGAAATTTCGCTTATTTTGAAAATTCTCACCTCTGATATTCCTTCAATTTAAAATAAATATACACAAAATATACATCAAAATGAAGATTGAGATGTATAGAACACGAAATACATGTGTAATCAACTCATAGAGTCGACTGTAGGCACCACTGGTTCCTGGAAGTCTGCTGCCGTATTCGTACCAGAACTGATAATTTAATAATATTTCATGAAAACGTCTTGTGGCCATATAAGTAATGAAATTTTGTTTATTTTGAAAATTCTCACCTCCGATATTGCTTCAATTCAAATTAAATATACACAAAATGTACATCAAAATGAAGGTTGGGATGTATAGAGAACACGAAACACATGTGAAATCAACGCATAGAGTCGACTGTAGGCACCACTGGTTCCTGGAAGTCTGCTGCCGTATTCACACCAGAAGTGATAATTTCATAATATTTCACGAAAACAACTTGTGGCGAAATGTGCTTTACATATCCAAGAACAAAGCTAGGGGATAAAAATTCTTCAAAACACGGCGACAGAGCTGCATTGGGGAAAATTCCAAAGCCTTTGCTTTTGTTCACGTATGAGTATACTTTCGATTTCCGGTCGACGTCATCAGACAGAAAAAGCATGTAAAAACAATGCCGTCTCAAATCAAATAATGAAAAAGATCGCCTTCATACAGTATACTGTTATTAGATAGAGACTGCACAGTTACCATATTCAATGCAAGGTATCATGATACCTGTTGAAATTTCTTAGAATTACGATTTTGTTTTTCGATGGAAATTCGTGGTAACGAGTGATTTGCGCATGTCTGTCGAGCATGGAAACCATCTTCAATAAAAAATGCAGACAGTGTTGTCCCTTTCCCAAATTCAGTCCTATCGCTGTATTCGAAAGTGTTTTGGATGCCTAGCTTTGTTCTTGGATATATGAAGCACATTTGGCCACAAATTGTTCTGATGAAAAATTATTTTATTATCAGTTCTGGTGCGAATACGGTAGCAGACTTCCAGGAACCAGTGGTGCCTACAGTCGAATCTATGAGTTGATTACATATATGTTTCGTGTTCTATACATCCCAACCTTCATTTTGATGTATAATTTGTGTATATTTAATCTGAATTTAAGGAATATGAGAGGTGAGAATTTCAAAATAAACAAAATTCCATTACTTATATAGGCCCTTACAATGGGCGCTTTAGCGGGACAAATCGCGAGTTTAGTTTTGACTGGGAGCGGGTCTTTTCGGCCTCAGGAACATTCGGCCTCGGGAACATTCGGCCCCGGGAACATTCGGCCTGGGAACATTCGGCCTGGGAACATTCGGCCCCCGTTTTCTACAAGGGAGACTAAGAGAGACGCGGTTTAATATGAGTTTAAATACCTTTATTACAACTCACAACAAAAATAAATACCACGTAATATAAAATATACACAAAATAAAATACATTTACACTTGATATATACTGGCACACAACCTCAAAAAATATGATGCAGTTATATCATTCTCTTTATATTTCTCCAATGCTTCCTCTAACTTCTTGGATACCTTTGGACAAGCAAGTAAGCGAGCAAGATTGATATTGGAGTCGAATGAATGAAAAGTTTCAGCATGCCGACGGCGCACAGGGACGATGCGGGGTTTAAACCCCATGCGAACCGAATAACTTTGTTTTATAATTTTATTTCCTTATGAATACTGAAATCGCAGTTTGTTGGTTGTTTTAGAAAAACAGAAAAAGAAACCCGAACAGTCACTGGTTTAGGAGTAGCCCCAGCATGTTATCCCTAATGATTACAAAAAGAAAAAAATCCACCGATATGTGTTTCTGAAAGCTGAAGCAATGAACGAAATGAAAGCTTTCAGCGCGCAGAAGCCGTACAGGGACGATGTGGGATTTAAATCCCTTGCGACCCGAACAACTTTATTTGCTTTATAACTTTATTTGCTTACGAATCTAAGAGAGTTTTTTTAAAGCTGGGAGTCATCCATCAACCTATAAGGGAGAGGGCTATAGTTACAGTCCACATAAAAAGGTTTAAGTGTTCAAAGAAATTGTAAAAACAGTATATATGATCGCCTAATCAAGTGCGATTAAATCAATCAAACTTCAGTCATGCTGTAAAAACGCTGTATGAGTATCTCATCAGAGGCCAGAAGTTTGATCACAACTTCAGAAGAACTTATAAAAACAAACTTTTAAAGCTGAGTTGTGTCAAACAACACCCAAGAAGAAGTATATCATTTCGGGTTTGCATGTCGCTTTCATTGTCGGCGTTGGAGCACACATATTGTTATTCTGTTCTTCAATACAGTGGATTTTATACAATGGATTTTATATTTCATTATTCATTATGGATCGGTCTCGTGCTCAATATATTTCGACTTTAGGAATAAAGGTAGGTCGTATATATTATTCTTTAAAAAAATATTCTGGAAAAACTCCAAATATACAAAAAACACAACAAAATGAACTAATAAATTATTTTTTAAAGTTATGTTTCAACTCCCAAACTAAGAAATTTTTTACCAAAAGTGGGAACATTCGGCCTCAAAAGTGGGAACATTCGGCCTCGACCGAGGCCGAATGTTCCCGGAAAAATAACTGGGGCCGAATGTTCCCGACACAGGGGTCTGGAAACGTTATTTTAGTGATTTAAGGTATATATGTTTAAAAAAGGAGAAAGGGTAACAACAGGCGAAATTGGGAAACTTCAACCAAGTGTCGACAAGTTTAAAAAATTATTAGATCTCGATGTACTTGGTTCCTGGCACATACCAGTTCTATTCTATATACATTTCCCTATTACTTAAAACAAATTTCGTCGAAATATCTTCAGTATCACTAGAGATATTCAATAAAATGTTAGCAAAAAGAATGCTATTTTCTGATTTGTAAATAAGGTTGTCCAAACGAATCCCGAATTTTTTGACACAAATCAGTGATATAAATGCACATATAGACATTGACCTACGCTTCACTGTGGCTCTTTGTGTACCTTTTTGAACACTTTCAACGACTGCCCAACACCAGTCGCCTATCTATACTCTGGGGAGATATTTTTTCAACATTTGCAGGTTTTTCAGCCTTCTTCCTCGTCATCTCGCCATATTTTAACAACTCCGCTCAGAATAGAAGCGAACTTGAAAGCCTTACCGCGATTGGTTACAAGTGAACTGAGATCAGTGACCTCAATCTACTTTCGATTTCTCAGTTCACTTGTAACCAATCGCGGTAAGGCTTTCAAGTTTGCTTCTATTCTGAGCGGAGTTGTTAAAATATGACGATGATTACGAGGAAGAAGGCTGAAAAACCTGCAAATGTTGAAAAAATATCTCCCCAGAGTATAGATAGGCGACTGGTGTTGGGCAGTCGTTGAAAGTGTTCAAAAAGGTACACAAAGAGCCACAGTGAAGCGTAGGTCAATGTCTCTATGTGCATTTATATCACTGATTTGTGTTGAAAAATTCGGGTTTCGTTTGGACAACCTTATTTACAAATCAGAAAATAGCATTCTTTTTGCTAACATTTTATTGAATATCTCTAGTAATACTGAAGATATTTCGACGAAATTTGTTTTAAGTAATAGGGAAATGTATATAGAATAGAACTGGTATCTGCCAGGAACCAAGTACATCGAGATCTAATAATTTTTTAAACTTGTCGACACTTGGTTGAAGTTTCCCAATTTCGCCTGTTGTTACCCTTTCTCCTTTTTTAAACATATATACCCTAAATCACTAAAATAACGTTTCCAGACCCCTGTGGTTCCCGAGGCCGAAAAGACCCGGACCCGTTTTGACTCATTTCGGTAAATAGACGTTCTGCTCACAACTGGATATTTACCAAATTCTCCGCTTTGGTTTCAAAATCACCATGTTTTCTAGAATGTCCCAAAATACTTCTGTCTACGTCAGTATCATTGGAACCACTTAGAGATTTGTCTCGTGACTTTAAAGCTTTTACCGTTGCTTTAAATAAACCAGTTATCTCTGCCATAGTGGTTGGTGATTGCCGATGTCAGAAGTGACAACACAATTTTCTCGCGTTTGACAAAATTAATGGACTATTGGGAGCGGTGTCACTAAATACCGAACCTGACTTTAAATACCGAATCAGATCCCAAAAAGATTAATTCAAGATACTTTCTACTTACTTTCTTACTATTCTGTGATCTAGTGAATATAAAAATCATTTTAAATGAAAAAGTCACGCTAAAAATTTTGCGAATTTTGTGTTTTGGAGTCATTAGTGAGGTGTCGTAAGTGAATGAGTTCCATTATCCAATTTATCGGGCAGGTTCAAACAGCCTCTTTGATAATCGCCGACATGTGACTTGTTTTAACATACATCAGATTATCACCGATTAGTGTTTGTTCTTCAGCAGGTCTGCATCAAGTTGTTTCAGTGATCAAGCAAATCGAAAGTGAAAGCATATTTTTGACGATAATTGTGGAAAAGATTAGTGCCCATTAACATCTATACTTCAATGTATTGTCAACTGTATGGATTACGAAAATCACCAGACCTAATTTACTGAACTCATTTCGTAACTTTCACTATAAACTGGGAACTCATTGAAGATAGTTAACTTGTGGCTTTAATGCTGCAGTTTGAATTATGGCAAAATAACATTTATTGTTAGAACGACCCCAATAATGGAACTTATCACCTAAAAACAAATATTTTCCTGGACTTTTTCATTTACATCATTTAAAATATTTTTTATCATTACTGAACACCCATAATAGCAAGAAATTAAGTGAGAAATATATATAATTACAGTTTGGAGGGCCAGATTCGGTATTTCAAGTCAGATTCGGTATTTAGTGGGACCCATTGGGAGCATTACGGTATTATGTGGTTGTACATCACTGAGACGAAAAAAGAATGCATCCGGGACGAGAAAATGACAAACGCTGAAAAATGAGAACGAACAAAAAGGGCGAGATATCACATGAAATTAAAAGAAGTGGAACTACAACAAATAACACACGGTGTCTGGGAAGGGTCGATTCGGGTTTTTGGACGTTTGTACCCAGTTGGACGTTCCCAAACTGTTGACGTTTTGTACCCAGCTGGACGTTTCGTACCCAGTTGGACGATTTGTACCCAGTTGGACGTTTGTTCCCAAACTGTTGGTCGTTTTGTACCCATCATTTATATATACTATTCAAAAGAGGGAGAGGATATTTGATAAAAGTGAGATATACGAAGAAATATATTTATATTTTCATCAAAAAGACAGTTGAGGCATTGCACTGTGACATCTGGTGAATGATTTCAGCGATAGTTGGGTGTCTAACAAGCACACATTCCACGCACTGAGCTGTCGAAGACATGGACGGTCAGTCAGAGAATTTACCACATTCAGTCCAAGACCTCAATACCTTGTACATCCTCCTCGGTTCGCGAGACAAGCGCGGTTCCGACGTGGCATACTCCTCACCAAACGTGCAATATCGGCTTGACTGATGTTATTCCATTCTTCCTGCACTGCAGCGGCGAGTTCCTGGATATTAGTAGGGGCTGTTGGCGTTGTCGTAGGCGCCTGCCAAGCATATCCCAGACGTGCTCGATTGGTGAAAGGTTGGGACTTAGTGCTGGCCAAGGCAGTGTAGAGATGTTCTGCTCCTGGAGGAACTCTGTAGCTTCACGGGCCATGTGTACTCTTGCATTGTCATCTTGGAAAATGAATCGACGGCCGTGACGTCGCGCAAATGACACCACATCAGCTGCTAACATGTTGTCACGGTAGTACTACCATGTGACACTCCCCAGGATGACATGTAATGCTGTTCTGCTTGTCATGGTTATGCCTCCCACCACCATAACCGATCCACCAGCAGTGCTGCCTAATGGTTATGTCATGGTATCGTTCGCAAAGCAAACAATTATTTAATTATCATGGACAATATTAAAGTAGCATCTTAGTGAGTGGATGTTGCGAAGAATTATTTTAAATGATTCATACGATTTTTAGTACTTTTTAAAAAAGTTTTAAACATTTAAAAAAAAACACTTAAAAAATGATTCGTTGTGTTAAATAACCCAACAAAAACTGAATTGCTTCTAATTCAAAAAGTTTCCTTCAAACTAATGTTAAAAAAGAATTGCAAAGTCGAAAAATAATGGTTTTTAACAAAATATTCAATTTTGCACTCATGAGTTAAACGCTTATTGCACTGCGTTGCTTACAATTAACAATATTTTTTATTAATTGTTTAATTTGAACAGTTTCGAGAATTCACTAATTGCAGTTACCCTCTGTGACTACAGTTATATTTAGTTACGTAATTTAAGGTATTAATCGGAATTCGTATTATGATTAATTGCTGTATGAACTAACATTCTCTCCAATACATCACCGGCAGTGGCAGCAGAATAAGTAGTTATGGGATGAGGAATTGTTATTGAAAAACAGACTATTTATTTACCTTTGATTGATTTAAAAGTTAGAGTAGTATATGATTACATGTAACAGATTATTATATGTGTGTTGGAAATGGTTCCAAAATTCCGCAAACCTTCAAGTTTCAAATTTGATCAAAAACGAGTTGAGTGATTTTCTCACAACTTTATAAAAATAGGCTATTATTCAGTATTGATGAAGTACTGACTGAAATGAGTTGTGGTAATTCAGAAGAAATAGGAGAAAAATACCGATTTACGACTTGATAAGACGTTTTGAAAAGAAGGTTCATTCCCACTAGACCAATTCCCTTTAGACTAACTCCCACGAGGCCAATTCCCAAAAGACCAATTCCCCTTCGACTAAATGGTGTGTTCTACTTTAAAAATAATTCTGCATCAATAATTTGATATATTTATAAATATTTATAAATGTATTTAATGTTATTGATATTCAAGCCTGAAAATAAGCAGTCTGTCATTTGCAGAATGAGGTCCCCAGAGGGTGAATTTGCTAATGCTATCCCATACAGTGGGCCAGTTTATCCCCTGGATACCTCTTTCTGTTTATGTTTGAGACCTTGATTCAGGTTGAGGTTCACAGAGGGTAAATGTAGTGATGCTACCCTGCTGTGCAGGGTAGCATCACCAAATTCACCCTCTGGGGACCTCATTTTTCAGATGATAGTCTGCTCATTTTCTGGCTTGTCGATATTTTATAGATGTTGGGCAGATTTTTATAAATAAATGTTTTCCTAATTATCCTTAATCAACCCTTAATCAATAACACTATGTAGTTGGTCTAAGGGGAATTGTTCTTTTGGGAACTGGCCTAAAGGAAATTGGACTAAAGGGAATTGGTCTAGTGGGAAGACACCGAAAAGAATTTGCATTTGGTGAAATATTTTTAATAAAGTAGGTCGAATACAAATCTTTTATTTTGTCATTTTCACCACTATCTTCCACTTATTTCCGCTTGCCCCATGATAGAGTATTTAATACTCAGTTTTTATAATCTTATCTGAGTGGAGGAGCAACGGAAATCACATGAAAAAACCCAAGACGTCTTTTTTTGGTGGTGTGGGTGCCCAATGCCATGTATATTACCAAATACCCCAGTTGTTTAGCCCGAAAGCGCGGCCCCAAAATATCAAATTTTATCTTATACCTGTTGAAGATATAGCCCATGTGTTATAGATTATCTATAACACATACCCCTATGTCATATAGATTGGAGAACGATTGGAGACACGAAATCATCCCCAAAACCCTTTTAAAAATGCAGAAAAGAACAAAAATGGTCGGTATAAGATAAATACAACAATACCATAGTGTGTTTTGATATGTTTGATATCTCAACTCGTTGAAAGTGAGTTTTTTTCGCTCGGCAAGCCTCGCGAAAAAAACTCACTTTCAACTCGTTGAGATATCAAACATATCAAAACACACTATGGTATTATCGTATATATATGATCTTACGACGAGAAGCAACAAATAGTTCTTGGAAAAATGTCTCTCTTCTGTTTGGCGGTGGGGTGGGGTGGGGGGTGTGGTCGTGGATGGACGATGTCCCATGCCCCTGTATTGTTTGTATTAAATACTGCAATGATGTTACTCCTCCCCTTCCAAATCTCGAAGTCTCTAATATGCACGGAGAAGCACTTGACGTAATTCCACATAAATTTAGTGGAAATGAAAATTAACGTTCTGGCGGCTCTCAAAAAGACAAAATGTCCCTAAAGAGTACCATTGGGGCCATATATCGTACTTTTAAAATTTTTTTTTTTTTTGGGGGGGGGGGGGGGGGGGGGGGGGGGGGGGGGGTCTCTCCCTACAAATTTATTTATGTTTCAAAAGGCACATGTAATTAATGAAAAAGTTAAACCAAAACCAATCCCCAGCGAAAGTAGTTTCCATATTTTTGCCCCCCCCCCCCCCCCCTCTTGTACTTTGACTCAAATATCGACCTCCTTCTTAAAGATTTGGCTTAGGCCATTTCTCACACACATGTATCTTTAATCCCATTCATGTACATGCATATAAAATAATCTTACTAGTGTTATATCTCAACTAGTAGGCCCACCCGACCCAGGACAGGAAGCCCCGCCAACGCGACAAAAGTTCTAGTTGCATTGCATATCAAGGAAGATAATCAAAACTTGAATTTCTAAATGGACTGAATCACGGAATGACACACTTCCCATTTATATAACATTTTAACAGGATTAAGGAGGATATATGTATTTGCTGGACCAGATACTAATGTCAAGGCAAAATGTCTATCATCTTTTGAATGAACACGAATCGACAAAGCTCAAATTAACCCCTTGCACTTGTGGTATCTTCCATATCAGTTCAATGGCAGCAGTTGGATGAGTTCATATTTATTATTTGGGGTTAGACCAATTAATATTTTCAACGTGCAGCCTGAGGGCTGCACGTTGAAAATATTGATTGGTCCACACCACACAATATTACCTTGTATCTATCCCACTTAATGACATTATGACGTAGCTTGTGACACGGCCGGAAAAACTGCTTCTGGGGTTCAAAGGGTTAATATGAAATATGACATAGACTTCTGAGGTCCACCCCCAGCCCCCCCCCCCCCTCCATTTACCTAACACGATTAGAGGACAGTACCTGTGAAAAAAATCTTGAATAACTTAACTTTTTCCATACCTTGCTTCCAAAACATAGCTTATGAAATGAGCTCTCACTGGATTGACTGGATAGAGCTAAATGTGCTCGTTCCGACGAGGAGAGGATAAGTTATGTACTTAAAGGCGATTTTTGTGGATAGCGCTATCGGATATGACCGTAATGTTTGATAAATGGTTAATATATCTTCTGCCAACACATCATCCCTTTGATTGTAGGACGAGGGGAAATTTTCAGTTGGCATTTATTATTTTAAAATTCAGAGGCTAAAATAGTAAAAAAAAAAAAAAAAAACACAACAAAAAACGTGCAGGTAAGATATGGGCTACCCCACTGTATATTATCCCCCGCCACGTAGAGGATGGGGGAAGGGAGGTAGTAAGGGGGTTAACCACACAAGAACATCATCTCTATGCTATAAATTAACATTGTATTGCAAAATTTTCTAACATCGTATTTCACCCCATATCGAAAGTAGTGTATATTGTATAGTGAACCTCATACTGCAGGTTTCTACCAACAAATAACCCCGCATGGTAGATTTGCACAGTAACCACACAATGCAAGGATGACTAATTTGCACAATGCAGCTCTCGTGGATATGTACGTCCATCAGTCCACCCTTCCTTTCGTTCATCCATCGCACCGTTCGTCCATCCTTCCCATGTCTCGTCATTACATTTTGAAGAAAACCTTTCAAAATATTTTCCCAAATTTATTAATATATAGCTTTTGGTAATAATGCCATAAATGGGATTGTGAACCTGGTGTGTCAATTATTTTGTCAAGAGTTATAGCCCTTCTTGGGCTTAGATTCCGTGTCGTCGCATTTGCATTTCTTGTCATCAAAAATCAAAGAGGATTCAAACCCAACGTAACGGCCAAAACCGACCAGCGCTATTCACAAAAATCGCCAATTAATTTTCATTATTTTTTCATTTTTTGTCTCAAAAACATAGGTTGTGACCTCTCTTTGGAACAAGCTCAACGACCTATGTTTTTGAGACAAAAAATGAAAAAAATTAGTTATTCAAGAATTTTGTTTGCAAGCGTCGTCTGCTTTTCAGGTTGGGTGAAGGGTTAATATGTAGCCTTTTGACGACAATACCGTGAAGAGGAATGCAAACCACATATGTCCACATATTGTTTTTGAAAGTTAGACTTAGGTGGCGTGGGATTGGCAACCCCATGCATTACATTTGTTCTTCCTGTTATTCTAGAATAAAGCATTTGGATTTTAACGATTACTGTTTTGTATTTAGAATGAACGCCCATCAGTGGCCGGTCTGTGGCGAAGGGATTGCAGGGCACATACACTTTTTCATTTCAGCGCCATAGTCCCAAAATACAGGTCCTCAACTCTATGAGTAGTATAGCTCGCACGTTTCGAGCCCCATTTGGGGGACCTCGGTGGGTGACCTCGGAAGTGACATCATGTCACGTGACCCAGTGGCGCCATGTTGTGTTGTCATGGTAACCCGCGTGAGCGGCCATGTTGTGACGTCATCCCCATGGTGATACGTGGTGATAGTGCGCAGCGCGTGTTGTTATGATGATACGTGTTTCCGCCGTCCATTTTGTATACTGGAGGCCGCCATCTTGGTTTCTATAGTAGCACGTGGTTGCTATGTGACCTAAAACCTCCTTATAGGATAGGAGTATGTTCGAAGGGTATGTTCGATTGAATAGGAGTAAATCTAACAAAACAAACAACCCGACAATCCCTCCAAAATCCACCCCAAACTACCGGAATTGACTTCATTTAGTACGGATTTCCCCCAGCATCGTTTTAGGACCCCCACAGACCGGCCACTGATGGGTGTTCATTCTAAATACAAAACAGTAATCGTTAAAATCCAAATGTTTTATTCTAGAATAACAGGAAGAACAAATGTAATGCATGGGGTTGCCAATCCCAAGCCACCTAAGTCTCACTTTCAAAAACAATATGTGGACATATGTGGTTTGCATTCCTCTTCACGATATTGTCATCAAAAGGCTATATATTAGTGCTATAGTACAGATGGGGGTTCCTGGGGGTAAGTTCGATTGAACTAGAGTAGTTTGTCTGGTTCGGATTTCCCCCAGAATATTTTTTATGACTTCTTTGTTCTATTTATTCCGACTTCCCGGAACATGTTTATTACACATTACTGGGTAGCACATAGGCACATGTTGGATGTGCCAATATGTGCTTATGTGAAAAGGCACAATGTGCACTAGCACATAGGCACAAGCTGGATGTGCCGATCTGTGCTTATGTGAAAAGGCACAATGTGACGGGTATTTGACGTCACCATATGGCCGCTCACGCGGGTTGTCATGACAACACAACATGGAGCCACTGGGTCACGCGGCATAACGTCACTTCCGAGGTCCCCCCACCGAGGACCCCAAATGGGGATCGAAACGTACGAGCTATACTACTTCTATGTATTTCCGAGGAAAACATTTGTTGACACTGGATTTAAAAATTAATTTTTGGCTCAGACGTTCAGATATCTACAGTTTGAAATTGATTCGATAAATCATGCCCCCCCCCCCCCCCAACTTTTCACGCCGACATCGCCCCAGCATCTTCCACTTTATTCACTGAACTGAACACTCGAAGTGAAATATAACAATACTTGAAACCAGAACAAAGGGTCAGAGTGACTACATCTAAACCATTCGATCGAACAGCTCAAAAGCCGTTGAGATGAAAGTCCAAACTGACCAGATCATGATGCGGAAGGCTAGATACAGAACAAGTAATGGCTTTAAATGTTGTTTGTCAGCGCCATAATTTCTTAAGCATTTGATCTTCCTGACAGATGATAATAAACGTGCATATACATATATGTATTGTCAGTAGAGAGTGTCATATATCATAAGGTTTATACCCTCAAGATCAAGGCCATGAGTAAATATTCGGTTTCTTTAATATCCGTCGTCAATATTTGCTTAGCTGGGCCATAATTAAGTTAAGGCTCGACCTTGTGTACAACATGGAATCCATGTTTGCACATTAAAAGAGAAAATGTCAACTCTCCATTATTTTCATCAAGGAGGAGGTTTTTCCTGCAAACCAAATAGTCATGAGCGGAGATACCCAAACTGAAAGGCCTCTTATTTTGAAAACATAATCTTACTTCAGAAATGATTGCGCGACTGGTAAATTTACTAATTTTACTGCGACACCAGTCAACAAAGTTTAACACTGTGAAACATGTTCAGTTTAATGTAGTCCTTTCGAGCCTCGATTGTCTAGTAGTGCACGGTATAACAATCAGAATCAGAATCGGTCGATTGTGAGCTCAAATAACCGGTAATCGGTCAGCGAACATTTTTTGGTAATCGGTTGAACACCAGAAATAATATTGCCAATGTATAACTTCAACTTCACAGTGCGGGAAAATTGCATGTATCAATCAGTTTGTTTCTATTGAAATAAAAAAACCCCTCAAATTTGGCATGCTAAACTGGAATACAAAAGAGGTATTCCTACAATTATAAAGAGTGAAAGCCTTCATTCTGAGATTTTTCTCGAAAAAAAATGGTCAATTAGCAGTCGTATGATCCAGCAAACTTCAGAGGTAGTGTACAAAAGGGCGAAAACAATTTTTCGAACTTGAAACCAGTGTTGCTAGTTCTTTTTCTGCACAGTACATATTTTGGTGTTAAACAAAAGCTATCATAAAACTAGAGAAACAGAATTTACTGCATCCAGTAAATTCAAGTCTGTGTGAAAAGGGTTAAAGTATCAGGAATAAACTCTACAGAAAGAGAATTTATGGAGGCTTATCTTCTGGTGTAAAATATTTTTTAACAAATCAGAAATGGGTTTTTCGTTAACAGTATTTACAGATATTCATACAGGAATCAGAACAATTTTTATAAGAAACCAGAAAAGGCATGTATGTGACCAGCATTTAAAGGGTTCGATACACGAATCAGAAATGGACAATTTTGGCTCTGCCCACTAATTTGAGTGATGAAATACATTCATAAACTTTAGAAATTCATTAAGGAGTAAATGCATTTCCCAGTCTTTCTGAATAATATGCACTTGATGACCTCATTCAGGTGGACCATATATTGAATCTCCAGCAATGTTTAACTCAGTCGGTGTAGTCCCATGTCCACATCTACATTGAAGAATGAGCGCAACCCACTTTGAAATAATGGCTCCACCAACTTCAGATCTGTCATCTGACATTCAGATCGAACGGGTGAAAAAAACATAGATGAGTGCAAACTGGTTATTGTTAACCAGCATGCCAACATGCATAGAGATAGGACGGTCCGTATTTGAGTTGTCCCGCTGACAAAGGGTGCATAGACTCTATGTCGGAGATATTGTCATAAAAACCTTAAAAAACCCCAAGAGCTCATTTGAAAGCCTGCTCTTAAAAGAGCTTCTAGTGACCTAAACAAGGCATACATAAAACTAGAACTTCTCTAATAAATTAATTTTAAACAGTCATAGCACTAACACAGTTAACAGAACCTTCAACTATGTCAGTATTGCATCTTTTACCGGCATCCTGACAGTATTGTGATAGGTTTCAATACCAAATCTACAGTGTTGTTTTACAATTACATGTACACTGGAATTCTTCATTATCAAGTTGTTTGTTTTTATATTAACTTGGTTTGGGAATTAATTCTGTACAATGAGATTAAATAAATAGATCATGTTATTGTATTTGACAGTCACAGCTTTCTCCCCACTGCTTTTTGTGAAATTCTTTCATGGAGAAAATATTCCTACAGGAATCAGAACAATTTTTCTAAGAAACCCGAAAAGGCATATATGTGCACACCATTTATAGGGTTCGATCAAGGAATCAGAAATGGACATTACTGCCGCTACCATTTATTTGAATGATGGGATACATGTATAATCTTCAGAACTGCATTAATTGGTATAAAATGAAATTCCCAATAGGTCGAAAAAGTATGCATTTAATGATCTCTCTTGACCGCATAGAGGTGGACCACATTTTGAACCTCCAGCAAGTTTCAACTCATTTGGTGTAGGTACCATTACTATAGGTCATACTAAACCTGAAGTATGAGCATAAACTACTTTATAAATATTGGCTCCACCAACTCCAGATCTGCCATATTTGAAGATGATGGCAAATGTTCATATTAGCAAGGCAATGATGAAGTGCATGCATGGTACCTCTGGAAAATATATTGCAAGTAAAAAGGTTCAGTAATGTTGGAATGTAGACGTTGAAAGGCCTTGAAGACCTCCAAGAGCCTGTCTGAAGACTTATTGGCATTGTCAAAATACCGAGGTCCCATCTATATCCATGTGTGTTTAGAACAACACTGTGAGAATGGAAATGGTTTTCATTATTCTCAATGATTTTTTCGAAGAGAGGTGCACCATCGAAGTGCAGTACGCTTTAGTACACAGCGCCACCGTGCCCCCATATTAAGGTTTTCAGAGGGTTAAAATATTCGCTTTAAATATTCCATTTTAATCCTTTAACCCTTTACCCAGATGGTAGAGGTGCAGGCTGCAAGCCGAGAGGTCATCGGTTCGAATCCCACCTGCGGCAACCGCGTTGTGTCCTTGGGCAAGACACTTCACCACCATTGCCCACGTAGGGGCACGGTGACGCTGTGTACTAAGGCGTACTGTACGTCGATGGTGCACCTGTCTTCAACCAATGCTAACCCTGCTTGTGTGGAGTTGGTATGTTGGGGAGCTGACAGTTGCTCGCCGTTGCTCGGTGGTTCTCTTCGGGTACTCCGGCTTCCTCCACCCGTAAAACTGTCACGGTCATGATTAGCCATTGTGCAGAAATATGTGACCTTAAAACACCAATAAAAATTAAAAAAAACCTTTACCCAACGAATCGGCCGCATCCGCCCGCGTAATATGCAAATTGAGAAGTTGAAAAAATATTAGTTCCAACGAGGGGTCCCATGATATGGTTTTTGTTGAAATTGTTGTGGAAAATTTGAAAAAAATGATATTTGAAATAATAAATTTTGCTATCGTCTCCGTTGGGTAATGGGTTAAATGGGGGCGCAGTGGCTGAGTTGGCAGAGGTGCAGGCTGCAAGTCGAGCGGTCCTCACTCTGTCCTTGGGCAAGACACTTCACCCCATTGCCCCACGTGGGTGCATGGTGGCGATGTGTACTAAAGCGTACTGCGCATCGATGGTGCACCTGTATTCAACCAATGCTAACCCTGCTTGTGTGGAGTTAGTATGTGGGGAATCTGATAGTTGCTCGCTGTTGCCCGGAGGTCCTCCTCCCCAGGTACTCTGGCTTCCTCCGCCCGTAAAACTGTCCTGGTCATGGTAAACCACTGTGCAGAAATATGTGACATTAAACACCAATAAATAAAAAATCCTTTAAAAAATGAGCTCATTCCAATGAAGGGTCATAAGCTATGTTTTTCAAGCAAAAATGAAAAAGTAATTAAAACTGAATAGACATTTCTGTGTATAAAGCTGACCGGTTTTTGCCGTTATGTTGGCTAAAGGGTTAAGAATCCCTTAGTTTGGAAATCACACTGAAAAGGTGTCCCATTCCACATAGAATTAAATGTTTCAGAAAAGAGAGCAAAAAACATTCTGTAGCCATGAGTTATATTAAAGATATTTTCTTACTCACATCGAAGTATTAAGAGGGTTAAAATCAGACCATTCAAATATTCCATTTTATTACTTTGTAACTGTGATAGGTGTTTCGAGAAAGCCACACACCACTCCATCCCAAAACCTCTCAATCCTGAGTTATGATTGAGAATAAATAGATTTTTTTAAAAAATGCTTTGAAAAGTGAAGGTTTCTCTCTCTCTTCAATTACTGAGACTGAAGTTTTGTAACACGATACAACATAAATATACAGTGCTGTTCAATGTAACAAAGAATTCTATCTCAGCTTTCTCTCTGAAGATTTCTGTTTTAGATAATGGTTACTGCTTCAGCTAACTCATTTCCCAGTAAATGTTGTAAACATATTTTTAACATCTAGAGCCCGAAGGCCCCACATGCCTCCAAATCAT
Organism: Pictodentalium vernedei; assembly: GCA_031216915.1. Classification (NCBI taxonomy): domain Eukaryota; kingdom Metazoa; phylum Mollusca; class Scaphopoda; order Dentaliida; family Dentaliidae; genus Pictodentalium; species Pictodentalium vernedei. Next base: position 581,137,322 of record CM062295.1, read on the forward strand.
AGATGACCAAATACCAATGGCAGGCAGTCTATCAGTATACCAAAAACACTGAGATAGGATTGATTGTATTTGGGTTATCGTGTTGACAAACAGTGCACAGAAGACATTCTATGAATGTTATTAATTTATTGGGGTTTAACGACACTTCAACAGCTAGGCCCGCCTCGTGTCGTACAGTTTTTACGGATGGAGGAAACCAGAGAACACAGAGAACCACCAAACAACAACAACAAGCAACTGTCTGGATCCCCAACATGCTAACTCCACACAAGCAGGGTTAGTGCAAGTGTATCATCGGCATGCAGTATGTCTTAGTACACAACATCACTATGCCATTATGTGGGCAATGGGGGTGAAGTGTTTTTGCCTAAAGACACAAGGCAGTTGCCGCAGATAGGATTCGAACTGAGAACCTCTCGGCTTGTAGCCTGCACCTCTAAGTGCTTAGCCACCGTGCCCCTCTATGAATGTAATGGGAATACTTTAGAGGCTTATTTTGGGGATAAAACAGTTTTAAAGAAATAAGAAATAGGTTTTCAATGACAGTATTTATAGATATTCATTCAAAAATCAGTTAATTTTTTCCAAGAAACCAGATAAGGTATATATCTTCACAGTATTCAAAGGGACCAATCAAGGGAATGCACAAGGAGGTTCAAAAATATGATTTCCAGCAATTCTGGTAATAGCCCTCGTGACTCCTGTTCGACCTTGGCCCAAATTTTGAATCTCCATCGAGTGTCGACTCGTTTGGTATTGGTCCCAGGTCCATACATCATACCATGCTTGAACTATGAGCATGACCCACTTTCACAAATTTTGGCCACACCAACTTTTTATGTAAAAATGGATGTATGGACTTCAGGAATGCTTTAGAGAGTCAGAAAATGTGGTTTCCAGCAATTCTGAACTAGATGGTGCCATTTGTGTGCGAAGCACACTATAGTATATCCCCGCATTTGCACTTTCCTTTTTGGTTAGTGCAGGATACAGACTTGGATAAAAAGGCTTCACGCATGTGTGTGATTTAAAATGATAAAACAGTATTTAATTTCCTTCTGAAGACTCACATGTGAAACTACTTCAATATTTCAAACAAGATACTTCACCCAACATGATGTATAAAGGGTAGTGTTCTGATCACATCATTGTCACATGATTGAAAAACCACTTGGACCCAAATCAAAATTCCAAAACCTTCATGCACATCTACAGATGCTATCTGAACATGTTAGCATGGTTTAAACATTTCGAATTCAATACCCTAAGAACCTTTGAGCGGACAAAGATTTTGTAAGGATAAAAGTGGTACCACTGGAACCACTTGGACCCAAATCAAAATTCCGAAACCTTCATGCACATCTACAGATGCTATCTGAACATGTTAACATGGTTTAAACGTTTCGAATTCAATACCCTAAGAACCTTTGAGCGGACAAAGATTTTCTAAGGATAAAAGTGGTTGCACTGGAACCACCTGGAACAAAATCAAAATTCCGAAACCTTCATGCACATCTACAAATGCTATCTGAACATGTTAGCATGGTTTAAATGTTTCGAATTCAATACCCTAAGAGCCTTTGAGCGGACAAAGATTTTCTGAGGGTAAAAGTGGTTCCACTGGAACCACTTGGACCCAAATCAAAATTCCGAAACCTTCATGCACATCTACAGATGCTATCTGAACATGTTAACATGGTTTAAAAGTTTCGAATTCAATACCCTAAGAGCCTTTGAGCGGACAAAGATTTTGTAAGGATAAAAGTGGTTCCACTGGAACCACTTGGACCCAAATCAAAATTCCGAAACCTTCATGCACATCTACAGATGCTATCTGAACATGTTAACATGGTTTAAACGTATCGAATTCAATACCCTAAGAACCTTTGAGCGGACAAAGATTTTCTAAGGATAAAAATGGGTCCACTGGAACCAAATCAAAATCCCGAAACCTTCATGCACATGTACTGGTGATACCTGAACACATTAGCATAGTTTAAACATTAATGCAAGTGAATGTAACACCGGACGGACGTACGGACGGACGGACGGACGGACGTACGTACGGACGGAGATAACGACAATATCCCCAACAATACCCTAAGATGCTATCTGAACATGTTAACATGGTTTAAATGTTTCAAATTGAATACCCTATGAGCCTTTTAGCGGACAAAGATTTTCTGAGGGTAAAAGTGTTTCCACTGGAACCACTTGGACCCAAATCAAAATTCCAAAACCTTCATGCACATCTACAGATGCTATCTGAACATGTTAACATGGTTTAAATGTTTCAAATTCAATACCCTACGAGCCTTTGAGTCGACAAAGATTTTCTAAGGATAAAAGTGGTTCCACTGGAACCACCTGGAACCAAATCAAAATTCTGAAACCTTCATGCACATCTACAGATGCTATCTGAACATGTTAACATGGTTTAAACGTTTCGAATTCAATACCCTAAAAGCCTTTGAGCGGACAAAGATTTTCTGAGGGTAAAAGTGGTTCCACTGGAACCACTTGGACCCAAATCAAAATTGTGAAACCCTCATGCACATCTACAGATGCTATCTGAACATGTTAACATGGTTTAAACGTTTCGAATTTAATACCCTAAGAGCCTTTGAGCGGACAAAGATTTTCTAAGGATAAAAGTGGTTCCACTGGAACCACTTGGACCCAAATCAAAATTCCGAAACCTTCATGCACATCTACAGATGCTATCTGAACATGTTAACATGGTTTAAACGTTTCGAATTCAATACCCTAAGAACCTTTGAGCGGACAAAGATTTTCTAAGGATAAAAGTGGTTCCACTGGAACCACTTGGACCCAAATCAAAATTCCGAAACCTTCATGCACATCTACAGATGCTATCTGAACATGTTAACATGGTTTAAACGTTTCGAATTCAATACCCTAAGAACCTTTGAGCGGACAAAGATTTTCTAAGGATAAAAGTGGTTCCACTGGAACCACCTGGAACCAAATCAAAATTCCGAAACATTCATGCATATCTACAGATGCTCTCTGAACATGTTAACATGGTTTAAACGTTTCGAATTCAATACCCTAAGAGCCTTTGAGCGGACAAAGACTTTCTAAGGATAAAAGTGGTTCCACTGGAACCACTTGGACCCAAATCAAAATTCCGAAACCTTCATGCACATCTACAGATGCTATCTGAACATGTTAACATGGTTTAAACGTTTCGAATTCAATACCCTAAGAACCTTTGAGCGGACAAAGATTTTCTAAGGATAAAAGTGGTTCCACTGGAACCACCTGGAACCAAATCAAAATTCCGAAACCTTCATGCACATCTACAGATGCTCTCTGAACATGTTAACATGGTTTAAACGTTTCGAATTCAATACCCTAAGAGCCTTTGAGCGGACAAAGACTTTCTAAGGATAAAAGTGGTTCCACTGGAACCACTTGGACCCAAATCAAAATTCCAAAACCTTCATGCACATCTACAGATGCTATCTGAACATGTTAACATGGTTTAAACGTTTCAAATTCAATACCCTACGAGCCTTTGTGTGGACAAAGATTTTCTAAGGATAAAAGTGGTTCCACTGGAACCACCTGGAACCAAATAAAAATTCCAAAACCTTCATGCACATCTACAGATGCTATCTGAACATGTTAACATGGTTTAAACATTTCGAATTCAATACCCTAAGAGTGGTTCCACTGGAACCACTTGGACCCAAATCAAAATTCCGAAACCTTCATGCACATCTACAGATGCTATCTGAACATGTTAACATGGTTTAAACGTTTCGAATTCAATACCCTAAGAACCTTTGAGCGGACAAAGATTTTCTAAGGATAAAAGTGGTTCCACTGGAACCACCTGGAACAAAATCAAAATTCCGAAACCTTCATGCACATCTACAGATGCTATCTGAACATGTTAACATGGTTTAAAAGTTTCGAATTCAATACCCTAAGAGCCTTTGAGCGGACAAAGATTTTCTAAGGATAAAAGTGGTTCCACTGGAACCACTTGGACCCAAATCAAAATTCCGAAACCTTCATGCACATCTACAGATGCTATCTGAACATGTTAACATGGTTTAAACGTATCGAATTCAATACCCTAAGAACCTTTGAGCGGACAAAGATTTTCTAAGGATAAAAATGGTTCCACTGGAACCACTTGGAACCAAATCAAAATCATCCCGAAACCTTCATGCACATGTACTGGTGATACCTGAACACATTAGCATAGTTTAAACATTAATGCAAGTGAATGTAACACCGGACGGACGTACGGACGGACGGACGGACGGACGTACGTACGGACGGAGATAACGACAATATCCCCAACAATACCCTAAGATGCTATCTGAACATGTTAACATGGTTTAAATGTTTCAAATTGAATACCCTATGAGCCTTTTAGCGGACAAAGATTTTCTGAGGGTAAAAGTGTTTCCACTGGAACCACTTGGACCCAAATCAAAATTCCAAAACCTTCATGCACATCTACAGATGCTATCTGAACATGTTAACATGGTTTAAATGTTTCAAATTCAATACCCTACGAGCCTTTGAGTCGACAAAGATTTTCTAAGGATAAAAGTGGTTCCACTGGAACCACCTGGAACCAAATCAAAATTCTGAAACCTTCATGCACATCTACAGATGCTATCTGAACATGTTAACATGGTTTAAACGTTTCGAATTCAATACCCTAAAAGCCTTTGAGCGGACAAAGATTTTCTGAGGGTAAAAGTGGTTCCACTGGAACCACTTGGACCCAAATCAAAATTGTGAAACCCTCATGCACATCTACAGATGCTATCTGAACATGTTAACATGGTTTAAACGTTTCGAATTTAATACCCTAAGAGCCTTTGAGCGGACAAAGATTTTCTAAGGATAAAAGTGGTTCCACTGGAACCACTTGGACCCAAATCAAAATTCCGAAACCTTCATGCACATCTACAGATGCTATCTGAACATGTTAACATGGTTTAAACGTTTCGAATTCAATACCCTAAGAACCTTTGAGCGGACAAAGATTTTCTAAGGATAAAAGTGGTTCCACTGGAACCACTTGGACCCAAATCAAAATTCCGAAACCTTCATGCACATCTACAGATGCTATCTGAACATGTTAACATGGTTTAAACGTTTCGAATTCAATACCCTAAGAACCTTTGAGCGGACAAAGATTTTCTAAGGATAAAAGTGGTTCCACTGGAACCACCTGGAACCAAATCAAAATTCCGAAACCTTCATGCATATCTACAGATGCTCTCTGAACATGTTAACATGGTTTAAACGTTTCGAATTCAATACCCTAAGAGCCTTTGAGCGGACAAAGACTTTCTAAGGATAAAAGTGGTTCCACTGGAACCACTTGGACCCAAATCAAAATTCCGAAACCTTCATGCACATCTACAGATGCTATCTGAACATGTTAACATGGTTTAAACGTTTCGAATTCAATACCCTAAGAACCTTTGAGCGGACAAAGATTTTCTAAGGATAAAAGTGGTTCCACTGGAACCACCTGGAACCAAATCAAAATTCCGAAACCTTCATGCACATCTACAGATGCTCTCTGAACATGTTAACATGGTTTAAACGTTTCGAATTCAATACCCTAAGAGCCTTTGAGCGGACAAAGACTTTCTAAGGATAAAAGTGGTTCCACTGGAACAACTTGGACCCAAATCAAAATTCCAAAACCTTCATGCACATCTACAGATGCTATCTGAACATGTTAACATGGTTTAAACGTTTCAAATTCAATACCCTACGAGCCTTTGTGTGGACAAAGATTTTCTAAGGATAAAAGTGGTTCCACTGGAACCACCTGGAACCAAATAAAAATTCCGAAACCTTCATGCACATCTACAGATGCTATCTGAACATGTTAACATGGTTTAAACATTTCGAATTCAATACCCTAAGAGCCTTTGAGCGGACAAAGATTTTGTAAGGATAAAAGTGGTTCCACTGGAACCACTTGGACCCAAATCAAAATTCCGAAACCTTCATGCACATCTACAGATGCTATCTGAACATGTTAACATGGTTTAAACGTTTCGAATTCAATACCCTAAGAACCTTTGAGCGGACAAAGATTTTCTAAGGATAAAAGTGGTTCCACTGGAACCACCTGGAACAAAATCAAAATTCCGAAACCTTCATGCACATCTACAGATGCTATCTGAACATGTTAACATGGTTTAAATGTTTCGAATTCAATACCCTAAGAGCCTTTGAGCGGACAAAGATTTTCTGAGGATAAAAGTGGTTCCACTGGAACCACTTGGACCCAAATCAAAATTCCGAAACCTTCATGCACATCTACAGATGCTATCTGAACATGTTAACATGGTTTAAATGTTTCGAATTCAATACCCTAAGAGCCTTTGAGCGGACAAAGATTTTCTAAGGATAAAAGTGGTTCCTCTGGAACCACTTGGACCCAAATCAAAATTCCAAAACCTTCATGCACATCTACAGATGCTATCTGAACATGTTAACATGGTTTAAACGTATCGAATTCAATACCCTAAGAACCTTTGAGCAGACAAAGATTTTCTAAGGATAAAAATGGTTCCACTGGAACCACTTGGAACCAAATCAAAATCCCGAAACCTTCATGCACATGTACTGGTGATACCTGAACACATTAGCATAGTTTAAACATTAATGCAAGTGAATGTAACACCGGACGGACGTACGGACGGAGATAATGACAATATCCCCGGCGAAAGCGGGGATAAAAAATGCACTCAATAACCACAAGTGACCTCCGTAACCTTGACCCACATTTTTTAACCTCCATCAAGTGTCAACTTATTTAGTGTTGGCTCCAGGTCCATGCATCACACCATGCTTGAGATATGAGCGTGACCCACTTTCAAAAAGTTTGGCCACGCCCACTTTTTTCATGAAAAAATGCACATATGAATTTTGGGGAAGCATTTGGAGGTCAAAAAATGTGATTTCCAGCAATTATGAAAAATGCACTCATTGACCCCTGAGTGACCTCGGTGACTTTGACCCATATTTTGAATCTCCATCGAGTGTCGACTCATTTGGTGTTGGTTCCAGGTCCATACGTCATACCATGCTTGAGATATGAGCGTGACCCACTTTCAAAAATTTTGGCCACGCCCACTTTTTTACGTCAAAATGCATGTGTGTATGTCAGGAAAGCTTTAGGGTGTCAAAAAATGTAATTTCTAGCAATTATAAAAAATGCACTTAATGACCTCTAGGTGACCTCCATGACCTTGACCCATATTCTGAATCTCCATCGAGTGTCGACTCATTTGGGGTTGATCCCAGGTCCATACGCCATACCATGCTTGGGATATGAGCGTGACCCACTTTCAAAAATTTTGGCCACGCCCACTTTTTTTACTTCAAAATACATGTGTGTATATCAGGAATGCTTTAGGGGGTCAAAAAATGTGATTTCTAGCAATTATGAAAAATGCACTTAATGACCCCAAGTGACCTCCGTGACCTTGACCCATATTTTGAATCTCCATCGAGCGTCGACTCATTTGGTGTTGGTCCCAGGTCCATACGTCATACCATGCTTGAGATATGAGCGTGACCCACTTTCAAAAATTTTGGCCACGCCCACTTTTTTCACGTCAAAATGCATGTGTGTATGTCAGGAATGCTTTAGGGGGTCAAAAATGTGATTTCTAGCAATTATGAAAAATGCACTTTATGACGCCTAGGTGACCTTGACCCATATTTTGAATCTCCATCGAGTGTCGACTCATTTGGTGTTGGTCCCAGGTCCATACGTCATACCATGCTTGAGATATGAGCGTGACCCACTTTCAAAAATTTTGGCCACGCCCACTTTTTTGACGTCAAAATGCATGTGTGTATGTCATGAATGTTTTAGGGGGTCAAAAAATGTGATTTCTAGCAATTATGAAAAATGCACTTAATGACCCCCTAGGTGACCTCCGTAACCTTGACCCATATTTTGAATCTCCATCGAGTGTCGACTCATTTGGTGTTGGTCCCAGGTCCATACGTCATACCATGCTTGAGATATGAGCGTGACCCACTTTCAAAAATTTTGGCCACGCCCACTTTTTTTACGTCAAAATGCATGTGCGTATGTCAGGAATGCTTTAGGGGGTCAAAAAATGTGATTTCTAGCAATTATGAAAAATGCACTTTATGACCCCTAGGTGACCTCCGTGACCTTGACCCATATTTTGAATCTCCATCGAGTGTCGACTCATTTGGTGTTGGTCCCAGGTCCATACGTCATACCATGCTTGAGATATGTGCGTGACCTACTTTCAAAAATTTTGGCCACGCCCACTTTTTTTACGTCAAAATGCATGTGTGTACGTCAGGAATACTTTAGGGGGTCAAAAAAATGTGATTTCCAGCAATTCTGAAAAATGCACTCAATGACCCCTAGATGACCTCCGTGACCTTGACCCATATTTTGAACCTCCATCGAATGTCGATTCATTTGGTGTTAGTCCCAGGTCTGTAGGTCATACCACGTCTGAGATATGGGCATGACCCACTTTCAAAACACCCATACAGACACCCCTGATACCCCAGGAATCTGAAAAACATAGGTGGCCGAGAACTTGTGGCTGTCTATCAGCATGCCAAAAATCAACGAGATAGGACAATTCGTTTTCGAGTTATCTTGCAGACAAAAAAGTGATGAGAAGACAGAAGACAGGAGAAGAAGAAGAAGAAAAAGAAGAAGAAGAAGAAGAAAAAAAAGAAAAAAAAGAAAAAAAAGAAAAGAAAAAGAAACCGTGCAAAAACAATAGTCTGTGTGTTTCACACAGACTAAAAAGAAGAAAAAAAAAGAGAAAGAAACCGTGCAAAAACAATAGTCTGTGTGTTTCACACAGACTAATAACTCCCCTCTCTACTTTCAGATATTCGTTTTTCAAATATTATTTGTTTCAGGAGCGGATTCACCTTCACTTATTTGGGGCCAAAACCCAAGAAATTTTATACAGAAATTAGCTATGTAATGTATCACCCCGTGCATCGCTCATTTTTTTCAATCGTTCGTCTACTGAAAATAGTGAGTCATCCATATATACAACCATTCTCCAATCTTTATTCCCTTTTCATTTGGGAAACGCGTAAGAGTTTCAGCGACTTTGTGTTGTGCACTGCAATGATAGGGCTTGTAGTTGTACGAGGGTATGACGTTTACATTTTATATCAAATGTTCCATAATAAGTAAAAGATTATCTCTTATTTATCTGGGACAAGTTCATTTCGGAATGTATAAACAATTATGAATAAAAGAGCAATACTCGGATCACTAAATTTCAGGCTGCGATTTGTCTTGAATGTGAGAGATTATCTGCATTCGGGAGCTCATTCTATTCAAACTGTGAAATGGTTGTTATTTCTCCACCAGGATTTTAACCTCTTATCCAGAAAAATGAACCTAGATAGAAATTGAAAAATATAGTATAAAGGGAGGAGGTGTTTACATTTGTCTTTTTTCAGTGTAGAATCCTCTCAAAAGAACTTGTCCAGAGTATTTCACCTCGACCAGCTCTGTGTTAGGGAAGATAATGATCACAGTTATAGGTATCGCGGAACTAAATATTTGGTTTAGAGTGATCTGCCTTGAAATGTTGCACTCGGATAATGCATCATAGTCTAAAATAAGTCTTCTCGAAAAAACATATTGCTTGAGAAAACTGTTAAAGCATTTTATTAGATTTTTACATCAATATTGAATATTCCACAAGAAAAAAGAGATTTTCTAAGTAATTTCTGGGTCTAAAAAATCAGTTAACCCTTTACCCAACGCAGACAATATCAAAATTTATTATTTTAAATATCATTTTTTGAAATTTTTCAAAAACTTTCAACAAAACCATATCATGTGGCCCCTCGTTGGAACGAGGTCGACGGGCTCCTTCCAACGAGGGGTCACATGATATAGTTTTGTTGAAATGTTTTGAAAAATAATATTTTTTCAACTGCTGAATTTGCATATTACGCGGGCGGATGTTCCGATTCGTTGGGTAAAGGGTTAACTATTTGTGTATTTTTGTTGGGAATTCCCAGAAAAAGACTCAGTTCAAAGACGGTACTTCACTTCCAGGTGCATTGTTTCTGTTATTTGTTGCATGACCCCCCGTTTTCTGGCCAGAGAAAGTTGTGTGAAGGTCTGTACTTTATGTAGGTATTTAAATATTTAATTTTAGGTGATGCGATCATATTTGTTTCCACATAAGTGTTATAATGGTCGCCTATGGGAAAATATTTAGTTCTGTGATACCTATTGTCGATTCTCGAAACATTCCTTCAGAGCGTCTTTTGCAGAACTTTTCGCTCGGACATTTTTAGCTAAAACAAACAATATGTCGGGAATCTGGGCTTTTTCAAACGTAAAACATACATTTACGTAGAGAGCTACACTCAAACTATCAAAAATGAAAATAAATATTAAAAAAATAATCTTTCATCAAAACATGTCAATCTTTCATTTTCTTTAGTTAACACCAATATATCATTTATGACATTCCATTAATGTGGCGAACAGAAAGAGAGAAACAACTTCTGTCATTGAATAACCAAATCAACAAAAGGAGTATCAAATGTATTCTAAAAACAGAGAAATCTGAGGCTATTTTCACAGCAACATCCTATATTGAAAATATCCACCCGGGTGTCAAATAATAAGCAATAAACGAGAGCATAACCTCACAACTGTTATTCTTATAACGATCGCAGATTACATCACTTAATTTGCGTGTATCTCTCTTCATCTGCGTCCGGTGTCAGCCAAGATAGTCACTGTCCTAATGGACGCCTCTCAAACATGGTCCCACATAGACATTTTTCTAATAGACGGAATCCAGATGGACATTTCTCTAGATAGATGGATCCCACATGGGCGCTTCCCACATAGTCGGGCCCCAGATGGACGCTTTCCAGATAGATGGATGCCACGTGGATGCTGCCCAGATAGACACCATACAATACAAACGCGTTCCAATTAGATGCCACATAATCTAGCTGCTCCGGATGCGCGGTGCCGTCGCGGTAACCGGTTCTCGTCAAATCACTGAAGTTAAGCAACGTCGAGCGCGGTCAGTAGTTGGATGGGTGACCATTTCAGCGACTGATTTGTGCTCCCGCGTTGTGTCCTTGGGCAACGCACTTAACCCCGATTGCCTACATGGTGGTACGATGACGTTGTGTACTAAGTCGTGCTGCACGTTGACGGTGCGCATGTCTTCAACCAATCTAACCCTTCTGTGCCACGGTGCAGAGTTCAGAGTTACGACGTTGGAGAGCTGACAGCTGCTCGTCGTTGTTCGATGGTTCTCTCCGGGTACTCCGGCTTCCTCCACCCCTAAAACTGTCACCAACATGATATGACCCTGGCTGTTAAAGTGTCGTTAAACCCTAATAAATAAATAAATCCAGATGCTTCATGATAAGCGCTCTTCTCAATTGATATTTGTTTTAAATGAATTTTTCATCATTTCAAGGTGATGTCGTGTGCTTCAAGTTACTATATAAGTTTAGTTTAGTATCGGCCCCACCCAACCCCACCCCACCCCACCCCACTGAAACACACTTTTCACACCTGATGGAGTTTGGTTCTTCAGTACTTTCTCCTCGTGTGGTCTTCCATCACTCATACTTGACCATATTGGCCAAGTCGCGAAATTACACATCACTCACAGAGAAAGGAGAAAAGGATTAATGTGTGTTATTTCCACCTCTCAGGGATGAAATAGTAAAACGTACTCAAGTTGTTGGGCTGGCACAACCGATTTACCAGGCACAGAGTTAAAGGGCATTGCAATATAACTAAGGCATGGCATTATATAAGCTTATAGAGTTAAGCCCCCCCACCCCTCCCCCACCCCCCCCCCCCCCCCCCCCACACACACACGCGCGTTTCAGTTCTCCTAATGGATTAGAATTCTTCTGTACAAAAAAAATCAAACATAACTTTTATGGTTCACTAAATATATATAAAATGAATAATGTTGTTATAATGACGTGAAAAGAAAAAAGAGAAAGTGATCCATCCAACTGGGAAGCATTTGTTGAGAACGTCCATTTTCAGAAACGTCAGTTTGGTCTGGAGTACCTGACGTTTATCTGCTTAATGGGAATCGTCCATCTGGGACCCGTGTACCTGGGAAAGGTTCATCTACATGTAAGCGCCACATCTGGGAAGCATCCATCCGAACAGCTTCTACCTTGGATCGAATCCTATGTTCTCGTCTCTCGCTCAATTTCATGTAATTATTATTATCAGTTCGTAACTCTCTCTGAGCGCCTGTAAGTGTTTTTTTAACACCATAATCTGTGATTAATTGGTCGTCTTTTAGTATTGTGCGAGAAGATGACAGTCGCTTTTTTATCATAGATTAATGATTTTCTGCCATAGAATGGGTCAAACACTCCAATCATCCCAATTCTTTCTACAAACTTTATAACGTCAATGTCTGCCTATCCGCGATTCTGTTTTTCTGTTTTTCTGTTTCACTTTACTTTTTCAATAATCGTCTTCAGTTGTAATTTTTAGCCTTTTAATGTTCTTTAGGAATTCCCTGTGTTAATTCTGGACAGCGCCTCCATCCCGAGTAACGTAAATGATAGGCAAAACCATCAAGTATTCAGCGATTCAGTATAAGTTGTAATAATTAACTGTAATCTGAAGACTCCTTCTGTCGTTTTTTCACCAGAACTAATGATCGGTATTGATGTAGGTGATAAATGTATTCCCTGCTCAAGAGTCCAGTTTTGACAATCAGAGAGGGGGGGGGGGGGGGGGTCGAAATCACACACAAACAGGAGAAGAGATCACAAGTGCAGTCAAGTATTAGTTCAGTTACTGGACTAGAACTAGTAGAGCACAATTGGAAAATTGTGGAGAAGAGATCACAAGTGCAGTCAAGTATTAGTTCAGTTTCTGGACTAGAACTAGCAGAGAACATTGGAAAATAGCAGAAAGGATTAGAGCTTCCAGTTTGTTCAATGCAAAATGGCGTATCTTCACAACTGAATCAGCTTTGCAGCGAGTCGGCTTATGTTCCATGTCTTCCTCTTCTGTGTTACATGATTGACAGAGCGCCGATATATTCATAGTGTAGGTTGCAATATGAGACTATAAAACATATGTATCTGCGAGAAGTCTTGCTTTGATGACCGCTCTTCTTATATCTTAGTGGTTACTCCTCACAGATGTTCAGATGTGATGAGGATTTCCTATTTTAAAGGCTTCTGGGTTCAGAAATTTCAGTGATGGTTTGTTCGCTATCTCATCATTCACTTTGTGATTAACCAGTGACTTCCATTCCTTTTTAATCAAAAGAGAACTGGAACTTCAAATACTGATGGCAGATCATATTTCCATAGTTGATTTCTGATTTTAACCAACTTTCTGAATTGATGGATTTCAGTGATAGCTGTCTTTTAGCAATTTCTTTCTCTGTGCAGCCCTGCCTTGCAATTTGTCTCAGGAGATTAAGTATTTATTTGCAAATATGCACTTCTATAGGTGGAAGACCAAGGAGTGCATAAACTTCACAAGAAGAAGTTCTAGTAGGAAATGAGTGAAGTTGCTTTTGCGTCTTTCTTTGGACATTCCAGATTTTCTAATCCTTCTTTTGTGAAGTGGGTGACCGCCATTTTCAGAAACAGTCTGGGCAAAACAAAACTTTTCCAAAGATGTGCCGATACATGTGGTATTAGACCATTTTCTTCCATAGAGGCCAGCACCCGTCAGTCCATACAGAGTTCTTCTTCCCTTTCGTACCCTCTCTTCCACATCAAAATGTCTGTAACTATTTCTTGTTATTCCAACATGCATAACAGATTCAGTTGTTTCAATTTCCCGATCTTCAAATGTATATTGGTGTGGTTGCTGTGTGGCTTTTTCTCTTGCAGGAAGATAAGATATAACTGCACTTTTGTTTGGATTGATGTGGTATCTCTCTTTGTGAGAGTAATCTTCCGCCTCGTGTATCATCATTTCGTGTAGTTCCAATGGGGTGTTGCTCAGTAAGGCAATATCATCAGCACATGTGACATGAGCAACGCTAAGGTGTCCAGTTTTTGCCCCACTACACTTCTCTTCTAGCCTTTCAGTAGTGTATTATTGAATCTTTTATAATGTGGCCCTGAAAGGTCACCTCCGTACTGTACTCCTTGGTTCATGCAGATTTGTGAGGATAGTTGCCTCTTCCATTTCACTTTGGATCTCATGCGTACAAATGGTCTACCATAAACAAGTCATCTCCTTTTATACCAACTAAGAACAGCTTTCTCAGTAACATATTGTGTTGGACTACGTCAACTGCTTTCTGTGCATCCTGTGTAGCAAGATGAAGACCAGTCGTGTTTTCGTTTACCTCGGTGATTGAGTCAGATACGATAAGAGTTGCACTCACAGATGGAGGGCCTGCCACGAAGCCCTTCTGTAATCTTGACTGCGATTCCTGCAGGAAGGCTACTGTTATCCCTCTGCAATTAGTTGTAAAATTTATTTCTTGTTTCTTCTGTATTTGGTGTAATCACTCCCAGTTTCATGTTGTCTGGAGATCTTCTTTGCTTAAGACAATTATTAACGAATTTGGTTATCTACTGGATAACTGGCTGTCTATCCATCTTCGGATGTTCAACTTCTTTTTCCACTACATCTGGAGCTTTACCATCATTTAGATTTTATATTATATTGGCAATTGTTTTTTACAGACACTTCTTGTACTGGGTAGAATTGGTTCATCTGCTATTTTCTTGATCTGTGAGACCTCCACCTAAGCACATACTGGAACATGGTCAGGTAAGGTTCTCTTTCAACATTTATGTACTGTTGCAGATGTGAATCTGTGAATATTTGTGAACAGTCTCTCTCATTACAGTGGAAGAATGTTGGTCGAGAAGAATGGTATGTCTTCAGCTTTATATTTTCAGCAAACTTTTTGAATGTAATACCTCGTTGTACCTTATTTCTCACGGGGGGGGGGGGGGGGGTGGGGGGAGGAGGGGGGCAGGCATTCCAGTCACTGCAGGGAACTACTTGGTGTGATGATCTGTACGTATCTGTAATTGCTTCAACCTGGCAGAGTGTATTCTTGAATTCTCGTTCATTTTCGGTTGCCCCTCGTGAGGGCATACATACCTTGCTGATGCAAATAGGTTTATTAGTATTATCAAGATCCACAACAATTATGTTGTCTGAACCTCATCACGTAATAGCTTCGATGCAGAGAATCGACTCTTTGTGATAACTATTGCAACCCCTTCGTGTCTGTTTGGTATGTGTGTAGGCTCCAGTAGATTGTTGTCATCAATGGATTTGCTGAATGAATGGAATTGTTCGTCAAAATTTGCTAAAAACAGGAGCTCAAAATTAAACAGTCAGTGCTGTTATAGACATACCACATCATTCTTCTTAAGGATATCAGTGAGGTACAACTTATTGTTTGAATGTTTTTGATGTTAAATGATGAAGTGTTAATGATTGATGAGCTGATGATAGAAGACAATGAATCTTTGTTTATATCCATACACCCACTGAGGCCCGGCCCGCAGACAAACGGCTGGTAACATTGATTCTTTTGGTCGTCTGTTGTAGATGATATGCATTCATGTTTCAAGTTGATGCTAGGTGCAATCCTTTCAGCTTTTGTGCAGTTCTGATGTTCAGTGCATAAAACATGTACACGTTGTGGTACCTGTGAATGCATTACAATTTCTGTGCATCTTTTATATTTTTGAGGTCTTTTCTCAAGTAGGTGACAGTGATTGGCAGAATCGTCCTTGCTACTACTGTTACAGATTTTTTAAGGTTCTTCATTGAGATTATTTTGGTCTGCTATAATAATAACAACACTTTGGCCAGCCGCTGCTTTGTCTCGGTTCTCGGTCGAGAAGGCCTTACTTAGTTACCCCTGTACTCCCAACTGCCTCCCTATTCCCACGCTTCTCCTCTACTCCCAACACTCGGAGACGAACTGCTTGATGACATCCCTTGCCCCATTCTTCCCAATCTCTCCGATTAGCATATTAACCCTCTCCTTTTGAGTCTCCCCCTAACCACTTGGCCTTCATTCTCCCACCCCACTTCCCCATTATACTCCCAGTGAATCTTATTCTGTTAGACTGGTACTTTGGGAATTCTAGAAGAAAGTGTTCCAGGGTCTCCACTATGCCCAAATTACACATCTGGCACTCTTTTTCCCAATTTTTCCCCTCAGCTCCAGGGATCGCGACCTCAGCTTGAACAACGGTGCCCCCCCCCCCCCCCCCCAAAGGATCAATCAAGGTACTCTTCAAGACCTGGCTTCTCTTTATCACGCAGGCCACCCAAAGACTTCTTTGATTTGACCCCCTCTCGCCAATTACGGTTACAATCTTCCATGAACCTTTCTCTGACGACTTTTTTTTACCCTGGTTTACCCCAACGTCCAGGTCCGAGATCTCCAATGAGTAGTTCTCTACTAGCTCCCTCACTTGGACCATCCACCCCGTTTTGATAATTTAGTTGAAAATTCTCAGGAACATTACTTTACACCATCGGCTGTCGGGGAGATTTACCAAATAATTAAGATAATCGAGTTTCAACAGGTCTATCCTGTCCTTGATCCTCATCCACCCAAGCTCACCCCTGATTGCTTCTAGCGCTGCGGCATTACTTGACCCCGTTATCCATCGGCCTGCATCGTTCTGTAGGATTTCCAAGCTCTTTACGGCCGTCTGGTTTAGGGGTACCACTTCCGTAGCGTATGTTATACTTGGCAGACCCACCATTTCCCGAATGGTTTTCCCCGCGAAAGCCTTATTGAAACTGTTTCTCCCTATAAGTTTCATTTGGTTAAGGATTCGCTTCCCCTTCAGAATCAATTTATTTGTGTGGTTCCGGTAGATGCCTCTTCCTGTAATGTTTATATTTACCCCCAAATACTCGTAATCACCTGTCTCTCCCACACTGAGAAGTTTGCTGCTCCCTTCCGGAATGCAGAACTCACCCACTCTCCACCTTCGAGTGGGGTTCACTTTGCGGCCCACAGGTATAACTTTGCTCTTACTTTCTTTAAGTTCGAGTCTCCATTTGCTCCCATATTTCCCAACAATTCCCAGCATTTTCGTTAGCCCCTCTTCGCTTTCTGACACTAGCACCATATCGTCTGCAAAAAATCGCCCTGAAATCTTCCCCAACTGTTACCCCCTCGTGAATTTTTTTTTTTCTCTCGGTGGTTTTAAAGGTTTTAAAAAGGGTTTAAAAAGGGTTTTAAAGTGGTCAAAATTATTTTTAGTATGTGGTAACTGGTCTTAAACATGTATATATAAACTGTACATAACATTTTAGAAGAATAGAACCATTTTATGTGTGTGGCAGGACTTTGATTTTAGTGGCGTGTTTGCTACCTCGAAAACAGGAAACGTCAAAACTGTCCCAAAATTATTCCACACAACTGGTGAGAAAGCATACGTTGACACATGATGGTGTTCTCACCGAAGAAAACCTTGGTACCAACAAGAAGAAGACCCAGCGCCCCATCATCCACCAACTCATCTGTCCGGCTGAGATCTGTGAAATCATTTATGTTGAACTTTGATAAATCAATTGAAAAACTTATCACTGCAGCCAAACGCAAACCTGGTGTACAGTACTCAACAACAGGTGGAGGAGTAGTAGGAACGGCTGATGCAGTCTCCTTTGAATTGATAAAGCAAGCAGCAATATACCATTTCGAAAATTACTCTACTGAAGACGGCTGTGCCAAGATTATCAATGACACCGATAAAAACAAAATAGACGTTGTAGTAATTGTACGAATAACATCAAAAAACAAACCGAAATACACATTAAATATGTACCCCACCCGTTGCCGATTTCTTGTCAATGGCCCAGATTGTAATAAATTTCTGGAAAACGATTTACCGAAAATACATGACTTGTTAGAAAAAGTAACAACACCCAACGTCAAACAACTTGACATGGAACAGCTAAACAATATATTACAGCAACAACTAACAAATGTCCAGGCACAACGAAGTAGCAGAAAATCAACAAAGCAAGTGCTAGAAATCGAAAATATTAGATGCCGAAAATGTGATCGTAACGTACAGAGCCGGGGTGTGGTGTGTAATCAATGTAAACGTTGGGTTCACTACAATTGTGAGAAGTTGACTAACAAGGAAATTGCAGTAGCCGAAAAGGATAACTCAACATATTCCTGCAAATCTTGTATGAACGAATTAGCAGCTATTCCTCAAAATAAACAACAATCTCACAGTAGTTCAACAAATAAATTAATGCTTCCATCTCTGGTTCTTACTAACTCCACAGCTGCTACCTTAATGTCTGAAGAAGACGATGCCTCAAAAATAGCTTTATGTTGTGACACATGCAGTGACGCAGTATCTGATACAGGTTGTAACATCTGTGTACAATGTGGTTCAATATTCCATGAACACTGTGGTCCCAGCCTCGAGGAAAATGATATATGTGTGAACTGTACTGCAATCAATCTAGAAATAACAAACTCTCAGACTAGGACTGACATAATTGCAACTGATCATATTAAAGACAATAAGATCCATGACAAACCAACAGTAAATGAAAGTGTTGAATCAACCCAACAAACCGACATAAATAGTGCAGACATAACTGTATCTGATCATATGAAGGACAATAATACCCAAGACAAACCAACAGTAAAGGAAAGTGTTGAATCAACCCAACAAATCGACATAAATAGCGTGGTTAGTGATAGTCCAAACGCTACAGATAAACTGAATGCCGCAGTCGTGACAATCGAAAACGACCCACCAAATTTGGTAAACTCTACTGAAACAGCAAAGGATATAACATCGAAACAACTTAAACTCAGAGAACAGAAAGTTAGAAAAAGAGAAGAGGAAATAAAAGTAAAGGAGCGGGTCATAGAAGAATTTGACCAAGAGCGAATATGGTACAAAACATATATTCAAAAACTTGAATACAAAATAAATGAACTGGAGAAAAGTAATGACTTGTTAAAAAAAGGAAATGAAAACTCTTTCTATCTGTAACAGTGATCTTAACACAAATAGTGCTGAAATAATCCAACAGCCTAATACAGTAGCATTGGTAAGTCAACTTCAAGAGCGCGTTACGAAATTTGTGTTTGCACAGATCAATCAACAAATGGATAAACTAGAGAAAGATATCCTCAGTGATAACAATCAGTCCGAGGAAAAAGTTACTATAACCAATAACAACACTGATCGTGTACCAACTCAGATGGAACAGAACTCCAAAGACACCTCGTACCTAACTGGACAACCCATAATACTCAATGACGTACCATCACAACAGAACAATACATTTGGCAAGAATGTTCCGCAGACATTTCAATTTCCTCCTACATTCGGCCGACCACATTTACCATGTAAGAGAGTTCCACCGCCGCCACCATCATTACATATTAATGTCCCACCTGGACCGTCACCCCCACCCCCGTACCACATACCCTCAACACTACAACCTAGCCCAGCACAATGTGATAGTAGATTACCAGAATATAGATACAGCAGTAAAATGCGGTATATAGATCCGATCAGCAATACCTGGAAAAAAGTAATGTCTCATGAAACGACTTCCATCCATCAGCAGCCTTTTTTGTACCAAAACAACCTGATCAACTTTCGGAGATAACAGTACATAGTACACACAATACAGTGTCTCCTGAGCAGCACGAACTGCGTATCCTGACGTATAACTGCAAGAATGTAAAATCATGTGCTCAAACATTTAAGAATCTAATTAAACTTGCTGATATTTTTCTCATACAAGAACACTGGTTATTCCATTTTGAACTCGATTTGCTGAATGAACTGCACACCGAAATAACTGGGTCTGGAAAAGCTGTCGATTCCATCCATCCTTTAACACCAGTTTGCCTCCCAAGAGGATATGGGGGAGTAGCCTGCTTATGGAATAAAGCTATCGACAAATATGTCAGAGTAATTCCTGATGGCAATACACGAATACAGTGTATCGAGCTTCTATCATCGAGACCATTACTGATAATTAACGTGTATATGCCTACCACCACAAATGCATCTTCGAACGAATATGAAGAAATCCTCGATCAGATTCGAGAGATATACAACAAATTTGCTGACACCCACATGATGTATATTGGAGGAGATATGAACGAAGATTTAGTTGAAACAAATACCTCAAGTCGAGCTGAAGCTCTGAGGAAATTCATGATAGACACTCATCTGAAATCCGAAAACATCGGTAAGACATTTATCAATGTAAAAGGGATTGCTGTATCTGAAATTGACTTTATAATGTACCCAGATAACAAGCCTAATCATAAAACTGCTATTCTTGAACTAGAGGATAATACATCAGATCACTTACCAAAAATACTGAGAATTCCATACGAGATCTCAAAAGTTCAACAAACCAGAAGCAACAACACATCTTTAGTTACAAGAGTCAAGTGGGAAAAAATAGATAAGCTTTTATATCAAGATACGCTCGACAGGAAGATGTCCAAGTTCCATGTCGATCAACATGATGGAGTGGAAAACATACTAGAAGAGGTCACCAGCTTGATGACTTTTGCAGCCCTAGAATGTGCACCAAAGAAGAAGAAAAATCAAAACAACCCGAAATTGAAGGTTTGGAACAAGGATATTTCAACCAAGTTGCATGCGTACAGGAACGAGTATAAGCTGTGGAGAGCTGCAGGAAAACCAAATGGATGTATACTTCTGGAGAACAAGAAAGATGCCAGGAAAGAATATCGCTATGCGGTGAATAAAGAACTATGTATTCGGAATCAAAATCTTCGAACAAAAGTATTAGCAGCAGGAGAGAAAGACAGAAGCTTAATGTTCAATCTTATTAGAGGACAAAGAGGTAAATCACATCATTTCATATCTGACCTTCATGTCGACAGCAAGATATTTTCTGATGATAACGTAATTAACGGATGGACATTACACTTTAGTGAACTTACTAAATCTAAGGATCATGACTATGACTACAAATTTTTCAAACAATGCCTTGATGACTATTATATCCTGAAATCGAACTGCTCTTCTGAGATGATACCACTTATCGGTCTCCACGATTTGAGAAAGATTTTGTCAACAATGAAGAAGGGAAAGGCACCTGATGTAAGTGGCTTGACGATCGAACATTTCATATATGCTTCGGACAATATGTTATCCACTGTTGTATCCATCATTAACGAGATACTGAAAGAAGGTGAAATTCCAAACAGTATGAAAATAGGTGTAATAACACCAGTTTTTAAGCAGAAAGGTGATAAATGTAACTCAACAAGTCACAGAGGAATAACTATTTTACCAGTGATGATGAAACTAGTGGAACACATTCTTCGGAAACATCTCAGAATTGCAACAGCACCACGACAATCACCGATACAACGTGGTTTCACACCAGGAGCTTCTCCTCTCAATAGTGCGTCGCTACTCGAAGAAGTAATACGAGAAAGTACAGATAATTATCAGTCTATATTCGTGGCATTTTTAGATGCTAAATCTGCTTTCGATGTAGTTAACCACCATATTATGATGGGAAAAATACATAAATATAACGTAGGAAGACGCGTCTGGAGCTTGATCGACGATATGCACATTAATTGCAAATCAACGGTTAAATGGAATGGGAAGATATCGGATGAATTTACCATTGAACAAGGAGTCCGACAAGGAGGGGTTTTAAGTGCTGATCTGTACAAAACATACACTGAAGACCTTTTAGATCTGTTCCAGAAATCTGAGAATGGAATCAAAATTGGCAATATTCATATGAATGCCACTGCATGTGCCGATGACATTGCAGTATTTAGTCATGATCGAAGTCAGTTGCAAGTTCTAATCAACTGCGCATACCATTACAGTCAGCTCCATAGATACAAACTACAGCCGCAGAAAAGTGTTACAGTTGAGGTATATCCTAACAAAAGAGCGAAATGCATCACCAGTTATACATGGAACATGCAAGAAGTTGATATGCCAACTGCTGAAACTGCTCCACATTTAGGAATAATTCGATCTTCTAGTATCGAGAAGTCAGCAAAGGAAACTGTTGACAATAACATTAAAAAGGCTAGACGAGCAACATACAGCCTTATGCCAGTAGGATTCCATGGAATCAATGGTCTTGACCCCATTAGCTGTTTACATCTGTATCAGACATATATCATTCCAGTTTTGCTATATGGTTGTGAAGTCTTATTACCACAGGGACCCAACCTACTCAACCTTGAGATGTTTCAGAAAAAGACACTTAAGAGAATAATGTCACTTCAAACAAGAGCAGCTGATCTCGCCATTTATATCCTTTCCGGAATACTCCCTATCGAAGCCCAATTAGACCTTCGAATACTCTGTCTTTATTACAATGTATGTACACAGAAAGACAATAGCCTCGAAAAGTTGATTGCTGAACGACAAATAACTGTGAAACCCGACAACAGCTTCAGCTGGTTTGTGGTACTAGAAGGTTATTGATAAAGTATGATTTACCTAATGCAAGGGAACTACTTCAGAAGCCATTCTCTAAATCACAATGGAAAGATATAGCTAGACACGCTGTACATGGTTACTGGTCAAATATTATTATAGAACAAGCCAATTTGTCTACGAGCCTTGAATACCTGAATCTCAATGGATATCGTCCAGGAAAGCCACATCCCATATTGAAAACTGACATTAATCCAGAACGAGCTGTCTCAGTGCTTGCTATTCGACTACAGTTAGCAACAATGTCCTACAATTTAGAAAACCGACACTATAATAGGACCAAGAATCTAAATGCAAGTGCCTGCAGACTATGTGGCGAAGAAGACGAAGATGTATGCCATTTCCTTCTGACCTGTCCAGCATTAAAAGTCACTAGAGAAAAAGCAGCAATTCTATTAACTACTGAATATGAGCTACAATGTTCTGCTGACTTTCACCAGCTAAATGACCAACAGAAGATTAAAGCCATCATAGATGTTACCAAATTAGACACTTCAATCACTGCTATCAACAGTATGTATAATCTGGCCTGTAATCGGTATTGCTACCTGCTGCACTGTTCCAGACAGAAAAGATATATGGACTTCAACAGAGCAGAACGATCCCGGGGTGGAATTAATCAGGTCCAGACACACACATGAAATGATTACTTATAGTTTTAAAAAGTTCTTTTAGCAGCACAAGATTTTAATGAGGTAACTGGTTTTAACCTGTACATAAGTGCACCATATATATATAGGCGTGTAAATATATTTTACGGTCACTCCGGAAGGAGGTTGCTCATATGTGAGCGTCAAGAAGAAGAAGTAAGTAAGTAAGTAAGTAAGTAAGTAAGTAAGTAAGTAAGTAAGTAAATAAGTAAGTAAGTAAGCTATGCGGGAGTTCATCTCCTAAACCTTTGATGTACAATGCAAACGGAATTGGCGAGAGGATACACCCCTGTTTTAGGCCTCTCTCCTTAGGAGCACGTTTTGTTGTAAAGTTTACCAGTCTACGTTCACTCTGTACGTCTTTATATAATGCTTTCATAATTCCAACAAACTCGCCTCCTAAGCCCAGAGCCTCCAGCTTGCGCCACATACCCCCCCCCCCCCCCTCCCGATCCATACTCTATCGTATGTCTTTTTGACATGATCTTTAATCCATTTTCATCATTTCCACTAATAACGGGTTTCTGAGGAGTTTCATAAAAAAATACCTGAGTTGATTCTGTTGTATGTTTCACGCAGGGTGCGCTGAAACATTAGCGAAGGAAATTCCAAACACACAATACATGTCAACATGAAAGACGTTTCAAATTCTGTATCGTTATGAAGGTGCTACACCCAGGTGCACGCTATAACCCTACGCCCTAAGCGCAATTCACAGATTTTTGCCTCTCGCAACAAACCTAATTGAATACTTTTAATGGATTTGTTTTCTTCCGAAACGTATTGCATCCATCAGCTGCGTGACCAGAACGAACCTTTTTCTTTTGAGTATGGATTTTGCTTAATCCAGTGTTATTTATATTCAAGTCCATAAAGAAAAATTACCCTATGTGATGTTTATCACACGCGAGTAGAATGTTTTCATGGCATGGAGTCCTATTTGTTTTCATAATCATATTAGGTCAATTCGAAAAAACAAAAAATGAAGATGGGTTGAGTTTAGCACCAGGCGAAAAATATAATCCACATGGTCCTTTGGTGAATTGTTCTTACTTGTAAGTTAGTTCACGATTATCGAAATGAAAGAGTTGCATTTCGCAGCGCGAAATTAGGTGATCTCCCATTATTCAAAAATTTAAAATTTTACTTATCCATAAAAAATCGTCATTTTCGGTAATCCTTTACAATAGCGGGTTTTAGGTTTTTTTGCGAAATTAGGAAATTTTTTCTCGCTTCTTTGGATTTTTTTCCCCTTTAAGAACACTTTTCCAACAAATAAGTACAAAAATATTTGATTCTGCGGCATGAAATGAAAAAAAAAAGAAGCATTTTAACTCACTGAGTGCAGCATTTCCGAATAGATTTTTGTCGTCAGCTCAAATTGAACGAGTCAACAGCAGCGCCCTCTGTGTGTCTTTTTTAAAGCGAGGGAAACATCATTATTCGCGCAAGGAAGGTGCGGCAACATCAGATTAGGGTCAGTAGCTGATGGGGCCAGGGTTAGTGTACCCTAACCGGTAACCCTGTCCCCACCTACTGCTGACCCTAATGATACTAGTGCCTAACCCTAGCCCAAGCTACTACTGACCCTAATGATACTAGATGCATATAAAATTATTCACTTACCTTAAAAAATGAATCCTTTCACTTTGAAGAATGAAATTCATTGAAAAAAAGTTATTGGACGGGATAATCTATGGCGATTTGGTCTAAAATTGTATTAAAGAAGTCATATGAATGTTTAAGGGTTTTTCTCCTCATAAATTCATCGAGAAATGAAGGCAGGTTGAAGAAACTTGTTCCTCGCCAAATCTTCAGCTCTGCCTTGATTTCTCCATGAAGATGTTTGATACAATTTATGTGTGTTCCATCTTCAGTCACGAATGTCTCGAAGTGGTTTACCGATTCGTGATGGTAGCCTTCCTTCTCTAGTGTGTCGTAGGGCTTCCACATGTCCGATATGATGATTGTACCAGGCGCAATAGACTATTTAATAATGGGAAGGAGGGTGCTTCTTGTCCGGTCCTCCACAATCCTGGCAATGAATAATTTCCTCTGATGCTCGTACATTGTAAACACCCAAATATCCATACCAGCATATTGCCTCCCCCGACCGTATTTACGTTTACCGCCAATTTTTGTTTCACCAATCTCAACTTGATCCCCCACCCCTCCTAAAAAAACATTTTGCTTCATCATGAATGACGTGCAGATATCTCGAAAGAAGGTAAACCAGTCAATAGCGGTTTTTTCTGATATTCCGATCATATGTTGGGCCTGTGAAACGCGCACTTTCATGCAGAACATGTAGAGAGCAACACAGGTCACTTTAAGAGAAAGTTTAGAATTAAAAAAGAAAGTGCCACATCTAATTGAGTATTTCTTTCTACATGTCAGACATCTAAAAATTTGTCCATCAACAGCCATACCATCTTTTTGCACACTGCACTGGGTTGAACAGCTCTTGCAATTAAGACACGTTGGTAGGAGTTTCTTGTCTCTTAGCCAGTCTCTTGTGGATTCCAAAGCGTTTAGGAGCGCAAAAAATGAAAATGTATCCATTTGAACATCAGTTGTTTCAACATAAAAAGAGTAGAGAATTTTTTTTCGCAACTTTGAATTCGCAACTTGCACGAAAGAGGAAGCAAATTTAGCAGATGACAAAATGTGAAACGTACATGATATTTCATAGCATTCTCCCATATTCCATCCCGGGTCTGTTACACTTTCACACGAGCACGCCCATTTAATCCTGGTCCGAGAGATAGAACATGCCATCAGCAATGCAAAATGGTGGTTTCTACGTATTTTTGAACGGCGCAATAAAAGGTCGCAATTCTTGTTAAAATGTAAACATTTTTATCAAAAAGAATGCAGATTTGTTGGAAAAGTGTTCTTAAAGGGAAAAAAACCCCAAAGAAGCGAGAAAAAATTTCCTAATTTCGCAAAAAAAACCCAAAACCCGCTATTGTAAAGGATTGTAAAGGATTACCTCATTTTCTTCTGAAACACAGTGACCCCCTCACTGGAACAAGTTCAAAGAGGGGTCATAAGCAAACAAAGAATGGAAATTTACACTTATCCCAGCGGGCTTATCCCACCCTTGCAATTGTTTTCCCCAAAAAACTACAGTTTCGAACCCCTTAAGGGGCTTGGCCTATATAACTTATAAGTAATGGAATTTTGTTTATTTTGAAATTCTCACCTCTGATATTCCTTAAATTCCGATTAAATATACACAAATTTTACATCAAAATGAAGTTTGGGATGTATAGAACACGAAACACATGTAATCAACTCATAGAGTTGACAGCAGGCTCCACTGGTTCCTGGAAGTCTGCTATCGTATTCGTACCAAAACTGATAATAAAATAATATTTTGCAAGAACAACTCATGGCCAAATGTGCATCAGATATTCAATAACAGAGCTAGGCATTCAAAACACTTTCGAGTGCAGCGATAGCTCTGCATTTTGGAAAGGGACAACACTGTCTGCATTTTTTATTGAAGGTGCTATATAAGTGTGGGAAATTTGATCTCTTGTAATTTCCATCTCCGATATTATTGTCTGGAATCACATCATGAACCAAAGATACATTTCCCTGCTCCATCTTATCTTCTGACGAAGACGAAGTTGGAGTGAAGATTGGTCTACCTCCTGAGATCTGGCATTTTCTGACTGCTCCCTCTGCAAGAAGTATGATGGGCTAGACATGGATTGGTCCGTGGTGGTAGGTCCTTTCAACATCTCTCTGCATTTTATGTGGAAAGCAGAACTTAAATAAATTTGATTATTTAAAGCTGCGAAAAGCTTATTTGAAAAAATGGGTAAAATGTTTTGTAATCCCTACTTACTGTACACCAGTGGCTTGAATGGTGTGCAGAGGTTTGTTGATGTTTTTCTTGAAAACACTTTCCTGATGCTGGGACTCAACAATAGCGTGCTTCACTTCAAATGGTGGCAAGAAGTATACAGTGTGTTCAAAATCAAAAGACTGATCCATAGGAAAAAACTGTAAAGAATGTGGACTAATGACAAAAATGAACAAAGTCTAACTGCTTGACAGCACCTGTGCAGGTGACCTATGTGAATTGGCAACCTACTGCATTGAGTACAACCTCATTCTAAACTGTATGTTTATTTTCTCAATAAAAAATCTATGGAATTGCCCATTGTGTTTGTTCGATCAAAGTATTATTTATTTATTGGAGTTTAATGACACTTTTGACTGCCTGAGTCACCTTGTGTCTGGCAGTTTTGCGGGTGGAGGAAGCCAGAATACCCGGAGAGAACCTCTGAGTGATGGCTAGCAACTGTCAGACTCCCCAACATACTAACTTCACACAAGCAGGGTTAGAATTGGTTGAAGACAGGTGCACTATTGACGTGCAGTATGACTTAGTACACTACAAGTCGGAAGTAGTTGTAGTAACAACTGCGGTATAATCAGGAATAGAAACGCGTTTGTAAACATTCAAAAAACACGTTTATCATTTTTTTCATGGTTACTCTACGGGAAAATCGTTTATCCTTTCGTTTCTATTTATAAACGATGATAAACGTTTGGCGGCTCACTCGCTTGACCTGTAAATTTGGCAAATACAACTAAGAATACATCCATCGCGCAATGCCATACTATTAAAAATAAATAAACAAGCCTGAAAAACAAGATATCGGTACAGGAAAAGTTACAGACAGAGGAAGGTCTGTAAATAGGTAATGGTTAGTTTTACATAATGTTTTCTATATTTGTACATTTGTACACCGTGCCACCATCCCCCCAAATGTGCAGTCAGGATTAAGTGCCTTGCCCGCTCAAAGCTTTAACATAATGAATTAATCAGGTCATCACAACTAGCATGGAAATCCGTTTTAAATAAAGGCAGGGCTTATATTTCCATGAGAATTCAAGAATCGATTCACAAAAAGATTTACGCAACAAATCCAGAGAGAATCCATGCAGATTATCACAGCAGCCCTGATAAGATTCGAGTGAGAAGAATTGAGTCAATATTTAACCCTTTACCTAACATACTGGCAGCAAATTAACCAACACAAGGCTAACATGGCTTGCGGTGTCCTGGCACTTTGTCAATAAAATTGTACAAATATGGCTGTCATTGGAACCGGCTCAGTGAGTCGGTTCCAATAGCATCCATATTTGTATTGTTTTATTGGTAAATATTGTTTTGTTTTTTTTCAAAATTTTGTTGATGTTTTAAAAATTAAAAAGCTGTGTTGGTGAAAGGGTTAACATGTGTTATCAGAAAACAACAGGGTTCAGCTATGGTGACCTCATGGGATCCTCGGACAGTAATTGCCGATATGGATTCTTGCAACCATTTTTGCGAGAATCCAAACGATTCTCCCAAATTCAGATGAAATATAATCCCTGTAAAGGCCATAATTTTCTAACTTTTAGGTAAAGTGACCTTTTAGTCTCAGAAATGACAAAAATGCTCTGTGAAGATTAGCTGACCAACCATTTTGGTACACACGTCCTTGATCAGTTCTTCTCTGCATTCAGAATTTGGTAAAAATACTAAATTTCTAATCTTTTTGGTTCCTGTACTGGTGTATAGTTAAAACTAGAAGTCCTGTCATGAACTGTGTGCTTATCTAGGCTTAATTGCGCATATGAATTGCACGCAGTTGCCATATCAAATGGCACCCAAAGCATGGCAGGTTCTCCTGCTACTCATAGCAAACATGGGCAATGTTTCTGCCAATGGACCTCCGGAGGTCCATTGGCTGAAACATTGCTTGTGCACAGGCCATATTTACAGAATTTGATAGCCTTACTATGGTCATATCGCGTAGATTAACACGTATATCGACGTGCTATTTGTGCGCATTTCAGGACAGGACTTTTAGTTTTAAATGTAGTCCAAACTTGGCCCCTGCAAGAGGGGTTGTATAATATTTGAGCCATTTCCCCCCTTAGGGTCCAGCATTCTCAATACCAGTGCAAGACAGGATTTGATATCAACTACATACCTCTCATGGCTTGGCTGCTCACCTTATTCAGAACAATATAGTTCTTCCCTATGCTATGCAATTGAAAGAGGTACATGTGTAGTCTCATATTTGATATCGGAAAACTATCAGTCTCCTCATTATTATTTCAACAATGAGAACACATTGTATATGCCCCTTTCCGGATAGATAAAGTGATGAGAGTCCACAGGAGTCACTGGTCCATATCGCTCCCAGTGTCAGTACCGTCGCTGTGGAGTGATTGTAATCCATGTTTGGGCAGTGATGTCCACAGATGCATTTACGAGGTAATAAAATCATCGTCAGCAAAATTTTAATTAATGAACCACCGGGCACAATAAAATTTTTGATAATTATTCCTATAATTAGTGTTTGGAATCTAATATTATTGCATCCGTGGAAATATTGCCCACCCATGGAAA
This sequence comes from Pictodentalium vernedei, assembly GCA_031216915.1. Lineage (NCBI taxonomy): Eukaryota > Metazoa > Mollusca > Scaphopoda > Dentaliida > Dentaliidae > Pictodentalium > Pictodentalium vernedei. The sequence continues at coordinate 581,166,929 of CM062295.1, forward strand.
GTGACCAGTCCATGGCTGGCTGGCAGCTGTACTGAAGATAGTTTGACCAGTTTATGCATAAACACAGTAAAACAGTTTGGCTGGTGTTTACTGGGCCTTGGGGTTCGGTTTTCTGGCTTCCCGCAAAAAAACTAAACCAAACTGGAAAACCAAAGAAACACCAAGAAAGGGGAACTTGTCTACCATTATCAAAAACACTATTGTAATAAGGCAAAATTAAAATTTTGATGACCCCAAAAAATTAGCACACTACCAATTAAAACCATAGAGAATGTTCATGAATTAATGTTGCCTCTGGAAGCCCCACCATACTTATACGTGACAATGCCACCATATCCATGCAAATAGGGACCTAATATTTAAATACTATTCAAATTCTTTTACGTAATATTTTACCCTAAAATCTAATATTCATTTTAACTCTAAAAGAACTTTTTTTTCTGGATGAGATCATGATTGATTTTTAGCTTAACTTGACAAAGTCAATATAAGCTATTGCCATCACGCGTGCGGAAGTCTGTGAGTCTGTTCACATTTTCCTTTAGCACAGGCTACACCCCATAGTTCTTGTCTGATCGTCATGAAATTTCATATGCAGTTTTGGGGTCATGTCAAGATGAGAACGTTCACTTTTGGTCGTGATCGATCAACCGGTATGGCTGCCCAAAACCCAAAAAGTCATATTTATGGAAGGATTTCATTGTAACTTGTTAGGTTGACTCCATATATTGCCAAGATTATGACATCCCCTTTTGGTTGTGATTAGTCAGCTGTGACGGCTACAGATGACCGAAGCCTGAAAACCTTGAGCACAGTCTACAGGTCATACTTATAAAGGGATTTCATTGTAACTTCGTAGGATCTCTCCAGATGATGCCCAGATGAGAATGTCCCCTTTTGGTTGCGATCATTCAACCATGATGGCTGCCCGAAGCCCGAAAACCTTCAGCACAATCTACAGGTCATATTTATGAAGGGATTTCATTGTAACTCGGTAGGTTGACTTCATATAATGTCTAGATCAGAACGTCCCCTTTTGACACTATTGGGCCACTGTGACGGCTACAGGGGCCCGAAGCCCAAAAACCTTTAGCACAGTCTACAGGTCATAATTATGAAGGGATTTCATTGTAGCTTGGTAGGATGACTCCAAATAATGTCTAGATGAGAACGTCCTCTTTTGGTCATGATCATTCAGTCTTGATGGCTGCCGGAGCCCAAAAACCTTTAGCATAGTCTGTAGGTCATATTTATGTAAGAATTTCATTGTAACTTGTTAGCTTGACTCCATATAATGCCTAGATGATGTCATCCCCTTTTGGTCGTGATTGGTCAACTGTCATGGCTACAGGTGCCCGAAACCCAAAAACCTTGAGCACATTCTACAGGTTATATTTATGAAGGGATTTCATTGTAACTTCGTAGGATCACTCCAGATGATGCCCAGATGAGAATGTCCCCTTTTGGTTGAGATCATCTAACCATGATGGCTGCCCAAGCCCGAAACCCTTCAGCACAGTCTTCAGGTCATATTTATGAAGGGATTTCATTGTAACTTGGTATGTTGACTTATATAATGTCTAGACGAGAGCAGCCCCTTTTGGACATGATTGGGCATCTGTGACGGCTACAGGAGCCCGAAGCCCGAAAACCTTTAGCACAGTCTACAGGTCATATTTATGAAGAGATTTCATTGTAATTTGGTAGGATGACTCCAAATAATGTCTAGATGAGCATGTCCCCTTTTGGTCACGATCATTCAGCTTTGATAGCTGCCCGAGCCCAAAAACCTTTAACGATTTCATTGTAACTTGTTAGGTTGACTCCATATAATGCCTAGATGATGACATCCCCTTTTGGTATTGATTGGTCAACTGTGACTGCTACAGGGGCCCGGAGCCTGAAAACCTTGAGCACAGTCTACAGGTCATATTTATGAAGGGATTTCATTGTAACTTCATAGGATCACTCCAGATGAGAATGTCTCCTTTTGGTTGTGCTCATTCAACCATGATGGCTGCCCAAGCCAAAAGCCCGAAAACCTATAGCACAGTCTACAGGTCATATTTATGAAGGGATTTCATTGTAACTTGGTAGGTTGACTTCATATAATGTCTAGATGAAAACGTCTCCTTTTGGACGCAATTGGGCAACTGTGACGACTACAGGGGCCCGGAGCCCAAAAACAAACCTTTAGCACGGTCTAGAGGTCATATTTATGAAGGGATTTCATTGTAACTTGGTAGGATGACTCCAAATAATGTCTAGATGAGAACGTCCTCTTTTGGTCGCTATCATTCAGCCTCAATGGCTGCCCAGGCCCAAAACCCCAAAACCTTTAGCATATCCTATAGGTCGTATTTATGGAAGGATTTCATTGTAATTTGTTAGGTTGACTCCATATAATGCCTAGATGGCGACATCCCCTTTTGGTCATGTTTGGTCAACTGTGATGGCTTCAGGGGCCCGAAGCCCAAAAACCTTGAGCACAGTCTACAGGTCATATATATGAAGGGATTTCATTGTAACTTCGTAGGATCACTCCAGATTATGCCCAGATGACAACACCCCCTTTTGGTCACGATCATTCAACCATGATGGCTTCCCGAGCCCAAAACCCGAAAAACTTTAGTACAGACTACAGGTCGTATTTGTGAAGGGATTTCATTGTAACTTAGTAGAATGACTCAGTATAATGTCGAGATGAGGATGTCCCCTTTTAGTTGCAATCGGTCTACCGTCATGGCTACACAAGCCTGAAGCTCGAAAACCTTTAGCACAGTCTACAGGCCATATTTATGAAGGGATTTCAATGTAACTTGATAGGATGACTCGTTTTGGAATAATTTCACTGTAACTTGGTAACTTTTGTTGACATACGTTAATTGTGAGGGCCACATTCATTAACTGTGAGGTCATATTAACCCACCCCTCAGCTCTTTAGTACAGTGTACACCTCATATTATTTTTATCAAAAACATAGCATACAGGGAACAGAAATGAACATATTCCCAATTATCGCAATTCTTGTCTTATTTCATAATCCTTTCATTAGCATTGAACATTATCCTTTTCATCAAACACAACACACAAGTTAAGCTACAGTGTCATTGACACTTTCATTTGCTTAACTTGACAAAGTCAAGATAAGCTCTTGCCATCACATGTGTGGAAGTCTGTTAGTCTATGAGTCTGTGTGTCTGTTCAAATATTTCCTTTAGCACAGGCCACACCCTGTAGTTCTTGTCTGATCATCACAAAATTTCATATGCAGGATTGAGGTCATGTCTAAATGAGGATGTCCCTTTTTGGTCACGATCGGTCAACCATGATGTCTACCAAAACCCTTTACCGCAGTCTACACGTAGTATTTAAGAAGGGATTTCATTGTAACTTGGTAGAATGACTCTGTATAATGCCTAGATGAGAACTTCCCCTTTTGGTCATGATCTGTCGACCGTGATGGCTGTCCAAGCCTGAAACCCAAAAACTTTTAGCACAGTCTACAGGTCATATTTAATATGGAAGAATTTCATTGTAACTTGGTAGGATGACTCCGTATGGTGTCTAGATGAGAACTTCCCCATTTGGTCAAAATCTGTAAACTGTGACGGCTACCCAAGACCTAAACCCCAAAACCTTTAGAACAGTTTACAGGTTGTATTTATGGAGTGATTTCATTGTAATTTGGTAGGATGACTCCGTATAATGTCTATCTGAGAACATCCCCTTTTGGTCGCGACTGGTCAGCTGTGACTGCTGCAAGGGCCTGAAGCCCAAAAACCTTTAGCACAGTCTACAGGCTGTATTTATGAAGGGATTTCATTGTAACCTGGTAGGATGACTCCAGATGATGTCTAGATGAGAACGTCCCCTTTTGGGCGCAATCGTTCAGCCATGATAGCTGCCCGAACCTGAAGACCTTTAGCACAGACTACAGGTTATATTTTTGAAGGGATTTCATTGTAGCTTGGTAGGATGACTTAGTATAATGTCTAGATGAGGACGTCCCCTTTTGGTTACGATCGGTCAACCGTGATGGCTACACAGGCCTGAAAACCTTTTTTAGCACAGTCTACAGGTCGTATTTATGAAGGGATTTCATTGTAGCTTGGTACGATGACTCCCTATAATGTCTAGATGAGAACTTCCCCTTTTTGTCACAATCAGTCAACAGTGATGGCTGCCCGTACCCAAAACCCAAAAACCTTTAGCACAGTCTACAGGTCGTATTTATGAAGGGATTTCATTGTAATTTGGTTGGATGACTCAGACTCACTCAGTAAAATGTCTAGATGAGAACATCCTATTTTGGCCGTGATCGGTCAACGTGATGGTCGCATAGGCCTGTGACCTAGATTTGTTTAGTACAGTCTACAGTTCATATTTATGAAGTGATTTCATTGCAACTTGGAAGGATACATGTAACTTGATATGATGTCTAGATGAGACTTTCCTATTTTTGGTTTCGATCGGTCTGGCGTAACCCTCACCTGGTCACGTGACCTGGATTCATTAATACTATCTACAGGTTCTTTTTATAAAGGGATTTAATTGTAACTTGGTAGGATAACGTGGTATGATATGTAGATGACACTGTCCTATTTTGGTCATGATCGGTCAACATTGACTCCCGAGCTGTAACGTGACCAAGATTCCTTTAGCAAAGTCTATGAGTTACATTTATGAAGGGATTTCATTGTAACTTGATAGGACGACTTGTTTTGGAATAATTTCACTGTAACTTGGTAACTTTGGTTGACATACATTAACTGTGAGGGCCACATTAACCCACCCCTCAATTCTTTAGTACAGTCTACACCTTAGATTATTTTTATTGAAAACATAGCATACAGGGAACAGAAATTAACATATTCTCAATTATCACAATTCTTGTCGTATTTCCTAATCCTTTCATAAACATTGAACATTGACCTTTTCATCAAACACAGCACACAGTCAAGTTAAGCTACAGTGTCATTGAACTTTCATATGAGTTCCAGCAAGTGCTTTGTAATCTGCATTGGACAAGTTGATTGAAAAGATTTTTTTGAGCCCAGCAGTGAATCTACAATTTGCAAAAGCTTTTATAAGAAGCAAAAATAAAGTTTTAGCTGATGGACATACACATGTATGGGCTCAGCTCAGAGGTTCATCAGCTGAAAAAATTCTTGAGTTCCATTGTTTTTTTCAGAGAATTCAAGAGTTCTTGCTCCACTTCTTGGGCTTTTGTGGCCTAGTGGTGACCCCCCCCCCCCCCCCCCCCCCCCCTATTCACATGCTATACATTGTACAGGCTTTTGTGGCCTAGTGGTGACCCCCCCCACCCCTATTCACATGTTATACATTGTACAGTTGATTCCATTTAATTGGATATCACTTAATTTTAATGTAATATAATTTCGAGACACAAAATGATTTACTGTACCTTCTGTACAAATTTGACCAGTTAATTGAATATACATGTAGTTTATAGAGTGAACTCCTGTTGATTGAATGCACAATCTGATAGGTCAAGAAATTACACTGACAATTATAATTTATTGAATTCCCCGGTTTATAAACCTACTTTGCAACCATTATGGGCATTTAATATATTATCTTTTGTTTGACAGAGTTCATAGCACTCTGTCAAACAAGATATAATAGATTAAATTCTCAGGTTATCTCTTGAATACAGTAAAACCTGTCTTGAGAGACCACTGTCTTGAGAGACCACCTGTCTTGAGAGACCACATCTGTCAGGCACTGATTGGTTTTACTTTATAAGGACCTGCTATGGGAGACCACCTGTCTTGAGAGACCACCTGTCTTGAGAGACCACTGTGACCTGGTACCAACTTGTATTTTTATGCCATAATAGACCTGCCTTGAGAGACCACCCCTTTGAAGACTGAAACCATGACAAAAACTTTTTACCTGTTCTGGAATTGGAAAATCTATTGTGTTTATACTAACATAATTAAAAGTATTAAAAGCTCTTAATTGGGTTTCAATCGCTAACTCATTAAAGATTGAGATGTTTTATAAGACCCCTGTGAAAAGATTAGGATTATTGCTGAACAAACAATTTCATACATACCTGAAATGTGACAGGAATAAAAATAAATTTGTGTTGAAAATATTTTTGTAACAAATTGAAATGGACTGTTATAAAAATTATAAAAATAAATTAGTGTTGAAAATCTTCATTGAAGATTTTCAACACTAATTTATTTTTAGAATTTTTATAACAGTCCATTTCAATTTGTTACAAAAACTTCATAAAAAAGAACAACTACAAAGTACATGTAATTACACGAATCCATTCTTCTCCATTTCTGAATTTTGTGGTTGGTTATTCACTGACTTGAGAAAACCTGAAACCTGTTATGAGAGACCACCTGTCTTGAAAGACCACTTTTGTGTGGCCCAAAGGGCGGTCTCTCAAGACAGGTTCTACTGTACATTAAAGTGACCAAATCCCTGTTAATTGAATGAATACTCCTGTTAACTGAATGATTTTCATTAGTAAAGTGGTTGTTAATTAAAACTTTACCTAACATGAAAGGAAGATGACCCTTGATAACAAAATGCTTGAATAACTAATTTATTACATTTTTTTGTGTCAAAAACAATGCTTATGACGCCCTCATTGGAATAAGCTCAACATGCTTGTTCCAATGAGGTGTCATATACATGTATAAGCTGTGTTTTTAAGACAAAAAATGGACAAAATAATGAATGATGATAATGAAAATGGAATGGTGATTTTTGTGAATAGCACTGGAAGGTTGGGCTGTTATGTTAGGTAAAGGGTTAATGGGATTCCACTGTATCAATTCTTTCTCTCTTTACAGACCTTTAGAATTTCTTAACTGTAGTGAACCAGAAGATTTTACAAGTAATCATACTCATAGGGATATACTTGGGTATGGATGCACAAAGGTAAATGTTTCAGGTTTTAAATGCAATAGAGCACTCTTGACACAATATTTTAAAGCCCAGGTTGAAGAATGAAATTCAATAAATCATGTAGCTTGTAACACAATATGACAGGAAATCTCTTGCCATTAAGGCCACACAAAGTAGATCTTCTGTTTCTCAGGCCATTATTTGAGAAATTGCATGCGGGCGAGCAGTTTTTTATTTTATTTTTTATTTCAGTAATTTCTTCTTTGCCATCAAAAGTTCATGTTCTTGGTTCAAGTTTTAGGCCTCATAACCTACAAAATAGCATGGGTGGTGGTGTATTTCATCCCTTGAGTGCAAGAAGGCTTTGCAATGCTAAAGCATTACAAAGCCTTCTTGCACACAAGGGACAAATTCATCAATATTTTTAACTTTGGTAAAATATCAGACATAAACCATTTATTTTTATTTTTTTACAGTTTAAATTGGTTATAAAAAGAGAGCATGCGGCAGCCAAAAGGACAATGCGGGAGGGCCTGAAAAACAGATTTTTTATTTTTTTAGGCCTAAAATGAGTAAAATTTGGGGATATTCAACCACAGTTTCCACTCTGAATTATGTAGATTTTTTATCAATGATTTTTGGATTCAAATTTTCTTGAATTTTTCTTCAAATCTGGTCATGGCTGCTTCACAGCAGCCTTGACTAGTTTTGATGAAAAGTATTTAAAAATACTCAGCAGTTTAAGAGTTAATAACAGCATCACATCGTATTGGATAATTTTAATGTTGGAGGCAGAGACCGACTTCAGTATTTAAAAATAAGAGCCAGACTTGGAGCCTACTTTTGAAATGCAGAAGCCAGATTTACTTCTTAACCGTAGAATGCCTGTAGGCACTCTCCCACAGATTGTAACAAGGCAAATCCGCACAGATGAAATAATTTCCCTTCAAAGATAATACGAAGTACACATTCATACCAGCATAAGGCCCAGATATGGGTATCGGCCACCCTCCAAGTTACTGTGGTTATATTACTTTTTGATAACGATCTTTTGGAAACTTTCAGCTGTGTACGTGTAGGATACAGGGTTTCCGCTCGACCGGCTGCGGGTCCGTCGACCAGACCCATTCCTCCCTGCCGATCATACTATGATCTGTCAAAAAAAAACTGGTGGTTAAAATGTCGAGTACAATGCTGTATCGTAACGACACTCAGGATCCTTTGTTTCCACGTAATATAGGCATAATTATGTTGTATACTATGCCTACTATTACTGGCGACAACCTGATACTTTATAACCCCCAGACGAGAGGGGGAAACAAAATTCAAATCCTAAATGTCGCCTATAAAATTTCGGACTCAAATTGTCATGTTTGATCCGAAATCACTGGCTTTTATTTCGAGCGATAAATGATGTAATTGCACATGCATGACGTTACACGTCCGCATTATGGTTCTTTTCAAATATTTCGTTATCTCTGCATTTCCAATTATTTACGTTGGCAAGTATCGGGTTGTATAAAAAAATTGAGGTCAAGCATCGCAGTCACTGTCAGGATTCGTGGATTTTGTGTTGTTTTGGGTTTGTATTTTTATGACACCTCCGACCAGATGTAGTATTGTTTGTCCCGTGGGAATTTAGAGAACTGTAGGAGGAAAAAATGCATATTTTCCACTTCAATTATTCAGCATTTTAGCGACCAGAATGCCCCCAGAGAGCACCTAAAAATCAAAATTTTCCTGAGGGGAGAGCCCCAGTTCCCCCTCTATACCCATGTGCCTTTGGCATGTGCGGCAGACGCCTTCGGCATCTGAGTTTCACTTTCTTTAAACCACCGGACCCACAAATTTTCCCCTAGCGGAAACCCTGAGGATATACATTTGTACATTTAATTACATCTCCTCTTTTTTGCACAATTAGAGCTGTTTCTCAAATGATTGAAAAATAATTTTATTATACCACAATAACCATTCATTTCACAAATGTTCCAAGTCAGGTCTTGGCTACCGAAGTAACCAATGGAGGAACTGGGGTCTTATTGTTACAAGTCAACTTAGAAGCCTATAGTTAAAATTCGGGAGCCATATCAGAATTTTAGTAGTCAAATTCACACTGGCTACTTACTAGGTCAGTCCCTGGTTGGAGGAAGCCAGAGTACCTGGAGAGAACCAGAGTTGCAAGAACCTGTCAGACTCCCCAACATACTAACTCAGCACAAGCAGAATTAGCAGTGATTGAAGTCATTGATGTGCAGCATGCCTTTGTGCACTCACTACATGACCATGACCATGCCCCCCCCCCCCCCCCCCCATGTGCACAACCAGGATGAAGTGTCTTATCAATGACACATAGTAGTTACCACTGGTCAGGATCAAACCATCAACCTTTCAGTTTGAAGTTCAATGCTCTAACAATGAGTTTAAACAGTATTTATTCATTAAATGACATGTGTACACATTTCACAATAACAGTAAGGTAACAAAAGTTCTGAACAACACCAGATACAATAGTATACACAAATCAATGAAAGTAGATTACTGTGTAAAGGAGGGATTCAACAGAAAGCTTAAAGCTTATGTAAGTCGTCTCCCTGATAACTTATGAACTTACTCCTGTAGGTGGTACGAATCAGATGAAGAGCTCACATGTCGACACACGGAGGCCGAGACTCTCCCTCCATTGCATATTAAATTACTCTTAGCTGCTATGATTGGAGATCAAGTGGCCGATAAGTTAAGCGACACATCTGAACAGATACGGAGTAGAGGAAGGCAGCCTCGACTGCCGGGCAACGACATGTGAAACTGTTTAACCCTTTACCCAATGCAGACGACATCAAAATTTATTATTTTAAATATCCTTTTTTTAATATTTTTATACTGTACCAATGACCCAGACTTAGCTGGTGCTAACTCCACAAAAACCAGGGCCAAACACAAATTTTGCCCCCCAATCCCCAAAACTTGCATCCAAAACAAAAAGAAATCATGTCCTAAAGGACCTCCATAGTACGACTCTACTGCGCATGCGCAGTGACGCAGTCGTCCCGAAATTGGCGCCAAATATCATTCTCTGTTTGGCCCTTCATCAGTCAACATCTCACTGATCTTTGTGCTTGTAAATCTCAGTTTAAAGGATGCCAGACACGTAATTCTTGGAGAAAATGTGATTCTAAGGAGGATAGAAGGAGGAGAGGAAAAAAGAAGTGGCAAAAAATAATCAGGGCTGTACTTAAAATTTTTTGTTGAAATTATGTTAAGTTGCCTATTTTCGAAGCAAACGCCTCTTGTTGTCATTCTTGCTAATTGTTGCACTGCTTATTCAGTGTTTCCTCTCCCCTAACCTTCTAAAGTCCCCCCTTGCAATTCTCCCATGCTTTTGGCATATTTTTGAGAAGTTTCATTTCTAAAAATTCCCTGGGAGAGTTGCTTGGTTACAGAATGTTTTCTGTTATTTTCCCCATAGTTACGTTTTCACCCATGGGTGTATAACGTTTGTGTTCTGCATCTTCCATCTGATGTTCTGCAGATTCTCCCCTGGGAGTCTCTGTTTTGCATCAGATAGAGTGTAATTGATGACTGATTCCGGGCCAGTTTTTTCAGTGCCTGGAGTCATGTTTTCTTCTGTGTTTACACTGTTTGTTTTCATTGGCAACAGCCTTTTTTGAGGGGGGCTGTTTGCCTTTGAGGTAGTTTATCTCATTATAAGATACATTTATATTATCCGAAAGTGTCTCATTAATTATTTTATATAATTTTAAAATTTTTGACCACACTTTGCCATCGGATCCATCGGGGCTCAACGTTACTTTTCAGCAACTTGGGCTTCTCTGAAAAAATATTTTTTCAAAATTATTTTGTTTTGCAATTGTTTTTTCATTTATTAATGGATCATGTTATTATGTATCTTTGTGTCAGGGGTTTTTGCGAGTAACTAGGACTTATTGTTGTTCTTTCACAATGAAGGGAACTTGTTCAAATTGTAATAGGAAGAAATCTTCCTCTGACTTTCATGATTATTGCATTAATTGTAGTCAGTGTTCTCGCATTAATCCCTGTCCTGTATGTGAACATTGGGATGAGAAACATTGGAAACGTGTGTCACGATATGTTGTTTCTGGAGAAAGAGCGATGCCGGCTCTTTCTCCACAAGGTCACTCTACTCTCTCAGTTTCTATTTCAGAGGAACCAGAACAGGGTGATGTTTCCATGTTATCTTCTTCAAGTGTGCGTCCGTCGTCACAATTAAATACAGAGCTAGCGGCAAAAGTGCTCATGGAGATTAGACAAATGTCGTCCGCTAGCTCGCCCGGTGTAGCGTCCATTCACCAAATGGTTCGGCAGCCGGGTTCGTCCGATGCGGTCCAAGAGGAAATTTTGGGTGATGCGAGCACTATAAAAATAATAGATGCACACCCAGTGACGGCGGATAGTGAACGAGAACGGAGGAAGCCTTTTAGTCCGGTTCCTAGCTCGTCCAGGTCCAGCCGGGCCGCGAGCGAGAGAGGCCCCTCTCTCGTACAACAACATCTGGGACCAGATGTTGTGGTACAAAATATGTCTTTAGCGGAGCATACGTCCGTCGCTCGGGACGCTCCGTTGTATAAGCAGTCCGCAGAGACTGTTAAGGCTTCCTCTTCTCGCCGGCGCACACGACCGCACATTGGCTGCGTGACCTCCGATATTTTGCCAGCTTCGCTGATGAAGGATTCTTCGGCGACCAGGTCACACCATCCGGCAGCCAGGGATTCGAGACCGATGGACTCCGGACGTTCGCATAGGAAAAGTATGCGGGAGCCATCTGATGCGGAGCTGCCCTCGGCAAAGCAGCGAAAGACCGCTCCTCCGCAGGTCTCGACATCGGACATTCTAGTGCAGATAGCACAGCTTATCGCAGCATCCCAGCAGCCGACAGAGACGGTGTCGGATCGAGAATTATCCGACGGCGCTGGGTCGGTACGCTCCGCCGAAGCATCGGGGGCGGACGACCGGGAACATCGGGAGGTCCGACCGGATGGTGAAAGGGATACGGATGAATTGGAGCTATCCCTTTCGGAACAACACAAAGCTGCCGTGGACTTCATCCGGCACTTTCTTCCTCAAGTTGTTCCGTCGGGCCAGACTGCTGCGCTTCCGGACAGGAGAATTATAGCGTCATTGGACTCTGATTTTTTCGAGCGGTTCAGGGACATCGCTCCCGAGTTTCCGTCGCAGTCCAATAATGTTGCAAGAACATTTGAATTATTGAACGACGCTATTTTTAAACTTGCTTCCAGGACGGGGAAAGCAGGCTTCTTGTCCGCAAATACTCTCAACCTGCCTTTCATTAATGCAAGGAATAAATTCGACACGGCAGGTCAGGGTATACCGAGAGTTCCTCTGCGTATGGACGACGAGGCGGAAGACTTAGAGCTATCATTACCGTCGTCAGCTTCTATTCCAACCGCAGTGTTGGAAACAGCTATTGCGTCTAACAGAGCCAATTTAGATGCCTTATCTTACGCAGATCACCTTACGAAGGCGTTATCACTGCGTCTTCAAGGGGAAGAGTTTCAGGATATACAATCCTCCTTAAGACTTCTTTCAAGGGCAGTAGCTTATTCCACGTGTAACTCCGCCCTTTCAGTGGCAAATCTGGAGTTGGTTAGACGTGACGCAGCCCTGTCTACATCCACACTAGTGGATTCTAAGGTGAAGAACTCTCTTAGAGTCGCTTCGGTCTCAGGAGATCTTCTCTTTGACGGCAAGCTTTCCGCTATTTATGATAATATTAAAAAGAAAGCTAGTGATTCTCTGTTGTTTAGATCCGCTCCTAAAAGGTCGGATACAGCAGACACGAATAAGGCGGGCACTTCTGGGTCTTATCCGCCCAAGAGAGGTTCCTATAGAGGTTCCGGTGCGTCCTCTAGCTCTTATTCGAGAGACCGTCAGGATAGCGACTCTCGTTCGGGACGTCCTTCAGGCCGGGACAATCGGTCGGACGCCCCGAGGTCGACGAGGCGAGGTGCGGGTCGTGGAAGACGTGGTTTCTCCTACCGCAGGCCTCGCAGATCCAGGAGGTGATGGCTCAAACCTCTATCGCGTTCCGGTTGGCGGAAGGTTGTCGAGTTTTTCTCAAGAGTGGGCGTCGATTACGGACGACCCGTGGGTGAGAGGAGTGACTTCGGAAGGTCTAAAGATATCCTTCAAACGAAAGCCTCCATTAACTCGAAGTCCAAAGTGGACTCATCTTCCGTCAAACCCTCAGAAAAGAGACGCTCTGCTATCAGAGGTGCAGTCTCTTTTAATGAAGAACGCGGTAGAGGTCGTAGAAAACCAGGAATCGCTGGGATTCTACAGCCATCTGTTTCTGGTTCCGAAACCAGACGGCTCGTTCCGTCCAGTCATAGATTTGAGCTGGATAAACAAGCTGATCGTCGCTCCGAAGTTTTATATGGAGACGATTCGATCGGTCAGAGCGAGTATTCGGGTGAACGATTATGCAACGAGCATAGATCTCAAAGATGCGTACTTTCACGTCATGGTACATCCGACATTCCGAAAGTATCTACGCTTCGCAGTCCTAGGAGTGGTGTATCAGTTCCGGGCCATGTGCTTCGGATTGAATCTAGCACCCTGGGCTTTCACTCGGGTAATGAACTCGGTAATGATCTACTTCCGAGCTCATTCGTCTGCGGTAACGTCGGCCTACCTGGACGACATTCTTCAGAGGTACGGCAACGAGTTAACGCTTCAGAACGATGTTCAGAATCTTCTTCTATTGCTCCGACGTCTCGGTTTCATAGTAAACGAGGAGAAGTCGGATCTGGTGCCGTCCAAGTCATTCACTCATCTGGGAATGAGCTTCGAGACGCACAACAATCTCGTTCGTCTGCCGTTAACCAGAGCGAAATTAGTCAGTTGTTACGCTCGCTATTGTCTAAATACAGACAAAGTCACAGCGAGAGAATTTATGAGACTGATAGGTCTGTGCGGAGCCGCCGCAGATCTCATTCCGATGGGACGGCTACGCACACGGCCTCTTCAAATTTTCCTGACTCAGAATTGGAGTGTGAAAATTCATTCGCTCGATGTAGACGTTCTCTTGTCAGATCAAGTGAAACAAGAGATTCAGACTTGGGCAAACATTCAGTGGTTAACTCAAGGAGTTCCGCTGCAGTTGCCGGATCCGAGTTTTACCATTATGACGGATGCCAGTCAAACAGGTTGGGGTGCATCATTAATCCCAACGGATTCGAGATGCCAGGGTCTTTGGGATCCGCAATTCCTGTGCAAGCACATAAACATCAAGGAAATGATGTCAATTTGGCTTGCGTTACGTCACTGGATGGATATTAGTCACGATGCTCATGTCCAAATCCTATCCGACAATACGACAGTAGTGGCGTATATACGGAATCAGGGAGGCACTCATTCAGTTACGTTGTTCAATCTAACGGAAAGAATCCTTCTGTTTGCGTTGGAACATCACGTTCTTCTTTCGGTCCGTCACATACCGGGTCGTCTGAATGTGCTAGCAGACTCCCTTTCACGAAAGGGTCGCTTGTTGCCGTCGGAGTGGACTCTCAACAAACAAGTATTCAATCAGATTTGCTACCAATGGGAACGGCCAATGATAGACTTATTTGCGACACATCTCAACAATCAGTTGCAGACGTATGTGTCCCCGTGTCCGGATCCAAGAGCATTTGCAGTAGACGCTCTATCGATCCCTTGGGACGGAATGATAGGATATGCGTATCCTCCAGCGCCGTTAATTCAACAAGTATTGCTAAAGATAAAACAATCTCAATGCAAGATTCTGTTGGTAGCATCTCTGTCGCCACAGAGACCGTGGATAAATCTACTCAGGTGTCTGTTGTGGGACCTACCGCGGAAGCTCCCTCCACGAGAGGATCTTCTTTGGCAGGGGAAATCGCGCCAACTACATCACAACCCGCAAGGTCTCAACCTTCACGTTTTTCCGTTGTGCGGTCCTTCTTGCATGGCAAGCACTTTACAGGACGAGCAGTGGACGCGATTTCTAACTGTAGGAGGACCTCCTCTTCGCTAAACTATGCGGCTAAGTGGAAGGTTTTCCGTCATTGGTGTAGGGATCATTCTGTTGATATATTTGATCCCTCTATACCAGACATTGCTAACTTTCTAGTATACTTGTTTGACGAAATCAAACTGCAACCTGTTACTATAAAGGGTTATAGATCTATGTTATCTGATACCTATGCACATCATGATAGTTTACAAATTGGATCTAATGTCTCTTTATCGAAATTGGTTAGAAACTTTTCGATAAATAGACCCAGAACTCTTAGATTAATTCCTAAGTGGAATTTAGCTTGGGTTCTCCTTAAATTGAAGGAAAAGCCATTTGAACCTCTTGGGACAGTAGATTTCAAATTCTTATCTTATAAGACGGCTTTTCTCTTAGCTTTCTCTTCTGCCAGAAGAGTCAGTGAGCTTCATGCACTATCGGTGGATGATTCTCATTATCGTAGTGTTGGGAACACTATCACCTTCACTACTAATGTCGGTTTTTTAGCTAAGAATCAGGCTCCTAATAAATATCCGGAACCTATTGTTATTAAGGCTCTTCCGTCTTCAGACGGGCGTAGGCCTTTACTCTGTCCTGTTAGAGCACTACGTATCTATAAACAGAGATCTCAGTTCATCAGAAAGGGACGGAAACGTTTCTTTCTGTCTTTGATGCCTAATAGAAAGGACATTTCAGTCCATTCTATTGCTAGATGGATTCAGTTAACTATCCGTACTGCGTATGAAGATTTATCTTCTTCTCAGCAGTCTGTGCTTAAGATTTCTGCTCATGAAGTAAGAGCTCTTTCTACTTCCTGGGCTTATGCTAATAGTGTTGCTATTACAGATTTAATGAAGGCTGCTTATTGGTCTCAGCCATCCACATTTACTAATTTTTATCTCAGAAATATTGAGTCCATTTCTGGAGACCTGCATTGTTTAGGTCCGTTATCTGTTGCTCAGAATGTCGTCCACTAAACAGTTGCAACTATAGTTATGCAGGCTTTCTGTTCCGGCAGTGACTCCGTCCGGCTGCCCTCTTCGCTCTGGGCTATTTGACCCAGGGCAAGGGGAAGGGGGGGGGGGGCGGGTGTTCCCTTAGGTCACCTGCTTTATAGTGAAAAGCAAGGGAATGCCTCCTCCAAGACAGTATTTCTGAGTCGCTTCCGGGATGGTTTTAAAGTGTAATATTAATGTTTAATTTCATTCATGTCTTATTTTTAAAGTGTAGCTCGGTGTGAAGCATTTGTATATGTCAAGTGTCAAACGGGCTTTAATATACAATACTCGGACACTTTTAAATGATTATAAAGAGTCTCAATTCTCTGGACTACTTTATTTATTGGCTTGCTTTAAAAATAATTAGTATAAAGGTTATACTGGATGTTAATAGAGAACATGAATGTTATTGTGCTCAATTATTAAGGGTAGTGTATCTTTCTAATTTAAATATTAAATAAGAAAGATACATGTAAAGCCTAATACTCCTTTTCTCCTTAAGGGGTTACCTCTTTATTTTATAATTGAGCTTATTGGATTTTCCTCTATGTCCTAGGCCCTCCAGCCTGTTTACTATTCAGCTAAGTCTGGGTCATTGGTACAGTATAAAAATGTTAAAAAATTTATAGTAATTTATATATTTTTTATACTTACCAATGACCCAGACGGGGATGGCCCTCCCTGAGTTGGGAACTCTTGCCTCCCCGCTGAGTACATAGCGCTGACCAGGCACTGCCAGTAAGAATGATATTTGGCGCCAATTTCGGGACGACTGCGTCACTGCGCATGCGCAGTAGAGTCGTACTATGGAGGTCCTTTAGGACATGATTTCTTTTTGTTTTGGATGCAAGTTTTGGGGATTGGGGGGCAAAATTTGTGTTTGGCCCTGGTTTTTGTGGAGTTAGCACCAGCTAAGTCTGGGTCATTGGTAAGTATAAAAAATATATAAATTACTATAAATTTTTTAACTTTTTCAAAAAATTTCAACAAAGCCATATCATGTGACTCCTCGTTGGAACAAGCTCGACAAGCTCGTTCCAACGAGGGGTCACATGATATGGTTTTGTTGAAATTTTTTTAAAAATAATATTTTTTCAACTGCTGAATTTGCATATTAAGCGGGCGGATGCGGGGGATGCGTTGGGTAAAGGGTTAAACTTCAACTTAAAATTAAAAAGAAAGAAAGAAGAGAAGGGAAGAACAGGAATGCTGATAAATAAAAAAGAAAAAGGAAAAAGAAGAAAAATACTAAATAATAAGAAAATAATAAGATGAAATCAGCTTGAATACATGATACATAGATATTATGCTGATGTAAAAAGCACACAACGAAGTCACGCTCCGGTCTCCAAGGGTAGTTCAGGACGTGTCGATGACGAGCCGCAATCTGTTCCCAGAAACCGGAGCAAGACTCCGACACACACCTTGCACATCTGCACAGTTGGTAATAATTTATTTATCATACAGTATCTTGGGCAATAATCGAGAATGTATTATGCAGACGAATGTAATAACGAACTATTGATTTGTGTGGAACCAAAAGAATTGAACTCTTGGAAAGGGAACGTGCTTATATCGTACCACTGATACAAGTATCTGTACCAGGGGGTCGGATACTGATTGAATGTATGTTAAAATAGAATTAAATAGAATTAACACTCAAGAAAATCATAAGTAGGCAGCTTGTTTCATTTAGTTCATTTAATGGCGAGTTATACGTAAGTAAACCTCGAGGTGTTGAACGTTGGAACGTCTGAAGGTCTATTCCACCACCAGCATTGGTCAATTGGTCCTATTATACTAGCTAAGCAGAACCTGTTTGGTGCAGTGAACAACTGAGTTTCCCACGAGGAACGGGGGTTGGGGGCGTATTGTTAAGTTTCTGCATTACTGAAATCACTTGCTTGATAAAATGAAGTCATGTACAACTTCGAAAATAAGGCGGTTGTTCTCGTTGTTCAAGAATTCAGAGCCAAACAGAAGTGTGGATGTATCTGTTACATATGGGAGTAAATTAATTGTATAATTTCGAGCGTTTGAAAGCAATGGACAATGACAGTAGGGGCTGGATGATAAATGATTGTCAAAAAGGTGAGAATTAAGACTACTACAATGCAACTGCAGCCTACAATAGTATATTTGAGCCCTGCGAGATTTCGCGTTACCGTAGAACGTTGGGGGTCTTTGGTTACCATCACTGAGAAACGTTTTAAAGTTAATCAATGATGAGTTCTCACATACAGGTAACAGCAACTTATTCCACTGGTCAGTAATGCTGGGGATAAAAGGAGACTGATACAGTTGAGTTCGGCAAAAGGGAACTCTGTGGTTTTGGCCAGATCGGAGACTGCGTGATGAATTCATCACGGAGATAAGTGGAGGAACTTTGTTGGAGATGTATGGAGGTGACATGTGATGATACATTTTGAAAAACTGAATTAGTTTATGTTTACGGCGCCTTTCTTGCAGGGATTCCCACCGTGTTTCTGAATATAGCAGAGCCTTACTGGCACTAACTGTTGCTCCGGTGATGATTCTTGCTGCTGCAATCTGTATTTATTCTAGTTCCGCGATATTGGTCACAGAACAATTATCCCAGACAGTATCCGCATATTCAAGAAGAGGCCTAATAAAGGCAAAATATATTTTTTCCAGGACTGCGATCAAGGTTAAATTTGTGCCTCCTCAGCAAGTCTAAACGTGACCAGGCTTTGGTGCAAATATGACCAATGTGGTCGTTCCATGTGCATGTACTGTTTAGAATGAGTCCTAAGTGTTTATGGTCACGAACTTCCGTTATCTGTGAGTCACCAAAATATAAGGGCGAGTGAGAGTCTGGATTGATTTTACGTGATATACACATACTTTCAGTTTTGTTGGGATTGAACTCAACCAACCATGTTTTGGCCCAATGCTCAATTGTGGCCAAATCTTGATTGATTATGACCGAGGCTTGCTCTGGGTTTTCAGTAATTAGATACAAGGAAGTATTATCTGCAAAGAGGCATATACTACTGAATAAGTCGCTGGCTATATCATTTATGTATATCAAAAACAGTAAGGGTCCGAGTATAGACCCCTGAGGTACACCAGCATTGATGGATCTCCATGACGATGACTCCGAGGCTATCACAACTCGCTGCGACCTATCCGCAAGATACGATTTTAGAAACATAAGTAGTTCTCCTGAAACACCAATACTCTCCAGCTTGTGGATGAGACCAGCATGCCATACCTTGTCACAAAAAACTACCCTAACTTCTTTGCCTTCATCAAGTGCACGACAGAATTCATCATATATGTCAGTCAGTTGGAGGACGGTTGAGTCTGTAGGTGTAGAACCTGACTGAAACTGACTAAGGACATTATTTTCACTCAAAAATTGCCACAAGAGTTTGAAGACGCATTTTTCAAATATTTTACCAACACAGCTGATCAACGATATCGGGCGATAATTAGTGACTGTGTTTGATGGTTGTTTTTTTAGGAATCGGGAGACCTTTGCTTTTTTCCATAATGAAGGAAAGTACGAATTATTCAGTAGAATGTTGAATAAAATTGAGAGTGGCTCACTGAGAGAGGATTTGCATTCTTTTAGGAGACGTGGGCTTATTTGATCAGGACCAGATGCCTTGGACACCTTTGTCGACTTCATTGCAGCATATATTTCACTGCAATGTAGGGTAATACTATCAATAAACTGGGAAACATGTTGTGGTGGATCTGGTAGGGAAGCATTCGAATCATCAACTGTCGAGATAGAAACGAAGTATTCATTGAACACTTCAGTTTTCTCAACACTTGAAGAATATATTTTGTTTAGATGAATCAGGGTGGGAATTCCTGTTGTGTTACAGCTACCAATTAGGGTTTTTAAGGTCTTCCACCACAGTGATGGCGGGGTTTCGTTGCTTCTCAGTGTGGACTGGATTTTTGAAAGATGATGGGCTTTGGCCTTCCTGATGGCCGATACAACCTCATTCCGTTTACGTTTATATTTATTCCAATTGTATGGAATATTGGTATGTTTAGCAATGCGATACAAGCGTTTTCTCTGTCTCATTAGTAATCTTATTTCATTATGCATCCATTTCAGTTGGTCCATTCTCGAAGTAATCATTTTATTAGGTATGTGTTTGGATGCAGTGTCAAGTATTTTATCAGTGAATTTGGAAACCATAGTATCGAGACAGTTCTAACAATTGAGCAACCATACTCCCTGTCACATTGTTTTATTGAATTTCAAGCATGGTTTTAAAAATTTGAGAGTAGTATCTTGGGTGATACCTCCACTCCATGGGTGATTGGGTGACAATCCACCCTCTACGAACTGTAATTGAAAATTCCAGGTGCAATTGCACTGCCAAGCAATCTGAGGAGGGCAATTGTTTTACACTCCTTGATTTTCTAGACTGTCAGGGCTTCTCAAATCGTTGAGATGTTCTCAAAATCCTACTAAATGTCTCCACTTGAACTCTTCTGCCATCAAGTTTCCTGTACAGGAAATCCTGATAATAGAAGAAGAGTTTAAGGAGGTTTCTCTTCCGAAACTCCTTTAGTTCTGTTCTGCAATACAGTGAAACCCTGTTAATTGAATAGCCACTTTGCCAATGAAAATTATTCAATTAACAGTATTCAATTAACAGGGATTGTGTCATTTTCCTGTATTCTAAAGATAAACTTAGCATTTATTCTATTACATCTTGTTTGACAGAGCTCCATGAGCTCTGTCAAACAAGATATAATAGATTAAATGCCTCTATTGGATGTACTGAGGCCAAATAGATCTATAAACAAAACAAACTGGGGAGAGTAGGGGTAATTTCTTGATGGGTTACAAGATTTTTTTTTCAATTAACAGGAGTTTACTCCATAACCTTTATTCAATTAACAGGTCAAATTTGTACTGGGTGTATGGTAAATGGATTTGTGTTGGGAAATTATATTCAATTAACAGGGATATACAATTGAGAGATATCCAATTAAGTGGGCTCCACTGTATTCAGCTTTTTTGATTGACCGGCTCAAACAGATGAGTCGCTGTTGAATACAATACTTGAGTGGAGAGTGACAAAATTACGAGTATAAGAAGGTACACTGCAATATCCACTGTTTGAAGTACCAGGAGATTTTAGTTGTGATTTTTTGTGATTCGTATCAAATTCCTCTGCCTAATTCTGATTCGATTTTGATTCTATTCAATCTAAAATTTAAGATTCACAAGGCCCTAGTCTCCACATACCAAAGTTAGAAATCTCCACAGGAACCCAGGCAAGAGGAGCAATGATTTATTACTCTGGTAAACTGGTTATATATCACTGCTTTAATGGGGTCTTGCATCCACTGCCTGAGATGCAAGTCCTCTATAATGGGTAGTATGGAGGTTAAAGATTGGCAAAACCTGACCTAACCCTTTGAGACTTTAATTATCATGATGTTCAAACGTCACTGGGAATTCAATTTCTTCAACTTTTTTTAAAATACATCAAACGTCGGAAAATACAAATTACAAGATATTTTTCACATGAGTGATTATCTGGTTGAGGGCTAGATTATTTTTGGTGATCTGAATTTGTTATTCAAAACTTGTTTTACAAATTATTGAAGAGTGCCTACAGGAATTGAGGTAAAAAAATCGAAAAATAATAACGAAACAAATGACCACAAAGTACATTGTATCAACACGCTATTTGATTTTGCATGTCGTAAGGTGTACAAAAGTATCAAAGGGTTAATAATTCCCTCATATTTTTTCCTTTTACATGCCGAAAAGGAAATAAGATGCCCTTTTGTTCATAATCATTCATATGGTATTGTTTTGTTATTTTGTGCTGAGTCCCTATGAAGACTTTCCAGTAAATTGTAACAAAACAAATGCATATGAATAAATTCTGGCAATCAGTTTATCCCACACTCTACCAGTTAAAATTCAAAGAGGAACCTCGTTCTGAAATACAGGGTGCTATATTTGAGTGGTTCATTAAAATGTAGATTGAGAGCATATACATGTAGATTGTGTTGCAGCAGAGAGTGTTGTTTCAGCTGCCAAGAGATTTCATCAAAGTGAAATATAGGTTGTTCTGGTATAACATGATGTGGTAGCCAGCACCCAGGATGCAGTGTTAGATCTTCAGAGAGACAACATGCCGCAAAGTACAAAAGATAGTTTTTAGAAGAGTTTTGACGAAGTCAAACTCGACTTACAGTTTGATGAAATGAAGGGCGGGCGACAGTTGTAAACAATTGGTTTCCAGGCAATAACTTTAGTTCTATTTGATGCACCTTTACAAAAATTATACCAGAGGTTACCCTATAGGAAAGGAAGGCACCTATCGATTTCAGAGTCTCGCTCCCCAAGATCAAGGTCACTGTTACTATAAATAGAATATTTTGTGACAAATTGCTTTCTGGGCAATAACTTTAGTTCTATTTGACGCACCTTTATCAAACTTGTATCAGAGGTTACCCTATAGGAAGGAAGACACCTATTGATTTTGAAGTCTGGGACTCCAAGGTCAAGGTCACTGTTACTATAAATAGAATATTTTATGACAAATTGGTTTCTGGGCAATAACTTTAGTTCTATTTAACACAACTTTACCAGACTTATACCAGAGGTTACCCTATGAGAAGGGAAGACACCTATTGATTTCGGAGTCTGGGACTCCAAGGTCAAGGTCATTGTTACTATAAATAGAATATTTTGTGACAAATTGGTTTCCGGGCAATAACTTTAGTTCTATTCCGTGTATCTTCACCAAACTTATACCACAGGTTACCCTATAGGAAGAGAAGACACCTATCGATTTCGGGGTCTGGGGCCCCAAGGTCAAGGTCCCTGTTACTATCAATAAAATATTTGTTGACAAATTGGTTTCTGGGCAATAACTTTAGTTCTATTTGACGCACCTTTACCAAACTTATACCAGAGGTTACCTTATAGGAAGGGAAGACACCTATTGATTTCGGAGTCTGGGACTCCAAGGTCAAGGTCACTGTTACTATAAATAGCTTATTTTTTCAGAATTTAATGTCAAAACTCAACTTCTGGATCTGTGATCCTCTTGCTAGATTTTTGCTTTATATATTGGTATGTTAAAATTAGCAAAGTTAGGAAACTTTGTGTAAACAGAAAAAAAGGTTTCCTAATTTTTTCAGGCAATCCTTTTAATTTAGCTTACCTGAAGAGTGAACTTAACTAAGCACTCTTCGTCCAGGATCTGTCATTATCTGCCATGTCTTCAAAAAAAAAAGAAGCATGGTCAATTTTTAGTCGAGTTGTGATGAAGTCAAACTCGACTTATAGTTTGATGAATGGTGGGTGGGCGGGCGGGCGGGCTTTCATAAACAATTTGTTTCTGGATGATAACTTGATAATGGTTCGACCCATGTTCATGAAACTTCATAGGTAGGTTGGTATCGGTGGGAGGAAGCAACCTATTAGTTTTGGTAATGCTTGCTCAAAGGTCAAGGTCACAGTGACCTTGACCATAGTAAATTGTAAACAATTGGTTTCCGGATGATAACTTGACTACGGTTCAACCCACATTCATGAAACTTCATATGTAGGTTGACCTTCGTGAGAGGAAGAACCCTATTTATTTTGGACTCACTAGGTCAAAGTCCAAGGTCACAGTGACCCTGAACATAGTAAATCAAAATAATTGGTTTCCGGATAACTTGATAATGATTTGACCCATGTTCATGAATCTTCATAGTTAGGCATCAGTGAAAGGAAGAACCATATTTATTTTGGACTCGCTAGGTGAAAGGTCAATAACTTGATAATGGTTTGACCCACCTTCATGAAACTTGTTTGGCCTAGGTGAGTGGAAGGCCTCTATTTATTTTGGACTCACTAGGTCAAAGGCCAAGGTCACAGTGACCTTGAACATAATAAATCGTAAGCAATTGGTTTCCAGATGATAATTTGACAATGGTTCTACCTGCATTCATGAAACTTCATAGGTAGGTTGGCATTGGTGCAAGAAAGATCCCAATGTATTTCGGAATCACTAGGTCAAAGGTCAAGGTCACAGTGACCCTTCACGTAGTAAATTGTAAAGAATTGGTTTCTGGATGATAAGTTGATAATGATTAAACCCACTTTTGTGCTGTCACAACTCGACATTGGATCGGTGATCCTATCGGCATTTTTTTTTTATGTTCCTTACAATGAATGCAGATGTGTTCATTTAAAAGGTCATGAAGCTGTTAATTTGAAAACAAGTGTTTTCTATTTTACTCTGCTTCTGCTTGAATACAATCAACAACTGTGCATTAATTTAACAGTAATTGGCCATAATTAGATAACAAACTTTGTTTAATTCCAAACAAATTCCAGTTATGTATCCAATAAAACCCACAGCATGTTTGTTGGCAACAACAATATACATGTAAAGAGATTTCATTGATGTGTTTGCTATAAATAGACCAACATAAACACAACCTTCACATTTGTCCTTTTGAGAAAGCTGATTTCACCAAATATTGAAAATAATATTGTCTCAGAATTTTCTACGAGTGATCGGCTTATCAGTTGGGAATGAAGAATCAGATGCTTTCATATGAACAATATATGAACCATGATGGTTCTTTTGCATAATGGTTTTGTTAAATGGTTTACTTATTTTTTTTCAAAATCACAGCTGATTATCCCTTTAAAAATTTGACACTCATTTGAGTATCCACCATGTGAAAATTTGAGACACCCTATAGCCCATATTCCATATAAACCTTAAACTTCACTGAAGTTTGCAAGAATCCATATATTGTGTTAGCACATGAGTCAAGGGCCATTTGCGAGAATCAAAATCAGAATGTTAAGGTCTGCCTGAAGTGATCAGCACAAAATTTCATATGCAGTTCAGAGTGACATGCAGGTGTGGGCTACTGAGTTTCATTTTGGAACCTTGAAAATCTTAACCATCTTCTCCCGTGCAATGCCGGGTATTTACCTGCTAGTCTAATATATAAATGCGAATGTCTGTATCTCTCGATCTCTCAATCTTTGTTCCGGGTGAACTCCTCTGTTTCTCGATCGATCGATCTCAAATTTTGTACACGGGGGGTAATTCGTCCCTGCGAGTAACATGGGCTGGGTGCCGTGCCCGTGCAGGGTGACCTTGAAATTGATGACCTTGACCTTTTATTTCAAAAATGGCTGAGCCGATCGGGCTAATATTTCATATATGCGGGTATATTGACCCATCGATCATTTTGACTTTATCAAGGTGACTGTGCGGGGTGACCTTGACCTTGAAATGGGTGACCTTGACTTTTTATTTCGAAAACGGCTGGGCCGATCAGGCAAAAATTTCATATTGCAGGTATATTGACCCATCAATCATTTTCACTTTATCGGGGTGCCCGAGTGGGGTGACCTTGACCATGAAATTGGTGACCTTGACCTTCTATTTCGAAAACAGCTGAGCCGATAATATCTGAGGGTATATTGATATACCGATCATGTCTGAGGGTATATTGATATAACCATCTTCTCCCGTGCAACGCTGGGTATTCACCTGCTAGTTCTATATAATTAGAGAACGCAGTTCCCAAGCAAATTTGGTATTTAGTATGTATTATTGGAGGGCGAATAAGTTTGGAAACTTGCACCAATCTCCTTCGCAAATCACTGCAGAAATCAGACCCAATTTTCAGCACATTTACCTTCCAGACAAAAAATCTATTGAATTTCATGTACTGAGCTTTTGTGGAGTTAAAGATTATATATCCATGCAAAATGTACATCGTTTGCAGGCTTCGGGTATGCCTTCGGCATCTAGACCTTGCCCCCAGTCCCCCATATCTTACTTAGCCCCAGGGTGAGCATTGGTTGAAGACAGGTGCGATACTATGTAGTACTCAGCGGTACCTTGCCCCCACGTAGGCAATCGGGATTGAGTGCCTTGCCCAAGGACTTAACACATTTCATTTATTGAAAGTGAGTGTTTCTGAAGGTTACATGCCATCCCCATAGCACCCAGCAAAGGACTGGAGATCGGCATAAGTAAAAGTGAGCAACAGACATATTGCAGATCCGGAACGCTCAGGCCTGCTAAATCACTGGTAGTGCCACCCCTGTAGGTAAAGATTTCATTTATGTTTCAGGCCGCATGGGCCCATGAAAAACAGTTGCAGAAATCCTCACTGCCACCTCGCCCCTGAATCTCACTGATCACTGGTAGTGCCACCCCTGTAGGTGAAGATTTCATTTATGTTTCAGACCGCATGGGCCCAAGAAAAACAGTTGCAGAAATCCTCACTGCCACCTCGCCCCTGAATCTCACTGTAGGGACTTGGTTGGGACAATCATAGCCTTAGTGCCCCAGGACAGATGCTGAGGTCGTCTGCTGGCTGAGGCCATCCTTTTCTTCCAACCCTTCCCCACTTTGTCTCCAGGGTGGGTGAGTCTCGGTGCCTTTGTGGCCCGTCTGTAGTGCTGAAAAGATTAGTCGACTAGTTGAAGTCGATTTGATTTTCGGAAAAATCGACTCTGAAATCCGCCAGTCGACTAATCGGGAAACTCAAAGATGAAGTCGTAAAATGCCAATAGTGGGGGTTAATGATTACAAACATCAGACGTTTCTGCTTCGTGGTGGACCTATTTTAAATTGTATTGAGAAGTGGATATGCAATGCAATCATTGTCGTTTGTTGATGCCGATAATGTTACAACTTCGATTTCAGCTGCACTACAAGCACTGATTTTACCTAACCTAATCACTGGCATGCGTTGAAGAAAAATACTTTGATGTACAACTTCAAAGATGCCGTTAATTCATGCAAGTGTTCTGTCCCTCACACAAGTCGCCCACACTTTTTAATTGATATAAAAATAAAATACATGCCTGAAACACTCAGAAAGCTGTTCCATATTCTATGATATTACTGTACTGGTTTGGGTGCGAGCTGGCGAAGACCGGATATGAAGGTGAGGAAACTGTCAGTCATAAAATTTGACCTGGGAGTTTTTAATTAATTGCACTGGGCGAATGGCAGCACACTTCAAACATTTTACAAATTCACGAAACTTCTGTTTTAACATCATTGAGTACTTTTTCCACTGTATGGACAGAGGACTAGGAGGCACACACTTCCCAGGTATCATAATTTTTTTTACTGAATGGTTAAAGCTATAATATGCACAACGTTTTAAAAAACTCAAAATACGAAAAAGAACAGCTACGTTCATGACTTTGACAAGGAAACTTCATCAAACACCTGTCAAACGAGTCATTAAACGAAAGGGTTATCAACTTACATGTAACAGTCTCTTATCACCCAATTGATGTTTTATTATTATGATGACAATTATGTTTTCAACAGAAAAGCCGACTAGTCAATTTTGAATCGATTACTCCCGTCGACTAGTCGACTTTGAAAAATAGGTAATCGTTTCAACACTACCCGTCTGGCTTCTCTCTTTCCGGCAGTTTGGTAGTGCTTTCCTTGGCTTGTTCAACCTGGACCATGGCCTAGCAAGTCAGTAAATATCGCGTAAAGGACAGGTGTAATGGGTTGCATGCCCCAATAAACGTGCTACACAGCATGCCCGCAGGAAAGATGTATTTATGACAAATGTGTGAAAATTTCAGGTCATTAGCCCACTCGGACCAGGATATATTGGTCAATGAAAATTTGAGCGTTTTTCCACATTTGGCAGCCATTATGGACTCATTGACGTCTAGTTGGAAATACTTGAAGCAAAAATGCATTTCTTGTCTGCGGTCATAAATGATATAATACTGCTCGTTTAATTTCTGTATTGATCATAAAACTGTTAATTGCAGTGGTCTGTCATTTGTTAACAGAGTCAAAAGCACAAATAAACAACAAAGCAAGTCATGATGGAGATTTTAGAAACTGTTTCTTTGAAACTCTCCTTTACCTCTTTATTTTGTAATTCAATTTCAATGTTCAAACACCACCCCATGATTTTGAATTGGCTCACTGCTGCAAGCCTCCTCAATGGGTTCATGATCTCCAAGAACTTTCAACAGAAAGGCATAACTCTACTTCACAGGTGTTCTATATTAATCCATTCTTAACCCTTTCCCTAACATGAAAAGCAGATGACACTTGTAAAAAAAATTCTTTAATAACTAGTGTCATAACCTATGTTTTTGAGACAAAAAATGAAAATTAATTGGCGATATTTTAGAATAGCGCTGGCTGGTTTTGACCATTATGTTGGGTAAAGGGTTAACATACTCTTGCAACATTTCATTTCATTTTCATTTTAGTTTGGTGGAGAGAGGTTTGAAGAAGTTCAGAGAACAAAAGTTTGGTGCACAGTGTTAGAGGGTCTTGAATGCTATGGCAACAGAACTTTTTTACGGGATGGTTTCCCATGCATTAAGTAAGTATATTTCCATTTATTTTGCATAATTGGTTTTAATTATACTTTCAACAGCTAATATCATTGGGTATTTGGAAATTTTATGGGTTGCGGAAATTAGATTACACTTGAGAGAATGACCAGGCTAAGGAGCTCATTATCAGATTTTTTCTTTAACCTTTAAGGGCGTGAAGATTTTTATGCATATTTACTACACTTTGAAAGTTTATGTCTTTGTGCCTGTGCAGTTGTTTCTAAGCAAGTCTTGGCTGCCTATGTAGGCAGCCAAGTCTTGCCTAGAAACAACTGCCAAGGCTCTAAGAATGTAACTTCTGAGTTTATCGAGAGACTGTATTTTGGGGCACCTGTTCTGTTGCAGTAATATGTGGTCAGAGTCAGAATTACATATAGGCTTTAATGGCTAAAGGTCAGGACCCTGAAGCTGACCCATGTTATTTGAGTAATCACTGTCATTGAAAATTATTTATTTAACAGGGCAATTCAATTATCACGAATTTGGAGATTTACTCTTACTTGTGTTTTTGTTATAAAATGAGCATATATTCTATTATATCTTATCTTACAATCAACATGTATTTTGTCTGTATTAACTCTGCAACTGCCGTGTATCCGATCCCCTGATACAGATGTTTGTATCAGGGGATCGGATACAAGCACGTTCCTTTTGCGTGAGTTCCATTTTTTTTCTTTTTGTTCATCCGTACGAATAAATAGTTCGTTATATATTCGTCTACATTCTTGACTTATCCCCAATATATTGTAAGATAAAATGATTATTACCATTATGTGGATGTACAAAATATGTATCCGAGTCTCACTCCGGGTTCTAAGGGTAGATCACGACTCGTCGTGATCTGCCCTTAGAACCCGGAGCTCGACTTAGATACATATTTTGTACATCCACATAATGATAATAATCTCTATTTATTTGACAAATCTTATTTTTGCTAGAAAAAATGGAAAGAGGAAAAAATGAAACAGAAAAAGAGAATTAGATCTTTAGAATCCACTTTTAATTAGAAAATCTGAACTTAAGACATCATATTTTCATGTTCTAAGGTACTGCATACATGTATGTCAACAAACATGACAGTATATGTGCCAGTCAATATCAGTGTTCTAAAATATTCACTGTTCTAAAGCACTACATATGTCAACAAATATCAATATATTAGATGGGCGGTATGGGAATTTTGAGTTGGGTATCGATTTTGGTATTTTTAGGGGGTATACCAGGTAGTAATGAACCGATTATATAAACTTGCTATGAACTGATTATTTCCCCACACATTCTGTTGATTCTGATGCTGATTCTGATGATTTGAATAGGGCACAAAAAAACCTCTTGTCGCCTGTTATACCACAATATTTCATTGATAAATCACCAATTACAAAAGTTTAATAGCACATAGGTTCTCAGAATATTCATGTTTAGTGCTGGCAACATTAGCTAAAATACTATTCGCAGCGTTTTGTTTTGAAAGAAGATCAGGATTAACAATATAATCACACAATATTGTTCTCTTGTGAAGGTTATGTTTGTTTTGGTAAATAGTGTTAATACAGTTTTGTGTATGAAATGAATACAATACACTCGAGTGTATTAACCAGAAATATACTGAGCAAATATACTTAGTGTCTCAATTTAATATTAACTTTCTTTTTATGTAAATGTGTGTTGTGAACTTGTGTCCATGCATGGTTTACAGATCAATAGGCATGGGATGTATGAGAATTTTATGCTCATTTTTTAACATTTTACCTCCCTTGATGTGTTTCTCCAATATTTACACTGCAGTCAACATTGGAGAGAAACATCGAGCTAGGTAAATGAATTGAACAATGAATTTAAACTGAAAACGTGGTTTTGACAGCCTTGCGACATACATGTTTGTGTAACAATCATCTGCCATAAAAAAATGATTGTTTTTGAGTTTTTTTTTCTCCAATATAAGTCTCCTATTGTGTTGTGATGTCTGCACCATGAAATACTGCAGACAGTCAGCTGAACACATTGTACTTATTTGTTAACGTTATGTACTCACTGCAGCATTATGCTTCATCATGATCAAAGGCCAGTGACTGTGATCAGCCAGATAATGACGTTGATCTCATGCTGATTGCAGGTGATAAATCCTGTAATATCTCAGCACTACAGATTCCTATATTCTGCTAAGACTACATACATTTTTAATGGACAAACATCATTAAAAATGGCCAGATATCAAAGAGATTTTTAATAGTCAGTGTTAACCCTTTGAACCCTGGTAGTATCTTCCATGTCAGTTCCATGCTAGCAATAGGAAGAGTCCATATTTATTATTTGGGGGTAGACCAATTAATATTTTCAACGTGCAGCCCTAAGGCTGCACGTTGAAAATATTGATTGGTCTACACCACACATTTACCTTGCAGTCATCCCCCTTAATGACATTATGACGTAGCTAGTGACCCGGCCGGAAAATGGCCTCTGGAGTTCAAAGGGTTAAATATAGAATAATTGGAAACTGTCAGTTTTTAACAACTGGTTGTCATAATCGGCCGATGCCCCATAATTGTCTGATTCCGATTACCGATTCCGATTATTGGTTCATCACTAATACCATGGTATCGGTTCGATATTCGTTATCTGACTTGGTTGAGATTTAATGATAGTACCAAAGTGAATTCATTCCTGAAAATACAGAATAAGTTGTTCTTGTATAATTTCACCACAAATGCCACTGCCAATGAGCTCAACATTGGCATTATTCTGCCAACACAACATATCTACAGTAATCTTGTGACTGTTTCCAAACACACCTTAACCTATCAAGGCCTATTTCAGGCTGTTGAGCAGGTGCCCTCAACATGCCATCATTGAGGAGATCCAGCTGACAGTAGACAAATCACTCAAATACCTTCAGTCAAGTTTCTTTGTCGATATTTGTGCTCATTTTGATAGCCCAAAAGTTGCTTTTGGGCTCCAAAATGCAAAAGTTGTAATATCTTTCACTTTTTTAAGAGAATGTTGCAATTTGTTTTTCTTTTAAAATAAGTGGATCATATTTAACCAAATGTGGTAGGTGTCTTCCCAAACCTATGACGATCCAGGATTGTTCAAGTCAGTGTGACTGTACAGTTTTTGCCTTACTCCTTCAAGCTCCCATTCAAAGGTTCTGAACTTTTGGGTCCAGCACTACATCTGGGGTATGAATTGCACTCGGCAATGGCTGTACTTATATTGGCTCCCAGAAAGACTTTCTGCCATATACTATTATATGTGAACTGAAAACTGTATGTACCTTGGAAAGGAAGAATGTGCTTAAACTATAGTTTTATGAATTACCTGAATCTTAACTGGTAGAGTGGAAAATTATTTTTGGTCATCAAAATTTGTTCACATGTCTTTGCCTTGTTGCATTTTAAGGGAGAGTGTCAACAAGCACTGCCAACCAACCAATAAGCATTCTCCCTTAAATTGTAACAGAGCAAATCCTCACAGACAAAATAATGTGGCATTAAGGATAATATAAAGCATATCCACCGAGTATGAAGCTTTCATGTTGCAGTACCTGCCCATATATACCCCAAATATGGGCTTCCAGCACTCTACTAGTTAAATTGGTCATCTGTTCATGATTGATTGATAATTTTTTTTTTCATTACTAGGTACACCCACCATTATTTTGTCACCACATTGATATACTCAGTTCTACTTGGATTTCTGGGGATGGATAGATTTTGTCTTGGTCATACAGGTATATAATGTTATATACATGCAATTTACCCACCTTCAGAACCCATTTACAAATAATCACCCCAGTGTAATAATCAAGACAAGTCATGACTGCGTTCATCTGTCGCATGCATGGAATGTGCTTAGACTACACTTTCTGGCTGTATTCCAGTTTAGTACTGAAATGGGTAGCTAGATTACAGGTACATGACTGGTTACCCTCATAACCGATTGGAAAAGCTGTCAACCTGCTTTCCATGACATCAGTAATGCTTAACATTCCACTAACCCCCACATTTTTGTTACTCAATTGTCCAGTACATAAAATGC
Organism: Pictodentalium vernedei; assembly: GCA_031216915.1. NCBI lineage: Eukaryota > Metazoa > Mollusca > Scaphopoda > Dentaliida > Dentaliidae > Pictodentalium > Pictodentalium vernedei. The sequence goes on from CM062295.1 coordinate 581,199,264, forward strand.
ATGAAATTCTGAAGTGCAGAGTGTACTCAATTATGCATGAAATATACAAACCCAGTTGAGAGGTGTTTGCAATGAGGTCCCTTTGGTCGCTGTACATCAAAGAATTCTGATGTCATTTATTTCTTTGACGTTTCGTGCCTTGTTTGTCATTACAAGAATTATGTCTGACATTAAGCAATTATACCAAAGTAATTTTGTTGATGAACACTGTCTAGAATTGTCTCATAACATTCATTTATATATAATAATAAAATGTTGATAGCCTAAAGAACCCCCCGTGGGGTGGTGGTCCATATGATTTTCTTTAAGGATCTCCAATTTGCTTTCATATGTTTGGTCGAGGTGAGTTTTTGATAATTTGATAAATAATATTTTTATCATACGAACGTATTTGCTTTTCCTATTCATTTGTCAAAAAATGAAATTGTGGCTTTGTCCAGTGATGCAGTTAACTGGTTGAGAGCTAGATTATTTTTGGTAGTCTAAATTTGTTATGCAAAATTTGTGTCATTACAAATTATTGGAGAATGCCCACGTGCAATAATTTATAATAGAATATACTTATATAAACAGAGTATTATTTGCATTTGACTGAATAGGAAACATGGGCAAGGAAAATGTTGGGTTTTGCTCTGGTACCCTCATTTTTAGCTCAACTTTGACGAAGTCAAATTTGAGCTATTGTCATGGCCCGTCGTCCATCTGTCCGTCTGTCCGCACGTCAACAATTGGCTATGGCTCGGGCTAGAGGTCGTATTTATGAACCGATCTTTACGAAACTTCTTGTGTACCTTTGTTATGACCCTGGGACGGGAACGAGTGTTTTTAGTTGTGGTCCGAAATTCAAGATGGCTGCCATCGGCCATTTTGTACCGATGATGCAAAAATCAGTTTTTTGTACAGAACTTCTGTATGAAAGTTCTGATTTGAATAAAGTTTTGTATAAATGTTTAGTACCATGGGATACATCACATATAATACGGGTTTTTTTCTCGTGCGTAAATTATGCAAATTAGACTGACTTTTATTTAGTGTTACTTTCAGAGCTGTAAGTGCCAATCTGCTATGGCTCAGGCTAGAGGCCGTATTTATGAACCAATCTTTACGAAACTTCTTGGGTACCTTTGTTATGACCCTGGGACGGGAACGAGTGTTTTTGGGTGTGGTCCGAAATTCAAGATGGCTGCCAGTGGCCATTTTGTACCGATGATGCAAAAATCAGTTTTTTGTACAGAACTTCTGTATGAAAGTTCTGATTTGAATAAAGTTTTGTATAAATGTATAGTACAATGGGATACATCACATATAATACAGGGTTTTTTCTCGTGCGTAAATTATGCAAATTAGACTAACTTTGATTTATTTAGTGTTACTTTCAGAGCTGTAAGTGCCAAGCTGCTATGGCTCGGGCTAGAGGCCGTATTTATGAACCAATCTTTACGAAACGTCTTGGGTACCTTTGTTATGACCGTGGGACGAGAACGAGTGTTTTTGGGTGCAGTCCCAAATTCCAGATGGCTGCCAGCAGCCATTTTGTACTGACGATGCCGAAATCTGTTTTTTGTACAGAACTTCCATATGAAAGCTCTGATTTGAATAATTTTTTGTATGAATGTTTAGTACCATGGGATACATTACATATATTACAGGTTTTTTTCTTGTGCGTAAATTGTGCAAATTAGGCTAACTTTGATTTATTTAGTGTTACTTTCAGCACTGTGAGTGCAAATCCCAATACGGCTCGGGCTAGAGGCCGTATTTATGAACCGATCTTCACGAAACTTCTTGGGTACCTTTGTTATCACTGTGGGACGAGAAGGAGTGTTTTTGGGTCCAGTGTGAAATTCAAGATGGCCGCTAGCAGCCATTTTGTTCAAAATTAAGTGCAATCAGATTTTTGTGCAGAACTTCCAAATGAAAGATCTGATTTGAATAAATTTTTGTATGAATGTTTAGTACCATGGGATACATTACATATAATACAGAGTTTTTCTTGTGAATAAATTAGGCAAATTAGGGGTCCTGGTGGGACTTTTGGACGAAAATCCGGAAATTAGTTTTTTGTGTTTTGATGCATTTTGGTCAATTTTAAGAAGAAGAAGAAAAAATTTTAGTCTGAAAATATTTTGTTTGGGACTGAAAATTTCCACACAAAAATAATAATCTACAATGATTGGTCTTAATCTGTAGTCCATTACAGTCACCTTGTAATTATTTTATTATTGTTGACTGGGCCAAAACAAATACTAATTCCTGTCATATCCAAGTTGAGCTACAGAGTCATTGACTCTTTCATTTTTAAAGCTCTGATAGTGGCTTCTAGAACTCAACCAGTTAAACTGTAATTGCTGCTGATGGACTGTTCGTTAGTATTAATGTGAGTTGTTCACACTAGTTTTTCTCTTGAGTATTCAAGATCGCATGTCTTAGCCTATGTTGGAAATAAAACTGTTGTATGCACAAAATTTGATATGACTGCAGCGATATAAATGACCGAGATTTTTGCCGCATACAAGTATGTTATAATACAATCAAATAATCTACATTAAATTATAACAATTGGAATGAATTATCTTTCAATTTCTTGGAGTATGAATGTGGGATTTATTTTTTTTATTTATTGGGGTTTAATGACACTTTTGACAGCCCAGGCTGCCTGGTGTCAGACAGTTTTACAGGTGCCCAGAGAGAACCACTGAACAATGCAAGCAACTGTCAGCCTCCCTATCATACTTAGCCTGCACAAGCAGGATTAGCATTGATTAAAGACAAGCCTTAATACACAGCACCACTGTACACCCACATGGACAATCAGGATTATGTGGCTTGACCAAGGACACAATTCAGTTACCCCTGGCAGGGATCAACCCGTGGACCTTTCGGTTTGAAGTCCAATACCATAACCACTGAGCCACCATGCTCCCAATGAATGTGGGATGGGCGTTTAAGTTTTGTAAGTGACAGATTTCATTTCACTTCTTATATGAAATAGTTTCTGTGAATACTACTTGTAAATTTTTTTTGGTTTTTTTATTTTGTTTTATTCAATACCCTTTTTCTTTTAGGTTCTGTCTCTTATCGCCACGATATAGCCTTGGTTGCTGATGTGGCGATGGGCACCAATAAATGGTAATAGTGATCCATGTACCAATATATCTGTGAGAGAATGTATGTGTGTATATGTATGTATGCAATTATTGTACAGCCATTGAGCAGTGTGTGTGAATTCTCGGCTTTAAAATTATTATTATTAAATTAAATCAAGACTGTTTCAATCTCATAATCAATGTAAGAATGGCTTTGGACAACCGGTTATTATCTGGTAATATATCTCACATGACTTTCCCTTCCTGTGCTTGGCTGAAAAGTACTGTACTATTTCCAATAGTTTTACCTATCTGGGGTTCTAAAATAATTGTGCACTTTTTCTGTGCACTTGACAGTGCTGAAAATGAACAAAATTGACGGGTGCAGTTTTAAGCTCCCGTGAATTCAGAGACGGGAGTAAATTGCACCCGGGGCTGCACGTTGAAAATATTGGTTGCTCTACCCCACACATTTACTGAATAGCCATATTATTTACATGTAATGACACTATGATGTATCATGCTCCTGGCCAGAAAAGTGGCTGATTGTGTTCAAGGGGCTAAATGTATAAGGAATTGCTGGATTAAGACCGTAACTTGCCTCTGGCTGCAGCCATTTATATGCCTTCACAGTATATTAGTGCTTCACAATATTTTTCAATGAGTGCATTTTTTTTAGCTGCCTTAAAATAGAAAATACGCTGACGGGAGCAATTGCACTCGCACCCTTCTCAATTACAGGACTGCAGACACTTTATAAAAGTAGGCATTAAATATTCTGGGACATTCAACTGGCAGAAGATAATGCACCATTTAAGAGATTTTTTCAGAATTCTATTTCTTTATTTGTAAGCTCAGAAATGAAAATACCTGTCCTGGGCAAGGTCATTGAAAATGGGCAGTGTACTTCGGATTGGAATCCTGACGGGTAGTATGATTCTACCTTAGTAATTTGTTTGATTTAATATTAGAATTATTGCATAGCATGTCATTGACTATGCCAAAATAGTGGTCCTTGGTAAAGAATAGTCCATTTGCCTTCAGTGTGTGGACCATACTTCCTCTAGGACCACTTTTTGGCATAGTCAACTCCAATCTACAATAATAATAATAAACGCTGGTTAGCCAGTTACTAGGATGCATGACTAGTAACCATTTAAGCCCTATTTCAGTTGATGTGATTTCATCAGAAAAATCAAAGAGGGTCAATTAGCATCCAAAAATATATTTGATACAGTGAGTGAATATTAAGACAGAACATGCCTAGGGTGAGGTATGGGGCACTGAAATCAATGACCCAAGTTGGAGTTATTACTGTATTTCACGAGGGCCAAAGGCACACGTAAAATACAGGAAAAACTCCCAAGATTTATTGATTCCTGTCCAGAGTACTCTACCTGAGTTGTGTTCTTTTTTATATCTTGATTAAACTTTAATTAAGGAGGTGAAAAGAAAACTATCACCTTCGACAGTCTGTTTATATTCTTTCTCAATACTGTTTGGTATGGAAGCATTTCATTTACGTCATAATGTCACTTAGATTCATAATGTCCAATGACATGCATTTTTACATCACATTCTTTCACGTAATCTGGATTCTATGCAGGCCTGAAAATAAGCAGTCTGACATTTGCAGAATGAGGTCCACAGAGGGTGAATTTGATGATGCTGCCCTATACAATGGGCCAATTTATCCTCTGGGTACCTCTTTTTTGTTTAGTTTTGAGACCCTGATTTAGATTGATTCTCACAGACGGTAAATGGCGTGATGCTACCCTGCTATGCAGCGTAGCATCACTAAATTCACCCTCTGGGAACCTCATTTTGCAGGTGACAGTCTGCTTGTTTCTGGCTTGATTCTATGCATGGTGAACCTGGCACATTTCTTAATATCTGTATTGTATCACATACCGGTAATGTTGAATACACACAGCAATCATGATATAATGTGAAGGAAAGTTGCAGGTAACAATACTATGTACCGCATTTCATATTCCACTGTTGTTACATCCTCCATAAATACAAAATGTTATATTTACTCTATGAATTGGGCCACTCAGTCCATTGAGACACCATATTTATGCCTAGAAATATTTTTTTTTACCCTTTAACTTTGGGACACATTAACAACCTGCCACCAGTAGGACAAGATTAATTCTTTTTACTTGTTCTGAAACATAGTGATGAACCGATATGGTAAACGAACCATCGCCCGATACCGATGTTATAAATCTAATAATCGGCCGATGCCGATAGCGATGTTTTAAGTTCCGTGAAAATGCGTGAATAACTTGATCAAACCCTGCAAAGTTGCAATTAGAATGTCAATGTGGGGTTGTGTTTTTTAGTTCCTAGTCAACTCGCCACCAAATCAACTCCCCCAGACAATTTATCCAATCGTTTTGTGGAGTCCATTCCTTGGTGAGAAGAACGGAATCACTCGTGTCAGATTGACTCTCTCTGCATGGAACTACATATTCTCCCAGTTTATTCTCCCAGTAAGATTAAATCCCTTATATATATAACTCATAGCAATCCTGTGGTAACTCATGCACATACCGACAGACACTGCCCTGACTCTGGGTAAATCCGACTTATTCCTTTCTTCTCATATCGGCCATAAGCCCAATATTCAATTTCAATATGTACATTTACAATAGACCTTTCCATTTTGAAAATCACGTGATTCTGCCCCGCCATGGAAGGGAGCTGGATGTTTCATACACGGGCGTTTTTTACATGGCAATTTAGGATGTTTCGTACACAAACTTGTAGGACGTTTCGAACACAAGCTAGGATGTTTCGTACATGGGGTTATGACTGCCTTGAGCCAATTAAGTGAAGACAACAGCCCGTATGTAAAAATAATTTATATTGGATTATAATACCTAACAAAAGTAAGTTGTCTATTATTTCATATAAATAGACAACTCGTACCCACGGCAACTCATACCAGTCAAGTCGTACCCAAAATGGAATGACTCATACCCATTTTTGTCTGGACAACTTGTGCCCACTATTGGACAACTCGTACTCACAGCTGGACAACTCGTACCTGATATGATTTACAGGCGGTGGGGCGGATAGTAACACGAAAATAACAGACCAATGGACATGCTATCATTATTTTTTTTAAATCACTATTGATTTGACTTTTGGAACGTACACTTCTATAAGTTTATGCATTGAAAACTTGCTGTCGGAAATGTCGCACATGTTTGGATAATGATTTGCTCTGTAAGTTCCTGTCAGCACATGCTGCATTTGTGTTTTGATAATGATTTGCTTTGTATGTCTACTTTGTTGTGATAGTGAAATCTTAATTGTTTGGTTTGTAAGTAGCCTTCAGTGTTTTTCCCTTCTTGAAACCAAAGTTTCTCAGCCAGTCTCAATATACAGAGACTGCTTGCTCGCACTTTCAGTTCCTCCGGTCACGATCCAGGCTGCTTCAATTTGAATTCGTTCCAAGTCCACAGGATTCTTCTGTACTGCAGTTACCCCACACTACGTCTGCATATTCCAATGCTGGGCGAACGAATAATAATAAATTCGTTCAAGGGCTTTATGATCTACTCTAAACTTAGTCTTATTTTGCTCTATGTGAATGTGTCTTAAAATATCAAAATGACAATCCCGTAGTAGTTGCATGTTTGGTGATTTTATTTTTAGGGAAAAAAATTGGGGGGGAGTGGGGGGGGCTACAGCTTCTCCCCCCCCACCCCGTCTCCACGGTACATACTAGTCCGGGTCTTTTGGCCCCGCTCATGTAAGCATTGGTCTGTTATATTTGTGTTACTATCTGCCCTCCCCCTTGTAAATAATATCAGAAACGAGTTGTCCCGTTGTGGGTATGAGTTGTCCAATCGTGGGTATGAGTGGTCCAGACAAAAATGGGTATGAGTCGACCAATTTTGGGTACGACTTGACTGGTACGAGGTGCCGTGGGTTTGAGTTGTCCTGATACCCGAAACATCCTTTGATATATGTACAAAATGTCTTCTTTTGTATACGAAACAGTCAGTGTACGAAACGCCTGTGTATGAAACAACACTAATCCTCCATGGAATACGCACTTTGTATTGTTTTCAAAAAAGCTGCCTTGCATAATTCACTTCACTTGTCGCCCTCTAGATTTTTTTCGTAATACAGTACTTAAAAATAAATCAGAAATGAAACTGGCACCGACAATCTGACACTATTTGTTTTAATAAGAACTGTGTGATTTTCAAAATGTAGTAATATAGGAAAGCTGAATTTTAAACAACGATGTTACAACTTAAGAAACTGGGCCGAGATTTCCATTTAATAAGAATCAGACATGACCGTGTGACCATGTCTAAGCTTTAAATTATTCATAGAATATTAAAACGCACAGAATTCTGGAATCAATAGTATTGACACATTCCTCAGAACTTTCACGTGTAAACACTGTTTTTGACGATATGGCTTTGAGTAAAAAAAACGATGGTTTATTTTTACCTTATAACAATCGGCGCACCCCTATCAGTAAAGGGTGCCCTTTTCTGCCGATGATTTGCTGATTACCCCATTTATCGGCCGATGCCGATGGCTGATGCCGATGATAGGTTCATCACTACTAAAACATGGAGCAAATACTTATTAGAGAAGGAATTGAAGGAAAAAGAATTTTTGCCACAAAATGATGGCAACACTGATGAAGAAATTTATATCATTCAGTATTTGCTCCATGTGTTGGGACAGTTACAGTTGTATGCTTTTCAACTTTGGCAATGTGTTTGTTTCTGGCTGATCTTTTTCACCTGAAAACATGTATTATCATATTCTTGACAACAGAGATTGTAAATACAACAAAATGGGTGAATGTTATTTATTAAAACAACATAAAATCAATATGTATTATAAATTTACTTTATTCTTTACAAAGGCAGAATACTCACCAAAGTATGTCAGTTCAGTCATCCTGTGCCATTTGTTCTCAAATCTTATCCTACTTGTGGCAGGTGTCCCAAAGAAGAGGACAAAAAAATATTGTGGCAAAAATATGGTGCCCCAGTTGATTGGATGACCCCAAATATAGCATAAATAAGGTTAAATTTAAACCTTCAGAGCTGCCATCCATCATTTTGTGACCATTTTTTTTTTATTTAATTCCATCTCAAATAAATATTAGCATCTAATATTGATTTGTGGCCAGCTCACTTGGAGGCCTTCTGAAAAAATCAGAAAATAGTTAATGGCACAGAGATTCTTCTGTTCTATTATGGAAAGGGTCAGCAGATGATGCCTTTGTGACTATTTGAAGTGTGAGTGCTGCAATAGTAAATCTGTTTTGGAGGAGTAGAAACATACAAACAATAAGAAACTTTCAATGATTCAGAAGTTCCAAACTCAAGTTTGGAGTGTTCTTGGTGATTTATGAAAAAATGGAGTTTTCTCCCTTTGACTTTCAAAACAGAATCAAATATCAGCATTTAGTTCAATTCGTAGTTTAGGAAATTTGTACTTAACTGTGTGAATACAAATCAATTATTGTAATAGTCATTTTAGCAATCAGAAATATTCAAATAACAGGCATCTTCCATTACCACACATTTTATTAACTCTTGGTGGATTTTATAGGCTGAGCACAGTGGCTCAGTGGTAGACTGTTGGAATTCTATGCTAGAGGTCCTGGGTTCGCCCCACGTTCCGGGACAACCTGCATCGTGTCCTTGGGCAATGCACTTCATCCCGGTTGCCTACATGGGGGCATGATGACACCATGTACTAAGGCGCACTGCACGCCTATTGTGCACATGTCTTCAACCGCTGTAACCCTGCTTGAACGGAGCTTGAACAGGGTTAGAATGTTGAGGAGCTGACAGTTGCTCATCAATGCTTGGTGGTCCTCTCAGGGCACTCCAGCTTCCTCAACCCATAAAACTGTCACAGTCATGATTAGCAGTTGTGCATAAGTATGTGACCTTAAACACCAATAAATAAATAAGTAAATAAATATTTATTGTGCTCATATTGGGAGCACAAATTTTAACTTCGTGCAATATGAGGAAATTTCTTTAAAAATCTTTGTCAGATCCATTAGTCAGAATGCTTTCATATTTGGTATACAACATCTCTAGGAGGGTCGGATTCAAATTTGTTCAAATTGGGTCCCTGGGTTAATATTTGGGCTCTCTATTGGAGCCCAAATTTCAACTCAGTGCAATATGAGGGAATTTCTTTAAAAATAATCTTCTTCAGATCCACCAGTCAGAATCCATTCATATTTGAAATACAACATCTCTATGAGGGTCAGATTCAAGTTTGTTCCAATTGGGACCCTGGGTTTATATTTGGGCTCCCTATTGGCACCCAATGTTTAACTAAGGGGAATATGAGGAAATTTCTTTAAAAATCTTCTTCTTCAGATTCACCAGTCAGAATCATTTCATATTTGGTATACGGCATCTCTAGACGGGTCAGATTCAAGTTTGTTCAAATCGAGTCCCTGGGTTTATATTTGGGCCCCCTATGGGAGCCCGAATTTTAACTTGGGTTTTATATGAGGGAATAGCATTTAAAATCTTCTTTTTCAAATCCACCATTCAGAATCCTTTCATATTTGGTATACAACATCTCGAGGTGGGTCGTTTCAATTTTGTTCAAATCATTTACCTGGGTAATTACTCCCTATTGGCACCCAATGTTTAACTAAGGGGAATATGAGGAAATTTCTTTAAAAATCTTCTTCTTCAGATCCATCGTTCAGAATCCCTTCATCTTTAGTATACAGCATCTATAGGGGAGTCAGATTCAAATTTGTTCAAATCAAGCCCCCGGCTTTTTAATTTGGGCTACATATGGAAGCCTGAATTTTAACTTGGTGCAATATGAGGTAATTTTTAAAAAAATCTCCTTCAGATCTCCCACTCAGAAACCTTTCCTATTTGGTAATCAACATCTCAAGGAGGGTCAGATTCAAGTTTGTTCAAATCAGGTCCCTGGGTTAATATTTTGGCTCTCTATTTCAGCCCAAAGTTTAACTTAGTGCAATGTGGGGACATTTCTTTAAAAACCTTCTTCTTCAGATCCACTAGTCAGAATGCTTTCATATTTGGTATATGACATCTCTAGGAGGGTCAGATTCAAATTTGTTCAAATTGGGTCCCTGGGTTAATACTTGAGCTCTCTGTTGGAGCACAAATTTCAGCTTAATGCAATATGAGGGAATTTCTTTAAAAATCATCTTCTTCAGATCCACCTGTCAGAATCCATTCATATTTGGAATACAACCTCTCTAGGAGGGCCAGATTCAAGTTTGTTCCAATTGGGACCCTGGGTTAATATTTGGGCTCCCTATTGGCACCCAAAGTTAAACTTAGGGGAATATGAGGAACTTTCTTTAAAAATCTTCTTCTTCAGATCCACCAGTCAGAATCCTTTCATATTTGGTATACAGCATCCCTATGGGGGTCAGATTCAAATTTGTCCAAATCGAGTCAGATTCATGTTTGTTCAAATCGGGTCCATGGGTTAATATTTTGGCTCTCTATTGGAGCCCAAAGTTTAACTTAGTGCAATGTGGGGACATTTCTTTAAAAACCTTCTTCTTCAGATCCACCAGTCAGAATTCTTTCATATGTGGTATATAACATCTTAAGGGGGATCAGATTCAAGTTTGTTCAATTTGAGGCCCTGGCTTAATATTTGGGCTCTCTGTGGGGATGGGGGGGGAGCAGGTTAGGTTCAAGTTTGTTCAAATCCATTCCTTAGTGTTTTTCCATAAAATTTGCCTTTCATGTCTTCATTCCTTTGTAGTGTTGATGAATGATGACACTGTGTACTAAGGCATACTGCACGTCGATGGTACGCAAGTCTTCAACCAATATAACCCTGCCTGTGCTGTTGTGTGGGGTTACGATGTTGGGGAGCTGACTGCTGCACGCCATTGCTCGGTGGTTCTCTCCGGGCACTCCAGCTTCCTCCACCGGTAAAACTGTCACGGTCATGATTAGCCTTTGTGCATAAGTATATGACCTTAAACACCAATAAATAAATAAATATAGTATTGATGAACCATTAGACGTCTAACTGAATATGACACCAAATACTTCTTTGAACCACTTTGTCAGGTGAGCAATTAGGGACCCTTGGGCTCTTGTTTTTTTTTAAGTGAGCATTGGTAAAAAAAAGAAGAATGTGGCAGCCAAAGTGACTACCGGTACATATGTACGCAAGATGGTATGAGAAACAGATATTTTTATACTGTACCAATGACCCAGACATAGCTGGTGCTAACTCTTAAAATATAGGGCCAAACACAAATTTTGCCCCCCAATCCCCAAAATTTGCATCTAAAACCAAAGAAAACATGTCCTGAATGGCCCTCCACACTTCACCTCTACTGTGCATGCGCAGTGTCAAGGACGTTCCGAAATTGGCGCCATTAATCATTCTAAGTTTGGCCCTTCATCAGTTAACATCTGACTGATCTTTGGCTTGTAAATCTCAGTTTAAATGATGCCAGACACATAAATATTAGTGAAATGGTGATTCTATGGAGGATAGAGAAGGAGGAGAGGAAAAATGTGTGACAGAATGTTATCAGGGCTGTAACTTAAAATTTTTTAATGAAATTATGTTAAGTTACCTATTTTCGAGGCAGCAGCCATTTTGTTGTCATTCTGGTTATTTAGTTACACTGATTTTTCAGTGTTTTCCTCTCTCCCTTTCCTTTAAGTCCCCTCTTGCTATTCTCCCATGCTTTTGGCATAGTTTCTGTAATTTTTACTACTAAAATTTCTTGGGAGTTTTAGCTGAATAACAGAATGAATTCTGTTCTTTCCCCATGTTTACGTCTTCACCTACGGGTGGTTAGGCGTTGTGTTCTGCATCTACCATCTGATGTTCTGCAGTTTCTTCCCTGGAAGTCTCTGTTTTGCATCAGATAGTGTATTTTTGGTAACTGATTCCGGGCCTGGGTGCCTGGAGTCTTATTTTAGTGTTTTTACACTCATTGTTTACATTTACAACAGCCCTCTGTGTGAGGGGGGATTTCTTGAAAATAATATCTTGATGTTATTTTAATCATAACTAGATACATTATTATTGTTCGTAAGTGTTGAATAAATTGTTTAAAATATTTTTAAAATTTTTGTCCACACTTAGGCTTGGGATCCATTGGGGCTCAACGTTACTTTTCAGAAACTTGGGCTGTTCTGAAAAAATATTTTGATTTCAATTATTTTTTCTATATTAATGGATCATATTATTATTATGTATTTTGATTGCCAGGGGTTGGTGCGAGTCCCAGGACTTTGTTTTCTTTTCACATTGAAAGGATTTTGATCAATTGTTATAAGAGGAAGTCTTCCTCTGACTTTTATAATCATTCTATATGTGATCAGTGTACTCGCATTAACTGCTGTTCTGTATCGTATGATTTCGATGACAACATGGGAAGCGTATGTCACGGTATGTTAGTGGGGAATTGGACACTCTGGTCCTTTCCCCGCAGGGTCACTCTACTTTATCAATTTCTATTTCAGACGATCAAGATTAGGGTGATGCATCTGTGATGTCTTCCAACAGTGTGCCTCCGTCGTCACAATTAATGAAGGGCTAGCGGAAAAGTGCTCATGTAAATACGCCAATTGCCTAAGAGGACCCTAGTAGGTTCGACGGCCTTTGACGTCCGCTAGCTCGCCCGGTGTAGCGTCCATTCATCGAATGGTTCGGCAGCCGGGTTCGTCCGTTGCGGTCTAGAAGGAGTTTTGGGGTGATGTGAGCACTATAAATCAACCAAATGCACACCCAGTGACGGCGGATTAGAGGGAGAACGGAGGAAGCCTTTTAGTCCGGTTCATAGCTCGTTCTGGTCCATCCGGACGGCGAGCGAGAGAGGCCCCTCTCTCGTACAACAACATCTGGCCCCAGATGTTGTGGTACAAAATGTTTCGCATTCGGAGCATACGTCCGTCGCTCGGGATGCTCCGACATATAGGCAGTCCGGAGTAGACTGTCAATAAGGCTTCCTCATTCTCATGGTAGCGCACACGACCGCTCTTGGCTACATGACCTCGGATATCCAGTCAGCTTCGCCAGTCAGAGAATCATCGGCGACCAGGTCACACCATCCGGTAGCCAGGGACACGAGGCCTGCAGACTCCGGACGTTCGCATAGGAAAGTGTGCGGGAGTCAACGTACACGGAGCTTCCGGTGGCAATGCATCGTAAGACCGCTACTGCACAGGCCTCGGGAACGGACGTGCTTTCCTAAATAGCACAGCTTATCGCAGCATCCCAGCATCAACTGAATCTGTCGCATATTTTTTATCCGACGATGCTGGGTCGGGACGCTCCGCGGAAGCGGGTACGGACGTCCGAAAATTTCATCCGGTCCGACGGGATACCGAAAGGGATTCGGAGGATTTCGAGCTTTCCCTTTCGGAACAACATATGTTGTTGTGTATGTCATCTGACTTGATCTTCTACAGCTTCTTTCGTCGGACCAGAATGCTGCGATGCCGGATAAGAAACTGATAGCGTCGGTGGACTTAGAAATTTTTGGTTCGGTTCAGGGACATCGTCCCTCAGTTCCAACATAATCCAATAATGTCACACAAACTTTCGAATTATTGAACGACGCTATATATATTATTATTATATGCTTGCTATTACCAAGCATTTCTGGTTTCTTGTTCGCAAATTTACGGAGATGTCTTTCAAAAGTGTGCCTCTGTCGTCATAGTTAATGAAGAGCTAGCGGCAATAAGTGCTCATGGAATATGTCTATCGCCTAAGAGGTCCCTTGTAGGATCGACGGAGTGACATTCGCTAGTTCACCTGGTGTAGCGTACATTCATCGAATGGTTCGGCTGCCGGGTTCGTCCGTTGCGGTCTAGGAAGGAGATTTGGGTGATGCGAGCACTATAATTACTTTACTACTCACCCAGTGACGGCGGATTGAGGACAGATCGGAGGAAGCCTGTTAGTCCGGTTCCTGGCTTGTCCAGGTCCGTCCAGGCTGTGAGCGAGAGAGGTCCCTCTCTCGTCCAACAACATAGGGGACCGCATGTTGTGGTTCAGATATTTTACATTCGGAGCATATGTCTGTCGGTCGGGACGCTCCGTTATATTGACAGTCCGAGAGACTGTCGATAATGCTTCCTCATCCTCACAGCAGGGCACACGACCGCACATTGGCTACGTGACCTCGAGTATCCGATCAGTTTCGTCATTCAGTGATTCCACGGCGAATAGGTCACGCCATCCGGTAGCCAAGGGACACGAGGCCTATACACTCCGTTCGCTCGCATATTAGTAGTATGCACGGGGTAACGATCACGGAGCTTCTAGCGGCAATGCATTGTAGGACCGCTTCTCCACAGGCCTCAGTGACGGACATGCTATCCGAGTTAGCACAGTTTTTTCACAGCATCCCAGCAATCGACAGTTTCTTAGTCGAATCAGGAATTATTTGACGGCGCTGGGTCGGTGCGGTCCGCGATTGCGTCAGGTACGGACGACCGAACGCTTTATAGGGTCCGACAGGATGGCGAAAGGGAGTCGAAAGATTTCGAGTTTTCCCTTTCGTAGCATCGGAAGCTGCCATTCATATCTTCTGGCATTATCTTCCAGTGATTGTTATTTCGGACTACATTGCTGCGATGTTGGATAAGAGACTTATAGCATCATTGGACACGGAATTTTGGATTGGTTCAGGGACATTGTCCCTGACTTACCGACACAGTCCAATATTGTCATTAGAACATGTGTATTATTTATCGACGCTATATATGCATATAAGCCTGCTACCAAGCATGATAGTTTAGTTTCTTGTCCGCAATGCTCATTTCTGCCTTTTTATCATTTATACGAATAATTTATTTTGGCAGAGCAGGGCATACCGAGAGATCATATGCGTCTAGACGGCGTGGTTAAAGACTGGAAATATTCTTTTTCGCCTTCTATGTCTTTTCCAACCACAATGTTGGAAACGACAATGGGGTCTAGTAGACTTAACTTAGACGCTTTATCATACGTAATCCACCTTACTGAGGCGTTATCATTACGTCTTCAAGAAAAGAATTACGGGATATTATCCTCAATGTGATTTCTTTTGAGGGCAGTAGTTTGTTCACGTATAACTCCGCCCTTCAGTGGCTGATTGGAGTTGGTTAGACGTGACGCAGCCCTAGCTACATCCACGCGCGTGGATAGTAAGGTGAAGAACTCTCTCAGAGTCGCTTCGTTCTCGGAGAAGCTTCTCTTCGATTGCAACTTTTCAGCAATCCATGAATTGCTCGATTTACACGTTCTCTTGTCTATCTAGTGTTGCAAGAGATTCAGACTGGGGCAAACATTTGGTGGTTGACTCAGAGAGTGCCACTGCAGTTGCCGGATCCGAGTGTTATAATTATGACGGTTGCCAGTCAAACAGGTTGGGATATAATATTGATCCCAACGGATTCGAAGTGCCAGGGTCTTTGGGTTCCGCAGTCTCTAAGCAAGCACTTATCTTCCGCGGAATAATGTTTTTTAGGCTTTTCTTTATGTCATTGGATGAACATTATTCAGAAACGCATGTCCAAATCCTGTCCATTAATTCGACAGTAGTGGCGTATCTCCGGAACCAGGGAGGCACTCATTCGTTTCTGTTATTCAATTTAATGGAAAGAATCCTTCTGTTTGTTATAGTACACCAAGTTCTGTTTCGGTCCGTCATATTCCGGGTCGTCTGATTGTTTTACCGGACTCCCGTTCACTTATGAGTTGCTTGTTGCCGTCAGAATGGACTCTCAACAAACAAGTATTCAATCAGATTTGCTATCAATGGGAGTGCCCAGTGATAATTTATTTACGACACAGCTTGCTAATCAATTGCAGACGTATGTGTTTGCTTGTCCGGATCTCTGAGCTAATGTTGTTAACGCTCTATTGATCTAATAGGACGGAATGATAGGATATGCGTATCCTCCGGCGCTGTTGTTTCAGCAGGTATTGCTAAGATAAACAACCACAATACATTTCTGTTGATAGCATCTCTGTCTTCACAGAGACCATGGGTAAATTTACTCTGAGGTCTACTGTGGGACTTAACGCGAAATCTTCCTTAATGAGAGGATCTTTTTTCGCTGGGTAAAATCGTGTCATCTTTATCACAACCCGCAAGGTCGCAACCTTCACGTATTCCGTTGTGTGGTCCGTATTGCATTGTAAGCATTGTACTGGACGAGCTTTGGACGCGATTTCTTACTATAGGAGATCCTCTTCTTCGCTATTCTATGCGGCTAAAGTGGAGGCTCTTCCGTCCTTGGTGAAGGGATCACTATGTTCATATTGTTGATCCCTCCGTACTACTCATTGCAACTTTTTAGTATGCTTGTTTGACAAGATCTACTGCAGCCTGTTATTATTAAGGTTATAGGTTTATGTTACCTCATACCTATGCACTCTATGATAGTTTACAATTGAGTCTTATGTCTCTTTATCTAAGTCAGTTAGTAACTTTTTGATAAATAGACTTAGAATCATTAGATTAAATTCCTATATGGAATTTAACTTCGGTTCTTATTTAGCTAAGTAATCATTTGAGCCTCTGGAAACAGTAGTTTTCAAATTCTGACCTTTTAGACAGTAATTCTGTTGGCTTCTCTTTTACTGAAGAGTCAGTGAGTTTCATGCACTATCGGTGGATGATTTTCACTTTCGTAGTTTCGGAATCACTACTTCCTTTACTATTTAGGTTGGATTTTTGCATAAGAGTTAGGCTCCTAATATCCGGAACCTTTTGTTATTAAGGTCCTTCCGTCTTCGAACGGGCATAGGCCTTCACTCTGTCCGGTTAGAGTTTATGTATTTATAAACAGATATCTGTTTATTACTATGGGCGTAAACTTCTTCTGTCTTTGATGCCTATTAGAAGGACGTTACGCTCCATTCTATTGCTAATGGATTCAATTAACTATCGATACTGCTTATGGTATATCTTTGACTCAGCAGTTGTGTTTGAGATTTCGGCTCATGAAGTAAGAGTTCTTCTACATCTTGGGCTTACATTAATAGTGTTGCTATTATAGATTTTTGAAGGCTGCTCATTGCGCTCAGCCATCCACATTCATGAATTTTTTATCTCAGAAATATTGAGTCCATTTCTGGAGGCCTCTATTGTTAGGTCTATTATCTACTGCTCAGAATGTCATTCACTTAACAGTTGCTACTATAGCTAGGTAGGCTGTCTGTTTCGGCAGTGACTCCGTTCTGCTGCCCTCTTTGCTCTGGGCTATTTGACCCAGGGCAAGAAAAAGAGGGGGGGGGGGGGTGTTCCCTTGGGTCACCTGTTTTACTATGAAAACAAGGGGATACCTCCTCCGGAGTTAGTAATTCTGAGCTGTTATTGGGATGGTTGTTTAGTGAGAAGTTATGTTTTAAAAATTCATTCAAGTCTTAGTTTTTAAAGTATAGCTTTTGAATATAGCACGTGTCAACGGACATGATTATGCAATCCTCAGACACTTTTAAGGAGTATAAAGAGTCTCTATTCTCTAGACTTACTTTATTTATTGGCTTACTTTAAAAATTATTAGTATAAGGATTATACTAGATATTAATAGAGTACATGGATGTATGATGCTCAATTTTGGAAGGTGTTGTATCTTTCTAATTTATCATAAAAAAGAAAGATACATGTAAGGCCTATTACTTCTTTTTCCCTAGAGGGGATGACTCTATTTTATATTATTGAGCGTATTCCATCTTGCTCTATGTCCTTGGCCCTCCAGCCTTTTTACTATTCAGCTATGCCTGGGTCATTGGTACAGTATAAAAATGTTAAAAAATTTATAGTAATTTATATATTTTTTATACTTACCAATGACCCAGACGGGGATGGCCCTCCCAGGAGTTGGGAACTCTTACCTCCCCGCTGAGTACATAGCGCTTACCAGGCACTGGTTATTAGAATGATTAATGGCGCCAATTTCGGAACGTCCTTGACACTGCGCATGCGCAGTAGAGGTGAAGTGTGGAGGGCCATTCAGGACATGTTTTCTTTGGTTTTAGATGCAAATTTTGGGGATTGGGGGGCAAAATTTGTGTTTGGCCCTATATTTTAAGAGTTAGCACCAGCTATGTCTGGGTCATTGGTAAGTATAAAAAATATATAAATTACTATAAATTTTTCAACTTTTAACCTGTTTAAGCCGAATGCAACTAGGACTTTAATCTATTCAGTCTTGTTTGACCAAGCTAGGAGCTCTGTCAATCAAGATTGAATTGGTTCAGTTTCTAGTTGTGTTCGGGGGAAAATTTTCAGCTAGAAAGTTTTATATTTCGACACCCAATGTTCAGGGATTAAAATATATCCAGATAAGGTATCTAAGAAATAAACTTAGATTTTCATTTTGTAAAACTAATGTTTATGATCAGATACTTGTGAGAATATATTGGTGAATACACATACATCTCCAATCTGTCTTTAACTCTTTACTTAAAAAACTGCATACTCCTGTGTAATTTAAAAATTGAGCAGTTAAAAAAAAAGATATTTTTTAAACATTTCATCCAAACCATATCATGTGCCCCCCCCCCTGCACCCTGCCCCCCCCCCCCCCCCCCCCCCATTGGAATGAGCATGATGAGCTAGTTTCAATGAGAGGTCACATGATATGGTTTTGATGAAATTGTTTGAAAAAGTTTGAAACAAAAATTTGAAATCAATTTTTATATCATGTGCACTGGGTAAAGCATTATCATAGTTTACCAGTGTATTGGGTAAAGGGTAAAGGGTTATTGTAGTCAACGGGTCAACAGCTATTAGTCGATGACAAATTGATTAGTCGACTCCCATCACCACAACACTTTTGTATAGGGGCGGGCAGCACCTCTCATTACACCCAACCTGACAATAAAATACCAGCGATTTTCCACTTCTAACTTTGCAGTTCATAACTCAGTTTTAGGTAGAAATAATCTGTGCAATATGCCGGAATCAACTACTAAATGTCTTCGTGCATATTTTAAACATACATTGATAAGGCCTAAAAAAAAATAAAAGTCTGTTTCTCAGGCCCTCCCGCATGGTCCTTTTGGCTGCCGCATGCTCTCTTTTTAAAACAATGCAAACTTAAAAAAAAATAAAAATTAAATGGTTTGTGTCTGATATTTTATCAAAGTTAAAAAAAATGGATAAATTTGTCCCTTGAGTGCAAGAAGGCTTTTCAATGCTTTAGCATTGCAAAGCCTTCTTGCTCTCTAGGGACGAAATACACCACCATCCATGCTTCTCCGTAGATTATGAGGCCTAAAACATACCAAGGACATGAACTTTTGGTGGCAAAGAAATAATTACAGAAATAAAAAATAAAATAAAAACCCGCTCGCCCGCATGAAATTTTACAAATAATGGCCCGAGAAACAGAAGATCTACTTTGTGTGGCCTAATCAAACAGCCATTCACTTCCTGTTTATCATTGCCATAATAGTTGACAAAATGAAGGACCTTTTGAATAATTTTTGTAAAAATTTAGACAATAGTCTGCGCCAGTAGTGAGTCCGTAGCAAGATAATAATTACATCAGCTAATTGGATTGAACATAAAAGGTTCCGACTAAAGTTTGCAGATGGCAGTCCTGTGAAAACAATGTGATTGAGTTGCTGCTTACTCATGAGGCTTTCCACAACAATTCATTGCGTGTCAGTGTGGGCCATTCCTGTTCACCCTGCATCTATTGTTTCCAATTCAGGTGTGATAATCCTCATCATCAAAGATTGGCTGACTATAGTTTTGTTCTAATTAGTTTGGCAGTTTAAACGGCAGTGAATTCAGTTCATTTTTCAGACTTAGATTTTTATTCAGACAAAGATGGTAAAAAACTATACATTATAACCAGAGTTCAAAGACAATTTACATTAGTGTTTTAGGATTTTTTAAAGGAAATTTCTAACAAAATTTCACAGACAAATATACAGTATAACCAAAGTTCACAGACAAATATATAATATTTATCTAACATATTATAACAGCCTCAGCAATCACTTTTTCGAAAATCGGGTTGATGATTGTGATGGTTATTGTCAGAGGCTGCGGAAGCTCAATAAAAGTGGAGTGGCACAAATTTTCAAGGCTACCATGGTTCAACCCACTGAGAGGAAAAGTTACAATCATATATCGGTAAATTCACCGTGACACACTATAGTGTCTTGTTTAGAAGAGCATGTGGTCATTGTCCTATCCTTTTCTTCCACTTCAATCATCTTTCAACCCGAAGGCTAGTCTTCGGGTTGGAAGATGGTGGAAGTAGAAGAAACGGACTGAAGCGACCAAGGTGGGATTCATTGGCCATATATTTTTTGGATTTGCAAATAATATTTTGCAGGAGTGCTTATATATTGGAACACTTGAGGTGACTAACACAACACACCATCAAGATCAATCCTTCTTACGAGCATTGTTTTGATACAGACTATAACTTGCTGTGACAGATTAATTAATATCGATATGCAGGGTGAACGGGAATAAGCTGTTAGTGCATGGATGGAACATCAAAGAGCAGAGGACTGCAGTGACTCTGGAATCTATTAACCTTCTCCATCCACGGGTGTTTTACGAAGGAAATTTTGACTGAAAAAAAGCTTGCATGCCGGTAACTATATGACTTATGTTGTGGTTGGTAGAAGGGGCATCTTGTTGATCAGCTATTTTGCTATTGATTAATAAAGAAAATCTTGTCAACGTCAATTAGTTTATTAATCATTTCAACACTTTTTAACCCCTCATCCAATGTAACAGCCACAACCGGCCAGCACTATTCACAAAAATTGCCAATTAATTTTCATTTTTTGTCTAAAAAACATAGGTTATGACCCCTCATTGGAAAGAGCTTGTTCCAATGAGGGGTCATAACCTGTGTTTTTGAGACAAAAAATTAGTTATTCAAGAATTTTGTTTGCATGTGCCGTCTGCTTTTCAGGTTAGGTAAAAGGTTAAAAAACATACTTTATGACCCGTAATTGGAGTGAGCTTAGTTAAGTGAGGAATAATAAGCAATGTTTTGGAGGCCATTATTGAAAAAAAGTATTAAAATATGAATGGCGACTTGCTCATTTTAGTGGGCAGATAAAAGATTAAATAATTCTGAAATTTGAAAGAAAGAGAGACAAATTTGCATACTGCTAATCAAAAGTCAGTATGGTATTCCATCAGCAGGTATTTTGTTTCCTTCTGGAATACTTAAAAGCCGACTCTTGAGGTAGGGCCCGGAAAATCACAAGGTTTCTCTTGAATTGAATCTCATATTGAATCAAAAAGGTTTGAAACCGAATCGAATCTCAAATTGAATCCACTGTTTAATTGTTAGGATACCGTAGCCTTCTAGTGCTGTCTATCTCTGCCATGAACCCAATATCAATAGATATACTAGACTATTAGAAAATCGAGAGATATCACAAAGGTGGTCGAGAAAAGGTCATTTATCATTCTTTGAATGCTACAAGGTACCATTTGTAATGCCAAAGCATTGCAGATGGAACCTTGGTGCACTTAGTGGATGATATATTGTGCAAATGAGCCGTAATGCAATCTTCACTATTGCTTAAAATTTGTATGAATTTTCCGAATGAATTTGTACTACCTAGTTAATCTGGATATGTTCAATCATTCATCAGAAAACTGCAGGGTGAGTTGTTATATTCAGAAAATTGACAAATAAAGAATTGTATGAAATCCAAATCTCTCCAGGATTCGATTTTTTAGAATAATTGAGATGGTTTCAAATCGAATCAATCAGTGACAAAATTCGAAATCGAGTCTCAGACGTTCACCAGACCCTATCTTGAGGTATTCCAGTGAGCTATCCCAGTAGCTGATACTTTGTTTATTTTTTGGAATAATTCAAATGGACACCTGTTTGGAAAATGCTATATTTAAAATACATCCTGATAAGTCTCAGATCCTAATCATTTGATTTGCTAATAAAAATCCGAAATCATAGTTTTTTTTAACCCTTTGAATCCAAGCGGCCACTTTTCCGGCCAGGAACATGATACGGCATAACATCATTATATAGGATGGCTGTTCAGTAAATGTGCGGAGTAGACCAATCAATTTTTCAACGTGCAGCCCTTTGGCTGCACGTTGAAAATATTGATTGGTCTACCTCAAATAATGAATATGGACTCTTGTAATTGCTGCCATTGAAATGGCATGGAAGATACCACTAGAGTTCAAAGGGTTAAGGACATGACTGAGAGCCTAGTTATCTAAAACATTTTATATCTTATATTTTTATTATAACAAATATGCACACAAGTTGATACATCCATTAAATATATGTTTTTAATTGGTATTTTCCAGGTACAGCTGTAGGAAAATTGTTGACACTGGGTGGAATTGGTATCTGGTGGATTGTGGATGTTGTGTTACTTGTGACGGGAATGTTACTTCCATATGATGGGAGCAACTGGATACCTTATTACTGAGCCCATATATCTCTCAATGGAATCTTCAGTAGATCACATTATTTTTTATTCATTTAACCCTTTAGCTGATGAATTCACCTCAATTTACAAATTGAGCAGGGGAAAAACAATTATTTTTCAAAAAGAAAAATTATTCAAATTTTTTTATATCTTGCGCATTGGGGAAAAGGTTAACAGGAATTTACACTCTAAACGATGTGAAATTAAGCCTTTACCTAAGTAATGAATCAGCTGCATCCGCCCACGTAACTTACAAATTAAGCAGTTAAAAAAAAACATTTCAAGAAAACCATATGATGTGACCCCCTCATTGGAATGAGCTTGTCGAGCTTGTTCCATCGAGGGATCACATGATATGGTTTTGTTGAAATTTTTTTTAAATTTGAAAAAACAATTATTAAAATAATAAAGTTTGATATTCTGTGTGTTGGGTAAAGGGTAAACAGGTCAAATTTGTACTGAAGGTATAGTAAGTGGTTTGGTATTTGAAAATTATAAGTAATTAACAGGGTTAATTACTCTTGACAACCACTGAATTCCATATGTGTATAGACCTATCTGGTCAAAGTATATCAAAATTTCTGTAAATTGAATACTCCTGTTGCTTGAATATTTTTCATTGGCAACTTTTTAATCCTTTGAATCTGAAAAGCCTCTTCTCTGGCTCAGAATGGTGATACGAGCCAAATTCATAAAGTAGATAGTTGCTCAGTGAATTTGTGTGGTAGACCAATCAAGATTTTCAACATGCAGCCCCAAGGCTGCATGTTGAAAATATTTATTGTTCCTCACCCAAGTAACAAATATAGCCAATACCAGTTGATTGCTCTGAACTTGCATGTGTTACTCCTTCAGGGGGCAAAGGGTTAATGAGATTCTGTAACATCAGTATTTTTTCAGCATTATACTACCAGTTTAGTGACGCCTTAGTTTACCAAGAGATTTTGTTCCTAAATAATTGCTTTGTTACAGTTTATTGGTGAGTGCCTGTTAGACCCACCAATAAATTTGTTGCTATACAATTTCATATAAACAGTTTTTCTCACTGCTGCAGAAATGACATGCCAATGCATACAGTGTAAAGACACAATGGTGGCTTCAGCACTTTCACACAGGAACATGATAGTGGTTTCTTGCACTGAACCAGTTAACTGGTTGCATGCTAGAAGCCACTATCATGGCACTATTGAAAAGCGCTAAAAACCACTCAAGTGGCTTTACACTATGTATTAGCATGATATTTGCTCAGCAGCTGAACAAAAATTTCTTCTATGAAATTGTTTTGTTAGAATTTATTGGAGAGTTCCAGGAGGCACTTTCCAATACATTATAACATATCAAGTATTCATGAACAAAATCTTGCTAAACTTGGGCTCTCATTGCATGTACCAATAGAATCTTTGAAAAAAATACTCACTTTACAAATCACCTTCGAAAAATAATTTAGCACTCGACCAGTTAATAGCAGCACAGGGATTCTTGTAAATATGACAATACATGTACATGGATGTGTTAGTGAAAAAGTGTATGGACCACTAGTTTCTACTCTGTACTCTCTAATGTTTGCTATTACCCACTCATATCCATGCTGGCATGACTACATGTGTTTGTTTGTAGTTGTTCTGGTGCCAGTGTTGTCGAAGTGTATGCTAGTGCAGTGTGATTTTGTAGTGTGATTCTTGTGAGTTGGCAGGGCGGGGTTAAGCCATGAGCAGCATCTTGCACCCATGCTGACATAACCCTCTGTTTTTGACTGAATCCCTTTACTTTCAGGCCTTGCATTCTTAAAAATGCAGGAGGGCTAAAATTCACTCCCCTCCCATGGCCAAGGGGAGCGATTAGCTCTCCTTAAGCATGCAAAAGCTGAAAGTAGCAAAATGAAGTTTTACTATTAATGAATTCAGCCAAGTGGGATTTGTACATTTTATTTGGTGCTGCTAACAAAGTAGTCTATGTGCGACGGCTATGCTGCCCCTCCCACACTTCCAGGCTTTGGAGGTGCTTATAATTTCTTACAGAGATCACTAACATAGCAGAGATCTGAAAAGATGTGGGTTTTAGGAATAGGCTATTATGGTAATCATTATTTTCTAAGGCCAGGGAAGGCTAGTTTACGCCTGTGTTAATGTTTTTAAGGCGAGCAGTAGGCGTGCGAATAAATCGCTCTCCTGAAAATGCCAGACCTGTACTTTTCATTTTCACTGCAAAGATGGAGCAAACATGTTCATACAGGTTTGAATTGTATTCACTCATAACAGTTTGATGTAAATATTCTTTTACAATATTTAAACATTTGATGTCAGAATCAGAATCATACAGAAAATTTGTAAATGTCATTTATTTCATTATGTACATTAACTTCACAGTTTGAATGTAATTCACATCACCTTGAATACTGTTTAATAAATACATCATTCATAGATATGTGGCATCAATATTGTTTTTAACCCTTTGCCTAACACAGTATTTTTGAAAAATAAATTCAATTTCACATTTTTCAAAGAGAAATTTCACACTTTCTCAATAAAACCATACAAATACGCCGAGCTGGTTCTAATTATATCCATATTTGTATGGTTTTATGGAGAAACACCGAGATATTTTAGGCTGTGATAGACTGTATGTCCATTTGTCTGTCCATACATTCTTGAGCATGCAACTACTCCTACATTTTTTAACAGATTTTGATCAAATGTCTCAAACATTATGACTAGCAAGTAAACATCTCCTAAAATCTTTCATCTGCGACAATTTTAACCAGGTTATCTCCCCTGAATTAGATTTATTATGCATTTTCAAATGCGAATCTTGTTTGTGCAACTCCTCCTCCATTATTAAACCAATTTCACTGAAAATGCATAAACATGGAGATTAATCAGTGAACATGTGCATATTTCCAAATGTCCCATCTGTGATGATTTTTACCAGGTTATCTCCCCTTCAACTAAGAAGATTTGATACAGATTTGTTTTTGAGATTTTTGTGTATGCAACTCTTCATGTTCTTGGTTTGTTTTATGTTTTAGGCCTTATAATCTACAGAAGAGCATGGTGGTGGTGTATTTTGTCCCTGAGTGCATTAAGGCTTTGCAGTGCAAAAGCATTGCAAAGCCTTGTTGCTCTCAAGGGACAAATTTGTCAATTTTATTAACTTGGATAAAATATACAAAAACAATTAAATTTTTATTTTTATACCCTTTTATAACCCTTTGGGTGATTTTTTTTTTTAGCTCACATGACTGCAAGACAAGGTGAGCTTTTGTCACCCCTTGGCTTCCGTCCCCCGTCATTTGTTAACTTCTGCATTCGTCTTTTGACATCAAATCAATTGGCGAAATTAAAACTCACTGGAGGTTCAAAATATGGGTCAAGGTCATTGAGGTCACCCAGGGGGTCATTGAGTATATTTTTCAGAATTGCTGGAAATAACAATTTATGATCCCCAATACACTGCCAAAGTCCATACATGTATTTTTCCTCTAAAAAGTGGGTGGGAGCCAAAAATTTTGAAATTAGGTCATTCTCATATCTCAAGCATGGCATGACCTATGGACCTGGGACCAACACGAAATGAGTTGAAACTCAATGAAGGTTCAAAATATAGGTCATGGTCACTGAGGCCACCCAGGGGTCATTTTTCAGAATTGCTGGAAATTATATTTTATGACCCCCTAAGCCACTAATGTATTACTGAAGCTCATAAATGTATTTTTACACAAAAAAGTGGGTGGGGGCCAAAAATTTTGAAATTGGGTCATGCTCATATCTCAAGCATGATAAGACCTATGGACCTGGGACGAGCACCAAATGAGTCAAAACTCAATAGAGGTTCGAAATATGAGTCAAGGTCACACAGTTACTCGGGGATCATTCAGTTCATTCTTGAGAATTGCAAGGAATCACATTTTATGATGAACCCCCTAATGCATTTCCTAAGATCACACATGACACTCAGAAAAATGCAGAAAAATTTTGAAAGGGGGTCATGCTCATACCTAAATCCTGCCATGACCTCTGAACATGGAACCAACATCAAATGAGTAGAAACTCAATGGAAGTTCAAAAGATGGGTCAAGATCACTGAGATTACCCAGGGGTCAATGAGTTCATTTTTCAGAATTACAGAAAATCACATTATTTGCACTTCTAATGCATCTCCAACGTTCATACATGTATTTCAGAATTCCAAATAATGGGCAGAGCTAAACATTTTCAAAGTTGGTCATGCTCACACCTCAAACAGGGTATGACCAATGGACCTGGGGCTGACACCAAATGACTAGAAATTTGATGGAGGTTCAAAATATGGGTCAAGGTCATTGGGGTGGGCCAGGGATTCTCCAAGCATGATTGTGTCCTTCAGATTATAACACACATAGCCCCCCCCCCCCCCCCCCCACGGTGAAAGCCACGGAAAGTGAAACAGTGCTTATTTACTGTGGTAAACCAGGTCTATTTTACTGGTAAAATAGGACACATGCAATGATCAATGCTTCCTGGTGGAAGTCCTCTAAACGATTGACTAAACTTGACTCTGTCTCCTTGTTGCGGTCATGATTAGCCCTTGTGCAGAAACATGTGACCTTAAACACCAATAAATAAATACACACACACACAGGGCCGTACCAGTTTTCGCCTGAGATCAACCATGACTTTCGCCGTACACACTTCATGTAGCTTCCGTAAGGAAAGTGGCCCAAGTGATCACGAGAACATCTAAAATGCTAGTTTCCATCCATCGCTTTAGACCGTGTGCAATGGTCTAGTGGTTTAGGCGTTGGACTCCTGATTGTCAGACGGGCTTGCCAAACATGATTGTGCCCTTCAAATTACGCACATACCACTCTCCACATCCCTACACATGAGAGTTTTGACGAGGCAAAAGAAATACACATTGCACATCAAGAAGTGTGTAGTGGCAAATAAACGAAAAAGCAGTTTATATGACGGGAAGTTCACACAAGACATTTCCTTTGTCTCCACCTATGTTGTAATAGAAATTTTATTGAATGATTTATAAAATCGACACGTTTTCACCCCCCGCCCCCTTCCCCGAGTAGTGTACTTTTCTTGACACTGTGTCCCTTTTCACCGTAGCACTTTTTCATGACACTGTGTCCCTTTTCAGCTCAGTAAGCCCGAACTTCGACCTTTCCCACCCATTTTTTACCAACTGTTAATAACTGCTTGGAACTTCTGTTTTTGAATACGGTCAGAAGACCTGCCTCGCAATTGAAATGAATTCGTGTGTTATGTTTTTTGTTAGAGTTATGCCCCTTTGGCCAAACATTTTCGAAATGGGACCTTTCGCTTATAATAAGTATAATAAACTTTGAGGAGCAATGTATTTAGTATTATCGACTTTAATCCCAAACAAATTATTGTAAATTCATATTTCGAGTCTAGCTGAATGAGTTTGCATAATTTCATGTTCTTACTATTGCCAGCGTCACGTCAGGACGTCGCAATTCAGACATGGGGTGAAATGAAAAGTTCACACATGCAGTCAATAGCGTGTATGTCCACCGTTTGCCTCTTGGATGGCAAGACATCGACGGCGCATGGACCTGATAGGTCTCTGGATGTCACCCTGTGGTATTGCGTTCCACGCCTGCCTCAGAACATTACGTAAATCCCCTAACGTCTGAAGATCATGGAGTCGTACGCGACGGCCCAGTTGATCCCAAAGATGCTCGATTGGCGACAAATCTGGCGAAAGTGGGGGCCAGGGAAGAAGTTCGATGCTCTGCTCCTCAAGAACGTCACGACAGATACGTGACATCGGACATTGTCTTGCTGGAATAACTGCAATCCGACGTTAGCGTTGAACAACGGGACAACAACAGCGTTAAGAATTTCGTCCCTATATCGCTGTCCATTCAGATTACCATCAATGAAGATCAACTGCATTCGATGGTGCAAGGAAATTCCTGCCCAAACCATTACACTACACCCGCCGAAACGGTCGCATTCCCACACGCAAGCATCAGAAAGCCGTCCTCCTCGTCGGCGATACACTCTTGCCCTATCATAAGCGCACCGTAGACAAAGTCTTGATTCATCACTAAAAAGAACTGTGCTCCAACGCTGCCGAGTCCAGCGAACACGCTGACGTACCCATTCCATTTTGACGGTACAATGACGATGGGTAAGGATTGATCTGTGGTATGGACGCCTACTTCGGATGCCGTGTTCAGCGAGTCTGTTGCGGACAGTTTGTGCGCTGATTCTGTTGATAGTTCTACCAGGAGTAATTGCTGCTGTCCTCGTCGCCGGAAGGAAGCAATCCCGCAAGTGATACGTCCTGATGTGTCGGTCTTGTGCAGCGGTCGTAACTCTTGGTCCACCTGAACGCGGTCAGTGGGAAATAGATCCAGTGGTTCTGTACCTTCCAATGAGACGGTAAATAGTGGCCACAGTGACTCCGAACTCAGCAGCGAGCTCATCTGGAGGTATCCCAGCCTCATGCATAACAATGGCACGCATCCTCGGATTTTCGGTTAACCTTGGCCTGTTTTAAAATGTCGGAAGACAAAAACTAGCGTGTTCTCTCAATAACCCAGGCTCTCTAGCACAACATAACACAAACAAAATCATCGGTCACCCATTCAATTTGACATCCTTGGGTAGCACGTGCTATTTTGAAATCCGTAGCAAAATTGTATACGGTTGGGTGGACAACAACATGTCATTAAACTCTTTGCACGACTTCTTGTCCACAAACATGCAACTTTAGAACTATTATATTTCATCCTTTATGCTATTTCTTCACATTTGTTTCTATTATATTTTCTTTTTTGACTCAGTATATAACCAATGCCACGTCATTGTGGCCGTTTATGTTTCTTTTATTACACAGGCCATCACCCGAAGACATATCAGAGAAGTGTATTGAGGCTCAAAATGTGTTGCCCTTATTCTATTCTGGGAATATTGACATAGCAGAGTCCTTCTCAGAAGCTTTTTAACCCTTTACGTAACACACCGACTAAAACTTACAACGCTTTTGACAAAAATCACCATTCAAATCATATATATATATATATTCATTCCATGTCTTAAAAACATAGCTTATAATCCCTCATCGAAACGAGCTGGTTGAGCCTGAGACAAAAAAAAAAAATTAAAATTTCAGTTTTTCAAGAATGTTTTTTTTTTTTGCAAGTGGCGTCCACTGTGTTGGGTAAGGAGTTGGATCAATGCATAACCCTTTACTTACCGAATTGGACCCATCCACCTGTATAATTAAGCAACTGAAAAATACATATTCGTCCAAACAGTTCAACAAAACCATATCATGTGACCACTCATTGGAACGAGCCCATCGAGCTCGTTCCAATGAGTGGTCACATGATATGGTTTTGTTGAATTTGTTTGAAAAATGTTAAAAAAAACATTAATTAAAATAAAAAATGTTGATACTCTGTGCGTTGTTTAAAGGGTTAATTTTTAATCCCTGTATGTTTCATACTTTCATTCTAATGAAATCGCACTATTTGTGCTAAAACTGTGATAACAAATTTTCTCTATGGAACACAAGGGTGTGAAGTAGTCCTTGCTTACTATTTTACTTCTGTAATGGAACCCGGTAACCAACGCCTTTCTCCCAGGTTTAGAGTCCTCTAAAGTGGAGAATATAATTATTAACAATTAGGGTCAAATTGAGTTTATACTTGTGTCGTAGGTATGACATACACTGCAAAAAATATAGGTTCTCTTTAGAACCAAACCTGGTTCTAATCTTGTCCCTGAGATGGGACCAGTTCTGTTTAAACAGTATTTATTTCAAATCAAATAAATTTATAAAGAATAACATTAAATATTAACAGAATTAAACATATATTGAGGGGGTTTCAGCCGTAAGTTTAGAGCTCATACGAGGTTGTCTCAATTCATTATTAAGAAAGGAGATATGAACAGTTGGCATATCGAACCAGTTTTGGTTCTATACAGAACCAAAACTGGTTCGATATGCCAACTGTTCATATCTCCTTTGTTTCAAAATGTTTGGCGACTGAATAAGTTCCAAGTTTACTGCTGAATCTACTTCAGTTCATGTAATATTCTGTTAAAATTGAATGCTAATCTTGGTAAATTTATTTGATTTGAAATAAATACTGTTTAAACAGAACTGGTTCCATCTCAGGGACAAGATTAGAACCAGTTTTGGTTCTAAAGAGAACCTATATTTTTTGCAGTGTAGTCTTAGGTTCTGAAAGTGATCTCAAGTCCCAGTATATAAATGAACACACATAATGATTCAAAATACAGAGTGCTACCACTTTAAGATGCAGTAATATTTAAGCAGAAAAGTCCTGTGAACAGATTTTTGTGTATCTAGTACCGGCAGCTCAGGTTTAGCCTTAATTAATGCTTACGAACCACCAATACAAAGTGTGTCACGTTCTGATTTAGAACAATATCGTTTACGTCAGTGGCGCCGGACCTCCCCCCCCCCCCCCCCCCCCCCCTGATAGTACCGTAGCCTGCCCGGTACTTGGTCTTCAGAGGCAGAGAAAAGCCCACTTGATAAAAGAAAAAAATATCTAACGTCTTTCTGATCAGGACCAATCAAGCAGACCACTGCTGGAATGTAATAGCAGCTAAGGTAGGTACGCTACAGTAAATTATATAAATTCTATTATAACAAATGTATTTAACACTCTGGGGAGCGCTGTGGCTCTGTGGTAGACTGTTGGACTTCTATGCTAGAGGTCCCGCGTTCTATCCCCGTCTGGGACGACCCGCGTTGTGTCCTCGGGCAAGGCACTTTATCCCAGTTGCCTACATGGGGACACGATGACGCCGTGTACTAAGACGTACTACACGTCGATGTAGCACATGTCTTCAACCGTCGTAACCCTGCTTGAGCGGAGCTTAAACAGAGTTAGAATATTGAGGAGCTGACAGTTGCTTGTCGATGCTCGGTGGTTCTCTCCGGGTACTCCGGCTTCTTCCACCCGTAATACTGCCACGGTCACGATTAGCCATTGTGCATAAGTATGTGACCTTAAACACCAATAAATAAATAAATACTTAACACTTTTCCCCTTAATTACGTGGCTGATGAATAAAGATGCACAGGAAAAAAAACGGCCCTCCTTTATTGGACCCAGAAACCAACAGTATGGGCTGACGTCCTCGAAATGGGGCAGCATAGGCAGAAACAACTGGTCAAACCTGACTTCGGGGTATAGCCATAGATGTTGAAGCTGACCTTGAACATCCATGAATATAATATCAGTCGTTCGATTTCGCAAATCGGACGCGCGCTGTATACTGCTCGCTACCATTTGAGGTAGAACGCGCTATTGTTGAGTCCCGGCGTCCGGAAAATGTTTTCAAGAAAACACCTGCACACCGTTCCCTCCTTTGGTGCGCTGTAAATTAAAAAAATATTACCCGAATATTACCCGAATTTGAGAATTTTTTTTTTTTTTTTGCAGCAATCATCAGATTTATTACCCCCCGCCAAACAAAGTTTTCGAGGGATATACGAATGGGCTGAGTCTGTCCATCCGTCCGTCCATCCTTCCGGGCTCATATCTTTACAACAGATGGGCGAAATTCCATGAAACGTAATATGCATGCATCCTATTATACTCATTCGGTGCCCAGTGAAACTTGGCCCTGTCCGCACATTCTTCTCAGGATTATGCCTCTTTGATTTAGGAATTTTGAAGTAAATCAGCATATAATCAAAAATTGTTCTAGGTTAATTTCATCAATTATCAAAATATTTCAATTATTTTTGGCATGTGGACTCACAAGATGTTTAACTAAAACAAGTTCACATATCAGCTTCACCCACCCAGTTTTCCAGGAGTTTTGCCCCTTCGACTTGGAATTACTTTTTCAAGTAAGTCGGCACATGACCAAAAGTTTGTCTGAGGTTAATTTCAATAATTACCAAAGGGTTTCAAATATTTTTTTAGGTATGCGGGATCACAGTATGTATAAGTGAAGCGAGTTTTCATATCAGCTTCGTACACCTCGTTTCCAGGAGTTATGCACCTTTAACTTAGAATTAATTTTTCAACTAAGGCAGCAAAAGTTGTGTGTGTGGGGGGGGGGGGGGGGGGGGGGGGGGGTAATTTCAACAATTACCGACGGATTTCTCTTATTTTCAGTGCGTGTGCTCACGAGATGTTTAAGTGAAACAAGGTCGCATATCACTTTCGCCTACCCAGTTTTCCATGAGTTATCCCCCTTCGACTTAGAATTAATTGTTCGAGTGAGTCGGCATATGGCCAACAGTTATCCTTGGGTTAGTTTCAGTAATTATAAGCGGGTTTCAAAGAGTTTTGGTATGTAGGGTCAACGAATGTTTAAGTGAATCGAGTTCCCATACCAGCTTCGCCCACCCTGTTTTCGAGAAGTTATGCCCCTTCGACTTGGAATTAATTGTTCCAGTAAGACAACATATGGCCAAGAGTTGTCCGGAGGTTAATTTCATCAAATACCGGCGGGTTTCAAATACTGTCGTTATGTTGGCTCACAAAATGTTGCAAGTGAAACGTGTCTACAAATCAGCTTCGCCCACCCAGTTTTCAAGCATTTATGTTAATTCGACTTAAAATTTTCCAAGTAAGCAAGCATATGAACAAAAGTTGTTTGGGGTTTATTTCAACGGTTACCAACGAATTTCAAATATTTGGGAATGTGGGCTCACAGCATGTTTAAGTGAAACAAGGTCGCATATCAGCTTCGCCCAACCCTTAATTCCAGGAGCTATGCCCCTTCTCCATAGTATTTTTCTTATAAGACAACATATGACCAAAAGTTATCAAGACACAATTTTCCCATAATGCAACTACAGTTAAAACTAGAAGCCCTGTCATGAAATGCGCACAAATAGCACGTCGGTCTGCGCGTTAATCTACGCGTTATGACCATAGTGAGGCTATCAAATTCTGTACATATGGTCTGTGCACAAGCAATGTTTCAGCCAATGAACCTCCGGGTAACCGGGAGGTCCATTGACAGAAACATTGCCTGTGTTTGCTATGAGTAACCAGGGGAACCGGCCGGGCTTTTGATGCCATTCGATATGGCAACTGCGCGCAATTCCTACGCGCAGTTAAGCCTAGATAAGCACACAGTTCATGACAGGACTTCTAGTTTTAACTGTAGGATTGGTGAACAGAAAATTGGTTAAATTCTCTGTTGTATTATAAGGAAGATGTGCTGTCTGGAATTTTGTTTTTTGATATCAGGGTTCAGGCGGTTAAACGTAGTGTTTACAGCTTTCAGTGTATATGCAAATATGTCCAAATGCAGACAAAGAGGATATGGAATGAGTGTTTTCCTCATAATATTTATGAAACGAGTCTAAGAATTTTCCGTTTTGGCGAGCCTCTGGCGAGCCCAGACGGAAAATTCGGACGAGTTTCATAAATATTATATGAAAAAAGCACTCATTTCATGTTCTATTTATCAGATGACACACACACGCCCAAATTAGCCACTTAGTATGACTTTTTAACCCATCACCTAACTTGAGTTGCAGAAGGCACGTGGAAACAACATCCTCGTATAACAAAAAAAATTCATTTTTTGCTTCCAAAACATAGGTTATGAACCCTCATTTGAACGAGTTCGTCGAGCTCGTTCCAATGAGGGGTCATAACCTATGTTTTGGAAGCAAAAAGCGAAAATATAAAAAAATGAATGGCGTTTTTCTTGTAGGTAAAAGATTAATGCAATATAACCCACCCTAATAAGGACAGACAACGTAAATTCTCTCTACTGAAATTATGCAAATGTGACCCAGTTGTATTTTGTTTAGTCAATCAAATTGTCCAGTTCTGAAATTGACCAATGAAAGCTCCCAACTCTAATTATGCAAATTAAGAAAATGTGGCCCAGTTGTATTTTGGTCTGCCAATCAAATTGTTTAGTTTTGAAATTGACCAATGAAATTGACGGAAGGTTTTATTTATCACTGATTAATATGAAAACAAAATATCAAAAGGTTTTAAAGTGAACAAAACGGACGAGTCATATGATAAAAACCAATTTAATCGCATTTTGAGTAACAAATTCACCTTTGGCTGGTTCAGTCTTTTTCTTTGACTTCAGCCATCTTCCAACCTGATAGCTTCAGGCTGCAGGGAAGATGGTTGAATTAGAAGTAACAGACTGAACAAGGACCAGATTCGTGGCATACCCCGCCCCCTCACCCACCCACCCACCCACCCACCCACCAGCCAACCATGCCACTAGGTTCGAAGTCAAGGTTTCTGTTCTCCCCATGGGAACACCCGAGAGTGAAGCAGTGTTTGTTTACTGTGGAAAGAAAGCTCTGTTTTCCTGGTGAAATAGGACCCAGTCACCAATGCTTGGATGTCCTCTAAAATGGACAACATTGCATTAAACGATTGACTGAAATTGACTTGTCTCCATGTTGCAGTCACGATTAACCACTGAGCAGAAATATGCGACCTTAAACACTAATAAATAAATAAATAAATAAATAAATAAATAAATAAATAAATAAATAAAAATGAATAAATAAATAAATAAATAAATAAATAAATAATTGGCTAAACAAAATACAACTGGGTCACATTCGTCGAATATGGGCCTACAATAAAAACAGAGACACCGAGTGCACGAACATTTGCTGATATACAATTAGCCTAAGGAACAAAAATGAAATAGTTCAGGTTTCCCGACCGATCCTAATTTTGCTGCCCGACGCTAATCTTTTTTACAGTGGCAAAAGTGATCTCCATTTAAAATGAGATCTAAAGATACTTGTCCCTATATCTCGATAAATTCTGTCTTTTGATTGGTCAGAATGCCTTGGACAAATAGCCATGGCAAAGGGTGCGCCCAACATCCAAGGTATATGAGAGCGTACAACATCCAGGGTATAAGCACACGCGAAACATCGGGGGTATATGGTTTCAATGAAAGCTTTTCGCTTCCGCTCGCCTCGTTGTAAAACTCGAACCAGAAAATAGTCACAAATATCATCAGATTTCCGACAAAACAATCATAAAAATAAAATAAGAGCAAATAATTCGTCCCCTGAGGACCAATGTGTTCTATGTGCCAGTAGGTACATAGAACACAATGGAACTCAAGGGACGATATGTCAACAAAATACTGTTTACCCGTTTCCTTAACGACCCAAGGGATGTAACTCTATCTGTTGTCTTGTGCGATTATAAAAACAAGATAATTATCACGAATTTGTTCCAAATGATTGTGGAGCTGAGAAATGCGTCCACAAATTTATTTCCTCTATGTTTGTATTGTGTTTCAAAAGGGACAAAAACGTTATCTCCGCCAACACGTATGGTATATGGAGATTTAATACCTGGATGTCTCATTTAAACACCTCGTCTGCGGTTCGGTGTTTAAAAACCGACATCCAGGTATTAAATCTCCATATACCATACGTGTTGGCGGAGATAACTTTTATTACGGGCCACCCTGCCAGACTTTAAATACATGTGCACTGAGAATATTGGCCATACATTTAACCCTTCATCTAACCCGAATAGCAGACGACACTTAAAAATGTTGAATAACTAAAAAATTTCATTTTTTGCCTAAAAAAACATAGCTTATGGCTCTTCTTTGAAACGATCTCAACGAGCTCGTTCCAATGAGGGATTATGGGTTATGTTTGTCACACAAAAAATTGAAGAATTTTGAATTGCGAATTTGGTTAACTGCGCTGGTTGGTTTTGATCGTTACATTGGGAAAAAAGTTAAGTGATTGTATACGAGAAAATGTATTAAGATAAAAAAACTCTCCACCGAACGACCTTATTTTTCTATTGCATGTAAACTGAACGAAACCATTTGTGTTTTTTTCTTCGATTTATAAAAATACGAAATTCCAACACGATATGACCATGGCTGTTGAAAGTGTCGTCACCTCCCAATAAACAAACAAAACACGAAATGACATCGGACGAGTGATCTAAGGCACACTGCGCGTCGACGGTGCACCTTGTCTTCAACCAATGCCAACCCTGCTTGTGTGGAGTTATTGCGTTGGGGAGTCTGACAGTTGCTCTCCGTTGCTCGGTGGTTCTCTCCGGGTTGTTCGGGTAACACCACCCGTAAAACTGTCCGACACGAGGTGACCCTGGCTGTCGAAAGTGTCATTAAACCCCAATAAATAAATGAATAAATAAATAAATAAATAAATAAATAAATTACGTCGAGCTGTTTTGAAGATATATAGGGGACATCTTTTGTTTTCTTGTGAATACCGGGATTTATCTCATGAGCTTGCTGCTCGTGAAAATACAAATTCTCTCACTCACGAATGAGGTATTCACAACAAAACATTAGATTTTCTTTTTATTATACCCCTTTTTTATTATACCCCTTTCATTTGAGGTTTCAACTGAAACGATCCAAACCGACGCCCATACCACGCAAGAAATCTGTTTGCACAATCAGCTGATCGCTGGTTTCGCTGACACAGATCACGTCTTGTTGTACCACAGTTACTGGAAGTTGTGGATACAACCACTTTTTTCACTGATAACAATGAAAGCACCACGTCAGTCCTGACCCCGTGTTACACATACAGTAGTCTATATAAAAAAGACAAGTAATGAAAGCCTATTTTGCCCTGACCGATACCCCCTTCCCAGTTCATTTGTGAATTCGTTCATTGAACAAAGATTCATCAACACAGTTTTCTTGTACAGCTATCCACAAGGTATTTAACTTCACGTTTATCATAAATTAATAATCAAATCATCATACTACGGCTTCTTTATTTGATAAAAAAACCTTTCCGTTCGACTTTTTTGCCCGCGACTCGACGCCATTAGAACAACAATGATGACGTAACGTTTCTAATGTCTAAAAATACCGTCTAAAAATGATTGCGGAATACTGAAACGGATCAAGTTCTTGTCATCTGCTTTACAGTGATAGTCGGTGAATTTTTAGACTGCAGTCTTATTGTTTTATGCTATTTATGATAAGAAAAAGGAAGTACTTAGAAGTTGGACATGTTGGCAGCAGTATCTGCGTGTGCGGAGAATGTGCAGCTAATGTTACGGTTAGTTCAAAGGAAAAAATTAAATAAAGTCTAGGCCTACCCCCATTTATATACCTCATTGGTGTTGCTTATTTCGTTCTCTCAGGTTATTTGACTTTGGAAATGCGCTGCAATCTAGGGGTGGCGCCCAACATTCCCCGATGTAGGCGTATGACCCCCACCCGGGGGGGGGGGGGTCTAGATCAGTTATTTTTTTATTGATGTTTAAGGTCACATATTTTTTAACAATGGCTAATCATGCCCAGAACATGAATATCAACTCAACACCAGGGGTGCCATGTTGCCCATTTTAGAGAGGGTGTACACCTCCCAAGAATTGGTGACTGAGTCTTATTTTACCAGTAAAACGGAGCCTGTTTACCGCAGTGAATAGGCACTGCTTTACTTCCCGGGGTTCCCGCGGGCAGGGGTCTGGAAATCCCCGGGCCGACCATGGTTTGGCCAGATGTGTATAATTTCTGTTTTAATTGGGAAAAAGTCACAATAGGCTTATCCATGAATCTAGAGGCAAGAAAGCCAGTAACTGCGAGCAGCCAAGTTAACATAAACTACAGACTCTGAAGATATCTTCCAATAATATAGCAATACCATGAGTTTGGAGGGCCTTGCGGTTTATTACCGGCCCGAGAGGAATGAATAAGAGCCCGCATCTGAATGTCTGCGCCTACAAGCCCCCCCCCCCCCCCCCCCCCCCCATTCACCAGCTTCTAATTTTAAGTTTCACTCATCATGCAAGTAACAGGTAATTTTTGATGTAGCCAGTTCAAGTTTGGCAATTGAGGAGGAAAAACGTTTTCAGCAGCAAGTAGAAGTGGTCAAGGGGAACGGCGTTCCCCCAAAAGCATCACTGACCTTGCCTCCCCACCGACTCCCAAACGCACGCACAAATGCTCACAGTGGGTTTTCTAGAAAGATTTTTCTTTTTTTTAAAAAAAAATGTCTCCGGGAAAGATTGTTTGTCGAGACCCCGAGATATCTTAATCGGCCAAGTGCTTCGTATGAATAATATGTGCCTACAAGCCTCGCCGCTCCCAACCCATTCACCCCCCCCCACCCCAACCCCGCTCCACGTTTCAAACAGCATGTAGGCTAGTGAGCCTAATACACTATTATGATTAAGGTTGTTCAGGATTAAATTTAAATGTTGTCAATGTCACGATTCCTAGCTGGCATTGTAAAAAAGAGATGCAATAGAATTTCCTTTTTATACAGGCCATGAGATCACTCTGACCCCTCCCTGTCTGTCATATAGGCCCATAGCCAAGATCTAATACCCTTTCCGCCCGCCAATACATATTCCTTTCAAAGCTTCCTGCATTTTCAACTTCTGACAACAAGGTAGCGCTGTCTTAAATTAACCACCAGTTTTTTTTTATTAAAGTTCGGACAAGTAGGTTGTGCCTTGACAATAAATAGAACTCGAGGACAGGGGTGCAACAATTGTTTTACAGGGAAGACTCTTACATTATAGCCCACATCCATTATTCTTCTGTTCTGTCGTCTGCAGCACAAGAACAACGCAGTGCGTAGTTTCGCTTTCCGGGTTTAACTTTTGTACAGCCTAGCAACGAAATGTCACGCCATCATTGTTGTTCTAATGGCGTCGAGTTGCGGGCAAAAAAGTCGAACGGAGAGTTTTTTTTATCAAATAAAGAAGCCGTAGTATGATGATTTGATTATTAATTTATGATAAACATGAAATTAAATACCTGGTGGATAGCTGTACAAGAAAACTGTGTTGATGAATCTTTGTTCAATGAACGAATTCACAAATGAACTGGGAAGTGGGTATCGGTCATGGCAAAAAAGCTTTCATTACTTGTCTATTATTATATAGACTACTGATGTGTAACACGGGTTCAGCACTGACATGGTGCTTTCATTGTTATCAGTGAAAGAAGTGGTTGTATCCACAACTTCCAGTAACTGTGGTTGTACCCACTACGACACCAGTGGAGCGAGAACAACTTTTGTTTTGCGCTTGTGAAAATTCATTTGTAAATTTCAAGTTCACAAGAAATGTTAATCGCCGAGGTGTTTGACCTCATCAGTGAGGGGAGAACGCACTTTTTTTTACCGATTCCTATTATAATTAGACGTTAGGGGTGTAATAAAATATATCTATCATGGCGCTTCGTAGGGGCGTCGTTGAAGAGTTGGGGGAGGGGGGGGGGGGGGTGACAGAACCCAATAACGTTTCCAGTTTTCTAGACGGGACATTTTGTCAGGATTGAAGTACAAACTATCAATTCGCACTTGTCGGTAACCATGTTCTTTCTAATAAGACCAGATTTGATACTTAGACGTGTGTCACAAACACAATCACACAAACAAATGGAGGTCTGTAGTACCCGATTCGGGCTACTGGTGACCCAGCATGACCAATATGAGGTAATGGTAAGGTACGTGTTGAGGAAATGAAAAGTTACTTCACACCTACTGCATGCATACATTTATCCAATACATTTCTTGTTTTTTTTACTTTTAACACGAGTGGGGAATAAATATTCCAACTACATAAAGTCATGCGTTCGACGAAGATGTATCTTAATGCATGATGTAGTTGGAATATTTTATCTATCAATCAGATCTTGAGCCTTCACAGTCGGAACAAATCAGGTTTACACCCCCGCCATCCCAGTCATCTCCGTGGCGCCTGTTTGTGCGCTTTTTAATCCTTTACCTTACAGCAGACGACACTTGCAAACAAAATTATTGAATAACTATTTTTTTTTCATTTTTGGTGCCGACACTTGCAAAAAAAAAAAACTTCAATAACTAATTTTGTTCATTTTTTGTCTCAAAAACATAGGTTATGACTCCTCATTGGAACGAGCTCGTTCCAATGAGGGGTCATAACCTATGTTTTTGAGGCAAAAAATAAAAAAAATAATGAAAATTAATTGGCGATTTTTGAGAATAGCGCTGTGCGGTTTTGGCCGTTACGTTGGGTAAAGGGTTAAGTGTCTTGCCCAGGACAGTTATCGCTGGTCAGGATCGCACCGTCTACCTTTCGGTTTGAAGTTCAATGCGCTAATCCCCGTGCCCCCGACAAGACTCTAAATATCTGACAAATTCCTCAGTGGGCAGCGACCGCCTGACCGATCTGTCCTCTAGTTACATGAAATATATTTTATTTTTGTTACCTCTATGTCATTTCGATACTGACTAATGTATAAAGCGGACACCTATCTACTACTTTTAGCTGTAAATATGTATTTTATATGTTTTGAGTAGGAGGTTCGCTTCTTATTTTGTGAGGTACTCAATACCCATCTCCACAGTGTCTCATTATTATCGTACGACGACAAGGAAACTAGATACGAGTCTCATACTGTGAAACTAATCATTGTAAAATTATATTCCAAAACCTAATCTTCCAGAATGTCACCGTATTACCGTAATAGCATTTTAATATTCGAACAAAGACCTCCAAACTAGTCTCTAACTTTCTCTGATTAAAGATGAGAAAAGTAAATTTTCGCACGCGCCTTGTGTGGTTAGTCTCTGGCGACGTTAGAACGGCTTAGAAAGCCAGTTAGATTGAGGAGTCATTTGACAGCTGGCCTCTTATTCCGCTGTGTTTTTATAGATTTTATTCTCCCAGCTTGTAAACAAACTTTGACTATAGCATTAATGAATATAATTTAAAACTATTATGAACCCGTGTGATTATTCTTGTAACCCTTCCCCAAAGTTAAGAGCAATTCACGTGCACATTTCCTGTGTTATTTGACAGTATACTGTGCGGGAAAAATTGATTAATTCTGAGACATCCGACCGAAAATCGGTGGCTAATCTTGGATTCTGGGTTTGGGTCGGCGCACCACATTTCAATATCATGGTTCATGATACGAGGGATCATCCGACATTCGTAGCAGCGAGCACGACTAAGTCCGGGGCCTCCTTGGAAAGTAAAAGGTCAGCGTGGCCCTGCGATGGATTTTTTGTACATGACTGACATGACCACCGTTACGAGCTAAAGCACTGCCACATTTTGGTTCATTCATATTTTGAAAAAGGAAAGCCAATTTATTAGTGTTTACGGTAGACCAGCGCAAGATCTATGGCTGCATGCATGGGTATTGTCCGCGAAAACACATGGGCATCCACCGACTCCAGGCGTTCTGGATAATGTTGTGTCCTGAGGTCTCAGGGATTGCGAAAAATGAATTTCAGAAACAGAAGCCTGCGCACGCCAGATGCGCACTTCTGAATCCGTCCTGTCATTTGCGATATATGATAAATATAGAATATTCCCATAGCAGCTTGGTGTACCAAATGTTCACCACGAGTGGTGAAGTGGTGTTAGCCGCGAGCCTTCGGCGCGCGGTTAACACCACTTTACTACGAGTGGTGAACATTTGGTACACCAAGCTACTTTGGGTATATTTTATTTATACCATGATCGTCAGATTTTTAAGAGTCGATATTATTTTTATCGATTTTACTGAGCGGCAGCCGAACATACGTGCGAATTTATTTTTGTTCACAGGAGCATCGGTGGGCGGTACTTCCGCTGTCAATTTTATCACCGAAACAAGAGAGAAAAGGAAAGAGCCTTTTTCATTTTAATAACATAATAACATACTATTTCGAGTCATGGATGTTCTATTAACCTGAGACAATGCATTTTTGTTAATGTTGTGGTGTTTTATGGGGTAAATTCATTTAAAAACGTAATAAATAATTGCCACTTTCATTTCACTCTTCGGGAGGCGACGTGTGATAAATTTAGAGAAATTCGCATTCAGGTCGACGTCACCAAAGGTTAAGTTGGATGCAGTTCCACTGTATGTGTAAATTTTAACTACTGAAATCCCATTGCTGGCGTGTTCACCGCGGTTGATGTATAAGGTTAAAATTTATGTCAAAGGCTTTTCATATAGTAGAATAGGTAATCATTGTATAACATGCATATGTAGTATAAGCAGATGTTCAATTCATGAGTCATCGGGCCACCCTGCTGGAATAAAAGCCCTTTATATACTGGGTTCGGTGTTAGCACTACGATAAAGGAATAAATAACGATTGTTTTTTCTCATTTGCAATTCCTACACAAGGTTATAGCTATGATTTGCTATAGATATTAGTCAATATAAAAATGATGACATGTCTCGAGGTGGACATTGCCGATTGTCTTCCCGAGGAAGACATTGTCTGTGGCCGCGGGAGACAATGTTTCCAAGGAGAGTCTGTCTGCAATGCCCATTCACCTCGAGCCAGGTCATCAATATTTTTATTATACCCAATGAGTTGTATTTATAATGATAACGCAAATTTAATTTTTTCAGCTGGATATATATAACAACGAAATTTAGTATTCACTTTGCTTTTTGAAACAATGTTAATGAACCCCCATCATCTCTTTGTCTTAGTTTCAACGTTGATAGATATATCGATATATCAAAATGAGAAGAAAAAATGATAGTTGTTACTTTATCGCAACGGTTTCATCGCATCTAGAGTTTATTTATTTATTTATTTATTTATTTATTTATTTATTTATTTATTTATTTATTTATTGTTGTTTAACGCCACACCAGCATCTAAGGCTATATTTTGTCGATAAAAGGTTATGAAGGGCAAAATGATTCCACCAGAAAGTAAAATATTTGTTTAAAAACATTAAAAATGTACATTAGCGTGACAGTTAACCCTTTACCTAACATGAAAAGCAGACGACACTTGCAAAAATAATTCTTGAATAACTAATTTTTTTCATTTTTTGTCTCAAAAATATAGGTTATGACCCCTCGTTGGAACGAGCTCGACGAGCTCGTTCCAACGAGGGGTCATAACCTATGTTTTTGAGACAAAAAATGAAAAAAATAATGAAAATTAATTGGCGATTTTTGAGAATAGCACTGGCCGGTTTTGGCCGTTACGTTGGGTAAAGGGTTAAATAAATAGAGAGGAGAGTAGTGAATAATGATACCAACGTTAACTGAATAGTTTTTATTACTTTCCAAAGTGTGATTTACTGGGATTTCTCGGTTTGATTATAAACGATAACTTAACAAGTGAATTATGCAATCAACAGTTGGGTCATGTATCCGCGCGCGCAAACGAAGAAGCTTTGCCGTAGGTGTAATGGGGACTTCATTGTTTTTTTAAACCCTTTACCTAACATGAAAAAGCAG
Source organism: Pictodentalium vernedei (assembly GCA_031216915.1). Taxonomy (NCBI): domain Eukaryota; kingdom Metazoa; phylum Mollusca; class Scaphopoda; order Dentaliida; family Dentaliidae; genus Pictodentalium; species Pictodentalium vernedei. The sequence goes on from CM062295.1 coordinate 581,242,972, forward strand.
ACGACACTTGCAAAAAAAAATTCTTGAATAACTATTATTTTCATTTTTTGTCTCAAAAACATAGGCTATGACCCTTCATTGGAACGAGTTCGACGAGCTCGTTCCAATGAGGGATCATAACCTATGTTTTAGAGACAAAAAATGAAAAAATAATGAAAATTAATTGACGATTTTTGAGAATAGCGCTGGCCGATTTTGGCCGTTACGTTAGGTAAAGGATTAAATAATATAATTGTCGTTAATAATGAAAAGTAATAAACAGGGTAATCGCTTGACTGGACTGGTTACGTGAAATAATTCATTCGAGGCGAGGGACTATATTGTAAAACACTCGTGCGCATTCGCGCGCTCGTGTTTGTACAACGTCCCTCACCTCTCATGAATTATTTCACGCAGTCAGTCCAGTCAAGCGATTACTCTCTATGTAAATCAATCAGATGACAGAAATACCTTTGAAAATGAGATGCAGTTAAAAGAATAAAAACAACTAAAAATTATTAAAAAGGTTGATTTCTTTGAGGAACGAGAGAATCTAGTATTTATATATCGGGGACGTGACATATCAGGGATGTGACTATCGTTACTTATTCCAAGTTTCTTATTCGACATTCGTTATGAACCGATAAGATCGCTTATTCCCAGTTCCTTATTCGACATACGTTATCAACCGATTTTATCGGAACTGGGAATAAGTAACAGTTGTCACGTCTGTTTATATTTCAAGCAGTTCTCTCAGAGACAGTACATTATAGTGCTGCCGCCTCATGTCATTAAAATTAGTACACGACAATGAGAATGTACTCGACTGTCAAGGTTATGAAAGCCAAACAAATCCCATTGACAACACTACTAACCTTTCACTTTCTGTACAGCACACCAAGTTGTTTTGAACAACATTACCTATACATCCACAAAGTACATCATCTCTTGAAAAAAATAAACTAGAAAAAAATGTGGTACCACATCTAATTTCATTTGGAATTTCAACTTTTCACTACTTCCGTATGGTCTTGTACTGGATGATCTTGACACTTTTTTCATACCTCATGTTTTTGAGATTCTCACACATTCTGGCACACAATTACAAACAAACTTTTTTAATCCTTTCCGAAGTGGACAAATCAAATTTATAATTAATGGCTTCAGAGCCGAAGTACATTGAACCAATCGGCCGATCATCCCTATTTAATCCTACTCACAACTTTGGGGTGTCAAATGCACTGGGTCACGTGTTCACTTATTTAGGGTCTCACAACCTCAAAGGACATTCTGGTCGCACATACCCCTCCCATAAAATACTATATGAGAGTCTGGTATGACCAATATGACATCGTGTCACGATCTTTTCTACACACGTTACTCTACGGATTTTTATCAATAATATTTTGTTGGAAGTGATTTTATTTTATTTTATTCGAGTTTTAACAACACCTTCGACAGCCAGGGTCACCTCGCGTCGGACAGTCTTACGTGCGAAGGAAGCCGGAACACCTGTAGGGAACCACCGAGGCAGCGGCGAGCAACTGTCAGACTTCCCAGCGTACGAACTCCACACAAGCAGGGTTAGTATTGGTTGAAGACAAGTGCGTCATCGACGTGCAGTACGCCTTGGTACACAGCGCCACCGTGTCCCCCATTAGGCAATCGGGACTGTAACCCCTGGCGGGATCGGAGCTTGGCCAGTTCTGTTTGAAGTCCAATGCCGTAACCACTAAGCCACCGCGCTCCCGTCGGAAGTGATGGAACTTGTTATTTGTTGCTCTATCCTACTCCGCGTGCCACAGATCTGAATGTGATTTGAAGTCACTCAAGGGAATCTTAAAATCAGTGATTGGCTTGTTTAAAGCCCGTTTTGCCGCACAGTCTGCCCGGGTGTTTCCGGAGATACCAACACACTAAAAACTAAAGTGTTAAAACTGACACTTTCAAGGTGTTAAACCCATTCTAACTCTTAGGGTTTGATTTTAACACCCAAAGTGCAATGCTTTAAGCACTTAGACATTACAATCGTCAGACATCTGAAACTTGAATGGATGGCACTTCCCATGTGTCTAGCATTGGTGGTTCTTCCAGAATCGTCCATAATTTGATTTGCGCTTGGTGGGTACATAATTAAACATAACGCAGATGACGCGGATCAGGCTCGAGAGTTCGAGCCTGATCCGCGTCATCTGCGTTGTTTCCTTTAAAGTGTCGCGACATTACACTTGTCAAGAAGTATTATTGTAACACCTGTCAAGTTCTGGGATATCTACACTTGAACAAAGTGCTAGTTCAGCACTTAGTAAGTGTTAAATACAGCACTTCAAGTGTAGTTTTTAACACTTTAGTTTTTAGCTTGAACATGTCCAGTTAGCCAGCAAAACACGATATCATATTGGTCAGATATTAGCGCATTCAACCTCTCGCGGTGTTCTAAGAACAGAGGGTCTTTAACTTCGGGTTGAGTAAAGCTAGCAAAGAGGAAAAAAGTCGGAGAAAATAAGCGACGACCTTTTCTGTGCATTCTTGATTTGTTCGAATGCAAGTTTTAACTTCAACTGTGAAAACATAATTTTTATTAGGTATTCTTATTGAGGTTCTCATCACCAGCAACAAAGGATGATGACACTTTATCACCATCTTCAGGTTCATTTGTACAGATTCTTTCGTATGTTCTATATGAAGACTTTATTTCGGCATATTTTTTCTTGAATTGCAAAGAATTTGTCTCAAAGGTTTTGGAAGAAGCAAGATACAAAATAACAGGAGGCCTTTGCAGATGCCACGGTGGAATATGTGATTCACGGTTCTCTTTGATCGAATCCGAATCAAGTGTTGTGGACTCCATATGAAGTTTAATTCTAATTCTCAATGGAGGAGTGTGTTTCTGAGTTCTGTTAAAACATTCAACTTTCTGAGGATTTGAGACAAAATAATACATCGGTTTTGATGGGTTAGGAACCAGTTTAGAAAAAAAAACATTGTAGCGACATTTTAATTTGCGCTTCTCAAGAGAAGTCCTCCATCCACTCTGCGCCAAAGTTAATTCTAATACCACTATTATGGATTGAATCAAGTGGTTTGAGGCAGGATTGTCTCGCAGAACCGTAAAACACACATCCGTGATCCAATTTTGATCTTGCAAGTGATCTACACAGGTGGAGTAATGTTTTTGGTCAGCACCCCAATCAGTGGTACCAGCTATCTTCAGAACGAATGCGCTTTTATATTTAATTCTTTGTTGTTTTATATGAGAAGAAAAACTTAGGTTACTGTGAAACCTAAAAACCCAAGAATTTCACTTCTTTAACCCTTTTCCTAACATGAAAAGCAGACGACACTTGCCAAAAAAATTCTTGAATAACTAATTTTTTTCATTTTTTGTCTCAAAAACATAGGTTATGACCCCTCGTTGGAACGAGCTCGACGAGCTCGTTCCAATGAGGGGTCATAACCTATGTTTTTGAGGCGAAAAAATGAAAAAATAATGAAAATTAATTGGCGTGTTTTGAGAATAGCACTGGTCGGTTTTGGTCGTTACCTTGGGTAAAGGGTTAACAACCATCTATCTTCAACTCCGAATCGAGGTGATGTTTCCGGTACTTATAGGTACTTATAGAAATGAATGCGGTTCGTTTTAGTCTTGGAGAACTTTAAACCATTTTCTGTAGAGCCCTTCTGAATTTTATTTAAATACAGATGACGTCTGCTCTCAATGGAATTCACGTTTTTGCCGCTATATCAGATTAAAAAGTCATCCGCAAACAATGAAGAGTCTACCATACAGTACGTGGAGAGTGGATTGTAACTAAATCACCCGCGGAGTGGAGTTATCACCCAAACTATAACTTTCAAATTTTGTATATATCGACCAAAATCAAAAGCAATGTTTCAGCCAATGGACCTCCGGGTTGAACCCGGAGGTCCATTGGCTGAAACTTTGCTTGTGCTTGTTATGCTTTGCAACAAATGTGCAATTATTGCTTGGGTGGAATCTCCACTCTGTGGGTGATTTAGTAATAATACACTCTCCACGTACTGTATTCTCAGTTGCGTCTATAATGTCATTTATTTTCATTGAGAAAACGGTAATAGATGAAATATTACCATGAGGAGCCCCGATTCTTGGTCGTGAGGACCAGACAATGTAGACCCAACACGAACTTGAAACTGGCCGGGCCTTTAAAAAGAGGCATACGTCCCTTCAATCCCATATTGAATATGTCTTTTATAATCCCATACTTCGACGCTGTATCACACGCCTTCTCCAGATCAAAAAGGATGGCGACCACACTTTCTTTTCTGGCAAATGTATTTCCGATGACCGTTTCAAGCCTAACCAAATAATCCACAGTACTTCTCTCTCTGACTTCTAAAACCACATTGAACATTCGTACGTAGATAGCTCGATTCCAGAAACCAGACAAGTCGATCTTGGATCATTGTTTCCTTGGTTTTGCACAAACAACTGATTAATGTAATAGGTTTGTAATTACTTGAATTTCAATGGTCTTTACCTGGCTTTGGAATCGGAATTATTTTTGCTTTTCGCCACGGAGGTCGAAACTGCTCATCCTCCGATATCCCATAAAAACTGATAATAATAAATAAAAGGATGATTGAGGCAGTTGTTTGCAAATTTGATAGTGTATTTCATCGGGTCCGGTAGCAGCATATTTTGCTTTATGCGGAGACTTATTTAGCTCTTCCTTAGAGAAAGGTTCATTGTAATCCTCTAAATTGTCAGAAGTAAATTTGAGCTTTTGCTTTTCCTTATTTACTTTAACAAACTCTGGATTACAATTTTCGGACGACGAATGTTTTGAAAATGTTGAGGCTAATTTATTAGACATTCCCTGTTCAGACGTAATTCATTATCCTCGATATGTTGTACATTAGATGATGTTCAGTTGCTCTTTATTTTCTAATCATTTTTTCATCTTCTGTTTTTGGGGTGTGTTGGTTAAGTTTTGAGACAAACTTTTCCCAAGAACTTTTCTTTTTTGTTTTATAAGTCGTCCTGTGTTTTTTTCCCCGATTTATATGTAGTTTGTCCAAGTTGTTGGTGACATATTCAATTCCTTTTCTGTTTTCTTGCGATTCTTTATAGCCTGCTTGCAATCATTATCAAACCATGGTTTGGTGAAACATTTTGAAAGTGCCGAGGTTTTTGGAATGGCGTAATTCCTTAGTAAAATGTTCCATTTGGCGATAACTTTCTTCAAAAGTCTCTAGTGTGAGGCGTTCGGGACAAATCGACGAGAACGTGTCCCAGTTGGCCTTTTTAAAGTGATACTGAAACGCACTCTCTTCGTGCGCCGGATCCACACTATAATTGGAATTTTGCACTCCCTCATAAGTCATAGTCAACCTTTCAAGAAAAGTCGGGGCAAGACAGAAGAACATGCAATAGTTGGATTCATTGAGACATACGAAGCAGCATCTATAGTTAATGTCTTAACTTGAGTATATTCATGCGAATAAGAAAAATACAAGTCATTTTCAAATTAGGATGTATTCCGATAATTAATGGAAATGTTAAATGCCCCTATCTGAGAATGAAAATGCACAACTTATGTGACGTTTCAACAGTGCTATCACTGGCCCGAATGTTTTTGTTGCCAAGCGGAATTTTTCTCGGAATCCAAATGAGGTTTGTGGTGGCAAATGAAGATTTTAGAGCCAACATGAATTTGGCTGCAAATGAGAACTCAAATTAACCACGTATCGTCTTAGAGTGCAACAAGGCGTCATCTGCAATGCTAAAGTAAACGACGTTTTAATTTAGTATCACCCGGTTCTAAATGTTTTAGTTGAAAAAACCTCAACTGATAAAAATACAGATAATAAATAAAACAATAAATAAACTAAAAAGGCTGTTATCAAAGTTTACCAAAAAAATCATTATCATTATTTACTCACTGTTTATTCACTCCAAATAAACTAAAGGAACAAATATTTTTTTATCTTCCAGAAGACTTATAAAAAAAGATTGAGCAAGATGAAAAAGATTAAGTTACAAAGAATTGTTTTCAGAAGAATCAGATTAAATGGATACACCGTTAATTCAGTGGCCCATAACAACGCCATAATTAAACCTGTTACCTATGAATTATTCGGCAGGTGGGAATTCTATCTCTCGTGTGTCATCAAACAGCGATTTTATGGGAAACAGCGCACTGAAATAATCAACCGCAAAGTCTTTGAAACCTACCAAAATTATAATTTGGTGCCATTTTTGTCCAATGCTGTATTTTTGGTGCCAAACGAATTCTTTTATAGCAATTAGCACCATTGGTACTCGACAGCGTGAACACTTGCCTCCCCATAAACAGTCACTACCACATATATACCACACAATCAAAGCGCATATTCACAATGACATCACTTCAGTCATACTGGTGGGGTGTATACTGCGATGAAATCTGTGGTAAATACCCATGAAACACAGCGGACGAGCCCGTTGGACCGACATAAGCCTCTGTAGAGCTCAAGCTAGCATTGGTTGTAGCAATACTTGTTACCTTATCATCAGTGGCGGATACAGGAATTCTCAAAGGGGGGGGGGGGGGGGGAGGGGCGAATCGTGCAGATGCCGAAGGCACGAGCTTGTGTAGGGGGGTCTGGAAATTTTTTGGAAATGAGCGACCAAATGGGGCATTCTGGTGGCTTCTGGGGTGGAAATCCTCTTGAATTTTTAGACGGCTAATTAACACTTTTTAAACAGCATGTTTCAGAATTTCAAATTCTGTCATACGTTCAACACAGAATTAGAAAATTTGAAATGTGCACTTCAGATCTGTTTACCATAATATTGTATTTTGGACACACTGTTTACAGTCATAACCGACTTAACCCCAGGAGAACATTGCGATCTGCCAGCGTTTGAAGGTTTTCAGCAGTCAGCCCTCTAGGCTTAGGTACCCCATGACTATGCCAATTAAGATCCTGACCCATAATTGGCATAGCCCTTATAAAAAAGTACCATGGTAAACCATGGTAAATCCCAAAATACCCTGGTAATACCATGGTATTACCAGGGTATTTGGGGATTTACCATGGTTTATCATGGTACTTTTTTATAAGGGAGCCATGGGGTACCTAAGGCTAGGGGCATGTAACACCTCAAATTCATGCTGTGTCGGTGACGCTATAAATGAAGGCGACCAGTAGATATATTTTGCATAATTTCAACGGTATATTTGTTTTCCATAGCGAATGGTGATGGAGGAAATAAATGTCGTTGTATGTTTTTACTTCAATTCATGTATTGTCCCCAAATGAAAATCCTGGCTACGCCCTACATGCGAGACAAACACGAGCTAAGGGGGGGGGGGGGGGGGGCGCCCCACCGCCCCCCCCCCCTCCTCTGTATCCGCCATTGCTTATCATGACAATTATACTTCTGGCTGATTTTCTCTGAACTATTATTACAATTGTTACTATTACTATTACAATGCTGTATCATGTTATCACAAGTTCACCTTGCCGAGGCACATTTCTGGACACACCTGTACCACTGATAGAGCTTGTGTTCTCACTCGATGCACTTGAATTTTTAGTCTTTCTTTTATTACCTTTTCTTTTGGCCGTCTGTGGATAAAACAGACCGTATATGTAATCGCAAATACCCAAACTCTTCAACAGTCTTATATTTTCCTTATTAAAATACTTTTTACCATGTTTTTTTTCAAAAATTTTATCAGACATTGACTAAACACACTATCACCGCGACGCATGCGCATAGTTCATTATTAGAAAACATTTTAAGGTACCCAACAGCTTTTCTTTCAATGAAAAGTCCAAGTTAAGGGCCTATATAAGTAATGGAATTTTGTTTATTTTGAAATTCTCACCTCTCATATTCCTTAAATTCAGATTAAATATACACAAATTATACATCAAAATGAAGGCTGGGGTGTATAGAACCCGAAACACATATGCAATCAACTCATAGAGTCGACTGTAGGCACCACTGGTTCCTGGAAGTCTGCTACCGTATTCGCACCAGAACTGATAATAAAATAATATTTCATCAGAACAACTTGTGACCAAATGTGCTTCATATATCCAAGAACAAAGCTAGGCATTCAAAACACTTTCGAATACAGCGATAGGTCTGCATTTTGGAAAAGGACAACACTGTCTGCATTTTTTATTGAAGATGGTTTCCATGCTCGACAGACATGCGCAAATCACTCGTTACCACGAATTTCCATCAAAAAACAAAATCGTAATTCTAAGAAATTTCAACAGGTATCATGATACCTTGCATTGAATATGGCAACTGTGCAATCTCTATCTAATAACAGTATACTGTATGAAGGCGATCTTTTTCATTATTTGATTTTAGACGGCGTTGTTTTTACATGCTTTTTCTGTCTGATGAAGTCGACCGGAAATCGAAAGTATACTCATACGTAAACAAAAGCAAAGGCTTTGGAACTTTCCCCAATGCAGCTCTGTCGCCGTGTTTTGAAGAATTTTTATCCCCTAGCTTTGTTCTTGGATATGTAAAGCACATTTGGCCACAAGTTGTTTTCGTGAAATATTATTAAATTATCAGTCCTGGTGCGAATACGGCAGCAGACTTCCAGGAACCAGTGGTGCCTACAGTCGACTCTATGAGTTGATTACACATGTGTTTCGTGTTCTATACATCCCAACCTTCATTTTGATGTATAATTTGTGTATATTTAATTTGAATTGAAGGAATATCAGAGGAGAGAATTTTCAAAACAAACAAAATTTCATTACTTATATAGGCCCTTAAAAATATGTGCAGTTGAGTATTATTGTCTCATCACTCTCCACATTGTTCGAAAAACAATCACCAGGTGCTTCGTGTGATCACGGGGGTATCTGTAAACGAAATATATTTACTTGATATTAATTCATTTCTCAATGACCCTAATACTTCGATTACATTTTTGTTAGACACTTGAATCGGATAAATCTGAAATATTAAGAGGAGATTGAAGAATTCATACCCTTGGAAAAATAATCTGTAGAACTTTTAGATTAACAACTCATGGAAGTGTCCACCTTAGGAACGAGAACTGTTTGGGGCGAGAACCGCTGGGAATCTGATTTCAGTTATACAATAGACACACACATATTGTAAGTCCCGCCGAGAAACACGAGAAAATCGAACCCTGAGAGGAGGCCCCTTGGAGTGGAGAGGAATTCGATTAATTTATTTCATTAGTTTTAAGTGCATAAACCCTTTGAACTCTGGTGGTATCTTCCATGCCAGTTCAATGGCAGCAATCGGAAGAGTCCATATTCATTATTTGGGGTAGACCAATCAATATTTCAACGTTGAAAAATGAAAATATTGATTGGTCTACCCCACACATTTAGTGAACAGTCATCCTATTTAATGACGTTATGACGTATCTGTTCCTGGCCGGAAAAGCGACCGCTCGGGTTCAAAGGGTTATCCCTTTACCCAACGTAACGGCCAAAACCGGCCAGCTCTATTCTCAAAAATCGACAATTAATTTTCATTACTTTTTCATTTTTTGTCTCAAAAACATGGGTTATGACCCCTCGTTGGAACGAGCTCATCGAGCTCGTTCCAATGAGGTGTCATAACCTATGTTTTTGAGACAAAACATGAAAAAACTAGTTATTCAAAAAGTTTTTTTGCAAGTGTCGCCTGCTTTTCATGTTAGGTAAAGGATTAAGTTGAACGCATCGTTTACGAGTACTCATTTTAGCTTCGTTACTTTAAATTTTAAGTTGGCAGCATTTCGTCCCTAAGATTGACAAGATTTTGGCAGACACGAGTACCTGTAATATGTGATGAGTTGATTAATACTAAACCCCTCACTTTGGGTAATGTGCACCCAGGCAATAATCTAAATTCTTCTCAAGAATCATATGAAGCAGAAATAAAACTTTCAGCCATTGGACCTCCGGGTTGAAACTTTGCTTATTCTAATGTCTTAGTCAGAGAATGCGAGTTGCTACCTAGACGTTGTTTTGATCCACGCTCATCACAACCATTGCGTCCTGAATGACACTCGGCTAATATGATTTCAAACTCGGCTGATATGACGCCGATCTCGGTTGATATGAATCAAGCTAGAGTTGTCCCCCTTGATGTGGTACCAATCGAAACCAATTTTTTAAATGGAAATCTTTTACCGTTATTCGTCGGCGCAATTATGGAAATTGGGGTTACCAGTCATAATGGAGTAGTTTGAAGCTGAGTTTTTGTATAGTTAGGAATTAATGATGGCAATACGTAGGGATTAGGTGGACGAAGAAAATAAAAAAGAGAGTTGTACATAAATTCAACGTCAACTAAGACTCAGAGTCGTAAACGGAGATTCGTCGAAAAGGGGGAAGAGATTCAGCTCTCCGAAGTCACGGTTTCCCGTAGGGAAACTAATTCTTTTCACTTCGTCTCCAGTATGCCTCAGCCTTAATTAAATAACCCTTTACTTAACGTAATGGTTATATCCGGCCAGCTTTATTTACAAAAATGGCAATTTACTTTTTTCTCTCAATTTTTGACCAGAAAACGTAGCTTATCACATGTTCCAACGAGGGTTCATAAGCTTTGTTTTCAGACAGAAAAAAAATGATCTTCTTAGTTATGCAAAAAATGCCGTCATCTATCTGTGTTTGATAGAAGGTTAATCGCCTAAATACCATCTATCTGAAATGAAAAAAAAATCTATTGATGATTTGTAGACAATAAGAAATAAATCAGCCTTACAGTCCTAGAGAATTGTGGGATTGAATTCCAAGATCCCCACTCACCCCCACCAGACACACACACACAAAGTTTATTCTTCATTTGAGGTTTGCGTGTTATTTCATTTTTTTGCGAGCAAGGGTACTTGTGTGTCAGTTTTAAAATGTAAGCATTTGAATCCCTGCCAGTTAGACCCACAAGGGATGGAATGGTCTCAAGACTGGCACCCGCAACATAGGCATATACAAAAATACACGCCCACCCACCCCACTCAACGCCGCCCAAGCATGGTCGAGAGGCTCCATGACATGTTGTTCCTAACTTTGCTGAAAAATGGAACGAGGCACGACTAATCCTACAGTACGTGGAGAGTGCATTATCACTAAATCACCCGCAGAGTGGAGATTCCACCCGAGCAATAATTGCAAATTTGTTGCAAAGCATAACCAGCACCAGCAAAGTTACAGCCAATGGACCTTCGGGTTAAACCCGGAGGTCCATTGGCTGAAACATTGCTTGTGTTTTTTGTCGATGTGTACAAAAATTTGAAAGTTATAGCTTGGGTGATAACTCCACTCCGCGGGTGATCTAGTTACAATCCACTCTCCACGTACTGTAGCTTCAGGAGAGTTAATACGTTCACCAGAGCGCCCAGCTAACAAAATTCACTAATATTCTACTGATGAAAAGAAAATATAAACACAATGCATACAGACGCTTTGTGGACATCAGAGAGTTTAGCGGCGGAAGAAAATATTGACACGATCCGGTTTCAAGATTATTAACTTTAACACAAAAATACACTTAATTTAGATTATCGTGACATCAATGAGGACGGCAGCAAATTGAAATATTCAGTATCGCATTGAAAATTAATGACATAAAACTCATATTTTCTACTGCCTTGGGCCAGAAAAACAAATATATTCGTAAATAATCGCACACCACGTTTGTGGAACACGTAAAGTTATCTGTTATTTGGCGATGTTTGCTTGTAATGATAACAAAAATAATGCCGCCGCGTTTACAATGTTAAAAATGGGCTGAAAACCTCATCAAGTGGGCGATATGATACCCATATTGCCAACGTCCACTGAACAATGAATGGCTTGGCGGTAGAGGGGAGTTCTAAAAAAAATTACAAAAACCGAAAATATTTATTATCTCCAGAAAACTTGCAAATAAAACAATGAGCTAATTAGTGAATGATTATGTGTTGAAGTAGAGATGTGAGAGTTCGGCTTTTTCTTCGCTGAAATGTCGAATACCCGGTGGCGCATGAACAGCAGATTTCCGTGTTGGGTTCTAAAAGGACAATAGGCCGCGAATTTGATACAAATAAGATTACTATTTGACAAAATCAGACAAAATCACATTTTTCGTTTTGCAAAAGAACCGTTATATTTCATATATCATTCGTCAGAAAGTGTTCGTGTCGACTAAAAGAAATTTACTTGAAGGTAAAAAATTATTGGAGTCATCAAAAGAGGCGGGAAGCACATTTTCAACCTGATCCAGTTGGTCGATTACTCACGGAAAATTCCGTGGTGCAATGTCATTTACCTTCGTCTTTGAAATTAGCTTTCTTTGAAGTACAAAGAGGTTTGTGTTCGAGTGTTTCTGTTTGTAGCGTACGCGTCCATGCAGTCTATTTCAAATCGCCACTGTCGATATAAACGTGCTGTGAGTTTATTGTAAAGGCATAACTGAAATTTATTTAAAAGAGAAGAAAGTTTTTTTTATCCAATAATGCCCAATTATTACTAAAATAATGTTGATTTATGTCCACCCGCTAAAACCATCCTCTATAGGTATAGGGGACGGACTCTACCCGACATTGCACGTTTTGAAGGGTCAACGTGAATTTGGATGCGATAAGAACCCATCCCATGCCCCTCTCCTGGTCAAATTACCTCTAGATACCAAATTTTGTCTCGATTGGTCTATATCCTGTAAACAAACCTAGCCGAGAGAGAGAGAGAGAGAGAGAGAGAGAGAGAGAGAGAGAGAGAGAGAGAGAAGAGAGAGAGAGAGAGAGAGGGAGAGAGGAGCGAATAGCTCTTATTAATATAGTGATATAAACCTTGCAAGCCGCAATACGCGATCAAACACTAAAATTCTATGGGTGTATAGTGCATAAGTCTATTAACCCTTTACCCAACGAATCGGCCGCATCCGCCCGCGTAATATGCAAATTCAGCAGTTGAAAAAATATTATTTTTCAAAAAATTTCAACAAAACCATATCATGTGACCCCTCGTTGGAACGAGCTCGTTGAGCTCGTTCCAACGAGGGGTCACATGATATGGTTTTGTTGAAATTTTTTGAAAAATTTGAAAAAAGGATATTTAAAATAATAAATTTTGATATCGTCTGCGTTGGGTAAAGGAACTCATATCAACAACAGTGGAAATAATCTGATGCCAATTTATGTCCTTCACGAAGTAACGTAAAATTCTAGATATATGTTGGCATCAATGATGACTAAAGCTTTCCGGAAAATCTACTCGGGCGATAATCCCCTTTAAAAATAGGTTCCCCATTGAATACAACAACAACAACAACTGAATATGTAATTTTACAGTATAATTTATTAGCTTGATGAATTATAATAGTTTTCTAAGGAGTCTTGTTCCACTAGGCAAATATTTGGTGCATTCTAAAATGAATTTTCCATGGTCTCCGTTACTCCTACATAAAACATTTGGCACAATCTTTTCTCGCCTTCCCGATACTCCTCCCAATGCCAGTGACTTCGATCTCACTTTGAACAACAAGGACCCCCATAGGATCCATCTAGGTACTCCTCAAAAGCTTAAGCATCTTTTTGAAGTGACATGGTAAGAATATAGACCTCAATTAGGCTACACGTATGCCATATCTGATCAAAACTATAATTATAATTCATCATTCAAATGATGTTTACAAAAACAAGCTTCTTATATTAAATTTCGTATTGGTTCTAGTTTTCGAATCACGTCGTGGCTTCTGGAAAGATTTCCGATTGTGTTTGATGAATAATTTGCCATTTTAGTGGAAAAAGGTCCCAATTGTCTCAAAAAAACGCACCCAGACTCATTGATATGACATGGACAAAACAAAAGCACCCAGCTTTTTTCCAACAGAATGACCTGTTCTGCTTCAGTGCTGTCTCATAACACTGTTAAAATCAAGGAGATGAACCAGAAGTGTGCTTCAAGAGAAGCAAGAGATGGTGATAATTAATGTTCAATAAATGTGAAGATGAGAAGAGTGGGGGAGGGGGGGGGGGGTGGTTTAAAGTCAGCTGTCAATTATTGAAAATGTAAAACCAAAGCAAAGAAGCTTTGTCAGATGGATAGCCAGACAGACATATTGCGTAATATTGATATCAATGGACCTGTATTCGAAATATTACGATCCCTATATGCGTCCAGTTGCTACCTGACTAGAACGAGCAAGGGGCTGGGACCACCGCACCGATCTACAATAGTGGTGAAGCAGGGCTGTGCCGTTTCACCAACGTTGTTTAAGATATTCATTGACGATACACAAAGAAATTTTAACAATGACTGTGATCCTGTAATTATAAACGGAAGGCCCCTTAATCATCTTCTATTTACAGATGACTTGGTTATGCTATGAACTTCTCCACTTGGCCTTCAGAACTGTCTTAATAACCTTCATCAATATACGTATAATAATAAATTAAAAATAAATGCTGATAAGGCCAAGTGCGTCATGTTTTCACATAAAAAGGCACGATTTACCCAGTGTTTTATTTGGATGGCAAGAAATTAGAAACCGTCACACGATATACATATCTTGGAATAACTTTTTCAGAAAACGGAAAATTTTCTGAAACGTAAAACGATTTAAGCTCAAAAGGGCGAAAAACCATGTTTTGCTTGTTTAGTTCGCTTAAACGGAAATATTTACCTTCTACATCCGTTCTTTCAAAATTATTTGACCAGCCAATAACACCCATATTGTTATATGGTAGTGAATTGTGGAAAACAGAGTATCAGTTTACAAAATGGGATGCATCTCCTTGTTAGGCTGTATATCTCAAATTTTGTAAAATGTTACTCAATGTTAATAAAAGTTCATCTAACCAAGCCGTGCGCGCAGAACGTGGTAGATTTTCACTTAATATGGAAAGGGTAGTAAAAAGTCAAAAGTACCTCAGTAAACTTAGCCTCAAGAACCCAGGAACACTAATTAATGATGCGCTAGCTGAATAAAAATTAACAAAAGAATATAAGACATATTTAATCGTGCAAAAACAGGATAATGCAACAGACTTAGACCTCAACAGTCAACAGATACGCGTTGAAGAAACTATCTGATACTCTAAATATCGACTACATTAGTTATTTCAAAGATATGATAAGTAATGATAACAATAAATTTGGTAAGAATACACTGTGCACTTATCGATTATGCAAAGAGGATTAGAAACTCGGACCATATCTCTTGCATACTTATTCACATGAAGCACGAAATATGTTTACGAGATTAAGAATAACTAATCATAACCTTGCGATTAAAAGGGGTAGACATTCGCAACCTGTCACCCCGGTGGAAAACAGATTATGTCATATAATAATAATAACACTTTGGCCAGCCGCTGATTTGTCGCGGTTCTCGGACGAGAAGGCCATGGTTACCCCTGTACTCCCAACTGCCTCCCTATTCCCACGCTTCTCCTCCCCTCCCAACACTCGGAGACGAACTGCTTGATGATATCCCTTGTCCCATTCTTCCCAATCTCTCCGATTAGCATATTAACCCTCTCCTTTGAGTCTCCCCCTAACCACATGTCCTTCATTCTCCCATCCCACTTCCCCATTATACTCCCAGTGAATCTCATTCTTTTAGGCTGATACTTTGGGCATTCTAGAAGAAAGTGCTCCACGGTCTCCACCATGTCCAAGTTACACATCTGGCACTCCCTTTCACCGTCTTTCCCAATTTTTCCCTTCAGCTCCAGGGATCGCGACCTCAGCTTGAACAACAGTGACCCCCCAAAGGTGCCATCAAGGTACTCTTCAAAACCTGGCTTCTCTTTATCACGCAGGCCACCCAAAGACCTCTTTGATTTGACCCCCTCTCGCCAATTACAGTTACAATCCTCCATGACCCTTTCTCTGACGATTTTTTTACCCTGGTTTGCCCCAACGTCCAGGTCCGAGATCTCCAATGAGTAGTTCTCTACTAGCTCCCTCATGTGGACCATCCACCCCGTTTTGATATTTGAGTTGAAAATTCTCAGGAACATTACTTTACACCATCGGCTGTCGGGGAGATTTACCAAATAATTAAGATAACCGAGCTTCAACAGGTCTATCCTGTCCTTGATCCTCATCCACCCAAGCTCACCCCTGATTGCTTCTAGCGCTGCGGCATTACTCGACCCCGTTATCCATCGGCCTGCATCGTTCTGCAGGATTTCCAAGCTCTTTACGGCCGTCTGGTTTAGGGGTACCACTTCCGTACCGTATGTTATACTTGGCAGCCCCACCATTTCCCAAATGGTTTTCCCCACGAAAACCTTATTGAAACTGTTTCTCCCTATAAGTTTCATTTGGTTAAGGATTCGCTTCCCCTTCAGAATCAATTTATTTGTGTGGTTCCGGTAGATGCCTCTTCCTGTAATGTTTATATTTACCCCCAAATACTCGTAATCACCCGTCTCTCCCACACTGAGAAGTTTGCTGCTCCCTTCCGGAATGCAGAACTCACCCACTCTCCACCTTCGAGTGGGGTCCACTTTGCGGCCCACAGGTATAACTTTGCTCTTGCTTTCATTAAGTTCGAGTCTCCATTTGCTCCCATATTTCCCAACAATTCCCAGCATTTTCGTTAGCCCCTCTTCGCTTTCTGACACTAGAACCATATCGTCTGCAAAAAATAGCCCTGGGATCTTCAAGTCACCAACTGCTACCCCCTCCTCGCTACGCAGGAGTTCATCTCCTGAACCATTGATGTACAATGCAAACAGGATCGGCGAAAGGATACACCCCTGTTTTAGGCCTATCTCCATAGGCACACGTTTCGTTGTAATGTTTCCCAGGCTAAGTTCACTCTGTACATCTTTATATAATGCTTTCATAATTCCAACAAACTCGCCTCCTAAGCCTATAGCCTCCAGCTTGCACCACATACCTTCCCTCCATACTCTATCGTATGCCTTCTTGATATCCAAAAAGGCCATAAACATCTTTTTCTTTTTTGCTTTCGCGGATTCTATCATTTGGGATAGTGTGAAAAGATGGTCAGTAACTCTCCTTCCCTTCCTGAAGCCATTCTGGATTTCTCCCAAAAAACCCTTCTCCTCAATTACCTTCTCTAGTCTCCCATAAAAGACTTTACAGAACACCTTTCCAATGTTGCTACTGACAGAGATCCCTCGATAGTTATCCAAAACTTCTTTTTTCCCCTTTTTGTGAATAAATGTCACTTTGCTTTCCCTCCACTCCTTTGGGACCTCTTGTTTGTCTATGGCTAAATTGAATAGGGCAGTTAGGCTTTCCAAGAGTTCCTCTCCCCCTTTTTTGATAAACTCGTTAGGAATTTCGTCCACCCCTCCCGCTTTTCCATTCCTCAATTTTGAGATCACCCTTCGCACCTCCTCAGTTTTGATTTCGCTGCACACGGAGTCCGAGAGATTTTCCTCGACCTGGTTCGGACACTCCGGTGGGTTGCCCATGCCCCATCGCTTATCGTTTACCTTTTCCCAGTGCTTGACTAGTTCTAATGCGATTTGATCTCGCTCTTCTGTAACTCTGCCATCTACTTTAATGCTCTGTTGGTTATTCCCTTTGTTACGTTTGTTCACCCATTTCCAAAATACGCTCGAACTCGACCCCCCTGTCGTTCTTATCGTCCTAATAAGACTGCTATTTCGCACTCTCCGGTTGTCGTCTTTTATCTTGTTTACTTTATTTCGTGCTTGTTGGTATGTGTGTGCAATACAGCCGGTACTATTGAAACAGAAATACATTTTGTTATGGATTGTCCGGCGTATGGACACAGCAGAACACAATTATTAGATATCTTAAAAGCGGAGATTACAAGTTTTTCAAATGCGGACAAACAACGTCAGTTTAAAGTCATTATGAAAAATGACGACCCGGGCTATGTACCATTATCTGTAACGTGATCGATCCAGCTGTTCTTCAAGGAAAGGGAAAAGTTATTGAGCAATCTAAGCGATTGATAGTCAGTGGTACGATTCCAATAATGTTTATATGTTAATCTTTTATAATTATAACAGTTGGTTTATGCAAGATTATTATATATAGCTGTAGCATACTGCCTCGTCGTAGGCATATTTTAGTCATTTGTTTTTCAAGTTGTTGCGCAGAATGCTGGTTATTGAAAGGAAACTTCTCACAGTCACTAGTGATGCACAAGAAAAATGGATCCACTGGCCATTCTTGTTTGAAGTCATTGCAAGGAAAAGTAAAAATGACAAAATAATTCAAGATGGCTGCCATGATGGCCATGTTGGATAAATCATATTGCTGATTATCATAAGGAACATTATAGTCAAACGTAATGTACCAGAAGGAAATTGGAATCATAAGTCACTCCATTTTAAGTTATGGCTCAGACAAACAGGAAATACCAAAAATCCAAGATGGCGACTATGGTGGCCATGATGGTTTCTTCTGGTTGCCGATTATCGAAAGGAGTCGTCATACAGTCATCAATAAGGCACAATAAAAAATAGATCCATTGGTCATTCCGTTTTTAAGATCACAAAAATACAAGATGGCTGTCATGGTGATGTGACGACGTTGGATAGTTCAGAATGGTGATTGTCAAGAACAACCATCTTACAGTCATGCTTAATCCATCATTAACAAAGTGGGATGCATTGGATATTCCATTTTCAATTTATTGAGCAAACACTCAAAAAACTCAAAGATGGCTGCCACGGTGGCCATGTTGGATATGCAAGAATGCTGATTATCAAAAGGAACATGGCCGATCATATGAACAGCAATATAAAAATCAGCTAACTGTTGTTATTGCGTAAATAAACTTCTGGATAGACGTATGGGTAGTTGGATGGATGGCAAGACAGACATATGGACAGAACCGATGGAAGCAAGGATGGATGGACAGACCCAGCTGTTCACTATATTCCTTCCCTGTTGTGGGAAAATAAGATTATTTCTGAATATTGAGAAGAAATGAGATGGGTAGCATGATAAAAGGGGTGGGTAAATGAGAGAGTCTGCATTCTAGCTGGGAAAATCAAGAGCGGGGTAGAATGATAGACCAGTGGACAATTTGTTTCTGATTGCAAGTAGGATTGGAGGGAATTAGTGGAATGAAGTCACGAAATGAAATAAAATTTTTCCATGTTTTACATTTTGAACTTGAAACTGCTTAATTTGAAAGGAAACATCATCTATCACATGAACGTAGAAAGTTCCAGATTTATGCTTGATCTCCTGAACACAATAGCAGTGTCTGACGTCAGTGACGAGTGAATCCACCACGTGCCCGGATGACAGCCTGAACCCTCCTCCTAATACTTTCAGTGAGCCTTTCGATACGGTCCAAAGGCAACTGCTGCCACTCCTCATGCAATGCAGCTTCCAAAACGACCACATCATTATGTACAGGCGGATCCCTTGCTTGCACATGACGTCCAGGAAAGTTTCAGATGTGTTCTAAGGGATTCAAATCGGGGCTCATTGCAGGCCAAAGTAGTGTTGTAATAGCGTTGTTCTGAAGGATTGCTCTCACAGCATGGGAACGGTGTGGCCTTGCATTATCGTCCATGAATAAAGGGCGAGTAGCGAACGGGTAGTTGTCAAATTGAGGCACGTCAGCCGAATTGAGAATGTCCCGGATGAACTGATGACCACTGAGATTCCCACGTACAGTCACCATATCAAGTTTACAATCACGAGAGAGGCCCCCAGATCATTACTGATCCTCCACCATAAGGAACAGTAGGTCTGATGTTCCTGGGCACGTAAGCATTATTTCTATGCCTCCACACTTTCATGCGACCATCTGTGACGTGAAGCAGGAACCTACTCTCGTCTGACCAATGGACTCTCCTCCACGTCCTGCGATTCCAATGTTGTCGTGCCATACACCACTCCAAACGTCGTCATGGAGGCTGATCGGGCGCTTGATGTTCTTTCTGGACCCCATACGCAGTGCTTTGAGACGCTTTCGGACAGTTCTGTTGCACAAACGCCTTTTGGGAGGCAAAGGCGTTTCAAAACCCCACTTGAAGCAAAGGGTTCACACCTAACGAGGCGTGTCAGACTCCAATCTTCAGGAGCAGAGGTCTTTTGGGGTTGTCCAGGCCTTGGTCAGTCCTCAACATCGTTGGTTTGTTGATGTTTTCGGACAAGTCTGTTGATGACAGAATGACTATAGCCAAGTTGGCTTCAAATAGCTTTGAATGACATGCCTGTTACATGCATGTGAACGTTTTGCCATCTTAGTGCCTTTGACAGTCTCCTCCTTGCCATGTCAACATTTATTGATAAAAGAAGTGACACATTTTCTTGTTTTATACCCAGATATTGCATGTGCATGATAGTGTTTTTTGTGACATTCGTGGGAAGCATGCTTCACATGGACGAGGGGATGTGTGTCAAGGTGATAGCTTGAATTTTCGATTTTGTTGTATAAAAGTGTATATATCTTTGATAATTTTTCTCATTCGGGCCAAGGTATAAGAATGTGCGTTTATATGACGGACCCCGAAAACGGATTTGTCACTTAAACAGGCTAGCAATAATTCAAGCGCTGCTAACTAAACGTGAAATTTTATGTCCATTATTGCGGGTCTGGAGAACCCATTTAGGAGCTATCTGATAACAGATTAAAAGTACGAAAGACCAGTATTCTCCTGCAGTCATTATCTGTGTAATTATGGCCAGTTAATAGGTAATTGTAACACTGTACATCGCATATGTTCTGGACACACACCCATATTACGCAGCTAACCTGTCACAGAATGTCAAAATGTGAGACTTTCAAAGGAACGTAAAAGTGAATATTAAAATAAGATAGATCTAAGCGGCCAAGTTCAAGAGAAACGATTAAACTGATAATTAACGTTCTGGCTATCGAAATAAAAATCGGGGGGGGGGGGGGTACGCGAAAAATTCATTCCAGTCTGAAGGCGCGTAAGGCTGTGGGTCGCTGCGAGTAGATGGGGATGTCCCATGCTATAAGTTAGAGGAGGTTCCGCGTCGGTGCGAAAATATAGGCACGTTGTGATGTAGGATAGGAGCAGTCGCGGGCCAAGTCGGTGGCCATATATGAGAAAAAGGATCAGAAACACGAAGTGCTCAGGGAGCTATTTGCATTTGGATAACCGACATTACCTGTTTTAGAAGGCAAGCCATACGTAGGTAAAGTAGGCTTTGCCTGTATGAACATTATTCTGAGATAAACGTAGGGGAGAGTTTTACCCCATTGGTGGCGACTGCTTGAGTGAAAAGCGTCAAGCGAAGTGACAATAAGCTAGTGGCCGTGCGACGACAGCGGAAGAGTGACATTCCGTCGCTTGTTAGAGGGAAGGCGACATAGTAAAGTGACAATACATTAGCGGCCGTGCGACGGCAGGCGTAGAGTGACATTCCGTCACATGTTGAGTAAAAACGTCCGGTAAAGTGACAATAACTTAATGGACGTGCGACGGCAGTGAAAGAGTGAAGTGAAGAGGGGACCAAAGAACAAACACCAGCGCGAAGGAGGAAAACCAGCGACAACAGCAAGTGACTCAAAAACTGTGTGGGCAGGGTGTGATTGATGTTTTGGTTTTCATATTCATTGGATTCCATGTAAGTCACAAATTACCATATTTATTTATATGTATTGAAATTGCTGTTTTCAGTGTACCCCTGATTCATGCTTTTTGACGAAAAGTCACAGACCCCTTCAGGATAAGAACAACCCCAACAAAAGTGAAACGGGTGGGTTCGTTACGGAGAGGCATACGTTCACGAACGGATTCAGGCGACACTCCTTGAGTTATGGCTGAATACGCGGCGTGAATCTATTTCCCCCAGCAGCGACGAAGCCCCGGCTTCCGACAATGTGTTTGGGGTACGCTGTCAACCAGAAACATCATAATTCACTAGAAGAAATGAACTTCAAGACAGCAATCATTAAAACATAATAATCAGTAACCGCAACTTCACTGTCATGAAACATTTCCGGGGTGCTTAATTAAGTTCCAGGTGTTTAGATACGACTAAATTTCAGAATATGTGATGATGGCATTGGAAGATCTATCTATGTGTAAAATTTGGTGGCAAATAGACTCTGCAAAATGCAATTTTGGTGACTGGAAAATATTGGTTATTTTTCTGTCATTTTCCAGAAGATCAATTACACCGAAATTTTGAATGCCTGCAACTCAGAAACAGCAAGATATGATGAAGAGTGACAATACACGGCCCCTCTGAAATTTAATAGCCTATCCATGAGTATACATTTCAAGTCAGTCGGAGAACAGGAAGTGCCCATTTTGGGAGGGTGCAATATAGACATATTTCATTTGGCTATAACCTGGAGACGGTTAAATATAGGGTGCTGATCAGGGGTGTAGCCAGCAATTTTTTTAAATTTAGGGGGTCGCCCACAATGCAACTCAAGGATGAGAAGGTCTGGCAGCTAAAAAGACTGAAATCTTGGCCAGAGCCTTGGCCAACGGACAAGATGGAGGAGTTTATGGGAGGGGGTGACCCCCCTCCCATAATCTCCTCCAATTTGACCTTTGGCCATTGGTGGTGATTCGGTTGTGGGGGAGGGGGGGGGGGCGGGTCCCCCGGAAACATTCTTCAATATTTGATATTAGCAGTGAAAAACGATTTCATGCTGAGGGAAACTGAATCAAATTCAATGTAAACATGTATTAGATTGCTGTGGAGAATATCGGCCGCGGACCTTTGGGATTGGGGGGGGGGGGGTCATACGATCATCATGACCCTCCCTGGCTACACCCTTGCTGATTAAAAAAATAATACTCCTCACAATTTGAAGATCAGTCCATGTGTAAAATTCCATGACAACTAGACATTGGAAAGTACCATTACTTACACAGTAATGTCGTTGATAAGGAAGAGTGAATTTAGGTTAAATTAAATCAAATGCTTGCAACACACATTTACGTTTTGCTACACAACAGCAACGTAACGGCTATTCGTACGTCTAAGGCGGTGTAATTGTCTTAAACATCCCAATGGAGTTCTTGGAAAGCTTTTTTTTTCGATTGCCATTCAAAAGTTGCTATATCCTGATACAGTTTTAGAAATGAAATGTTCTATCTCCATTTTGTCGGAAAAAGATTTAGTGTATTAATATTGTGCTTTTGAAACAACCCATACTTTCAAATTAAACTTTTTACTGATGGCTACAACAAAATACACTCTAAAATCAGTTGGGTTAAAAATCAACCCAAATCGACTGGGTCGATTTGGGTTGATTGGGTTCATATTCACTCAACCCAGTCGATTTGGGTTGATTTTTAACCCAACTGATTTTAGAGTGTAATAAACAATAGTGAAAGGAGAAAGAAAAATTACATATAACGAGTTTTAAAACGTTTAAATGCACCTACCCCAGTGGCATGATTTCTTGTAACTCTGAATTTGTAATCCTCAAACACGTGTCATTAAACCGTTGATGCCATTGGTCAATGGATATAGAACAGTTTGATTTAAACCTTCAGGTGCAACCAAATCTTGTTTTAAAAGGTGCAGGGAGTGAATAATGTATCAAGTACAACCCTTATCTCAATTTTGACAAAAATGGACATAGAACATTGTAATTCTCAGGCGATGAAATATTTAGTACAGTGTTATCATTAATTTTGTTTAGATGGAGTTAATTAAATCACGAACTTCCTAAAACATAACACGAAACGCGGGATTTTTCTTTAGAAATATTTTATACGACTGTTCGTATGTCAGAAGTTTACATTTCACTTTACGATCCAATTCGGATTCTCATCTTTCGATTTTTAATAAGGATGTCTTATGTGATCTCTCACCACAACAAAAACAAAGCTGGAGTTTCTTTTGAACAGAAACCAAACAATAGGAATACTAAATTCATACAACCTTTGTTATTGGATATTCAGGGGTAACTCCGGTCATTGTTAAGCGTTTGAAATTATTTGCCTCCTTTAACAGTTCCGGAAAAATGCAGAACCAGACTTTCAAGAATCGCTGAAATTCTACCAAGAGATTGGTTGCTGATTGACATTCAGTCAGATTCTCAAGCTCTCGGGCCACCAGTCTAATTCTATGAGGAATTCGACGCTGTCACGACCTGGAACCAGCCTAGCTATTAAATAGTCTATTATATCGCATGTGTTCAGATTTACTCGTCTGGAATATTTCAACTGATCGGGAATGCGAACCTATGGTTCGCTTTCCAGACCAACTGATATATTCCTGACGACTGAGTCTAAAGTACCATAAACATTCATTTTCGTTTAATCAACAGGAGTCAACGGAAGAAATGTTGCTCAATCGAGACGTGATTTTTTCTATCTTTGAATTAAGGTTCCGCTCTGCAGTTTCGCACTGTTGCACATTTTAAACATAGGGCATTTGTTGAAACTAAGGCCATATAAAATAAAGATATATTTTTAGTATCAGATATATGATTGCATTAGACTTTTTGTTGGACAAGAGAATTTGAAGTTTTGGTACCAAAGTTGGAGTCTGATACATAGGGGTAAATTACCAGATGAATTATGGGAAACAGTGGCTTCGAAAAATTGGCTATTTTTAAAATGTACTTTTTACACGGGTTTGTTACCAGACATGTAACTAAAAAATGAAATGGAAACATAAAAATTTATTTTTTGCATTTTAGAAACAGGGGATGCTATGCTCCAGGGGTAGGTAGGCGGGGGTGGTGTGAAAATTCTGCTTTTGAGGCTACTGGGTGGCTGAAAATGACTGGTTTCGGCATTTTTTCATTCAATTTTGCAGGTTGAAGTCCTGCCTTTGACAATAAATTATTATTCCACCCACATTCATATTGTTTATTTCTGCTTAGTCAGATAGTGTTATATGTTTTTTGTGGATTTGGGAAATGTAATACATGTTATGGGTTAGATAACCAAGTTACAGAATATTTGCATTTGAAGAGAATGTATGACATGTCATTTTTGGAAATGCCTGGAAAACTCTGGTGCGGAACCTAATCGAGACGTGATTTGACCGAATTGTTCAGTTGATAAAATTACCATTGGAAATGAAAATTTACCACTGCTTTAATTGCATGATTATGCCCTTTAGTTCCACTTATGGTGTTAATATCTTGATGATTTCAAGGTGTATTAAATACTGAAATACCTTTAACTAGAGCACGAAATAATACCTGTATATCTCTATAAGTGAAGTAAAGTCACATTACATCAGTCTACGCGCAAACGCCACGAAAAGTGGGTAAACAAACAACCCATAACAGTGTCGATTTCCTTACAGAATTAAAGTGGTGGCCCGAGAGCTTGTCAGGGTCTAATAGTAATAGTAATAGTTTATTCAAGCAAAATAACACCTACAGAGAGGCAGATTGCATAAAGAGTTAACAGAGATATGATATGATTATAATAAACAAATAATAAACGAAACAGCTATTTTTGTATAGTAAATAAAGCTAATGTATCATACATATAAGAATATAATGTCAAAACCCTAGGTCAGTTTAATGACCTACTATTTTGCAATTATTGTTTCTCTTTTCCTGAAGAACTACAGGATTATGTTGCAGATGGTGTGACATAATAAGGCCGTATTATTTTTCATAATATATTCAAACCGATCTTGTTTGCTTGCATTTGAGAAGTCTGCATTATTCCTGTTAATTATTGCAAACAACTGTATCCTGATGTTTGTATAGGCCGGGCAGTCCATGACAAAATGCATCTCGGATTCCACATCGCCAGCGTCCTCACAAACATCAGAAGCATTGCAAATCCTATCCTCTAAAGGTATTGGCGGCTGTGCATTTCTCCCCTTTTTCAATTGCCAAATTATGATTACTAATCCGTAATCTTGTAAACTTACTTTGCGCTTCTCTTGTTTTTGAGTAAGCTAAATAGAGCTCGAATTTAATGTCATTTTTGAAGACGCGATAAGTGCGCAATTTATTTTTACCATTCTTTTTGTTGTCATTGTTGAGGCATTCATTAAAATACAGTGTGTAATCATTTGTTAATTTTTCAAGTAATTTACTGGGTTTATTATCGTGCATTGCAGACGATGGTATATTGTAACCTTCCAATATTTGACGGAATCCGCTATATTCCGTCGTTAATTTATGCTCTTCCAGTAAATCACGAAGCAATGTACCTGGAGTTGCACAGTCTATGAATTACATGAATGCTTCTATGAATTGATGCATAGTATGCGTTTTTCGAGGAACAGTCGAACATCAGAACCAACACATTTTGTCTGAATATGTTTGTATTCCTTGGATATGGCCGTAAAATGTTTTATAAAATCGATTAACCCCCATTAGTCAGACACCCATTTGTCATACACCCCAGCTGTCAGACAGTTAATTAGGGATTAGCTGAAGTTAAAATAGATGATTACCTATTGTTATAAGTGCAACAACCCAGATATATACAATTTGAATAAAATTTAGTTTCAACATTTTGTTTGGTACTTTTTTTGTTTTTGTTGACACATAATCAAAATACCTTTTAAATATTTTCTGAAAAATAATCAAAACATAAAAATCACACATATATTGTGTAATAACACTGATAACTTCGGGCTTTATGGCGCAAAATTCAAGATTTAGGTCATGCCCGACCTTACAGAGAAGAATCTGAAGTTGGACAATCGCCTAAATTCATCACTACTTCATCGACATCCTAACCTCTTCAGAGGACAGGGAACAAAGTCTCCAGTGGAGTTCCTTGATGCAGCTGGAACACTGTTAAGAATGGGATGATTTGTTTGTAAATTAATATTCCTTTTGTACATTTTTTTGGGTCATTGTAATATTGTACCTTTGTTCATGATGTGTACCTCACATTTTTCATTTTGTTACGTTTGTTTTTATAAAAACATGTTTTTTGGTTTAGTCAAGTTAGAAATGATGAAATATGATTTTATTTATTTACAATAAAATGAGTCTAAATATTTTCTTTATTGTACTTCATATTTTTCATTTTATTGTTTTTTCTGTTTATTTAACACAAAAAAATATTTTGTATGATTTTTCATGTCTAGAAATCTTTTCTTGTTGTATTTCATATTTTTTATTTTATTGTCATTTATTTCCTATTTATTTTCTTTGTTTCATAAAATACGATTTTCTTTTCATTTATCACAAAAGATAAATTTATTTGTGCGATTATTCATGTTATTCTCATTTATTGTCATTTGTTTCATAATTTTAATTTATTGTGCCTAGAACTCTTCTTATTGTACTTCATATTTTTTTTATTTTATTGTCATTTATATTCTATTTATTTTCTGTTCATTTCTAAAACACACTGGTGAAGAAATAAATCATTAAAAGCTAATTAATTGTTTCTTTTCTGTCTGACTTATTGGAATATCCCACTTTATTCTGAAGGTGATAAGTAAGGAATTAGCTATTCTAACAACCCAATAATCTGTGATTATAAACTGTCTGACAACTGGGGTGTCTCACTAATGGGGGATACCATAAAATCCACCATTCACAAACAAGTCACAGCGGTGAATTAAGGGGAATAACTCGTGGTTTCCACATATTTGGAATAGGGTTAAGCATAAGTGACATTTTGGTTAACATCGGGTTTGGGGGACACGGTGGCATTGTGTACTAAGTCACACTGCACATTGATCGTGCAACTATCTTCAACCAATGCTATCCCTGCTAGTGCTGAGTTAGCACGCTGGGGAGTCTGACAGTTTCTCTTCGGGTACTCCGGCTTCCTCTACCCGTAAAACTGTCCGACACAAGGTGACCCTGGCTGTCAAAGGTGTCTTTAAAACCCAAATAAATAAATAAATAAATAAATAAATAAATAAATAAATAAATAAATAAATAAATAAAAAAAATATTGAAGACTGTTATATTTTCCCAGTGGCGAAAGGAACCTCCAAATGTCATTCTGTGTCGGTGTGGGGCGTAATAAATAAATAAATAAATAAATAAATAAATAAATAAATAAATAACATAAGGTTTGTGTACCTTCACTCGCGGGCTGGTTAGTTCATACTGAAGACTGTTATATTTTCCCAGTGGCGAAAGAAACCTGCAAATGTCATTCTGTGTCGTTGCAGGGCGTGGGGAGGGTTATATTTTGTTAATATTCGAGTGGGTGTACCAAACATAAATAAATAAATAAATAACATAAGGTTTGTGTACCTTCACTCGCGGGCTGGTTAGTTCATACTGAAGACTGTTATATTTTCCCAGTGGCGAAAGAAACCTCCAAATGTCATTTTGTGTCGGTGAAGGGCGTGGGGAGGGTAACATTTTATTAATATTCGAGTGGGTATACCAGACATTTAATCCTGTCGATTCGTACCGAGGACCTCGGTGCTAACAATAGTCGGGCGATCGATACGCGATTTTCCATGCTTTTGATGCCGCCTCTGGAACGAAGGCTGACTGTTATTTATTTTTCGTCACAGAGTAAAAGAAGATTAAGTATTCCCGATAATTTTAACCCTTTGAATCAGAGAGCCCGTTTTTTCGGTCCAGGAACATGATACGTCATACTTTCATTAAGTAGGATGGCTGCTAAGTGAAACCAATCAATATTTTCAACGTGCAGCCCTAAGGCTGCACGTTGAAAATATTAATTGGTCTACCCCTGCATAATGAATATGGACTCTTCCAATTGTTGCCATTGAACAGACATGGAAGATACCACCAGGGTTCAATGGGTTAAACCCACTTTGTTTTGTTGGGTGATAGTTAATCAGCTAACGCAATCCCACTTCGCAAATTCGTCTGGTGTATTTCAAACAGGTTCTGAAAGTAGCCAATTCGGAGTTCAAATGACGGTAACACTCTCTGCCATAAAGACAGTTTTAGAACACCAGCTACTTTATTTACCGAAGTTTCTTTGAAGAGAGTTTGTCATATAGAAAATTAGTGACACACATTTAACCTGTGAATCACTTCTGGCCTGGGGTCAAATGATGAAATTATTTTTAATCACAATAATATGTAACACATTACTGAAGTCATTTTTCTCTCAAGATTGGTTTGCATTATAATCTTAGCCGGCGTTTCTCTTTGCCGAACAACTATCTTTCAAACAACAACTCATTTTGAGAGTCCTTCAGATGTCTTAAATTGATCTTTTAACAAGAATGATGTTCTCGTGAAAGCCCTCCAAGGAATTTTTAAACTCTTATTTCAGTCAAAGCATCGGTGACCCCTAATTAGATTTGCACTTGAGTAAATATAGGTAGGTGCCAAGACTACCCGACATGATAAACGATTAATTAATGATAATGGTATCTTTGGGCTATACACAAACGTTTTCATAAAATGCATCACTGTATGGGAATTCCTATGATTCAAAGCATTTTTTTTATCAGATCAAAGGCCGATTTGAAGGGATCCCTTGGTTCAACGTTCCTGGATAATACCAAGCGTTAGAAGTACATTCGAAATGCATACCTCCCGCCCATCCCGGCCCAGCCTTCCAACTCATCTCACCTAAGTCTACCATCCCCGACCATATACACCCATGCATTGCAGTATACATTTCGGCAGTGCGTTCGTATTTTATTGCTAATTAACAAAGGGGTCATATGTCCAAAATAGAGTAAGAAAAACTTGAAGTCAACAGATCGTCCCCTGAGTTCCAATGTTTTCTATGTGCCTAACACATTGGAAATCAGTGGACGAGATATCAAGAAACGACACATTCTAGTGAGGCCGAGTCAGTTTGGAGTTTCATAACTTTAGAATCTGAGTTGGTTCTGGCATCATCAAAGGTAGCAGATGTCTCTTCAAAATGCTGCTGGCGGTTGACGGTGTCGTTAAAGCCCAATGTCCAAACAAACAAATACTGCTGATTTTGTATGTCTCCACTTCTGGCGCCATCATGTTTATCTTTCGAGTTGCGTCTTATTCCCAAACATCTGCTTGAAACTGGTGGCGCCGAGACTACACGGTCCCAGCCTTTGTCTATTTCACAACCATTGCTGGCATATTGGGGGCGCGGTGGCTCACTTGGTAGAGGTGCAGGCTGCAAGCCGAGAGGTCCTCGGTTCGAATCCCACCTGCGGTAACCGCGTTGTGTTCTTGGGCAAGACACTTCACCCCCATTGCCCACGTGGGGGCACGATGACCTTGTGTACTAAGGCGTATTGCACGTCGATGGCGCACCTGTCTTCAATCAATTCTAACCCTGCTTGTGTGGAGTTAGTATGTTGGAGAGATGATAGCTGTGGTCATGATTAGCCATTATGCAGAAATATGTGACCTTAAACCCCAATAAATAAATAAATATAATTGTTGGCACATTGACCTGAAAGTATAATATTGCTTTGAATGTGCAGAAGGGAGGGGGAGGGGGCAATTAGTGGGCGTTAGCATCACCAGTCGTTTGTTATGTTTGTTATATAGCCTAGTTACGGTCATTGACAGCAAAACAACGCCTTGTGTAGATACACTATTTTCTCAAATTTATCTAATAAGCTTTCTCCTTCAGATGTTTTTACGGCAACCCAGGCTTTATAGACGGACGGTTATCATGGGAAACTAGTTCTTTTTATCGTTTGGTTTGATTATGGGCACTTCACCCTTCTCGAAACAATGTGAGATGACCCTTTTAGCCTACAAAATTTTTATTCGCCAATGACAAGGGAATGCTTCTGGGCCGGCTGTTTTTCTGATTGGTTGTTTGAATATGGTCGCAAGAGCCATTACTCGAATAACTGTTTGGCTACGTTAAAGAAATTATCGTCCACGTTCCTCGGTGCTCCACTTTCTAGGAAGTCTATAACCTGAAATTACATTCTAATCCGGACAGTTTAACGTGACAAAGCAGGATTTATTGTCCATATCACGGTGCACGATGAAATCTTGTATGATGTTTGTAACCTGCGTCAGCGAGCATTTTGTGATGTTATTACCAAGGTAACACGTGGTCTCATTTCCAACGTCACGGTTGCCGCTTTTGCGATCGTTAAATTTCAAGAGAATAATTAAGCTTAATACATCAATTACAACCATTATAATTGGTTATACATAACATACAGTTAATATTGTTGTAATGAATGGTATCGGCAATTTATTAGAGTTAGCAGTGTCCTTCAGCCCCTGATGTCTATACAAGTGGATTGCTGGAACGCTCACTCGTTACATATGAAACATTTTTTACCCTTCATCTGAAAACTCATCAAGCTGTCGGAAATCATCGAAACGACAAGATTCTCACAAAAGCATCTCCATCCTCCCAATGGCTATTATTCATGCCGAGAAAATCATGCATGAAAAGAGCTAATGGGAGAATGGGGATGTTTTTGTTCGAATCTTGTCATTTTGATGGACGCCGACAGCTTGGTAAGTTTTTTATGAAGGGGCAAAACATGTATAAACGGTAAATGTGATCACCAGAAATGAATAAATGTGGATCCAAGATTAAAAATTGATAAAGGTATACGGCTAATATTTGAATCTGACCTCCATAGACAATGGGAACTCGAATTTTTATAATAAATCAGAAAATTGTCGCTCGTAACCCACTTTCCACTGAACGTAAAGTTGTCCGACTTAGTGTTTTTCGGCCCTTTCTGCAACTTCATCCAGTTATTATGAACAACCCAAGAACACCCAACGGTCATGCAATACACCACTATAAAGCTTATTCATTCCTCTTTCCACTGACACCGGGTACTGCTGGATACGTTGGGCGAATAAAATTTGAGGGAGGTATAATGAAGATGAGTGCTATCGTTTTCGAATAGCGAGTTGTGTACCTTGTTAATATTTATATACCATCATGGGGGTACGTGAGCATCGATTCAAAAAATGCTCTCAGATTTCATTTGTTTTCGATTTCTCAGCTTGTGCCGTGTACCTGTGCTCCAAATAGAGATATGAGGTAAAACAGTGAGAAGGGCTTTTGTGCCATCTAGAGCTCAGTAATTGTGAAACACAGGAGCACCAAATTTCACAATAAGATGAAATAGTGATCAGATGGTTTGACTGTGACTGAATAAAAACCAAAAACATTATAACGCCGAGAGTGTCAAAAACATAAAAGAGCAGTAAAAATGTTGATGATTTATCTTACCAAGTGTCCCATGTTTGATATTCTAACCCTTTACCTAACATGAAAAGCAGACGACACTTGCAAAAAAAATTCTTGAATAACTAATTTTTTTCATTTTTTGTCTCAAAAACATAGGTTATGACCCCTCGTTGGAACGAGCTCGACGAGCTCGTTCCAACGAGGGGTCATAACCTATGTTTTTGAGACAAAAAATGAAAATATTTTGAAAATTAATTGGCGATTTTTGAGAATAGCGCTGGCCGGTTATAGCCGTTACGTTGGGTAAAGGGTTAACGTGATAGAACTAGGGCTGGACGGTATATTGATAAACCGATACATAAAGGATATCTAGTGTTTTTGAGTGGATACCGAAAATTATCTCATGAGTGACCGAGACAAATGTTTATTTTTTGTGAGGACGTACCAAACCAAAAACTTATATTACAGACTTTCAGGCCATGTCTAGACTAGCGGGTTTCATGCATCAGTTCAAGGTGAATACGTGTTGAATTATTGCTGGAAATGATCGGTATCCACTTAAAAACACTAGATTTACTTTTCATTATACGTTTTTAGAACAAATTGATCATTTCCAGTGATAATTTGACTTGTATTCATCATGAAGTGATGCCTTGAAAGCCGCGAGTTTGAATAATACCATGAAAGTGAAAATTTCTATATCTACACAGTGTGGGATACGATTTCTATCTTTCCGCAATTTCTTCGATAATCGATCATTTAGCGTATAATAAATACTAGCATTCAAACCAGTATCGATTGAATACCGGTGTAATTACAAAAAAATATCGTTTTATCGTCATTATTTATTTACCCACAACGGAATTTTCAAGATGTCTTGAGTTTTGTTTTGACTGTAGTCCTGAATGAATAATATTATCCCTTCCCCTAACGAATCGACCTTATCCGGCCACGTAATATATAATGTAAGCATTTGAAAAAATATTATTTTTCCAAAACTTTCAACAAAAGTATATCATGTGACACCTCATTGGGCCGAGCTCGCGGAGCAACTTCCAATGATGGGTCACATGGTATTGTTTTTTTTTAAAGTTTTTTGAAAGATTCGATATACCAATATTCAAAATAATAAATGGAGATTATTACCATTATGTGGATGTACCAAATACGTATCCGAGTTGAGCTCCGGGTTCTAAGGGCAGATCACGACGAGTCTTCGACTCGTCGTGATCTGCCCTTAGAACCCGGAGCTCGACTCGGATAATATTTTGTACATCCACATAATGGTAATAATCATTTTATCTTACAATATATTGGGGATAAGTCAAGAATGTAGACGAATATATAACGAACTACTTATTCGTACGGATCAACAAAAAGAAAAACAATGGAACTCACGCGAAAAGAACGTGTTTGTATCCGACCCCTTGATACAAACATCTGTATCAGGGGGTCGGATACACGACAGTTGCGGAGTTAATAAAGACAAAATACATGTTGATTGTAAGATAAATTTTGATATCATCCGCCTTGAGTAAAAGGTAATTCGAACTGCGTCATCAAAGCATGCTGATTAGTTCCGACTGTGATGGCTCAAGTGCAGATTGTGGTATGTATATCTGAACGGTCTTTTGATATACCGGTATACTGCGGTATTTTTTTTGTTTTGAATACCGATATCGGTATTCAGTTTCGAATACCGTGCAACCCTAAAGAGAACTTTTCAAGCTCTCGGGCAACCAGTCAAATTTTGTAACGAATTCGACTCTGTTATCGCCTGAAACCAGTCTAGTCCTTAAATAGTCCACCGGTTGCGTTTCGATTCACTCAGTTGGTCGAAACTGAAATATTCCAGCCGACTGAATCTAAACAAAGAAATGTTTTGTTTTTTTTTTAAATCAAGACTAAATTTGACCCAATCTTTGATGATATTTCGAATACCAGATAACATGTTTGCTTACTAAATAATTATGAATAAAAACTCACCACTGCCGTAGTTTTATGATCACACAGCGTGGTTCCACTAATTGTGTAAATATCTTGATGCTATCAAGGTGAAATGAATACTCTTTGATTGGAATATCTATGACTTGAGAACAAAGGAATAACTGTAAATCTTTCTGAGTGAAAGGACATCGCTTTCATCCAGGAAAAGGGTGTAACCAAACAGCCCATAACACCGTCGAGTTCCTTACAGGATTAGACTGGCGGCCTGTGAGCTTGAGCCCATGCGAACCAAACGCGAGGTGCTTGTCTACAGAACGTGATTTTATGTTGACCGGCACAAGACCGGGGGTTTACGCGTTATGAGGGGGAAACCTGAAAATTAAAAGTTCGTGTCTGGAGCTAAAAGCAAAAGACCTAATAGAACTCGCACTCCCAGATCAGTAGTTTTAAACATTTTGAAAATTCGATTTAAAACACCGAAAGTAGGATCTGTACACAACTGGATTGCTGGAACGTCAGCGAAAAACGTCGCTCGTTAATCTGCCCCCTCTCAATTCAATCAAAACCATAACTCCTCCCAATCGATGACGTGGAGGCTGTTATGATGTGACTGTAGTCACAGCATAACAGCTTCCACGTCACCAAAAATCATTGTATTCGCCTAGCCTGCGGCTCGGTGTTTAAAAACCGACATCCTGGTATTAAATCTCCATATACCATACATGTTGACGGAGATAACTTATAATATTACCTGCCAATTCTGGCAAAGGTGGTTCATGCTACTTATAGTCCATGGTGGAATGGTACTCCGTATCTCTTCTGTTACACACGTGACACACGCATTCTTTTTGCTCTCAAGAGTGATGTTTCTTTTCAGTCATCAGACAGTTGCTTTCGTCGAAGGCATGTCTTGATAACGCAGTTGGAATATTAGTCAGTTAGGATTGTAGTTTTTAAAAAAAAACAACTCTAGATTTCTTGGAAACTTATTTGTGAATAAACAAAATATATACATGTTGTTGTTAGGGTTTAATCCCAGGAACAAGAATTCCCGGGTTCTCGGTTCCTAAAGCCGGCCCCGATACCCGGGAAATCTACAGCTCAGGACCGGGAATGAAGCGTGGCACTACTGTTTGTGTATTGAACTGAAGTTTTCTTAATTGAAACTTTGTAGGATTTCGTCAGCCCTTCCACGCCTGAAATTTTTACAGTCCTGATTCCCGACGAACCAGTTTCAACAAATCACTGTAGCTCTCAACCAGTTCTGGAGGATCTCCCTCCCTTTCAACAGCAAGATCTTCTTCACCCGTTTCAAAGTGCAAACTCGTCTTCATTTTCAGAATCACTGGTATCACTATTGACT
Organism: Pictodentalium vernedei; assembly: GCA_031216915.1. NCBI lineage: Eukaryota > Metazoa > Mollusca > Scaphopoda > Dentaliida > Dentaliidae > Pictodentalium > Pictodentalium vernedei. The sequence continues at coordinate 581,278,186 of CM062295.1, forward strand.
ACCTCCTCCAACATCAACACCCTCTTCACAGCCGTCACCAGTCTCCTCTGCTAAAAGCAGAAGAGACTGGTGACGACAGTGAAGAGGGTGTTGATGTTGGATAAGGTAGAGTTGATCAAAAAATGAAAAAGAGATAAAGACGAGATTGAAGCGGGTTTGGGTTTTCATATTTATCTTAGGAAAAGAACTTTTCCATTTGGAGATGGGAGATTACCAACAAAATATGCTCATTATCATTAAAATAAATGTGTCATGTTACCCTCGTAAATTTGCTTGATATTACCCGGGAAATTTCCCGGTTCCCGGAACTGAGACTAATTTCATTCTAGTTCCAGGTTCCTAGAAAACCAGGGAATATATTAAACCCTAGTCTAGATGTGACCATCGAGCGTTCCAGCAAATCAATTGTAGAGAGATCAGTAGGTGTAACTCAAATTGTGTGCAAAATAGTTCTCCCTTGTGTTCTCTTTCTGGGGGTCTAGAACTCCTACAAATGTGCAAGTCCTAATATTCAGAATGAAGATTTATGTTCTTCCAAAACGGGGCCAGGCTTTTGAACTAGGAGGTTAACCCTTTGATACTTTTGTATGTCCTATGAAGTACGAAATCAAACAGCGCGTTGATACTTTGTGGTCATTTGTTGTGTTATCATTTTTCGATTTTTTAAAGTTTTAACCTCAATTCCTATTTTCTTCTGAATAGTGCTCAGTGACAACCGTTGAGCCAAATGTTAGCGCAGCTTAAATACTAAATAATCCTGCTGTCCTGACTTCTTAACTGGTTGAGGGCTAGAAGCCACTATCAGGGCTTTGTAAAATGAGGATACAGAGCAAAAGCCAACACTTTCTTTGCTTATATTTCATATTCAGTCAAGCGTAAATAATATTTTGTTTATAAAAATTGTTTTATTACAAATTATTGGAGAGTGCATTTATGCACTCTCCAATAATTTGTAATAAAACAAGTTTCGAATAACAAATTCAGAAACCAAAAATAATCTAGCCCTCAACCAGATAATCACTACTGCGAAAAATATCTTGTTATTTGTACTTTCCGACGTTTGACGTCGCATTTTGAAAAACGTTGAAGAAACTGAATTCCCAGTGACGTTTGAAAGTCAGGATACTTAAAGTCTCAAAGGGTTAACTTCAAACGAAATGACAAAAACGTCCACAGTTATGTTTGGCGCAAACAACTGCAATCATATTACCTCGTAGTAATGGGCTCTGACAAACATAATACTGAGTCAAAAAAGAAAGTATAATAGAAACAAATGTGAAAAAATAGCATAAAAGATGAAATATAATAGTTCTAATGTTGCATGTTTGTGGACAAGAAGTCGTGCAAAGAGTTTAATGACATGTTGTTGTTGTCCACCCGACCGTATACAATTTTGCTACGGATTTCAAAATATCACGTGCTACCCGAGAATGTCAAATTGAATGGGTGACCGACGATTTTCTTTGTGTTATGTTGTGCTAGGGAGCCTGGGTTATTGAGAAAACACGCTAGTTTTTGTCTTCCGACATTTTAAAAAATGTCACGATCAACCGAAAAGCAGAGGTTGCGTGCCATTGGTATGCACGAGGTTGGGATAGCTCCAGATGAGCTCGCTGCAGAGTTCGGAGTCACTGTGGCCACTATTTACCGTCTCATTGGAAAGTATAGAGCCACCGACCGCGTTCAGGTCGACCAAGAGTTACCACCCGTGCACAAGACCGACACATCAGGACGTCTCACTTGCGGGATCGCTTCCTTCCGGCGACGAAGACAGCAGCAATTACTCCTGGTAGAACTAACAGTAGAATCAGGTCAAACACTGTCCGCAACAGACTCGCTGAACACGGCATCCGAAGTAGGCGTCCATACCACGGACCAATCCTTACCCAGCGTCATCGTACCGTCAGAATGTGCGTATATGCTGCGTGTTTTGCGAGCACATTGTGCACTTGCACACAGGCACATATTGGCACATTTTGCATGTGCTACATTTGCTATTTGCGCATTGTGTACAATCACATCTCATAGTAGTAGTGAAGGATTTAGCAGAGCGGAGGAATAAGCCAAGATCTTGGTTGCAAACGGTAAGACTGTTGGTAGCAGAAACTTCAGCACTGAGGTAAGAGACGGTGGTTAGACAATATTTCTGACACTGGTCCTCAAACCTTGGTCCCCAAGCCCTGGTCCCCACTATACACCAAACACTGGTCCCCAAACACTGGTCATCACTGGTCCCCAAACACTTGTCCCCACTGGTCCTCAAATACCCGTATGTGCGCATGTGATGCATGTCTTGTGCGCACATTGTGCACTTGCACACAGGCACATATTGGCCCATTTTGCATGTTCTGGTGTGCTGCATGTGCTTATAGACCTGTAACAGAGATAAAAACGAGGATTTTGACCCGGAATAACAAAGTTCGAGCCTTCATAGCACATCCACTGTTATTGGGGGAAAAAGTCCGTTTCGGTAGTTTGGGGTGGATTTTGTTGATTTGGAGGGAGAGTCGGGTTTATTTGGGTAATTATCTAGGGAAGTCGTTCCCAAAAAAGTTATTTGCTTCAATCGAACACGACCTTTTAAGGGTCTATAGCACTACGTGCTGCTGTAAACAGGTCCGTTTCGGTTAAAAAAGATACTTTCCGGTGATTTACGGGCATTCTCGAACTCATTTGGGTAATTGTCTAGGCAAGTCGTTCCAAAAAAAAATACTCCGCTTCAATCGAACACGACTTTTTAAGGGTCTATAGCACTACGTGCTACTCTAAACAGGTTCGTTTCGGTTAAAAAAGGTACTTTGCGGTGATTTACGGGCATTCTCGGGCTCTATGGGTAATTCTACGAATCTGGAAATTACCCTTGTACAAAGGAACATACCATCGAACATACCCCCCTATCCTATAAGAATCCTTTGGGTAACGTAGAAACCACGAGCCACCATAGAAACAAAGATGGCGGCCTCCTTCATACAAAATGGACGACGGAAACACGTATCACCCTAACAACCTGTCCTACTACTAGCCATGACTAAAGTTGATGAAACATTCATCTAAATTTAAGTAAAGAAATCATTGGCCCAAAAATCACTTCAATATACAGGAGACAATTATAATTATTTCACATTTTGCGTCCGAGCAGTAATATCTGCCAGCAGCATGCAAGGAATTAAAGGTGACTCGTATCGGTATACGACTCGTGCCGATGTACAGAATAGCACAGGATGCGACACAATTGCTGATTTTCGGGAATAAAGTAAAATATTGCCACCAAACAGGTTGTTGTATTTACGTCGGAAGGAAATACACACACCTGCCGAGTTTGAAGAGGATGAGGAGATTGGGCACGTCACGACAAACAGACCTCAAATTATAGTATGGTTCCAATCAATGAATATTTATTGCGCCATGAAAACATAAAGATGTTAACATTATTAGTGTAACTTCGCAGCCTGATCATAAAAGGACAGCCGTGCCGAGTCTCCATTGGTGAGTATTTAGTTAACAGGTATGTCTTACGGTATTGTGATTTCATTAAAGATTCGGTCAAATCAATTCTCGATTGAGAAACATTTCTTGCGTTGGTTAAAAGAAAATGAGGGGCACGGCAACCGCGTTGTGTCCTTGGTCAAGACATTTCACCCCATTGCCCACGTGGGGGCATGGTGGCGTTGTGTACTAAGGCGTACTGCACGTCGATGGTGCACCTGTCTTCAACCAATGCTAACCCTGCTTGTGTGGAGTTAGTATGTTGGGGAGCTGACAGTTGCTCGGCGGTTCTCTCCGGTTCTCTCCGGGTACTCCGGATTCCCCCACACATAAAACTGTCATGGTCATGATTAGCCATTGTGCAGAACGATGTGACCTTAAACACCAATAAATAAATAAATAAATAAATAAATAAATAAATAAATAAATAAATAAATAAATAAATGAAAGAAAGAAAATGAACGTTTATCGTACTTTTAGATTCAATCATCACGAATATTTCAGTTGGTCGGAAAAGCGAACCGGGTTCGCTTTTCCGACCAATTCAAATATTTCAAATGACTGAATCTAAAACACAGGCAATGGACTATTTAATGGCTAGACTGGTCCCAAACCATAACAACGTCCAATTCCTTACATACATTGATCGCCGATATCTCTCCTCTTAACTGACCGTTCAATGTGCACTTGACGTTAACACGATGTGAGTTATATGGCTAACTCGATGGGCGATACAACGTATTTTATGTTATACTATGAGTTACATGGTGTGTTTGCGATCTAATATGGTAGTACACGGTGCCAATTAATTCCATGTTGAGCGAGAGCAACGATAATGTATCATATTTCCAAATGAAACAAAATACTGCGTTTTGATTGGCTGAGAGGTACAGTGTAACTTACAATCCACAGTAGCTTTTTTAACACCGTGGTCAACCACGGTGTAAAAGTTAGAATACCCAATAGCAGGCTATACGGCTAAAAAAGTACCCATTTTTAATTATTAATTCATACCTTCTGCTTGGTTATGTTAGAACAAAAATAATACAGGAAATTTAATATTTATGTGCAATAAAATATTACAGATATGGATGTCATTGGAAGTGGCTCATTAAGAAACTTACAAAGTAAAATTTTCTGTCAGTTTTTTCCCACAATATAGGTTAAAGTATTGAGTGCACCAAAATTCTTGGAAATAAATCCGTTCTTCTTGTGTTTTCCAGGGTGTATGGGAGTTTCCACCGGTCTGGGAACTCATACACCCTTCGGCTTCGCCTCAGGGTGTATGAGTTCTCATACCTATGTAAATTCCCATAGACTCTGGAAAACACAAGGATAACTAATAATATTAGACCACTAACATACTGTGCAACGGATATATCTTACCGACTACATTTTGTATACGCTAAACTAGCAACTAAGATTCTTCATAAATGACTGGATGAATTTGAAATCGCAATGCGAATTTCCAGAATTCATTCAACGAAGCGCGGCTAACGCCTAGAGGGCGGCCAATGCCGTTTTGATAACCAGGGACCAATACTTTAAAACTTTTACAACGTAGTATTTTTCCGAATTGTATTTTCCACAAGTGAATATAAATGACGGAAATGAAGCATTAGCATTTCAAAAGATATGGCAATTTGCCAACTGGCAAATTGCCACATCTTTGAAAATGCTGATGGTTCATTTCATTCAGTTATTTCCATAAACAGAAAATACAATTCTGAAAAATACAACTGTAAAAGTTTTATAATATTGGCTCCAGGTCTGATCTGTGTTGTTATAGTTGTAGGCTTGACGCCAGTTGAAAGCGGCCTTTTTTTCCTTTTTGACGTTATTCACGTTGTAATTTCAAAAATTTTACATTAATCGCAAACAAACTTGGAAATGCCCTCTAACTGTCACTGCCGCGTCCACGTAGTTTGGTCTACGTAAGTAACGCAATGGTTATATATAGGCTTGTCAGAAATTGAAAGTGGTATTTGTTTCCTTTTTGACGTTATTTGCATCCAAACTTCACAAATTTTGCGTCGATCGCAAACAACTTGGCAATGCTTCGGAACTGTCGCTGCCGCGTCGACATGCGAAGTTTGGTCTCTGAAAGTGATAGGTATCTTTATCACTATTAAAGTTATTTGCGTTGCGACTCCGAAAATTTTGCTCAATCGAAAATACACGAGGTGGTGCTTCAGAACTGTCACTGCTGCGTCGATATGCTAAGTTTAGTCTCCGTAAGTGCGATAGTTATAGTTGTACGCGTGACAAACAATATGATGCATTACCCCCTTTTTTACATCATTAACTTGAAAAAGTTTTGCGTCAATCACATTGAAACGTGACAATGAAGGAGAAAAACCACGATATGAGATATTAGGTCTCTGTAAGTGCTATGGTAATGGTTGTTGGCGTGACACACGTGTTTTGGGCTCAAAAACGCCATTTGACGTAAAAATGTCGAAAATGACGTTAAATAAAAAAATCCAAACAGCTATCTTTTTATTTTTCATGATCTGCAGCACACTAAAATTTCCTGGAAATCGGACGAACTTTAATTTTTGCGACTTTGACGTCCGACCATTATCGCAACGACAGCCCGAGACGATTTTTTCGCAGTTTATATCCTGATTGCATTTTAGATACGATTTTTAATGGAAGGTATATTTCTAAAATGTCGTGAAGAAGAGTTCAATGGCATGGTCAATATTAAACGTTCATGAAAAAACTCGTCAAGTTGACGTTCTTTTGGGTGAGAGTTGGATTTTGAAATTGTAACCCCTGTACTAAATGAAGACATCATCAATGCTATAGTGTGTGAAGTTTTATAGTTCTGTATATTATTACAATAGCGTTAACCCTTTATCTAACGAATCGCCCGTATCCGCCCGCGTAATATGCAAATTGAGCAGTTGAAAAAATTAAATTTTTCAAAATATTTCAACAAAACCATATCATGTGACTCCTCATTGGAACGAGCTCATTGAGCTCGTTCCAATGAATTGACACATGATATGGTTTTGTTGAAATTTTTTGAAAAAATTAAAAAAATGATATTTAAAATAACAAATTTTGATATCGTCTGCGTTGGTTAAAGGGTTAAGCGTGTTAGAAAAATCGTCGTTTTTAATGAAAAATATCCATAAAGACCTCAAAATCTGAAGTGACGTTAACCCTTTACATAACATGAAAAGCAGACGACATTTGCAAACAAAATTCTTGAATAACTATTTTTTTTCCATTTTTTGTATCAAAAACATAGGTTATGAACCCTCATTGGAACCAGTTAGATGAGAATTAATAATAATTAATTATTAATGAAAATTAATTGGCCTTTTTGTGAATAGCGCTATCCGGTTTTGTCGTTACGTTGGGTAAAGGGTTAAAACCAAAAACTGACGATAAATCGAAAAATTAAAAACCTGTCATCTCTTAATTTTTTCAACTCTACAACACACTAAAATTTGTGAAAATCGGCCGACATTTAATTTTTTGCGAATGCGACCTCAATAACCCCACCCGAAAATTCGGCCCTGACCGTTGAGAATTTCCCACATCACGTTTTTAGATAAGGTTTTGTTGGAGAACATATTTTCAAAATTTCGAGAACGAAAGTTTAATACTGGGGTTGAAATTAAAAATATAAGAACAATGTCGAAATTAAGGGCTGTTTTTGGATGAAGGCGCGAAATAAGAAATCCAAGCCTTAGTTGAGAACGAGAAATAAATGCCAATAAGTATACCAAATTTCGTCTCAGAATTGATTCACGGAGAGTGCCCTACAAGGCTGACGATCGCTTTCAATCATTTCAACTTCGTTGAATGACTTAATAACCTTTCACTTGTTTACCGTGAAGCAGCTATCGTACGTCGACATTTTGGAAAACGAATGAACAAAGGTGAGATCACTCACGACCGTCAGCTGTATATAAATTTTTATTGGCCAAATATAGTTTATATACAGCTTTCAAATAGCGTTTTGAAGTCAATGAAACTATCAGATACTTATAGGAAATGAGGAATACTTTTATAGAATAGCCATTGAAGATATGTTTGGCAAACTTCACACCGGTTTAAGGGAGAGAGATGGAGAGAGAGAGAGAGAGAGAGAGAGAGAGAGAGAGAGAGAGAGAGAGAGAGAGAGAGAGAGAGATAAAATCTACATTATTACATCGCACATAGTGCTCGCACAGGATTCAGCATGCAAAGGCCTTTTTGTATGTTTCATTTTTGGACACTGGTCTCAGACCAATTTCAGATGGCTTTGTTTCACTGCAAGAAATCGGAGGCATCATACTATTATCGAATTATAGAGAGAGAGAGAGAGAGAGAGAGAGAGAGAGAGAGAGAGAGAGAGAGAGAGAGAGAGAGAGAGAGAGAGAGACAAGAGACAGAGGCAGAGAGACAGAGAGAGAGAGAGATAGAGAGAGAGACACACAGAGAGAGAGAGAGAGAGAGAGAGAGAGAGAGAGAGAGAGAGAGAGAGAGTGTGTGTGTGTGTGTGCTTGTTTGAGGTTAAAAATTCGCACTGGCACAGACATTTCCTACTGAAACGTTTTTTTCTTTTAATATGCCGCCGAAAAATTGTTTTCATTTACTGAACCCTAATGGGTTTCAAACATGACAAAAAATACATAAAACTGATTTAAACAAAGTGATGAGCTTAGGAACTGGTTAAACTGACTGGCAATAATTGATGTTATTCATTGATGGGCTCTAATTTAGTCCTTACAAGGATGTTACGCAAGCTTTTGTTTTTCTTACAGGCGATGACAGGTCGAAGATCCATTTAATTTAGCATTGGTTAAATTGAATTCATCTTTTAACATTTTTGCTATTTCGATATTCATTTTGTTGTATGTTAAAGTGAAAGGAATGATGGACCTCCTTTCGCATTCTCCCTCTGAGGGTTTGAAGCGTATTGATCCAAAAAGCTTCACGTTTTTTTTCTAAATTCATCCGTTTCTTCTAATGTGTCTTTAATTGGTGGTTGCTCAATAGGATGGATTTCGAAATCGTCCAAAGAATGGCCAGGAAGGTTAAAATGTTGTGCTACTGGGGCATCAGCATTATGTTTTATATCCTGTTTGTGTCTGGTAGCACGTTCTCGGAAAGAATTTTGACTTTGACCAACATACTGCTTCCGACAGCGCTTACACGTGATAAGGTAAATAATATTTGGTGAATCACAATAGAGGGGGTTACGGATTTGATAATGATTTTTCGTTTGTTCGGGAGAAAATTCCTCTTTCTGATCAGGCATAAAAGTATGCAATTTACAACGAGGCGTGTTGCAATTAAATACCGCGCCAGTACCATTCTGCAACTGTCTGTTGTGTTCAATTTTCAGTGGTTCGAAATCAGTAGTTTCAGCTGGACTTTCTCGAGCTTTTTCAGAGTTTGAGATTTCAGGCTACGCAAAAAGCGCAGCCTGCGTTGTCTCGTCACACGCAACGCATTAATTGTGTAAAAGCCTTAATGCAGAGCTTTTTTTTCATGAAGGGATTCAGAGAAGTTGTGGAGGGATAAGCGATTAACATCACACCTCAGACAACTACTTATGCGACGGGGTCTCGGTGTAATTCTGTGCGACTTAGGAGATCCAAAACTGGGTCGTGACTTCGATACTTTGTTGCGAACACATACTCAAAACTCACCCAATCATATAAACATAGTTAACTTAAAATGAAGAATTTATAACACTCCCTCTTGTTCATTTTAGAAACCACGATGGAATTAGATTAAATTTCCCCGAGCTATAAGCGAGTGTAAAGCCTGACTGCAAAGTGGGAAAAAAAATCTTCTCTAATAATTTGAAAACTTTTCAAAATATGATTAAAAGACGAAATCGTTTAGAAGCGAGTTTTCTTTCAAAAGCCTTTAATTAAACTAAGTAATTGAAGTATGGAGCAAACGAAAAGTGCTACGAAGTAAGTGCTCACTTCAAACACATTAAAATGTGTACTACCTCTAATTTGGATTCCAAACTGAACAATTATTAGCATTTAAGGATTATAGTTCTTTATAGGTAAATAAAACAAGTTGTAAAATGATTTCTCCGACTTCAAAGCCAAACTCAACCTTCTTTAATCCTAGCCCTAGGTAGTGATTGTTTGTTAGACTAAATTCGCGACTTTGAAGTACTTGAGAAATAACTCAGAGAAAGCTCTTCATATTATTAAAAATTTGTATCTTTTGCAATTGGGTTGCCCCAGGCGTTGAACTTTAAATTGAAATTTACTTGACTTTATTAAATGACTATATTACTGATTCTTTACTCTCTTTCTTCACACTAAACCCGTGGATTTTCTCGAGGCTCTGATATGATTATAATTTGTATTGGCGTTAATATGCGCGATCGGTATCATGTGTCTGTTTGGAGTGTATAAATTTAAAGATTGATGGGATTAGAACAAAAAATAGCGAGTAAATCTCCTTGTTATACTTCGGAAATGTGTCATAACATTGCAAATCCAATATATCAGGGTTAGTCAGATGCGCTTGGATAGACCATAGATACCGTCCCTACAATGAACTGCGGCCTCCTGATACGAGGTTCTTAACTGTAGCCAGTCTTTTATTTTATTTAGCATATTTGGACAGGGTCATAAATGTCACGTGACACAATCCGACAAAATTAGTGGTGTGCAAGGGCGGGACAGGTTCTCCGTGATTGAGGGGGTGGGGTGTTGATATTTGTGGACGTGTTTGTGTGTGAGTGGAGGGAGCAAAAGTTATTTTGTTCTGACTTCACCAATTGATGCCTATGAAAATTCTTCTCCACAGAAAAATAGTTTTCATTTCCTGACGTGACCAATATGACCTACTGTCCCAATAATTTTATTATTTTCACAGTTCAGTTATTCAACACTCAAGGTTCACTGTTTCTATTAGTAGCTCTGGGCGCTTATTTTTGATCAATTATTTACGAGAATCGTCCCGAAAGCGCCAGCTGTAGACGAACAGAAACATGTTTTTGCGGAAGCATGCCTAAGCCTCCTATAGCAAGCTTCGCCAACTTGTCTAAGGTCTGAAATGATGGTTATCAGGCTTCTAAGCGTTGTTGCGGATTTTGGAAACATATACAAAATGCACAATTTAAAAACTAACAAGAACTATTATATTTTCATAACTGCAGATTGTCCTCCTTTATTTTATATACCATACTATTTTCTTTGTTTTAAAGTACATTGGGAGCAACATATCATTGTTCAAGGAGCCGATTCCAATAATATGTCGCAACCAATGTCTTTTTTTCTTCATATGGGGGGGGGGGGGGGGGGGGCTGGATGCAAACCAGTGGCGGAGCTAGGATTCTCAAATAAGGGGGCTAAGCATGAGCAATATTTGGAGGGGCACTGCATGACATGCCGTAGGCATGTCCCAAGGCCCGAAGATCTGAGCGCATGGCGGGTCTGGGAGGGGGTGTGTCCCTCCGCACAGTGGGGGTCAGTTTGAAAAATCTAGTGCGCTGAGAGTGAATCTGCTATAAAATTTGCTTCCAACTGTAGGTAATTATCTGTGAACTTTCCCCAACACCAAACATTGTATCAATGTTTTTGCCGCAATCTGGGTGTAACATGTGATATAAGGGTGAAAATAGTGTAAATGAGGATTGAATTTGGGGGCCGATTGAGATTTTGAGGGGGGCTGTCACCTCCCCCCCCCACACACACACACCCAGCCCCTCCCCCTAGGTACGCCACTGGTGCAAACATGATAGATAATATTGTAGACCACCAAAAATCTACATTAGCTATGGAGGCGTGATCTTTTGCCTTTTTGCTGGTGTGCCATTAGCATCTCCTTTCAGAGACATCAAGCACAACCTCTATTTATTTATTTATTATTTATTGGTGTTTAAGGCCACATATCTCTGCACAATGGCTAATCATGACCACGACAGTTTTACGGGTGGAGGAAACCGGAGTACCCGGAGAGAACCACCGAGCAACGGCGAGCAACTGTCAGCTCCCCAACATACTAACCCCATACATGCAGGGTTAGCATTGGTTGAAGACAAGTGCACCATCGACGTGCAGTACGCCTTAGTACACGACGTCAGCGTGCCCCCCCACATGGGCAATGGTGGTGAAGTGTCTTGCCCATAGACACAACGCGGTTGCAGCAAGTGGGATTCGAACCGAGGACCTCTCGGCTTGCAGCCTGCACCTCTACCTACTGAGCCACCGCGCCCCAGCACAACCTCTAGATCCACGACTGATGCAATAGCGACAAATATAATTTATTATAATAAGTATTTTATGTAAACCTGTTTCTTAATACGATTCGCAGATGTTAGGAGAACTATTATTTTCTAAAAACTGTCAAGTTTTCATTTCAAGATCAAGCTCACCTTTCCAGTGAGGGGATCGTAAGTTGTGATCTTGAAGAAAAAACGAAGCTAATAATATTTGAATGGAGACTTACGTATTTAAAATGCATTTGGTAGGTAAAAGGTTAAGCAGATTAAAACGCTACTAAGACCCAGCGTCTAGCCAGTTATACATTTATGGCTTAGGTGACTAGCTACTCAAAACGCACCCGAAATCAAGCTTTGGGATCGAGCCAGATGAGTGAAGGAACAAGAAAAACAAATGAGTTCTATGCTATGAACTTGTCTTGTTTGAGCACTGAGCTTAGCTGTTAAATATTTCAATTGTTTTTTGGTAATGTGACCTTCGTCGAAGAGAAATTTTAAGATCTTATTGAATTTTTCGATATTACTAGGCCAAATAAGTGAATCTATTTTCTTATAATGTTTAGTATTGCTGAGTTGTCTCATGGCTTCCTTTATATAATTATCCTGGGATAGAACAACTACCGACCCACCTTTGTCGGCTGGTTTAATTACTAATTTCTTATTTTTTCGAAGTTTCGTGAGGGCTCTCCGTCCAACAGTTGTTAAATTGTCTTTATCGGAGAGTATGTTCATTCTGAACACCGTTTTGATGATTCGTTTGCTAGCCTCAATAATTTCGGGATCTACTTCACTATCTGGAGGTGACCAACCAGATGATTCTGTAAAAGGAAGTTTCCGACCGCTGGAGTTTCTAAAGCGGTCGGCTAATTTCATTTGCCTAAGAAAATTACAGTTGTATGATGGTAAATTTGTTTGGTTATCAGTTTTAGGCTTTGGTGCTGGTACAAAAGTTAAACCGCGATCTAAAAGCGATTTCTCTTGGGTTGTTAGGTCATTGGTGTCAGACAGGTTAACCACATTAGTTCCTAATCCCACATCTGTTAGGCGGCTGTTACCTTTGCCTTTACTTAGTTTAAATTTAGGTGGTTCAACCAGTGATCGGACATAATATTGGCGGTTCTCGTGGTCCAATGGATTAAATCCTGAGCAACATCAAACTTCGCGTCATCAATTTTTGGTATCACGTTAACGTCCTTCACTTTCCGAATGGTTTCGTTGATGATGCTCAGGGTTCTCCTCTCAGCCTGAGGGAGTTTTTGCGAAAAGTTTAGTTCAGCGAAATAAATTTTTGCTGATCTAAACTTGACCCTGATATCGCTAAACATATTCCGCAACTGCTTAACTACGAGATCAGAATTATCGTTTCGAGAATTCACTCCAATATTTAATAATATTTTTGGGGGCTGGACCGGCCCCTGTGCCCTTTAAACATAGAGCGCAGATGATTGAATTTGGCACCGGGGTAACACTCCACCTGGATGTCCGGATGGGGATTTCGATCACTGCGTCCTAAATTTGAACTTCCAATCAAAAGGATGTTTTTACAAACATCGGGGAGGCGCCAATTCCTTTTGTCAAAATTAACTCCGCTTTTATGCCGAAACTGGGAGAATTTAGAATCAAATGAGCGGCCTGAGTTGCGGCTCGGTGATTTGACTTTCTCTGAGTACGATATACCGAGAGAGAGAGAGAGAGAGAAAGAGAGAGAGAGAGAGAGAGAGAGAGAGAGAGAGAGAGAGAGAGAGAGAGAGAGAGAGTGTGTGTGTGTGTGTGTGTGTGTGTGTGTGTGTTTGAGGTTAAAAATTCGCACTGGCACAGACATTTCCTACTGAAACGTTTTTTCTTTTAATATGCCGCCGAAAAATTGTTTTCATTTACTGAACCCTAATGGGTCTCAAACGTGACAAAAAATACATAAAATTGATTTAAACTAAGTGATGAGCTTAGAAACTGGTTAAACTGACTGGAAATAATTGATGTTATTCATTGATGGGCTCTAATTTAGTCCTTACAAGGATGTTACGCAAGCTTTTTGTTTTTCTTATAGGCGAAACATATAGACATTGTATGGTGCACTGATTTAACACTGAAAATTCCCTCATTCCCATAGACATTTTTTCGTCAGAGTGCCATCGGCCGATGGCACTCTGGCGAAAAAATGTCTGTGGGAATGAGGGAATATTCAGTGTTCAATCAGTTCGCCTAAGTACACACGACACAAATTTATCAAAAAATTCAAAACGCTATGGGAAATTTCAGTATTAAATCAGTTAACACACGTACACACGATCGTGAATTTTCTCTGGCGAACCAATGTCTATGGAGATTTCAGTGTTGGAGATTTCAGTGTTAAATGAGGTAGCCATAGTGTCATCCCTTACTACTAGAGTTACCCACATTGAAAAGTTGCATTTTCCGAAAGTAAACAGTCTTAAAAAAATATACTGATTCAAAAAAAAAAAAAAAAAAAACAACTTTTGAAGCACTGTAATGAAATCTTGCACCATTGCTGAATATTCCAGAGGGAAAAGAAGGCGATTTGATGACGTTTGGGGTCTAAAAATAATGCAATTGGCTATTGGTGTGTTTTTATTGAGAATTCCCTGTAATTCCTTGAGAAAATATGTACGTGACTGATACTTTTCTTTCTGTCAACCAGATGATATAAATATACCATCGAAATACCCTCCATGTGGACAGCAATTAATCCTTCAGATGCATGAAAGCAGCGTTCTTTCAGTTCGAAAAATAAAAGTTTTCTTCGGGTCCGCCCCCACCCCTGGTACATATCCCAGTAACTTTTCTTGGCCCAGTGCGCCCGTGCCTCAAAAATGCGGTCGTGCAACAAATAGGAGAGAATGGTTGACATGCGGGTGAATATAGACTATATTAGGAGGTGGAGGTTTCGTGATTTTAAGAGGGTGAGTTGTTTTGTTTTTTTTAATTGAATATGAATATATCTGAGAACGAATAGAAGTCATGGTTATGATTTTGTTGACTGGATGATAGATAAAAGTGTTATGCGCCCAATGTGCTTGCATTCAATCTTTTTTATCCCATAAATGGCCATTTATTCGAACAATAAAAGCCTTGGATAAATTTTTGCTTTATTCACCTAGTGGGGTGATAAATTTTCCCTGTAGGTTTGACACTGAAAGAATTTATTCCTGTAGTAGAGACGGACTTGTTGACCTCTGACCTCTACCGCATTCGTGCAGCATAATTAACAGTTCAGTTGTTGTTTTCTTTAAATCTTTTTGAAAGTATTACACAATGCCAGTAGAAAACACCACACACTGTTCATTTAATAAGTTTTTGCAAGTGTATCTCAAGCTAGTTTGTAGGGGAATTATTTTTAGACAGAAATGTATTCCTGCGCCTTGTTTATTTTTGCCAATTTTGCTGGTCGATCGAATTGGACCAGTGTGCTCCTCACTTCTCGCTGTGTTTTGTAGCGAGTAACAACACGACTCGCCGCGATAGCCCTGTAAAAGATTTGTGGGATAAACAAAATAAACGTATAGGGTTTTCAAGTAAAAAATGTATTCTACTCGTAGAATTAAGAATGAAACCCACTCGCCAGAGGCTCGTCGGTTTCATTCTTAATCCTACTCGTAGAATAAAGTTTTCCCTTGAAAACACTCTACGTTTATTCTATATATAGCAACTCGAATCGTTTTTGGAGAGATATAGTTACTCATCGCGCATGCGCGACTCTTAAATATACACATCCAAAAAACAAGACTCGTCGCGATAAAAGATTCTGTGCAAGCACATTGAAGCTCCCCAATCACCAGTATAAGATAAGATAAGATAAGTTTATTCAGCAAGAACACCAAGGACAGGCAGATTGCATGATACACATAATAATAACAATAAACGTAAAGATAATACATAGATCTATTTTGATACGAAATGATAGTATTAACTGTTGTCGTAGTATGTCATATACAGAATTAGCCGTTACCGGCAACCACGTCACGACTGCTCAAGGACAGGCAGATTGCATGATACACATAATAATAACAATAAACGTAAAAATAATACATAGATCTATTTTGATACGAAATGACAGTATTAACTGTTGTCGTAGTATGTCGACATCACAGAGAAGTTCTGATTTTCAAGCTCTAATCTGTTAAAAACGCTATTCCAGATAAACCCATATTGTGCACATTCCATCAGTATAATGTAAGAATGTATGTAAGAAATTCGATGCTGTTATGGTATGGAACCATTCTAGTCCTTTAATAGTACATCGCATATGTTTAGATTCACTCGTCTGGAGTATTTCATTTGGTTGTAAAAGCGAATCTATGTTTCGCTCTTCCTACCAACTGATATATTCCAGACCATTTGTACTAAACAAATACGATAAATATTAATTTTCCTTAACAAGTGCTAGGAATGTTGCTCAATCATGACACGATTTAAGTGAATGTTTGATGACATTACCATTACAAAGGAAGACTCACGACAGCCGAAGTTTTATAATCACGCCGCGTAATTCCAATAATTGTGTTAATATCTTGGTGTTCTCAAGGGGAAATAAATACTTGTTTGTTGGAATATCTATAACTGGAGTTCGAAAGAATAACTTTACGTCTTTGTGAGAAAAGGGACATCGAATTACATCAACGGTAGTCTGCGCACAATTTTCACGAAAGGCGGGGGGGGGGGGGGGGGAACAAACAGTCCATTACAGCGTCGAATTCCGATAGTCCGGCAGTCAAACCCACTTTCTTTACTCGTGCGTGTTCTGGCGTCTAAAGTTATTTTCTCGGTGGTTTCATCGACTGGCCTCCTGTCAGCCTTGAGGAATTTGAAATGTTAGGCCCGAATAACATGGCGGCAAAAATGACCGAAAAAATCACGTTTCGAACATTTGAAACATTTAGCGCGAATTTTATGACCCAAACTGGCGTAGAACCCACCCGTATCATTTCCTGATCAACATAATGTTGTGAATATCACCACTGGTAGGATTGGGCCAGCGTCCGTAAGTGTTTACAATGCCATTGCTCTGGGTCAAGAGAAGATGGTTGAGTTTGAGAGGCGGTTACCAGCCGTGCTTTATGACACAATTTCCACACCAGTGGTGACAATGGCCGTTATGAAGGAGGTCATAAAAGTAGGTGACACTCACTTTATTCAAGGGTAATGGGTCTTCAGTCGAGGATAAGAAGAATTGACATCAAGGAAGTGATCTCCTATGAGATGGCGTCATTTCCAACTGCACTCATTAATGAAACTGATGATTGCCATCTCAGAAACTTAGGCCGACCGTCACTGAGAATAAAAGGCAGCTCATCAGTATAATTTATCAGTATTTCAAGTCAAATAAGAGTTTTAGAGGTGAAAGTACTAAGGCGCACAAGCTTGTCGTTACTGACAAAGACAACGTTCCAACTGAAATTAACAAAGGTGAACTCATAGAAAGGCGTGACATGAAAAAGCTGATAATATTTTAGTTCAACAGAGAATGAAACTTGCTATGGATGACAAAAAGCAGGTTATCGTTCTTGCAGACGACACAGATGTGTATATCCTACTATTGCACCACTATCTGGAACAGAATATAACATCTCCCATGTTTATTGAGTCTGTGATAGATGTTGGTGCCGCTGTTGAGAAGCATCGTGACATTATCACAAGTATCCTTGCCGTGCATGCTATCTCTGGGTTTGATACCGTTGCTGGGTGCTTTGGAATAGGTAAAGGTTGTGTCCTTAATGTTTTGAAAGAGGGTTGTATATCGCTAGAGTCAGTTGGAAAAATTGATGCTCCTTGGGAGGACGTCTTGCGTGAAGCTTCACAGTTCATGGCTGCCTGTTATGGGTGTCCTACATCCAAATCAATGTCTGATGCAAGAGTCTGTAGTTGGACATCCAAAGTAGGACGACAAGGAGCAACAAAAGTCCCTCAACTATGTACACTCCATCCAAGTACTCAGTCATTTACAGAGAACGTCAAACGAGGCCACATGCAAGCGTGCATTTGGAAACATGCACTTCATCGGCTCCACCCAAAATGGAACCTACAAATTATGGGTTTGTTAGAGATGAGAAGGCGAAGTCACTTCTCCCATTGACTCTGCCTCACAATGTATCGCTAGCACCTGACGATATCTTAAAACTGATTCGATGCTCGTGTTCCAGAAAACAGCCATGCAAGACGTCAAGGTGCAGCTGTGTTGCCTCAAGGTTAGCAGGCACTGCTTTCTGTACTTTCCAAGCAATAATTGAGGGTTGTAACGAACAGACAAGCGGGGCTACCGGAGAATCTGCTGAAAATGAAGACTAATCATTGCCTAAATTTTTAGAAAATACCATATTGGACATCACAATTGGTTGCCTTTTTGTTATATTATTGGATACTTTCCAATTTTTGAAACTACCTAGTGGTCTACATAATCTTTCTTGTCATACCATATACCAGGGCTCCCTGTTTCTAACACGTTTAATATCAATGCTACCATTTATAATGTGCGGGCAATATATTAGTACCAATTCCGAACTTCATACCTGAACCGATAGAGCTTGTAGAATTGTACGGAAATGCCTAAACATTACTGTCGTGTGATTGTCCATCACAAACACTGGTCTACGACCATCATTGCCCTAGTAATTTGGAACAAATTGGTTAAATTTGTGAGAGAAAAAATAGATTTTTCTGATTTTTGTGGCCATTTTATCCGCCATGTTGGATTTAGGCAATCTGATTTTTGCACAAAATTAAAGAAGGTGTCAGTTGAATAAGAGAGGTGTGTAGGAGATGCTAGTTTGTTTCAATTAGCACTCACTCCACGTTGGTTAAAATCCTCCTGTCTGTAAAAAATGGCCGCCATTGTGAACGCCATTTCTGAAAACCGAAATATCACAAATTCCTCAAAGCTGACAAAAGGCCAGCCGATTGATTCTTCATATGGGTGTTGTGAGCAACCATAATTCGCTGATAAAAAAAACTTTAGACGCTAAAACACGCAACGGTGCCTTGGCTGCCGGACTACGAACAGAAGTAGACTGGGTGGATGAAAGCTTGAAGTACAATGCGCACAGATATCTCAAATTTCGGGGCTTAAGTGATATATTACACGTTTCCCCAGAGTGTGTCCGTTTTTCCATCAATCAATCCATCCGTCCTCTGCCCTATACACTTCTACTCAATAACCTTGATGGTAGTTTTCGAATTTCAGTTAGTTTTGGCTTGCTGATCAAAAATTAATATCTAGAAAAAGTTAGACAGCCATTGTGATTCACGAAAAAGTAAGAGAGTCACTTCCCTTTGTTTACGGTGTCTTTTATGTTCATGCAATAATTTAAATGTTCCTGCAGTGAATTTAACGTCGTTAGCAGATTTATTTATTTATTGGTTTTTAAGGTCACATACTTATGCACAATGGCTAATCATGACCGTGGCAGTTCTACGGGTGGAGGAATCCGGAGTACCCGGAGAGAATCACCGAGCAGCTGCCAGCTCCCCAACATCGTAACTCCGCACTGCAGCACAGGCAGGGTTAGATTGGTTGAAGACATGCGTCATCGTGCCCCCACGTGGACAATCGGGGTTAAGTGCCTTGTCCAATGACACAACGCGGGAGTCCGAATCGATCGCTCAGATGGTCACCCATCCGAGGACTAACCGGGCTCGACGTTGCTTAACTTGGGTAATCTGACGAGAAACGGTTACCACGTTAGCAGATTTAAATGCATTCTATTGTGTTGCAGTTTATCAATAATGATCCATATTAGTTTACAAAGCCCTTGGATTTAATTTATTGAAGACGTTAACTTGAAATTTCATTGTTTCTAAAATACCTTAACCCTTTAAACATGTAAGACCGATTTTTCAGCACAAGACATAATTTCGTCCCAGTTTTGTCTTATTGTAAGAGGTCTATACAATGGCATTGGTGATAAAATAATAACTGCAGTCTGCAGCGAGACGGCTGCAGTCAGCAGTTATTATTTTAACCTCCCTGTATATTGACACTGGACTGACCCATCTCACGGTAAGTGTACACAAAGGCGATACCATTCCAGGAAACGAGGGTTCAGGGGGGTTGAGGTGTCGTCCAAACGAACTATGGTCAAATTTCAGGAAATTATTTTTCAAGGTCAAAAAATGGCCAAAAAGGAATAACCCAAATAAATTATATATCAAAATTTGTGGAATGAAACGTAGATCACGCGGAAACTGATATTTGCCATGGAACTGCTACCATGTGGTAGAACACACTGCCTATAAGTCTGCTATGTTATAAGTTAGAGACCTAATTTTGTACAATAAACAACAAAATACCTTAAATCTACTGAATAGCTATATTCTGTAATTCTTCTTGTGCAGACTCGGAGAAATCTTTTTCATCTTCTTGCAAGGAACCAGTTGTAATTTAGGGTATCTAAAGTTCCCTAGAGCTGCCATTTTTATTCTGTGCTTACCTATTATGAAGTTTACCAAGGGTCACATCCTCACACAGTTCACAAGAACAAGTATGGAGTCACGAGAGAGTTCATCAATGTAAAATGAACAATGTCCAATGTGTTTTTTTTTTGCAGTCAACCCACAATTCTGTGACATATTGTTTGACATTTGTGTCAAATTGGTAAAAAGAATAGACTGATACACCAAGAAAGGGAAAATGACCTTACTTCCTCATTTGGTAGTATGTGAGACAATTTTCTTGTGTTGCATGAGCAATGACAGCTGCCAGGAGTGCCAACTGAGTTCTCAAATATGGTCAAAACAACAAATATGACCCGCCCTGCATGCAGAAGTCTTATATCAATCGGCTTCGTTCAGTTGGAAAGCTATTTAATATCTGTATATGGTTTGGTATGCTCCATTTGTTTTGAAACTATCGACCTTCTGTAGTTGCTATTTGGGGAGGCTTGACTGTTGCTTACTCATTAGATTTAACCCTTTACCTAACCTGAAAAGCAGACGACACTTGCAAAAATAATTCTTGAATAACTATTTCTTTTCATTTTTTGTCTCAAAAACATAGGTTATGACCCCTCGTTGGAACGAGCTCGACGAGCTCGTTCAAACGAGGGGTCATAACCTATGTTTTTGAGACAAAAAATGAAAAAAATAATGAAAATTAATTGGCGATTTTTGAGAATAGCGCTGGCCGGTTTTGGCCGTTACCTTAGGTAAAGGGTTAAGAACATTAGTAACTGATATGCTTACCGATGCCAATGTTGTAGGCAGTGAATTACAGGTCTGAACAATATTGCAGTTAAGTGGTTTATTAAATTCATTTATCTAAAAACTTTCGAGTCCAAGGCGTTACGGTATCATTTGGGTAATTCGTGTGATTTTGTTCGCTTGGTATCTTCAGGATATTTCCAGCAACAGATAGCACAACAAACAGTGGTTTTTATTACTTTTTCGTACCAATAGAGATCAAAATCAACGCAGATTAATCTTACACACAATGCGGCTGTGTGAGAAAAGAAATTTAAATTTACGATGGTACTAAATTTCTCTATTTGGTGAACAGAAAAAGAACATTCTTAAACTTGGTATTCTTATTCGATTAGCATACTTCACGAAGTCTCCGTTGCGTCACAAATATAGTTCGGCTACACTCAAATTATTCTTTCGTAAATATACAATTGTAACGACTGCAATGTATGTTGATGTGAATATTTTTTTGTTTTCAAACGTAATTTTTCAGTTTCATGTTTTGCTCCATCGACAACAACTGAATAATAGTAGTTCGAATCGGTGGCGTATTATTCCCTTGCCGAAACTTGCATAACATTCTGCAACAGGAATACAGTTTCCAGATTCAACATTTTAAGTGAGGACTTTATCGCGCAGTTATTATTTATTTATTTATTGATGTTTAAGGTCACATATGGGGGAAGCCGGAGTACCCGGAGAGAACCACCGAGCAACGACGAGCAGCTGCCAGCTCCCCAACATCGTAACATCGCACTGCAGCACAGGCAGGGTTAGATTGGTTGAAGACATGCGCTCCATCGACGTGCAGTACGCCTTAGAACACGGCGTCATCGTGCCCCCATGTGGACAATCGGGGTTAAGTGCTTTGCCCAACGACACATCGCGCGGTTATTGCATTGTCAGTTGAACAGTTTCATGTGAATCTACAGTACGTGGAGAGTGAATTGTAACTAAATCACCCGCGGAGTAGAGTTATCACCCAGGCTATAACTTTCAAATTGTGTGCATATCGACAAAAAACACAAGCAATGTTTCAGCCAATGGACCTCCGGGTTTAACCCGGAGGTCCATTGGCTGAAACTTTGCTTGTGCTGGTTATGCTTTGCAAGAAATTTGCGATTATTGCTTGGGTGTAATCTTCACTCTGCGGGTAATTTAGTGATGATACACTCTCCACGTACTGTATCGTGTGTTTCTTACATCGTCTCGCAGATTCGAAAACAGCAACAGATCTTTGGAAACTGAATCGTTTCCCAACTTGGCCCAAGAATCACGAGATCAAAATAAGCATGTCTTTCCCAACAAAATCTACATTTCGTCTTCGGGCATTTTCCTCTGAGAGTTTTCAACAAGTTGGTGACTAAATGGTGAATATGCTTTCTCCGAGTATGGAGTGTGATGTCTTTTGTTTACAACTCACATTAGAATTACCATTCTATAATTTGTTATTCTTGTAGGTTAATTATGCGCTTAACAATTCCTTTATCACCAAACGCAAGGGTATCCCAGGCACTTTGCTTTCAGAGCAAACAGATCAATGGTAAAATCCACTATCACGATCAGTGGCGGACTTTGACGAGGGCGCACCCGGAATGCGACCCGCTAAAATTTTCTGTAGTCCCCGAAAAGCTAAAGCGCACCATATTTCATAATTTTAGAAACATGCACTTATTTTTTTCCACCAAAAATCAACCAAACCACTCTCCAGGAATGGAATAGCGTGCAGTGAGTAGGAAAAGTACTTTGGAAAAGGTAGCATCGGATGGTTATGTCGAAAGCGAAGAAAATTGTAATCAGTTTGTTTTGCAACAGTTTCCGCTTTCCGTTCACTGCGTTTCGTTCAATGGTTTTACTGCAAAGGGAGGTAACTACGTTAACTGCGTCAACTGTTCCATTTCAAGCAGAAAAGGCTGTATTTTTTCTTTTCGGTTTCTTGTCATCAGATTCTGAGGAATGAGGAAAGGATGGTTCACGGGGTCAACCCCTCTTTCGTGCCTACCCCCATTCAAGGAAGAGGGAAACAACCCGGTATACATTGGTGACAAATTTGGCCAAGATATCAATCTTATCTTTCGCCACTGAGCTCCAGAATGGAACCGAACTACAAAAAAAAAACACTTTACAGCAAGGTGGGCTAACCTATTTTGTATTCATTTGGGAGGTTCAGTAATAATTAATTCCTACAGCCCAAAGAGCTGTAAGAATTACTTACTGCTGGTGCTCCTCATCGATTTGTTGTGTATTCTTGCCATCTTGTCATCGAATGTACTCTTTTCTTTCCGCAAAGAATGATGTAAAACTGTTCGATCCTAAACAGCTCCAACCGCGTTGTGTCCTTGGGCAATACACTTAATCCCAATTGCCCAAGTGGATGCACGGCAGCGCTGTGTACTAAGCTGTGCGGTACATCGATGATCCACTTGCCTTAACCTCTGCTAATACTGTTTGTGCTGGGTTATTAAGTTGGAGAGTTCGACAGTTTCTCGCTGCTGCTCCGTGGTCCTCTACGGGAACTTCAACTTCACTCACTTGAAAAACTTTCCGACGCAATGTGGTCTGGCTGTTGAAAGTGTCGTTAAACCCCGATAAAGAAACAAACAATACGACAAACAATATCACGGAGCGATTTCGCACCAGTTTGTCACTGTGTTCAGAAAACAGATATTTTGTTTCGTTCCTAAAGTTCTGTGCGCTGAATACCTTGTAATTTGGTAACATACTGCTTGTATCAAACAAATGGTACGTCCACATAACATAACTTTGATTTGCAATATGAATACTTTAATAAAATTGTTGATAATTTTAAGTACATAAAGACAGTTGGAAGGTCACCAAAGTTTCTCATTAAAATTAAGTTCACACTGAATTACCCTCGTGCGAAAACAGTTACTATATGGAATAAATAGGTACTAGGGCCGGTAATCAGATTTAAACCACGAGAAGGATAAAGGTTTTAACCACTCGGCTTGCCGAGTGGTTAAAACTCTTATTCTACAAGTGGTTTAAATATGATTACCGGCCCTAGTATCAATTTGTTTTATTTATACTATGCTCTTAATAAATAATCGGCTTTGTCACTTAAAACCACGACGCTTTCTGTCGCAAGCACACGCGTTTGTTTTGTTTACATCTGTGCCGGTGGGCAGAACAACTGGCTGCAAGTGAATGCTTGATTGACAGCTAGTCTCACCGTCAAATTTGATTGAATTTACCTTGCTTTTTCAGTCAAATTATTATTAGAAGTTCTTAAATTTTATTTGAAATATTTAATTGTAGGTATTTTAAACTTAATAGGTTATTGCACGTAGTAGATAGTACTGCACTGCAAAACGTCGTATGTTTGAATGAAACATCGCGAAGTTTGAAGGTATCGAAGTTGACAAATTGCACATAGGCACTCTTCAATAATCTGTGATAAAACAAATTTATATAAACAAAATATTATTGACTAAATATCAAACATGAGCAAAAAAATGCTGGCTTTTTCTCTTGTATAATTTTTGAAAGCCTTGTTAGTGGCTTCTGGCACTAACCGGTTAAAATATAATTCATGGAAATTATTTTTTCGGCTATCGATGGAGCAGAATCATGCGATCGGTAAGGCAAGTATCAACTTACGCAAACTGTTCGACAAATTATGCGCCCAAACTCACAGGGTATAAGCGGACAGTCGGTTGAAACGGAAATTGTGAGCTGTCTGGCGAGACTCACCTAACTGAAATGTCGGAAATTGAAAAATTACACGCTGGTTACTGGTCATTTTTGTGAGAATGTTTTCATTTAGTGGATCTACCTCGGCAATCCAGCCTACACACAGTTAGTAGAATATTTTACTGTTATTTCTAGAACAAACTGAGATCAGATTCTATGTGGATTTGTCTTTAAACGTAGAATTGGTTGACTTGACTCAAGACAATATTTGTATTTTTTGCGAACGAGAATGTGATAAATGATATCGAAATACAAAACCGGTGGCGTTTTAAAAACATTTTACTCCCAAAATGCTTAATAGAGTCACTTTCCGCTTCATTGGGCACTTTATACGGAAAATCTGTAACACATGAATCGTAAATCGGGCTCATATCTAGGGCCACTGTCGTCTCCCTGGCTGTACTATTAATTACAAAAACAGATTTTCTAACTGAACGACAAACTGTGTTTGCACGGACCGACAAACTGAAAACTGTTGTAACATAATTGAAAAGATGTCTAGGAATAATATAGATGAACGCCTCTCTTGCCTCGTAAATAGTCTTGTTACTTGCAAAGCAAGTCGTACCAGACTAGTCGTACCCACAATTGGACAATTCATATCCATTTTCCGTCTGGACAACTCGTACCCCGTTTGGATAACTCGCACCCACGTTTTGACAACTCAAACCCATTCAAAGATAAATGGATACGAGTCGTCCAGCCGTGTATACAAGTTGTCCAGCATTTGGGCTCTAGTTATCCAGACAAAAATAGGTGCGAGTTTTTCTTATATTGTGTTTTCCCACAAGTATGCAAACTTGCAAAATTGAAAATGTGATACCACAACTCAATAGAGACAGAGTGCAATATGTCAATTAATTGATATCGATTATGATATCAGATATGCCCTCGATCAGAATAAGGAAATAAGGTTTATCATCTGTGACATACGTAAGGTTTTTGGCCGAGTGTGGCACGTAGGCTTGATATACAAGTTAAATGCAATAGGTGTCAAGGGTACTCTGTTGAACTGGTTTAAGGACTATCTTACGAACCGACGTCAGATGGTGGTGATAAATGGTCAAAACTCAGAGAGTAGATCTGTAACTGTGGGTATTCCACAAGGGTCCGTCTTAGCCCCCCCTTCCGTTTAATATATACATAAACGATATCGTGAATGATATACGATCAAATATACGACTTTATGCGGATGATACCTCATTGTCCCTAGTTGTAGAAAATGCTATCCTAGCTACCGAGAAACTTAAATCGGATCTCCGCCTTATTAGTAGATGGACAGAAACTTGGCAAGTAAATTTTAGTCAAGACAAAACGGTAACACTTACCATCTCTCGTAAACACATTCCAGATCCTAACCCCACTCTATACTTAGAATAATAAGATAATAAAAAGGTTGAAAGCCACAAGCACTTCGAACAATATATACCTCGTAAGTTCTGGATAAATTACCCCCGCCCCACCCCATCCCATCCCGCACACAAAACCCGAAAGGGTCAATAGGGTAAGAATGTGCCTGGCACAAAATTTGTCTAACACCTTGAAAAATTATATTAAAGCAAAATTAAAATCACACAATGACCCATTCACTACCCCTTCCGGACCAAGGGGTGGTGCGGCCCGGTGGGCTAATTTTAACAAGTGTCCTTTGCCCCCACATACCACATACCCGTACTCATTTAGAGGAGTTGCGGAGCTACGAGGAGGGGGAGTGGGCTTGGCCCCCTAACATTCTCGCTGCCACCCAAAAAATATTGGCCCAATGCAAGTTTCACACGACATAGAGCCCCAAAATGGTGTCCAATATACGCTACATGTGCCCCAGACTCGC
This sequence comes from Pictodentalium vernedei, assembly GCA_031216915.1. NCBI lineage: Eukaryota > Metazoa > Mollusca > Scaphopoda > Dentaliida > Dentaliidae > Pictodentalium > Pictodentalium vernedei. The sequence continues at coordinate 581,304,606 of CM062295.1, forward strand.
TCTTAGCTAGGTCTCTCCGGTCGCTTCAGGGAAATGGGAGGAGGGGCATCGACTGGACCGTCCTAGTTAGGACTAGTGGAGGCCACCCAAACCCTCACACAACGGCCTTTCAAATATCATCTTTGCCCCGCCCCAAAACTGGCTAGGTCACCCCTATTATAGAACCTTGGCTGATTTCGGGGTAGACCAATTAGTATTTTCAGCCTTTGGAAATATTGATTGGTCTGCCCCACACATGCGCTTAACACCTATCCTACTTGATGAAATTATGACGTGTCATGTTCCTGGACCCGAAAGTGGCTTCTCGTTTCAATAGGTTAAAGTAGACTAATTTATGTTTTTGATCACATCCACTAATCTTGACATCTACACAGCCTTCTGGTATAACTAAAATAAATCAAACATCAGTTCTTTTTTTTCCCCTAAAATCGCCCCAAAAACGTCGGCTTGGTCATACATAGACAGAAAGCGATGTGAGTTGGAATGGCGTAGTCATATTTCGCAAGAACCGACGGCTCTCGCGAAATATGACTACGCTATTTCAACGAGTTATGTAAAACACCCACCGATTCAAACACACATTGCGTTTAATGTTTATTACACATTCCATGGATTAAAATTCAGTTAAATAAGCAAATTTTAATTCCGATGTTTAAACCCAAAGGTGAAGAGACCGTTTGTTTTGCTTGTAGCCGTACTGATCAAATTGATAGATAAAAAATCAAAACAACTTGTTGGAAACCAGACTAAATTACATTCGTTATCTTTTCTATGGGAGTGTTTTTTTTTAAATTCGTATCGCTGTTTCTATTCGACTGGTGTTCATTCACGCTTAGCCATTCGGTGGCTATTACTGATAGTAAAAATATAAGTACAAATTTTGCTGGGAGAAACTTTTTAAAAATAAGTTCGAAGCATGTCAGGATGTCCGAAGATTTACCGAAATAAAGTTGACAAATTTAGATATATGGCGATCCGCAGACGAGACGGCCACGGGACTGGATTAATGTTGTGTTTGGAAATGGTTGCTTTTTAATATTGTCTCATTTTTGGTTAACTAATTTTTTTGTGAACCAACTTTATTTTGCTTTGGGCGTTTTCATTTTCACACTTCGCGACAGACGATCGGTAATTGTATAACGAAATTTGGAAATGTTTCGAAGCGTAACTAATGACTCGACGGGATAGGAACTAGTATAAACGGTGCTGGGAAAACAGTTCCGGCTTGAACATCACCAGTTGAAAACAGAAACATTTATGTCATAGCGGCGATTCCGTAAAATACAGGGGTTTAAAGTTTAATTCATGTTTAATAAATAGTTTAATATGATAAATTTTCCGCTATATATTTACCGCATTATTTAGCAGTAGAAATACCGGCAGCTGTTTTTCGTATTCGTACAATATTTTTAACTGTGAGATGTTAGTGTACAGTGTTGAATGTTTGTCACGCTTTTACACGCCAACAATGATCTTTTTACAGTAGTTTTGAAAATTGTTCAAGATCGAGCGATGACTCCCTTCAGTGGAAGATTTCAGTCAGTTTCCTATAGAGCGGTTACACCTATAGAGCAAGGCAGAACAATAGAAATAGAGGTACTGTATCGCTGCAGTGAAGGTGAAGAAGCTATCAAGCCATGCCTGGCGGATTCGAAACTTTCCATGCAACATTCGCTGCTTCGAAACGATAATTTTTTCAATAAATATTCCACATTCGTGCACAAGAGAAAATGATCTGTGCGGGCTGTGAATGAGGATTAAATTATTACTGGTTCTCCAGAACGTTTTGTTCATCATTATGTCGCAGATTTTATATTGAGCCTTCGCAGAGTGCCCCAACCTCCGGAGGCTTATAAAAATCTCCAGTTGTACATACAGGTCCATCAAGCCGACCTGGTTTTCTTTATGATTTATGGAAGATGGAGCGTCTGGCGGACGATTCCACGCAGTCGGCTTCTACCCGGTTGGTTGTATTCAAGACATTTTCTACAGCATTTTACACGACATTTTCTGCAGCATTTAACCATGACTTCACTTGGCAACACGTGATAATTAAGCAATTATACACGAACATCATTTGTACATTTCAGTAATTGGTCTTTCAGGATTTTTACAACATGCGCCAGTCAGGCATGCTTCCATTATTTTCTCCACCCGAGCAAAGGTAGAGTTTATCTCGGCAGGATGTCAAATTTTAAACAGCAAATTGCAATTTTTGTCGCATTGACAAAATCAGTCACGGAATTCAGAAAAGTGGCCATTAAGTGAAGTAGATAGATCATTATCTGCCTATTAATTGTTATTGACAATCATTATGTTATAGATATGGAATTAGATACTCAGTTTTCTAGGGTTTTATTATCAATAAAATGTGAAGCACTCGCGGGAATTAAAACAAAATCAATAACATATCAACTTTTCACAGAAATATCCATCCATATCTACAGACAGAAGATAAGAAACAAATTGAATGCAGACGGCATCGGTGTCCGTCAATCGCAGCGAAGGTCCATTTACGGACGTGACAACTGTTACTCATTCCCAGTTCCTTATTCGACATTCGTTATCAACCGATTTTATTATTATTTTTATTTTCATTTGTCGAATAAGGAACTGGATTGTCACGTTCCCGGTCCGTTTAACAATTTTGCACATTTGTTCAAGGTGTGAGAATTTAAACAAAGATCACCATTCAAAAGTAACCCCATATAAATTGTAAATGTGTTTTTTAACTAACTCTGAGTTTTGATCACTGGTTTGAAGCCCACAGCGAAAGGAATTATGGGAAATGTTGGCTTCCAAAAATGGGAGAGTTTTAAAAATATTATTTTCACACAAATTACTTCACAGAAATTTAGTAAGAAAAAGTATATCTTCAGTGTGAAACAGAGAACTATGATTGTGGTAGTACAGCCCAAATCAACAAGGGATCCGGGCCACTAAAGTTCTCCGAAAGTTGGAGGGATCCGTGTGTCCTTTATAGAAAGGTAACACGGTGCACCATGACAGTGTCCTAAAATACCAAAGCTCTGAAGTCACAAGTCAAATTTTGAATTAATTCGACGCTATTATGAATTAATTTTTTGTGGAGCTCGTGCGCTGACCACCGTTGTTGTAAAGCAAGTCCATTTGCTCGCAAATATGCAGATATTCTTTCGCACTCCAACATAGATAAACCAGTCAATAAGTATTTAATTCACGACAATGAGAGCATTAAGATGTTAGCACAACTGGTGGAACTACGTGGTGTAATCATATAGAATATACCCATAGTAGCTTAGTGTACCAAATGTTCACCACGAGTGGTGAACATTTGGTACACTAAGCTAGCTACTTTGGGTATATTTTATTTATACCATGGTCGTCAGATTATTAAGAGTCGCTATTATTTTTTCTCGATTTTATTAAGCAGCAGACGTACAGAATCGCGCAAATCACGGGGCCTTTTTCATTTTAATAACATAATAACCTACTATTTCGAGATATGGATGCTTTATTAACACGATAGAACACATGTTTGTTAATTTTTGGTTTCGTCTGAGATAAACTCATTTAAAAAGTAATAAATAATTGCCGTTTTCATTTTACTCTTCGCGAGGCGACGAGCGATTTATTTATTTATTGGTGTTTAAGGTCACATATTTCTGCACAATGGCTAACCATGATCGCGACAGTTTTACGGGTGGAGGAAGCCGGAGTACCCGGAGAGAACCACCGAGCAACGACGAGCAACTGTCAGCTCCCCAACATACCAACTCCACACAAGCAGGGTTAGCATTGGTTGAAGACAGGTGCACCATCGACGTGCAGTACGCCTTAGTACACAACGTCACCGTGCCCCCACGTGGTCAATGAGGGTGAAGTGTCTTGCCCAAGGACACAATGCGGTTGCCGCAGGTGGGATTCGAACCGAGGACCTCTCGGCTTGCAGCCTGCACCTCTACCAACTGAGCCACCGCGCCCCGGCGACAAGCGATAAATTTATACAAGTTTGAACATTTGGTACATCAAGCTACTTTGGGTATATTTTATTTATACCATGATCGTCAGATTATTAAGAGTCGCTATTATGTTTTCTCGATTTTACGAAGCAGCAGACGTACAGAATCGCGCAAATCACGGGGCCTTTTTCATTTTAATAACATAATAACATACTATTTCGAGTTATGGATGCTTCATTAACACAATAAAAGGCATGATTGTTAATTTTTGGTATCTTCTGAGGTAAACTCATTTAAAAGGTAATAAATCATTGCCGCTTTCATTTCACTCTTCGCGAGGCGACGAGCGATAAATTTAGACAAGTTTGCATTCAGATCGAGGTCACCAATGGCCAGCTTGGATGTAGTTCCACTTTAGGTGTAAATCTTAGCTATAGAAATCCCATTGCTGGCGTGTTAACCACGGTTGGTGTGTAAAGCTAAAATTTATCAGGCTTTTTATATATAGTGAATGGTAATCAGGGTATAAATAAAGTTTCAGCTGTGGTGAGTCGTCATTCATAACGGTGGTGTCATAAAAAATTCGCTCAAATCTCGTCTCGATTGAGAAACATTCCGTGCACTGATTCAGAGAAAATGGATACCCATCGTATTTTTAGATTCAATCGGATATTTCGGTTGGTCGGAAAAGCGAACTGTTTAGGTTCGCCCTTTCCGACCAACTGAAGTATTCCATCCGATTGTATTTAAAAATAGGAGATGGACTATTTAACCCTTTACCCAACGTAACGCCAAAACCGGCCAGCGCTATTCTCAAAAATCACCAATTAATTTTCAAAATATTTTCATTTTTTGTCTTAAAAACATAGGTTATGACCCCTCGTTGGAACGAGCTCGTCGAGCTCGTTCCAACGAGGGGTCATAACCTATGTTTTTGAGACAAAAAATGAAAAAATTTAGTTATTCAAGAATTTTTTTTGCAAGTGTCGTCTGCTTTTCATGTTAGGTAAAGGGTTAAGGGCAAGACTGATTCCAGTCCACAATACAGCGATGCACAACTATATAGTGTATAATACGGTTAAAATAGGGTAGAGTTAATGGTAGACTTGCCAGTACTTCTATTCTAAAATGTTATGGAGAAAATACCGACAAAACTACTTTTGGCAATGCCGACCTATGATTACACGAGGCGGTTGCTTATTTGTCATGCAGCCTATGGCTGCAAGTTAAAGATTTGAATTAGCCTACCTTAAAAATTGGCTCTAAAATATGGTAACTTTCGATGTGGGCGATGACATTTTGCAAAAGCAGGAATTAAAGAGTTGAATCCATTCGTTCTGAAAAAAACTTTGCTTCATTGTATATGAATACTCCTCTTTTAGTCTTAATATGATGAAACTTTAGGTAGTAACAGCCAGTGTTCTGCTGCAAAGAAACAATGTGGAGCTGTGACTGGCCATCTTGCTGGGGTACATAGAGCTATGTTCGGCTTTTTGCTGGGGGGTACATAAATCGCGTCCAGGATAATGAATTCGTACCTTGACGTGGTTCCTGGACTGAGTAGTTCCCCAATGGGGAACGAAACTTTAAGCAGTGAAGTCTTCATATAGCCAATCCCAAGCCCCGATTGAGAAAGGAGAAGGGTGCTTTGTTCTTCCGTGAGGTGCGTTTCGAAAGCCACGGAGGAAGAAATCCTGGTAGTTGCGGACAAACAGTGCCCCGGATAGGGCAGTCTTCATTTTGGAGATCCCTGTCCATTACACTGCTTTGGCCCCAACTTCGGATCTAGACGGATGGCCCCACCCTAGCTAATCGGTAAGGCTGTCACATCAAATGTGGAATTGGGAGGTTAATAAATCAGTTATTTCTTTAACCTACATTTTGACATTGCCATAGTATACGGACCTTTTACGAATTTCGGAAATCTTTTAACATGTTCTTTTTATTACCTGCCTGGTACGCTTTTCGGTGGCAGTGTTCCTAGCACTGGTGGCGCAACATAATAGGTTGAATGACCTACTTCTGAAGACCTGGCACTACCCACACTCGACGGATTAATCGGTCCTCGGTACCCTTATACATCACCCTGATCGAGTTTTCTGCGTACACGCTAAAAACTAAAGTGTTAAAAACTACACTTGAAGTGCTGCATTTAACACTTACTAAGTGCTGAACTAGCACTTTGTTCAAGTGTAGATATCCAAGAACGTGATAGGTGTTACAATAATACTACTTGACAAGTGTAATGTCGCGACACTTAAAAGGAAACAACGCAGATGATACGGACCAGACTCGAACTCTCGAGCCTGATCCGCGTCATCTGCGTTGTGTCCTTTTAATTATGTACCCACCAAGCGCAAATCATATATTATGGACGATTCTGGAAGAACCACCAATGTTAGACACATGGGAAGTGCCATCCATTCAAGTTTCAGATGTCTGACGATTGTAATGTCTAAGTGCTTAAAGCATTGCACTTTGAGTGTTAAAATCAAACCCTAAGAGTTAGAATGGGTTTAACGCCTTGAAAGTATCAGTTTTGACACTTTAGTTTTTAGTGTGTATGTATTTCTGTCACCTTTTTCTGTTGATCCGCGACATTAACTCCCCTAGTGGGTGCGTGGTGGCTCAGTGGTTACGGTATTGGGCTTCAAATCGAAAGGGATAACGCGCCATGGGTAACTGATGTGTCCTTGGGCAAGGCACTTCATCCCGAATGCCCACGTGGGGGCGCGGTGGAGCTGTGTACTAAGGCGTACTGCACGTCGATGGTGCACTTGTCTTCAACCAATGGAGTTAGTATGTTGTGTAGTCTGACAGTTGCTAGCCGCTGCTCGGTAGTTTTTCCTGGGTACTCCGGCTTCATCCACCCGTAAAACTGTCCGATACGAAATGATCCTGATTACCGAAAGTGTCGTTAAACCAAAATAAATACATACCCCCCCCCCCCGAGTTGAGCTCGGAGTAAGGGTAGGAACATACTCAGAAGAATTTATATATAAAAATTATGGAATCTAAGATTCTGATGGTAATGTTACAGACAAAACTTACATAACAAACAATTGGCCTAAATTTAGCATCTTCACTTCAAAAGATGAACACAACAGAGTTAATAGCATCAATCGTTTTGCTTTGGAGAATGCGATTTATGGCATGGACGGTCAAAAGTGTTAAAACGTTAAGATCTGTTGACCTTTAGATCGAATGTGCCACAAATGTCCAATCCTATAATTTGTTAAAACTTAAAAAAATCGTAGATATACAAGTAAAAGCGAAAGCGCACCTCAATAACAGCCGAGGTGTTGTAAGAACTCGTGACTTTACCGATATTGCTGAACAAGATATTTATTTATTGGGGTTTGACGACACTTTTGACAGCCAGGGTCTCCTCGTGTCGGACAGTTTTACTGGTGGAGAAAGCCAGAGTTCCCGGAGATAACCAGCGAGCAACTCTCAGACTCCACAACGTACTAACTCCACACAAGCGGGGTTAGCATTGGTTGAAGACAGGTGCACTAACGACGTCCAGTACGCCTTAGTACACATCGCTACCGTGCCCCACTGGACAATCGGTATTAAGTGCCTTGCCCAAGCTCACATCGGGAGTAATCGCTTGACTGGACTGTTTACGTGAAATAATTCATGAGAGGTGAGGGACGTTGTACAAACACGAGTTCGCGAATGCGCACGGGTGTTTTACAATATAGTCCCTCGCCTCGAATGAATTATGAAGGGTCATAACCTATGTTTTTCAGACAAAAAATGAAAATAATAGTTATTCATGAATTTTTTTTTTGCAAGTGTCGTCTGCTTTTCATGTTAGGTAAAGGGTTAAAAAAAACAACAAAAAAAACCCCAATGAAGTCCCCATTATACCCACGGCAATGCGTCTTCGTTTGCGCGCACGGATGCATGACACAATTGTTGATTGCATAATTCACTTGTGAAGTTATCGTTTAACCCTTTACCCAACGTAACGGCCAAAACCGGCCAGCGCTATTCTCAAGAATCGCCTATTAATTTTAATTATTTTTTCATTTTTTGTCTCAAAAACATAGGTTATGACCCCTCATTGGAACGAGCTCGTCGAGCTCGTTCCAATGAGGGGTCATAACCTATGTTTTTGAGACAAAAAATGAAAACAAATAGTTATTCAAGAATTTTTTTTGCAAGTGTCGTCTGCTTTTCATGTTAGGTAAAGGGTTAAAATCAAACCCGGAAATCCCACTTTGGAAAGTAATAAAACGCAGTTACCCCCGGCGGGCATCAAACCGTGGACCTTTCGATTTGAAGACCAATACTGTAACCACTAAGCCACCACTCTCCCCCTGAACAAGATACAGTACAAGAAATGAAACCGCAAGGAGTAGTAGGCGTTAAAAGAGTATCAATTCGGAAAAATGGCAATGTGATTCCTACAAACACATATATATTCAATCTCAGTACACCACAGCCACCGAAATCATTGACAATAGGGTACACAAACATCGAAGTGGATTTATATATCCCAAATCCACATCGATGTTTCAAATGTCAAAAGTTTTTACATATCCAGAATTCTGGAAGCGGCCAAGCAGCCTACTACAGATGCGGCGAAAAACACGATGAGTCATGCAACATTGAAATTATCAAATGTATAAACTGTCAGGGCAAACGCATGCAGTCCTCAAAAGATTGCCATGTCGGGCAAAAAGAAAAGAACACACAGAAACCAAATACGAAAAACAAATATGTTTCAAAGAGGCCAGATACACTGTAACATCTGTGCTTGGCGCCAATTGAACATCATCCCCATACGCAACAGCACAAAAGCAAAAGCTATCAACAACGTCAGTAGAATGCCAGACACAATATACATGGCCCCAAGGACCATATACATGGCCACCACAGGCTTTTACAATCGCACAGACAAAACAAACAGAACCAAAATCAATTCAAATACAGTCATCAGCTTCAAAAATAACAGAAGATAAAACAGCACAGAAACAGGGAAAAGATACACCTAAAACTGCACAGAATAGAGAACAAATAACATCAGACCAGAAAAATGAACCAAACAAAACAAACAACAAACCACAACAAAGATTACGACAGTAAAATCTGAGTCACAATCATGCAGATTAAAAAAAAAATAGAAAAAGATCATGCATCGCCTGAGTGCTAGAATGTTCTATGTCCCCTATGGGACATAGAACATTCTAGTACTCGGGCGACGAATAAGAAAAAAGAAAAGGAAAATAAAATAATTATCAGACAGAACACCCAAGGCACTTCAAAAATCCTGTTACCCGCAACAGGCTTGTAGGCTTTGAAGAGATGGCAATTGAGCCCTAACTCGTTCAAAATTAGGTCCCGTGGAAAAAGTCACCAAAGAAAACTACGGGGCTATTTCTCCCATACGTCCACCATCAAACTCTTCATTTGAACATGGATAATAAAACCAAAAACAGTATCATACAATGAAATTGTCGAGGATTCAGAACGAATTCTAATGAACTCGGCCTTTTAAGCCACAAATATAATCCTGTTACCTTTTGTCTGTAGAAAACACTTTTAAAGACACCTGACTGTCAAGATCATTCAGCTTTTAAGCATTATGCATCGTATCATGCTTGGGCAGATGAAAGTGACCTTCATGTTCATGGAACATCCGTCCTGGTTAAGAACAACATTATACACAGTGCTGTACCTTTGCCAACAAATTTACAGGCAGTCGCGGCGCGCCTAACTGTGCACAAAACGGTTAAATTATGTTCGATTTATGTTTCACCAAATAAACCCCTTCAGCTGAATGATATTGAACAACTTGTTCACCAGCTTCCAACTCCATACATTTTGTAGATAATTTTAATGTTCATAGTCCTCTTTGGGGTGATTCCTGCAAAAAAGATTTAATAGGTAAAATTGCGGAAGAACTTTTTTTCTAAATATGATCTGTGTTTGCTTCACAATGGATCTCACACACATACCTGCATCCCGCTTCTAGTTCATATACTTCAATTGATCTTATAATTGCTGGTTCTTTGATCTTCCACGGACTTGGAAGATTGACAATAATTTATGCAGGAGTGACCACTTTCCAATTGGGTTGGATAGTGTGGTTCCGAAGGACGATTAGCGGGAACCCCAGTGGAACTTTACAAAGGCTGACTGGAACACTTTCGCAACGCTCTGTTCGAACGTCTCACACGGGAGAAATTTAAGGAAAGTGCTGACCAAAACATTTCACCAACGAGTTGCGTGACATTGTAAACACAACCATTCCAAAACCTCGACAAATCGAAAACGTGGCTTGGTAATGATTGCAAACAAGCTATAAAGAATCGCAAGAATAGAGAACGAGAATTTAATAAGTCACCAACAACAAATAATTTGGCAAACATAACCACCAATGTTAACCAGAACATGCCCATGAACAAAATTTGGTAAATGATTAAAAACAATTAAAGGCAGCAGAGAAAACAAATCAAATGTACAATACCTGGAAGATGACTTCAAAAAATGATGTATCAAAAAATTGGCCTCAACATTTTCTAAGCATTCGTCGTCTGAAAATTGTGTTCCAGAATTCATAAAAATGAAAAAACAACAAGAAGAGCAAAAGATCAAATTTACCTCTGACAATTTAGAGGATTGTAATGACCCGTTCGCTATGGAAGAGTTAAGGAACTCTTTGCATAAAACCACTGATACTGCTACTGGGCCCGAGGAAACACACTATCAACTTTTTAAAACATCTGCCTCATACTTCAGTCGAACTTTTACTATATATCTTCGTTAAAGAAATCTTCTCCAGAATCACAAATCTTTTGATGTTAACTTTGGTATACAACATTCTTTGGAGGATCAGATTTGAATTTGTTGAAACTAAGCCTCTATATTTATATTTGGTTTTGTTTTTTAACTGAAGGTAATATGGGGACATTTCTTTAAACGACTTCTCCAGGGCCACCAGTCAAACTCTTCTGACATGTTGTGCACATCATTCCTGTGAGGGTTCACGCTAAAAACTAAAGTGTTAAAAACTACACTTGAAGTGCTGTATTTAACACTAAGTGCTGAATTAGCACTTTGTTCGAGTGTAGATATCCCAGAACTTGACCAGGTGTTGACAATAATACCACTTGACAAGTGTAATGTCGCGACACTTAAAAGGAAACAACGCAGATGACGCGGATCAGGCTCGAACTCTCGAGCCTGATCCGCGTCATCTGCGTTCTGTCCTTTTAATTATGTACCCACCAAGCGCAAATCAAATTATGGACGATTCTGGAAGAACCACCAATGCTAGATACACGGAAAGTGCCATCCATTCAAGTTTCAGATGTCTGACGATTGTAATGTCTAAGTGCTTAAAGCATTGCACTTTGAGTGTTAAAATCAAACCTAAGAGTTAAAATGGGTTTTACATCTTGAAAGTGTCAGTTTTAACACTTCAGTTTTTAGTGTGTTGGTGCTTCATAAAATAAACGTTTGATGATTATTCCTATAATTAGTGTTTGGAATATAATGTTATTGCATCCGTGGAAATATTGCCCAGCCGTGGAAAGTGACAAATCCATGGCGGCTGTACTGTAAATAGTATGCATATACATTTCTGGTTAAGTGTTGAATATAGCTCATGCCTCTTATACGAAAACCATCCCACAGCAGCAGACAACACACAAAGTTTGAAATTATTAGAAATGTGTATATCTGCAACCAAACAAGCTTATTCCAGTGAGTTAATGCGAAAATTGAAAAAACAATTAAGAATTGAATTGGGGGAATGGGTACAAATTATGTATGAATCCCGTAGGGATTCATACAATTTGTACCCATTCCCACACGTTCATACTCCAATAAAGATTATAAAAAGTGCATTCAATTCTTATAAGTACATTCCATAACTGTTTAAACTACTTTTTACCAAATAACAAAGCAGAAAGATGAAATAAAAATAAAATGTACGAACGAATGAGGCGAAAAAACAGCCTCACACAAAAGACAAAGTGCACAACTCTGAGTTGAACGCCAGTTCCGTCTAAATGATATCCCGAAGGCAAATAAGCTTTAATTTTCACAGCTTTAGAAATAGAAACGAGTATTTTAGTAACGGGTTTTATGCCACAGTTGGGAAATGTCACCAAAGAAACAGCAGCGGAGTTGATCACTGCGAGAGGCGCTAAAAGTTAAAAACCCGCCCAAACACCGCCCGAATTACATTCTGTCAATTGCGCTCTAACGTAAATGTGGGTTAAAGCTCGACCAAATGTATTCATTGGCAAATTAATTACATTTGGTCATGACGTTTTCATCCAGCTGACCAATGGGAATTGAGTATTTGGACCCAAAACGTATAACTACAAAAACAATGTAATTATTAAAGTTTGAATAGCGATTTTCCAACGGTTAACAGAGTTGGCTGGTTGTTCTGACTGCTGCATCAGGATTTTGGTTAAAATACAAAGTTACCATCTGAACTGCAGCTTCAACTCGCGAGTGGTTTTTCTTTACGTATTACTCTCCCCATGTTTTACATATATACAGCAATGAGAAAACGGTACCGGCATATATTCAAAAATAAAACTATGTAACGATATACTTGCAGATATGGTTAAAAGCCCTTACAGGAATGCGAACGATATAACAAAGGGTCCATGACATATATTTACTGGGAAAATAAAAAAAATATATATATAAATAAAAATGCTTTGAGTGCATTTTGCTTTCTCGTCGGAGTGAAACGGGCCACTTAATTGGACACAGTGTTCAAGATGGTTAATTAATAATAGGAACCTAGCCTCACTAGATGGCTCCATTTCAAACATGCATGACGGATACAGTGGGAACTGAGTGCACCAAACGCGCCCACCCGCCCTCTATTTTATGTAACCGATTTTTTACCAAGCACCGATACCACGAGAACCTGTATTATTCGCGACAACCCATGAACATTCACTACCTCATCGCGTTTGGAAACATCCACTACCTCAGGTTGTGGATATCCACATATTATCGCGGATAATAACATACGCCACGCATGCAGTTATTTCTCATGCGCGGGTCTCCTATCGTATGAGCCATTATGCAGTTCAATTCTGGTGACGAAAAATGTACGGTAGCTCCCAAATCGTCGCTATGTGTGACCGAAATTTGGCGCCCACAGCTCCAAATTCTCAATATTTATATTTATTTATTGGTGTTTAAGGTCACATATTCATGCACAATGACTAATCATGACCGTGACATTTTTACGGGTGGAGGAAGCCGGAGTACCCGGAGAGAACCACCGAGCAACGGCGAGCAACTGTCAGCTCCCCAACATACCAACTCCACACAAGCAGGGTTAGCACTGGTTGAAGACAAGTGCACCATCGACGTGCAGTACGCCATAGTACACAACGCCACCGTGCACCCACGCGGGCAATGGAGATGAAGTGTCTTGCCCAAAGACACAACTCGGTTGCCGCAGGTGGGATTCGAACCGAGGACCTCTCGGCTTGCATCCTGCACCTCTACCTACTGAGCCACCGTGCTCCCTCCAAATTCTGAATCCGCCACTGATAAACGTCACTGAATGTTCCAACTGCCATCATGTTTCTAAAATGTTACTACCTCCCAAAAAGCGTCATCGTGTTTGTGAATGAACAAGACGTGTATTGCGAATATGCGCATTGACCTAGTTTCAACATAGGCGCGGTTTCTTCTTCTTCAAAACGTTCTGAGATAATTCATAATATCTTTTCAATAGTCCGTTTATGTGGCAAAAAGCATCTAATATTTGTCGCGGAATCTTTTAACTTCGTCTTCTGAATTCAATTTAGGCACAAATTTTTTAACGTCGTATTCAAAACTTGATTCGAGGAGATGTTTAATGACCTTGTCGACTAAATTCGATTCGATCCTGTGTTTAGGAACCGCTCGTCGACTAAATTCTATTAGAGCCGCGGTTTTTGAACCTCGCCTTCTAAGTTCTATTCCAGTTGATGTTATGAACCTCGTCTTCTAAATTCGATTCCAGACGATGTTTACGAACCTCGTCTATTTATTTATTGGTGTTAAAGGTCACATATTTCTGCACAATGGCTAACCATGACCGTGACAGTTTTACGGGTGGAGGAAGCCGGAGTACCCGGAGAGAACCACCGTGCAACGGCGAGCAACTGTCAGCTCCTCAACATACCAACTCCGCACAAGCAGGGTTAGCATTGGTTGAAGACAGGTGCACCATCGACGTGCAGTACGCCTTAGTACACAACGTCACCGTGCCCCCACATGGGCAATGGGGGTGAAGTGTCTTGCCCAAGGACACAACGCGGTTGCCGCAGGTGGGATTCGAACCGAGGACCTCTCGCCTTGCAGCCTGCACCTCTACCAACTGAGCCACCGCGCCCCACGAACCTCGTATATCAAATTCGATTGGAGCCTTGGTTTTTGATCATCATCCGTCGAATTCGATTAGAGACGATGGTTATATACGTCGCGTATTTCTATTCTATCTAAGGTAATCGGCCTCGTCTATTAACACTTTACCTAACGAATCGGCCGCATCCGCCCTCGTAATATACAAATCAAGTAGTTGAAAATATATTTTTAAAAAATATTCAATGAAATCATATCATGTGACCCCTCATTGGAACGAGCTCGTCGAGCTCGTTCCAATGAGGGGGGTCACATGATATGGTTTCGTTGAAATCTTTTGAAAAATTAAAAAAAAACAAATTTTAAAATAATAAATTTTGATGTCGTCTGAGTTGGGTAAAGGGTTAAAGTTGATTCGGGCTGAGGTTTATGAGCCTTGTCTTCCAAATTCGATTCCAGCTGAAGTTTATGAATCTCGTTTACTAAATTTGATTCGAATGGAGGTTTATGAACTTCATCTATTAAAGTTGATTTGAGCTGAGGTTTATGAACCTCGTTTAACAAATTGGTCCCGAGCAGGGGTTTATGAACCTCGTCCACTAAATTTGATTCGAACAGAAATTTATTATTAAATTTGTTTCAAGGCGAGGTTTACCAGTCTCGTCTAACAAATTCCATTTGAGTATGGGTTTATGACCCCATCTACTAAATTAGATTTGGGCCGAAGTTTACCCCGATTCGAATCGAATTTAGTGCATGAGGTTCACAAATGTTTACAGTGTTTCTGCATTATAAGGATGTAAAAACATCGTCAAGACAAAAGCGTCCTTTAACCCTTTGAACTCTTAAGATCGATTTTTCGGCCCAAGGCATAATTTCGTCCCATGTTTATCTTATTATAAGAAGTCTATACACGGGGCATTGATGATAAAATAAAAAAAAAACTGCTGTTTGCAGCCAGATGGCTGCAGACTGAAGTTATTATTTTATCCATCCTGTATGTTGATATTAGAGTCATCTATCTCACTGTCAGTGTACACAAAGGCTATACCATTCCAGGAAACGAGGATTCAAAGGGTTAATAGGACCTTGCGAATCAAAAATTTTCAGTTTGAATTGAATCTGGAACAGAATCGGGTCTATTATTTGAAATCGAATCGAATCTCGAATCGAATTCTGGACGTCTTGAAGATGACCGATAAGGGGATGGGGCTATAAAACTGATTATCATGCGGCTCATGCCACCTGTTTAATTTGAAAAATCAGCGTACTTTGATAGCACCGATGGACTATGCGATATTAGGTTATTCAAATGGGAACCGGCTATGGGATTGAGTCCATACACTGCCAGTGACCGTATGTGAGCCCATACACACCAACCGCTGGTCGCCATTTTGTTTTCGAATTAACTTTCCCACCTGAAGTTTTCACCCATTTTCGTGCAAATAAAAGACCGTTTCCTGGTAAATATTCAAAATGAAGCGATTCGGATCTTTTAATTTATTTAATTCGTTTGGTGGCATGATAAATACGTTACGAGACGTATACTTGTCAAGTAAGGCGTCATGTGAGGCTCAACGCGATCAATATTAGTTTGTTACTGTATGGGAGCTCGACAGTTAAAAGACCACACACAGAACGACACACGCGTGTGAATGGGTTAATCGATATGGCACGCGTGCCGGCGTGGAATGATAAAACGAGAGGCCGCATGTGCCGTTCTATGTTTATTACACGCCTTCACGTCTATAAAACAATTATTAGAAGGGCACTCAGCAATTCATTTGACAACTATCGACAAAAAGAACACATTTTATCGCCAACCAAATTTGCGAGAGGAACCCGTGTTACTATTTCGTCCCCTGAGTTGCAATGTGTTCTATGTGCCTACTGGCACATGGAACACACTGGAACTCGGGGACGATTTTCAGCTATCGTCAGCGATTCCAATTTTAATTGTGCTGCACGATTTGTAGAAAATGCCAGTGAAATTTCGCTTCTATTTAAAAATAGTCCGTCAACGATTTCCGTTCCGCATGGTTTAGTATTGCTGGAGATGGGGATTACATAAAACAGGCGTGTAATAAAAAACATTATGAAAATACACGCCTATCCCGTGTGTGGTCGTTTTATTCGGATTCGACTGCATTTTAGTTACGATAATTGGATTACTTGTAGTATTTTATATATAGCACTCAAACTTTAACTCAAGAATTTTTCAAGCCCCGAGGCCCCCATCATAGGGCTATGAACACCTGGTATACAAAAGTCGAAATAACGTAAGCAGTTTCACCTATCCACCTCTTCGCTGTTGAACAAGCAGGGCATTGTTTACCCGTGAATCTGTTCCAGAAGCACAGAAGAATGCATAACATGGCAGCACAATTAAAATTCAATATTGCCCGCTTTCCATATTCTTTCTGTGCAAGTATTCGCCGTTCGGAGGCATCTCCTTTACGCATATTTCATTACAAAATAATTTGTTACTCCTTTCACGCACCTGTTTGTAAATTAATAATTAGTTAGCATTTATACGACATTTTTACGATGATGAAAAGATTAACGTAGGATGTGTGACACTCGAAACCGATAATTTCATATGAGATCTACCGAAAATACATCTATTGGATTCGTCATGTATAATGGGGGGATTGTTTAGTTGATTGATGGGTGTTAGGCAACAGTAAACACAGAGCTAAAAATTTCATTATTAACATGCTTAACACATCTTTTGCAGGGATGCGCACCGAGGGGTTGCATCAGGAGCACGTGCCCCCACCCCCTCCCCCTTCAAAGAACCCCAACATCCAACATTATTATATCTCATTTTAAAATCCCACAGTAAACTGCCATTCGATTTGATATGCTATTTTATCATACGACTCGTCCGTTTTGTTCACTTTACCTTGAGAAGTTGTCCAAGGGCACAATACAGTCACCCCTGACTGGGGTCGAACTGTGTACCTTTCGGTTTGAAGACTAATGCCATAACTTCTGAGTCACCACGTTCGTAGCATAATCATTAACTTAACTTCTGAGGAAATTATGCCGCGAATAAGCATAGACTTTTCGATAAAAAAATAGGTTCAACAGAAAGCTTTTTTTTCATCTTTCTTTTTACATGTGTTTAAAATAAACACAGTCGGGTGATAAGTCAGTTTATCATATGACTCGTCCGTTTTGTTCACTTTAAAACATTTGATATTTTGTTTTCATATTAATCAGTGATAAATAAAGCCTTCCGTCAATTTCATTGGTCAATTTCAAAACTAGACAATTTGATTGGCTGAACAAAATAAAACTGGTCCACATTTTCATAATTTGCATAATTAGAGTTGGGAGCTTTCATTGGTCAATTTCAAAGCTGGACAATTTGATTGGCTAAACAAAATGCAACTGGGTGACATTTGTAAAATTTCAGTAGGGAGAATTTACGTTATCTGTCCTATTTAGGGTGGGTTATATTGTATTAATCTTTTACCAACAAGAAAAACGCCATTCATTTTTTTTTATATTTTCACTTTTTGCTTCCAAAACATAGGTTATGACCCCTCATTGGATTCTTAGGCTCGTTTCATAAATATTATATGAGAAAAACACCCATTCCATATCCTCTATCTTCAATATCCCCTTGCGGGTAATATTCCCGTGTGACATTTTCAGCAATGTCTTCCGCTCGAACCGAGGTTCTCCGAAAATCATACCAGAAACGACTGAAGAAGAATAAACTTTCATGTTAAATTCTCTCAGATTGAATCAATAAATCTAACCATTCAAATTAACCATATTAACCAAAGTTTAACCATTGAATTTAAATCATTCGTGATCTGTCTCCTGGCTAGTTGGAACTCTTGAGATGAACACATGAAATGAAGTGCTCGAGTACCAGTATAGAGTTGTTGGATATCAGTTTTTTTCCAACTCCTATGACTGTGGGGGTGGGGTGGGGGATAAAACCATTCTGTATAATAAAAATAATAATGACCTGTTTTGAGGGTAGCATTGCAGACTGTCTTTCCTTGGTACCAATGTCGAGGCGTGACATTAGTTCCTCGGGGAGACAATCTGCAAAGTTACCCCCAAGCCAGGTCATTATTTTTTTTAATATCACCTTGTAAAGAAGATAGTGATAATTTACAGGAGCGTTGCGGGTGTGGGCGGGTGTGGGGTGTGGGGTGTGGGGGAAGGCACCTCCCCAATCATTTTCCGGTCGGGACGTTTTTGTCTGAGTTGTAGTCTTAGATATCGATCCGCTCTTGATAGTAATCGTATACTTTCTTACGAGACAAGATTTGATACTTCACAGTGTGCATCACCAACAAACTGTCCGATCAGGGGAGTTAATTCGAAATTCTGGTGTGAACGGGCACTGAATGACTAATTGATAATCCCACCAAGCGTTCAAAAAGACATGAAGGAAAAAGTCAAGAATGGTATGGAATAGTTGTCAAAAACAATCAAATGCACCTTCCGACCTTTCTAATTACTCAGATGTTGCATGATAGTAATAATAACACTTTGGTCAGCCGTTAATTTGTAAGTTAATAGAAGGCTCCGAATATACCTATTTTTCACAGATGTTTTAGTTTTATGTTTTGGTATTGAATATAGTATAGGGTTAATCTGTTGCAAGCTTAGATAAATATACCGGGAATAGTGAGAGAGAAATCATCGCTAGTTTTCCATACTGTCACTGAATTCTATATCACCAAACTGAAGTAAAATCTTACTTAATTTTAAAGATTTGAAACTTTAGATCCTGCGTGAATGTAAGGAGAAATAAATTGCCAAACTGATTTTAGTGCTAATGTTTTCGATAGAAACTTCAGGAGTGAAATAGTGAAATTCATATAAATAAAGGCCTTTACACATTAGACGCAATACGAGCGTTCCGTGTGCTGTATTTGTTTTGCAGGGAGCGCGGTGGCTCAGTAGGTAGAGGTGCAGGCTGCAAGCCGAGAGGTCCTCGGTTCGAATCCACCTGCGGCAACCGCGTTGTGTCCTTGGGCAAGACAATTCATCTCCATTGCCCGCGTGGGGGCACGATGACGCCGTGTACTAAGGCGTACTGCACGTCGATGGTACGCATGTCTTCAACCAATCTCACCCTGCATGTGCTGCAGTGCGGAGTTACGATGTTGGGAAGCTGGCAGCTGCTCGTCGTTGCTTCGTGGTTCTCTCCGGGTACTCCGGCTTCCTCCACCCGTAAAACTGTCGCGGTCATGATTAGCCATTGTGCATAAATATGTGACCTTAAACACCAATAAATAAATAAATAAATATATATATTTGTTTTGCAAGGCTCACATCTGAAGCATCACACAATATCAAAATTTGGAAACTGAGAAGAAATGTTGTCACCTGATACTTTATTGCAATGCTCGCATCGCGTTTCGAGGGTTTAACTTTAGTTAGGCCTTTATTAGTGAAAAAGATAGGTGTCATTCATTCATTCATTTATTCATTTATTCATTCATTCATTCATTCACAAAAGTTATATTTGAAGCTGAAAAAAACACCATGTTCGTATGGATTACTTTCTGAATTATTTTTGTATAAGGTAAAACTGAAAAGTGAAAATAAAATGGACAGTAAGAATTTATTCATCATTAACATAAAATCGAAAAAGAAAAGCCTCCAACGAATTAATTTTCCATCTTAATTTCTATTTCAATCCAAAATAAGGAGTACAGTTAAAACTAGAAGTCCTGTCACGAACTGTGCGCTTATCTAGGCTTAATTGCGCGTAGGAATTGCGCGCAATTTTCATATCGAATGGCATCCAAAGCACGGCAGGTTCTCCTGGTTACTCATAGCAAACACAGACAATGTTTCTGCCAATGGACCTCCGGGTTACCCGGAGGTCCATTGGGTGAAACATTGCTTGTGCACAAGCCATTTGTACAGAATTTGATAGCCTTACTATGGTCATAACGCATAGATTAACGCGCAGATCGACGTGCTATTTGTGCACATTTCATGACAGGACTTTTAGTTTTAACTGTAATTCACCGCCGATCAGAGAAAGCCATGACGCTCAATTGACATGAAACTGAACATCACTTCGAATAATCACGGAAAACGCTCTTTTTCAGAGGTAAAAGGAAGCAAAAAAAAACAAAACAAAAAACAAAAAAAAAAACAAAAAACATCCGCACATACTTATTATTTTTAGCTTATTATCTTCAATATTTATTGCAATTTACTAACATAACACGTAAAAGTTGTGACAAAATTCAAAAAGGTCCAAAAATTGCCGTAAACACACCAGGGATCGACTATTTTCGTAAAATTTACTAACGTTATACACAACTTTTGGACCATTTTTCAACAGAAAAAGTAAGCAATAAAATATCATCAAATAAATGACACAAACATTGCACATAAAACTATAAAGATTGAACTAAATGGACATAACACGTAAAATATTTCAACTCGACTCCTTCTATGTGTAAAAAAATGTTTCAATTATTTTTTTCCAATGACCTCAATGTTAAAATGTAGACGCAGTTTTCCCCGATGGGTTACACACGCGCATTCAACACCGGACGAAAAGTTGGAAATGGTACTGGATTCGGGGTGTTGGGGGCTTGTCATGACTAAACTGGAGTACGGCCATGTTAATTAAAAGAGAAGTTGAGTCACAACAAATAAGGTTTAATATATTCCGTGGTTTTCTAGGAATCGGGAACGGGAACGAAATTACTCTCAGAACCGAGAACCGGGAAACTCCCCCTATAATATCAAACAAATTTACGAGGGTAACATGACGCATTTATTTTAATGATAATGAGTATATTTCATTGGCAATCTCCCATCTCCAAACGGAAAAAAAGTTCTTTTCCTAAGATAAGTATGAAAACCCATACCCGCTTCAAACTCGTCTTTATTTTCAGAATCACTCGCATTATCACCTCTGCCTCCTCCAACAGCAACACCCTCTTCACTGCCGTCACCAGTCTCCTCTGCTTAAAGCAGAGGAGACTGGTGACGGCAGTGAAGAGGGTGTTGATGTTGGAGGAGGCAGTTAACAGTCATATTAGTAATTCTGAAAATGAAGACGAGTTTGAAGTTTGAAACGGGTAAATAAGATCTTGCTGTTGAAAGGGAGGGAGAGGGGAGGAGTCCTCCAGAACTGGTCGAGAGCTACATTGATTTGTTGAAACTGGTTCGTCAGGAATCAGGACTGTAAAAATTTCAGGCGTGGAAGGGCTGACGAAATTCTACAAAGTTTCAATTCAGAAACCTTCAGTTCAATACACAAACAGTGCCACGCTTCATTCCCGGTTCGGTGCTGTAGATTTCCCAGGTATCGGGGCCGGCTTTCAAAACCGGGAACCCGGGAATTTCCGTTCCCGGGATTAAACCCTAACAACAACATGTATATATTTTGTTTATTCGCAAATAAATTTCCAAGAAGTTTAGAGTTTTTTTGTTTTAACTATAATCCCAACTGACTAATCTTCCAACTACATTATCAAGACATGCCTTCGACGAAGGCAACAGTCTGATGACTGAAAAGAAACATCACTATTGAGATCAAAAAGAATGCGTGTGTCACGTGTGTAAGAGATACGGAGTACCATTCCGCCATGGACTATAAGCAGCATGAACCACCTTGAGCGGATTCCTTTGCCAGAATTGGCAGGTAATATTATTAGTTATCGCCGCCAACATGTATGGTATATGGAGATTTAATACCTGGATATCGGTTTCCAAACACCGAGCCGCAGGCGAGGTGTTTAAATGAGGCATCCAGGTATTAAATCTCCATACACCATACATGTTGGCGGAGAAAACGTTTTTGTCCCGTTCGAAACACAATAGAAACATAATGGAAACAAATTTGTGGACGCGTTTCGTACGCTCCGCAATAAGTTGGACCAAACGCGTGAATTATTGTTTTGTTTTTACAACAGATAGAGTTACATCCCTTTCCTTTGGAAACACGTAAACATATCGGCCATTTTGTTATTATATTTGCTCTTATTTAATTTTTCTCGAGTGTTTTTATTTAATTATTCGACTATTTAATTTATAACAGCAAAATATGATTGCATTGTCGGAAATCTGATGATATTTGTGACTATTTTCAGGTTTTTTGGTTCGATTTTTGTATCGAGGAGAGCAAAAGCGAAAGGCTTTCATGTAAAACATATACCCCCGATGTTTCGCGTGCTCTTACACCCTGGATGTTGCACGCTCTCATATACCTTGGATGTTGGGTGCACCCTCTGCAATGGCTATTTGCCCAAGGCATTCTGACCAATCAAAATACAGAATTTATCGGGATATAGGGACAACATATTTTGCCTCAGTGGAAAGTTTGGAGAAATTCGTTTTCCCGATGAATAAAGAAGGTCCTCTGTTTTATGTTACAAGAACGTATTTTACAATACAAGTAAAAACGTCAAGACCGAAAACAAATCTGTATTTTAGGGTAGCAACCGTACGTGCGATTATTCAGTTCTGAGAGAACGTTTTTTTCACCTGCGCTTATCTAAAACTTCTTACACATACAACAACAGTAATTAAGTGATATATGAATCACCAACTCAACGAAATAAATTAGACTAGATCATCTTTGGCCATTATGATATTATTTAGGCCTGCAACGCGTAAACCCGAAAAACAAAAACAAAGAAACGCCCATCTGAAATACTGCTATAAACTTCCGCGGCAAAAGTATAATTAGAACAATGAATGGAGATCAAATCATGCAAAGACACAATAGCATCGGACGTCATAATCTTCATTGATGAAAAATCAATTCATTGACGTCGAATGGTTGTCAAAATATATGGGACCAAGTCACGAAAGGGGGCAATATTGTAAGATAAATTTGTAAGGCAGTTGTCGATTCAGTTCCTTTACGTATGGTGTATAGTTCCTCACCCAAGCGCCACGTTCCTCTGGTAAACTTTGCACACTCTACAAGGTCCGGAATATTCCTCTATTAACTGGTAGAGTGCTGGAAGCCCATATTTGGGCTTTATTCTGGAGTGCAGGTACCACAGCTTCAAGGCTCATATTCAGTGGATGTGTTTTGATATTATCTTTGAAGTGATATTAATAAGTCTGTAAAGGTTTGCCTTGTTACAATTTATTGGAGAGTGCCCATAGGCACTCTCCAATAAATTGTAACAAGGCAAAGACATGTGTACAAGATTTGATGGCCAAAAATAATTTAGCACTCTACCAGTTAAGTGCAAAAATGAATTTCCAAAACAATTATTTGTTTTCGTGTGTGAAATTGAAAAGACATACTCCAGCTATGATTTGTCCAATTGCGTGTGACGTTGTCGTATTTTGAACCGCGTAATACACAAAGCTCAACGGCTACGTCGGAACGTCGAACGTAACTCAGGTGGTAACATTGAATTCAAACTCCAACCCCCACATCTCAATCAATAACGATAATCGGTCTTGCATAGACATGGCTGCATAACGCGATCACTGATACTGACTCATGGTGATAATTCCTCAGTGACTAGCCACTAAAGGCTAGTGGCGTATCCATGGAGGTGGCCTGCTGCATCCCCCCCCCCCCCCCATATCCCCACCACTCCCTAGAAATCCGGAATTCTACGATCTGCATTTGTAATGAATGTATACCACGCTTGATATCCCGCGGGTCTCAAAATAACGTCATTTGGAGCATGTTTTTCAACGCGAAAGGGACACCTTCGTACCTTTCATCAGCTCAAGATTTCAAATAAGCCTACGGTATAAAATTCATGGTTGGCCATCCCCCCACGCCCCCACACACACACCTAAGAAGTGATCCAGGTGCTTCCCCTAATTTTGATCCCTGGTCCCGCGTCTGGTGGCTACCAAGAGCGTCTTGATCAACAGCACAACGAAAAAAGTCATTGAGACTAAAATAGCGATCAAAACGGGCCAGCAAAAATGGGCATTCAATCTTCTTTCAATTTTAGCATAAAAATATAGCTTATGATCCCCTCATTGGAACGAACGTATTCAGTTCGTGCCAGTGAGGAGCGACAAAACAGTCAGTCAGAACCTACGTAGAAACATTTCGTGCCCTGAGTTCCAGTGTGTTCTATGTGCCATTGGAACACATTGGAACTCAGGACACGATTTTATGAATTGATGGATTCAGTCAATCAAAAAAACCCACTTTATCACTTCTGCAAATCTTGCATAAAATCTTCAGGCCTGACAAAAATGTAACTTATGCAAATCTCGCATAAATTACTGATGATCGTGTGTATATCGTGAACGATTTGCAGAAGTAACATTCTTCGTATTTCCTATTGTGTGAATCCAACCTGGTGATACAAAATATATTTCCACACTTTCGTCATGAGAGAGCGGTTCACGGGTTGCAAAAGATCTCAACCAGAAAAGAACTGTAACCGT
This sequence comes from Pictodentalium vernedei, assembly GCA_031216915.1. Lineage (NCBI taxonomy): Eukaryota > Metazoa > Mollusca > Scaphopoda > Dentaliida > Dentaliidae > Pictodentalium > Pictodentalium vernedei. The sequence goes on from CM062295.1 coordinate 581,329,274, forward strand.
TCCGGTGTATGCCAATCTATTACTCGTTTCAGCACTTAATATCATATATGTTATTTTTTATCAGATATGGTGTACGTGACACACTATTGGAGATGGGAGGGGGTGGGGGCGGTGTCGTTGCGGTAACCGGTTCTCGTCAGATCACCGAAGTTGAGCAACGCCAAGCCCGGTTAGTCCTTGGATGGGTGACTGTCTGAGCGATCGATTCGGACTCCCGCATGTGTCCTTGGGCAAGGCACTTAACCCCGGTTGTCCACATGGGGCACGATGACGCCGTGTACTAAGGCGTACTGCACGTCGATGGTACGCATGTCTTCAACCAATCTATCCCTGTCTGTGCTGCAGTGCGGAGTTACGATGTTGGGGAGCTGGCAGCTGCTGGTCGTTGCTCGGCGGTTCTCTCCGGGTACTCCGGCTTCCTCCAACCGTAAAACGGTCACGGTAATGATTAGCCATTGTGCATAAGTATATGACCTTAGACACCAATAAATAAATAAATAATAAATAGTGGAGAGGGCTCTTTAACGGAACTACACCAAATATTTTCCGAATGTATAACACATGACAACACCATTCATCAACAAAAGGAAACATACTTTCAGATGCTGTTCCCCAGACGCTTGACCAGGATTCTACAATAGGGGTACCCTAGCCAGTTTTTTTATGATGGGCGGGGGGGGGGGGGGGGGGGGGGGGGCAAACATGATATTTTGAAAGGCAGTTGTGTGGGGTTTTGGAGCCTCCCTAGTCCAAACTAGGACCTTCCGGTCGTTTCCCCTCCCTCCTCTTCCTTGAAGGGAAGTGGGGAGGAAGATGCAACGACCGGAGCGTCCAAGTTAGGACTAGCCCAGCCACCACCACCACACCCCCGAGAACATTTTGCTAAATTTAGTGCTCTAAGAGCGAGTCAGAGGCATTTGTGCCGTATGTACCCAGTACTGGAGACCATTTTGGGGCTCTATATTGTGTGAAACTTGCATTGGGCCAATGTTTTGGGGGTCCATCGAAACTTTTAATGGGGGGGGGGGGGGGGGTGGGCTCCTAGCCACACACCCCACCCCACTCCACCCCAACTACGCCACATCTGTTCCAGTTCAGGCAAATATAACAGACAACAGTCTTAGTTAACCCTTTACCCAACGTAACGGCCAAAACCGGCCAGCGCTATTCTCAAAAATCGCCAATTAATTTTCACTATTTTTTTCATTTTTTGTCTCAAAAACATAGGTTATGACCCCTCGTTGGAACGAGCTCGTCGAGCTCGTTCCAACGAGGGGTCATAACCTATGTTTTTGAGACAAAAAATGAAAAAAATTAGTTATTCAAGAATTATTTTTGCAAGTGTCGTCTGCTTTTCACGTTAGGTAAAGGGTTAAGTAAAGAGAACTAGGTAAAGGATGATGAGTTTAAAAAAATGGAACAGATACCTTGGTTATTCTTTCACTTAACCCTTTACCAAACGTAAAGGCCAAAACCGGCCAAGGCGATTCTCAAAATCGCCAATTAATTTTCATTATTTTTTCATTTTTTGTCTCCAAAACATAGGTTATGACCCCTCTTAGGAACGAGCTCGTCAAGAGGGGTCATAACCTATGTTTTTGACACAAAAAAAATGAAAACAATTAGTTATTCAAGAATTTTGTTTGCAAGTGTCGTCTGCTTTTCGTGTTAGGTAAAGGGTTAACCCATTGATGTCCAGTGGTATATCCTACCTTTAGAATATGCGGAACTCCTCAATGCTCTTTCTGAATATGCCATTCATCATTTGTTTCTTCAATCAATCGATGGAACGGTAAATTTTACAAGCGGAAGTTTGATTTCAATGACGTCATGTGGGGGGGGGGGGGGGATCACTCTCGAATTGTGTGGGATGGGTAAACCTCACCCTTGGGGAATGATATTTGACCCCCATACTCGGCAAGCCTGTTGTCTTGGCCAAATGTCTTTCTCCTGAAATTTACCCACCCCACCCTAACACCACTCAAGGATAATAATAGTATAGAAATATCAGTAATCGGGGTGGTACGTGGTAGTGTTTTCCATGTCTCTTGTTCTATACATTGTATAGATGAGCCACGTGTGATGTATCAAACACACTCTATTGATAGCGCTCATGCTATTGCTTCCCTGGGTTATACTCTAAAAGCATTGTGCCCTCAACGGTAAGCATTTTCAAGTAAACATCATCCTTTCGCGTCTCCCCGTCTTCTCATGCATGACACAGTTGATTTTCATTATTTTTTCATTTTTTGTCTCCAAAAAATAGGTTATGACCCCTCTTAGGAACGAGCTCGTCGAGCTCGTTCCAATGAGGGGTCACAACCTACGTTTTTGAGACAAAAAATGAAAAAAATTAGTTATTCAAGAATTTTCTTTGCAAGTGTCGTCTGCTTTTCATGTTTGGTAAAGGGTTAAAACATTCTTCGGCTGCGTATATTTAACAAAGTTGTACAATATGTCAACAATAACGTAAAACATAAATTTTACAAACGAGAAATAAATTAATCGTATAATAAAGGAAACTTTTGGTTTTATTGTGCCCTTTCATATCTAGACTGTGATACCATTGTGGTATTTCCACAGACTTTCAAAAAGCAACAAACATAGATTAAAATAGTGGGCGATATCTTACCTCCTACAAACTACAGAGAATTTCATTGGTTTTTAAAACGTCGTTGACAGAGTGTTCTCCCATTTCTTCATCCATTTTAAAATCGTCGGAAGACGATAACCGCTTCACGTTAAACGAGGGAGAATTCTATCATTCATTATATTCACCGCAGTTGTACGTTATATTCTTTACACAGTTTGTTAGTATCCAGATATGAAAAACAAAGCTCTCGTCCAATGTGGAATTTACTGCTACCGTATTTAGCCTGTTAGCTCAATGGCAAACTGTTTAACTAATATAAACCACATTATGTTTCATAACAATAATTACTGGGATACTAAATGGGTATTTTTTTACATATTGTGTACATATTTCACGAAAAACGGGAATAATTTTGAGGGCCCGACCCCTTTCCACCCACTCCTTCGGCACAGCCTTGGTGAAGACGATATTTCGACCTGATCTAGATTAAGAAACCATTGTAATTTTGGATTCGAATTTACGAGTCGCGGTTTTATTCTCTTTTGTTATATTTTGGGGAAAGGGCCTATCTTACCGTGGAATTATAGATCAATATTAACTGAATTTGGGCTTAGAAAAAGAGAAAAAAAAATATCAGTGCTGTCATAATTTTAATACGGAAAAGAGATAATAACTGCCAAACAAAATTGTCAGAATGCAGGGGCCGGGGCATCTAACTGAATATGAGTGTTTACGGAACTCTGTGCTTCAGCTCAGTCTTTGAGTTCCTCACTTCGTCAATGTGAACTATTTTTCATCATGGTGGCAGAACAATCCAAGAGGGCGAAAATTGAAAGAAGAGTATTATCCCTCTAAGCCAAATGGTAGTGAAGAACTTGGAGATTCTACAAAATGATGCGGGTCGGTGGATAACCGGATCCAGCAATGCAGCCGCATTGGAAGCGGTAAGAGGGACCTCGGGTGAATACCGGTAAAGGTAGAATAGACGTGGGAAAATTATGCAACCTAAATTACCTGGTAAACCTCCCAAACAGCAGATGGCGTAAATCGACAACGACAGTTTAGTTAACACAAAGCGAGGGAGCTAATCGTCGCCTGAGTGCTAGAATGTTCTATATCCCCTATGGCACATAGAACATTCTAGCAATCAGGCGACGTAATGGAGAACTACTCTATAGATGAAGATTGAGAATCGGGACTGCAGAAGCGGGACTGCAGAAGGGGAGGAGTTTTATAAGGGGGGGGGGGGGGTGCTTGAGGATTGTAATAGAAAGTGGCGAGCTGAAGTTAGGACCAAGATTTCTTTAAAAAGGTTATATAAAAAAGATGCGCCGGCTTTTAAGGAGTACCTGGATGGATCGTTTGGGGTGGGGTGGGGGTGGTGGGGGTCATTGTTGTTCAAAGTGAGATCCAAGTCACTGGAGTTGAGGGGGAGAATCGGGAAAGGCGAGGAAAAAGTATGCAAAATGGGTAAGTTAGGTGTAACGGAGACACTGGAACATTTCATTTTAGAATGCCCCTAATATTTGCCAAGTAGAACAAGACTCCTTGGGAAACTAATGGAAAAATGGGATGAAAATATGAAAGATAAGTGGATGAATAACGACATTAGTACAAGGGTCAGTGTTATAACCGGGGTGGGGTCGAGAAGGCGCCTGTGGGGGAATTATGAAACAGTTTTTGACTGAATGCTGGAATATTAGGAAAGTGAGTCCAGGAGGAATACTTCGGCGGAGCACTGGGGTAATGTAGGCCTCCTCGATAGAGGACCGCGACAAATCAGCGGACTGCCGAAGATTTATTATTATTATTCTTAGTAAGAGGTCGTGCAAAAAGTATGTTATTCCGGCCACTAAATCAGATATCTGAGCTCATGACAGCATCAGCTGATTCAAGCTGAATCTTGAGCTTTTGCTCACTTAACTGGTAGAGTGCTGGAAGCCCATATTTGGGCTTTATTCTCAATTGCAGGTACCACAGGTTGAAGGCTCATATTCAGTGGATGTGCTTTGTATTATCTTTGAAGTGATATTATTTAGTCTGTAAGGGTTTGTCTTGTTACAATTTATGGGAGAATGCATAGGCACTCTCCCATAAATTGTAACAAGGCAAATACATGTGTACAGGATTTGATGGTCAAAAATAATTTAGAACTCTACCAGTTAACCCTTAGACACCTTTGTACAACTTAAGAAGTACGAAATCAAACAGCGCGTTGATACTTCGTGGTCATTTGTTTTCTTATTATTTTTCGATTTTTTTTAAAGTGTTGACGTCAATTCCTATTTTCTCCCGAATAGTGTTCGGTGACAACCGTTGAGCCAAATGTTATCGCAGCTTAAATGACTAATATAATCGGGGGCGCGGAGGCTCAGTTGGTTGAGGTGCAGGCTGCAAGCCGAGAGGTCCTCGGTTCGAATCCCACCTGCGGCAACCGCGTTGTGTCCTTGGGCAAGACACTTCGCCCCCATTGCCCACGTGGGGGCACGGTGACGCTGTGTACTACGGCGTACTGCACATCGATGGTGCACCTGTCTTCAACCAATGCTAACCCTGCTTGTGTGGAGTTGGTATGTTGGGGAGCTGACAGTTGCTCGCCGTTGCTCGGTGGTTCTCTCCGGGTACTCCGGCTTCCTCCACCCGTAAAACTGTCACGGTCATGGTTAGCCATTGTGCATAAATATGTGACCTTAAACACCAATAAATAAATAAATAAATACTAATATAATCTTGCTACAAGTTTTGAATAACAAATTCAGACCACCAAAAATAATCTAGCCCTCAACCAGTTAATCACTAATATCGAAAATATCTTGTTATTTGTTCTTTCCGACGTTTGACGTCGCATTTTGAAAAAAACGTTGAAGAAACTGAATTCCCAGTGACGTTTGAACATCAGGATAATTAATGTCACAAATGGTTAATACAATCTGGTGTAAGATGGAATTAGACATTTAATTATTATATATTTTCATAAATTGCGATACCAGTAGCTGTATCCACCTTTTCTCCCAGTCTCCCAGAAGTGGGTATTGATAAAACAAATGCTGCTTACAAGTCATTCTTTTCCCCCCAAATATGAGGTCATTATACCCGTTTTTTTCTGGAGTTCTCTGCTTCTGAACCTACCGGCAGTCCATTTAAACATCCGAATTATTTAATTTCAATTCTTTTTGCTCGGTCAACCACGATTGAATTGTTTGAATTCCAGGTTGCATATATTACGCGATAAATTTGCTCTTTAAAATTTCGTTATTGAGAAAGATGAGTGCGGAGGGTTAAATGACGGTATCGGGGAAGGGATGTATTATTCTCATTTTGAGGTGAGCTCAGGGTGGAGGGCCTTCATTATCATTTTAAGGTGAAGTCTGCTGTTGCAAGGTTGCTGATTGTAAGTTGCGACACTATTTTCCATGAGAAATTTTTCAGTAACAACAACTAGGGCCTAATATTCATGCGAGAATCAGAATAGATTTTCGCTAATGACTCGCGCAATGAAAACAACGAGAATCAAATTTTATTCTCGCACATTGTTCACTTGTTTCTTATCGGCGATCTGGAAATGTCTTCATAATGGTCTTGCGCTGAGTCTTCTATTTACTTTTTGACTCACCAGAAGGCACAACTTTTACTTAGCAGTGGTGTCTGGCGAAATCTTGGCTGTATGAACAGGCAGCCAAGACTTCACAAGAAACCATTGCCAACGTACTATAAATTCCATAGGCAAGACCATTAAAAGTGTGTATATGATGGGACATGTGTTCTACAGTCTAAAATCAGTTTGGTTAAAAATTAACCCAAATCATCTGGGTTGAGTGAATATGAACCCAGTTGGGTTCATATTCACTCAACCCAGTTGATTTGGGTTTATTTTTAACCCAACTGATTTTAGAATGTACGTGTACATGCAAGACAAGGAACTCACTAAAATTTGAACTAGGCCGTTAAGGTAAAAAAATATGAGATTTGTTTTTTACTCTGAAATATGTACTGATGGTACTCAAAACGATATAACAGTGCCCTCAAATTCCCAATTATTTCAGAACTGAAAATTGTTTCCGCAACAAGAGTTCGCGAGAATCTAAACCGATTCTCGTGAGTAGGGACAAATTTTAAGGCCCAATAAGGTACCTCTTATAACTTAGAAATAGATCTCCTTATACCTTGTAGATAAGAGCCTGTGCAGCATTCTCAAATAAGCTAAAGAAAAAACAGTACTGCGCTGAGAATTATTTTAGAAAAAGCAATAAGTATGATACCAGTGGGGCGTGGAGGTGCGGATGAAAAAGACAGAACGCAACGAGGGTGGGTTTAAGGCTGACTTGAATCAATTAACCGAGTTCGGAATTTTTTCTGTCTTTCACGAGCCACGAAAGTGCGCATGAAATACAGGAAATACTCCAAGAAAGGTCGAGCCTGGACTCTACCGGAGTTGTGTCCTGTGTATTTATATCACGATTCAACTTGAATGAATGGAGCTGATATTTTCACCTTCGCCGGTCGGTTTGCTATTTTGCATGACATCATTTGGTGTCGTAACATTTCATTCACGTCATAACGTCACTCAGATGTGTAACGACCAATTAGATGCGATCTTATATGACGTTGAACCAGGGCTTATAATAAATTATTATTTCATCTAAATTTGGAAGAATCTGTTTGGATTCTCGTTAAAATGGTTGCGAGAATCCATACCTGATAGGAGTGTCTCAGGATCCCATGAGGCCACCATAGTTGAACCCCCTGTTGTATACTGATAGTACATGTTAACCCTTTACCTACAGTGCATGGAGAGTGTATTATCACTAAATCACCCACCGAGTGGAGATTCCACCCAAGCAATAATTGCAAATTTGTTGCAAAGCATAATCAGCACCAGCAAAGTTTCAGTCAATGGACCTCCGGGTTAAACCCGGGGGTCCATTGGCTGAAACATTGCTTCTGTTTTTTGTCGATATGTAGCCTACAAAATTTGAAAGTTATAGCCTGGGTGATAACTCCACTCCGCGGGTGATTTAGTTACAATCCACTCTCCACGTACTGTAACACAGCTTTTTAATTTTTAAAACATTAACTGAATTTGATAATTAAAAAAAAATAAACAATATTTACCAATAAAACCTTACAAATATGGATGTCATTGGAACCGGCTCATTGAGCCGGTTCCAATGACAGCCATATTTGTACCATTTTGTTGACAAAGTGTCAGGATATTTCAGGTCTTGTTTGCCTTGTACTGATGTGCTGTATTAATTTGTTGCCAGTGTGTTAGGTAAAGGGTTAAATTTACTCACTTCTTTTCACGCGAATCATACCAAAGGTGCAGCGAGAATCTACATAGATTCTCGCTGGTTTTGTTGCGCAAATCTTTGCGTGAATCGTTTCTCGGATTCTTGTCGAAATATAAGCCCTTGAGTTCTTACACGTAGGCCGAATTCCACGCGTGGTGTACCTAGCACACGTCTTCATAAACTGCATTGTTTCGGGTAACATTGTATACACAGCAATCATGGTATAATATATTGTGCTGACTATTTTTTCTGTATTTAGCCGCGGCAAGTTTTTACCGTAGGGAAACCAGCCTGTTTCGGCATGAAGAACATATATCAAGGTCTTACCGATGTGCGTGGCCACTTATACGGCCTATCACTTGATAAAATAAATAAGAGTTTTTTTGTAATCGTTTCTAGTCCAATAATTTTCCCAAGCACGGGATGTATTTTCTATGATAAAGTTAATCAGTCTAATATTCTTTATTTGATGCGCATTGATTTACCTTCTGTAGTTTTATGTGAAAATATCAAAATTTTCTAATTACATGATGGGGAAAATTTGTTGCTTGGAATTTCGGTATTTTCATATTGAACTCTTTTTACTACCCTTAATGCGCATGCGTGTAAACAGTGGTAAAGGTGACAATCTAAATTACAAAAGCGATCTATGGGAGAAAAATGAAAAACTTTCATTTTTCACAAATTTCATTTTTTTACATAATGAACGGACATGTGATCAAATATTTTATAACATACTTTTTAAAATGGTATCAGATGTGTTTTGTTAAAATTAGTTTCTAATGGTTCCATTTTTGTTTAAAATTTTCACTTTTTATCCCAGTACATCACCTAATTAATTTGTTAGAAAAGGCCGAAGGAGGTAACTTCAAAGTCCTAAACATGTACATCCTTATGAGAAAATTTGGACGGACACAGATTTGATGAAAGCAAAAATTAATTTTCTTTGTTCTATAAACATATTTTGGATATGTTATTGTTTTAATGGTTCCATTTAACTTTGAAAAGTGTTTTTTTTTCTCCATTTATGATCTCTCCTCCTTGGAGACAATTACATGTGATTTTAGACCGAGTGCGCGTTCATGCGTGAAAAATGATGGGAGATAACTCGAAATGCTCGTCCTTTCTAAAGGAGAAGAAATAGTTCAATATGGACATCATCGTGGAGTAAAAACGTTGCAATAAGAATAACACGCAATAAGAATAACCTACTACATCATATTCAAATTAACCCACTGAAACATTATGTCACAAAATAGAACACCTGTCATCGGCGTTGATAGATGAATTATTGTTGAATATTCATTATATGTTTGTCAATGATACGGCGGAGAGTAGGGCGCGTTACAGGGAACGCCCTATCTGTGGATTTTTGGCAAATATTTCGGATGTTTCGGGTTTTGTTTTCCAGTTGTCAGTGGCGTCTTTTAAACGTCCATTAACTATTCGCCTCGAATCGACCGTAACGCCTCTGTAATTTCCAAATTGATCAGTTGAAAAAAAAATCCAGAAAATTCAATAAAAGCATGTTACGTGACCACCTCATTTGAACGAGCTCGTTCTAATGAGGGTTCACGTGATTTGATTTTGTTGAATTTTTATGAAAACTTTGATGAAAAAAATTAAAATAAATTTGGATGTTTGCGTTGGTTAAAAGGTTAAAAAATAAATATCTTTTCCAACCAGAATCAGCAGACACTTAGAAAAAAAACCCAATAATTGTCGAATAACTAAAATATATCGGAGTTTGTCTACAAAACATAGTTAGTGGCCTCCTCATTGAAGCAAAACTTTATTGAGACAAAGGGTAAACGGATATATCTGTTACGCCACGTAAAGGGTAAGGGATTAATGCTGAGTCGGAACCGTTCCAAACGTCCCGACAGGAACAAGTAGTGCATTGCACTGATGGTACAGTGTTAGTTTCATTAGTTTGATGATAAGGGTAGGTACGGTGATATTTTTTCATCTCGAAAATCAGTGTTTTTTAACCAGCAGCTTTATGGCTGAATGTTGTACATCATAGGAGTCAGCTTGCTATACTTATAAAGCTGCCATTTGAAACAAAACGTGATCTTTAAGGTTGATTGCTTGAAAATATGACTAAACGAAAAACGTGTTTAACGATGCGATTCTTGCAATGACCAAAAATAGATTAAAATAGAATTTAAAAAATGAAACCAGGACTTATATTTCGACAAGAATCCGAGAATCGATTCACGCAAAGATTCGAGCAACAAAACCAGCGAGAATCCATATAGATTCTCGCTGCACCTTTGGTAGGATTTGGTATAATTCGCGTGAAAAGAAGTGAGTAAATTTAACCCTTTACCTAACACATTGGCAACAAATTAATACATCACATCAATACAGGGCAAACAAGACCTGGAATATCCTGACACTTTGTCAATAAAATGGTACAAATATGGTTGTCATTGGAACCGGCTCAATGAGCCGGTTCCAATGACATCCATATTTGTAAGGTTTTATTGGTAAATATTGTTTATTTTTTTCAATTATCAAACTCAATTTATGTTTTAAAAATTAAAAATATGTGTTAGGTGAAGGGTTAATATGTACTATCAGTATACAACAGGGGGTTCAACTATGGTGGCTTCATGAGATCTTGAGACACTCCTATCAGGTATGGATTCTCGCAACCATTTTCGTGAGAATCCAAATAGATTCTTCCAAGTTCCAAATTTAAATGAAATATAAGCCCTGTAAAACAAAATTAAAAAACAAAAACAAAACAGAAACCACAACATCAATTCTATTTATCTTTTTACTGGAAAATAAGATGTGCGGAAAATGCTGTAGCGACGTGCGATCTTTTCTGACCTGAGTGCAGTGATTAAAAGAGAAAAATCAGTTATTAATATAATAGGCGCTTTATGGAAATTTATTAAGTGTTCGCTCCGCACAAGGTATTCAGCTGATCAATTTCTCATAAAATGTCATTCAAAACACATCTGGTAATTGATCCGCCCACCGACTGCCCGCCCACCAGTTGTACAGACAACTTGTAATTGGATTTACTCAAAGGACTGCGAAGAGATCGTCCACAAATCAGCGTGAATTACTATTATTTGCTACTTTTATTGTTAGCATGTGATAAAGTGGGAAAACTTCAATTAGACTGATCATATCTTGGGCGTTTATTGAATGGCTGACAAGTGAATTAGAAATTGATATTGAACGAAAATAAAGAAACAAGAAATACGGCTGCCGTGTACAACGCAGGAAGAGATCAGGAGGGTGCTGTATCGAGGACATCACTGCTTAAGGACGCAAAAAATTCACGTAACCACCTGGGACTAATTTCATTTTTTTGTGACCAAAAATGACGATGTCTGAACTACCATCGTCAAATAATTCTAGTAGAAGGGATTTCAGTATAGACTCAATCATTGGGAAAAATTCGAACAGAGGAGGAACCAAAAGTCACAGAACTGATGAAACGGAAAAGCGTTCTGAACTCCCACCAAAGTCAGCGTTTGGATCAGTTTCGCCGAACGGTGCGCCGCTGCATCCCGAAAAGAACAGACTCCCCATTTCTGTATCTCCAAAGACAATGGCTGCTGTTTCGAGGGGAAATATTCGTGTCCCCGAAGCAATCCACTCACAAACACCCGCGCCACATGCAAATCCTATACATTATAATATGGACCCTAGATTGTTCATGTCGGGAAGACAACCCTTAGTGCACCCTTTGCAACAGTTAATGTTGAATCAAGAAATGATGAACACTAATGGTAATATACAGCCGATGCCGTGGAACTACGAGAGATTGGCAGGATTGTATCACCCTGGTCTGACTGGTAAGTATGTTTAGTCGCAGGGCTTATATTTCGGCAAGAATCCGAGAATCGACTCACACAAAGATTCGCGCAACAAAAGCAGCGAGAATCCACATAGATTCTCGCTGCACCTTTGGTAGGATTTTGTATGATTCGCGTGAAAAGAAGTGAGTAAATTTAACCCTTTACCTCACACATTGGCAACAAATTAATACATCACATCAATACAGTTAAAACTGGAAGTCCTGTCACGAACTGTGTGCTTATCTAGGCTTAATTGCGCGTAGGAATCGTGCGCATTTGCCATATCGAATGACATACAAAGCACGGCAGGTTCTCCTGGTTACTCATAGCAAACACAGGCGATGTTTCTGCCAATGGACCTCCGGGTTACCCGGAGGTCCATTGGCTGAAACATTGCTTGTGCACAGACCATATGTACAGAATTTGATAGCCTTACTATGGTCATAACGCGTAGATTAACGCGCAGATCGACGTGGTATTTGGGCGCATTTCACGACAGGACTTCTAGTTTTAACTGTACAAGGCAAACAAGACCTGGAATATCCTGACACTTTGTCAATAAAATGGTACAAATATGGCTGTCATTGGAACCGGCTCAATGAGCCGGTTCCAATGACATCCATATTTATAAGGTTTTATTGGAAAATATTGTTTATTTTTTTCAATCAGCAAATTCAGTTATGTTTTAAAAATTAAAAATCTGTGTTAGGTAAAGGGTTAACATGTACTATCAGTATACAACAGGAGGTTCAACTATGGTGGCCTCATGGGATTCTGAGACACCGCCATCAGGTATGGATTCTCGCAACCATTTTCGCGAGAATCCAAATAGATTCTTCCAAATTTAGATGAAATATAAGCCCTGAGTCGGTATGTATAGCAACAACGTTCCGATAAAGCGTGGTGTGTTAAATTTTTGAAAAAATGGGTTACTGATCCGATACAAACACGTGCGTTTTTCGTCAATTGAATTTCGTGAGATGTTTTGAGAATATCACTCTGACAACACGGCACAGAAAGCTGTGCTATCATCCCCGACTTATATCGTCATAAAAAATCGACTTTCGATAAAGTTATCTCTCTTGAAATTATTAGACGAGCGAATAACGCCATGTTTCCCTTTGCTACTTTATTAAAAGTTACAAAAGGAAATTTTTGCTATATATCAGTATCTCACCTACCAACACAAAGTAAGTGTCAATTTTGGCTTTCTGTTTTGCGAATGTGTTTGTCCAGTAATCGGCAAGTTTTTTTTCTTCCCGGGAGAAAAATGAGCAAATCTCACCTCCTAGACTTTTTAAAATAATGCAAAGGAGAGTGTCTGCATTATATGTCACGATGCGCACACTGTAATAACTTTATTGTTGTAAGTTCCATACAATGGTACATAACAATGACATAAAGCTCACACAATGATAATAGACAAATAATACCAGACAAGATTAACGGACAGGAGATAGCATCCAAATACGAATATATATGAGAAGAACCACACTCGTGTACATTCACCCTTTCACACATGAACACACACACAAATTTCAATGATTCAACGAATTGACAGGTGTAGGTTCACGAACATGGGTTCATGCCCCCCCCCCCACGCACACACACAGACACACAGACAAACACGGACTTCCCCCACACATGTTGATATTATGAAAAAAAAGCTACAGCACATCAAAAAACGGTAAACACGCCGTTTTCTTACTTTTAACCCTTTACCCAACGTAACGGCCAAAACCGGCCAGCGCTATTCTCAAAAATCGCCAATTAATTTTCAAAATATTTTCATTTTTTGTCTCAAAAACATAGGTTATGACCCCTCGTTGGAACGAGCTCGTCGAGCTCATTCCAACGAGGGGTCATAACCTATGTTTTTGAGACAAAAAATGAAAAAATTTAGTTATTCAAGAATTTTATTGGCAGGTGTCGTCTGCTTTTCACGTTAGGTAAAGGGTTAAATGAGATTCAGCAGAGAATAATAGTCAAATGCTCAAACTGATTTGGAAAAAAAGGAAAACGCCACCCCTTGTATTTTTATATTACTATTTATTTATTTATTTATTTATTGGTGTTTAAGGTCACATACTTATGCACAATGGCTAATCGTGACCGTGACAGTTTTACGGGTGGAGGAAGCCGGAGTACCCGGAGAGAACCACCGAGCATCGACGAGCAAATGCCAGCTCCTCAATATTCTAACTCTGTTCAAGCTCCGCTCAAGTTGGGTGACAGCGGTTGAAGACATGTGCACTATCGACGTGCAGTACGCCTTAGTACACGCCGTCATCGTGCCCCCATGTGGGCAACCGGGATAAGGTGCCTTGCCCAATGACATAACGCGGGTCGTCCCGGACGGGGATCGAACTCGGGACCTCTAGCATAGAAGTCCAACAGTCTACCACTGAGCCACCGCGCCCCCGTTTATATTACTCCATATTGGAAAATGCCTGAAGTTTCTAAAATGATTCGTACATTGATGATACACATTCGCTAACATTTTGAATTTTTTCTATATCAAATCAGGAACGTGGCTAGAGGTGTCCGATTGGGGGGGGGGGGGGTGTAGGGTAGTGAATTTCCAACTAGAGGGAGGGGCCGGGAGCGGGAAATCCCCCTCCCGGTCGCTCCCCCTAGTTGGAAATTCACTACCGAGAAAAAATATGAAATTGAAGCCATGAAAGGGGGGCATAAACATAATTCTAGAAACTGAAATGCCAACACATTTATGATAGAATTATCAGATTATTATTATTTGGTATTATTGTGGGAATTGAATATGTGCTAATCAAATGCCCAAGCTGAGAACTTTGAGAAATTCACAGTGTCCTAACATTAAATCAGATCTTAAGCAGGGATGATCAATTTTCGATGCTTCATCATTTTGTACTGGGAATGAAGGGATTAACTCAGGATAACGATTTTACATGATGTGATTTTCTTGAAGTGCATTTCAATGATTTTTTTCTATTACAATAGGTAAACGTACTATAGAAATCTGGTACCGATTGACACCATACATGCTTATGAAGCTTGATATTGCGTACACTGTAGTTGTAAATATTAACAGTTGGAATTTTTGCCGATTTGAAACCGAGTTGGAATTTTAGGAAGTAAATGTGTCATCAGCATTATCAAAGAAGCTCTAAAATCCAGAGAGATGGAATTTCCAACTACTCATGACTTGCCCTCCGAATTTCCAACTATAGGAAATTTTGGCCAGGATTGAGGGGTGACCCACCCACACCCCTATCGCCACGTCCCTGTATCAAATACCCTCATTGTTAAATTTACTGACACTTTTAGGAAATTAAGGTGAGCTAACTTTCCTGTAAATCTCTTCCAGTGACGAAAAATGCCAGCCATGTCATTGTCAATTTTCTCAAAACTCTGGACACAAGCGTGAAATATACTTTGTATTATACAACTATTTTATCAGGTTAAAACTCCCCCTATCATATCAAATAGGTTTTTACAATACTTTTCTCTGCCCCCACAACCGATTTCTTCTAGTTTCAAAGTTATGCCACAATTCTCACAAGTCGGCAGAATCAAGAACAGCACTCCATTTAACCCTTTACCTAACGAATTCGTCACATACGTCGGCGTAATCTACAAATTGGGCTGTTGAGAAAAGATTATTTTTCAAAAAGCTTCAACAATACCATATCATGTGACTCCCCATTGGAACGAGCTCATCGAGTTCGTTCCAATGAGGAGGTCACGTGATATGGATTTGTTGAAAGTTTTGACAAAAAAAAAAACGGAAAAAAATTAAATGTTAAATTTTGATATTCTGCTTGGTGGATAAAGGGATAATTTTACTTACCTTTTTTGAAATAACGACAAGTATTGATATTATATTTTTATGAGCTGAACTGACATTTTCTGTCAAACTTTTTAAATAAATACTTTCACCACTTTTGTTTATCTTGCGGTTTTGTATTCATTGCAAAAAAATAGCCTTTGCAACATATCATTCTATTAACTGAAATTGAGAATTTAAACAATGGGATATTTCATCACAAGTTAGTACTAAACTCAGATTACCTAAATCTTTAATATTGATCATACTGCCCTGTGTTTTAAATCACCCTCTGCTCACTATTGTATTTTAAGTGACTCGCTGACGAAAGAGTTTAGAGTGAAAAATGAAAACCTGTATTTTTTCCAATATCTATCGCACTCCTATTCCGTTTTTCCAGTTTTATTTAATTTATAAAAAAAATATTTCAATCGTAAAGTTTTGTGCTCGCCAAAAAGCAGTATAAAAATGTCATGAACGTAAACTGTATATATTTAAATTATAGCTGACACGGTTAAGGGGTTTTCTTGATCGATTAATCACGTGGATTAACCTTGGTTAACCGATTAATCACCTGTCCAAATAGATATCTGAATAATTTCCATACCGTTGATGATTTACAACATGAACCCTTTACCCAAACGTAACAAATAAAACCGACTAGGCCTATATACAAAAATCTCCATTCAAATTTATTATGTTTTCAATTTTTGTCTCAAAAACATAGCTTATGACCCCTCATTGGAACGAGCTCGTTCCAATGCGGGGGTCATAAGCTATGTTTTTGAGACAAAAATTGAAAATATTTAGTGATTCATGAATTTATTTTTCAAGTATCGTCTGCTTTCGCGCAATGCGTAAAGGGTTAAGAATGACCATTTCCAGCTACTGATACAGTATGATGATCATGCAAGTAAACAAGTATGTCAGCAAGTAACTTTCATGCTTTACTCTGTCTCATATAATTGATATGAATGAGTCAGTGTGACAATGTTTGCTTATTTTGGAGCAAATTTGTTCCTTTTTTAACCCATATAATACAGTAGTTCAAAAGTGACGGTTAATCGATCAATTACCTTTTGGATGGATCAAGATGTTGAGCATTGATTAATCGATTAACCGTTTCAGCTCTAATTTATATAACTTATAAAGTCTCTTGTTAAATTTAAAAGAAAAACTCTAATCAGCTATTGTCCTAAACCTTTCGGCTTTAATAACCTTCTTCCTGAGTGGGAACCATACTTCAGTTACAGAGACAATATTTAAATCAAATATATCTTGATATTCATTCTTTATATAACTTAAAATAATTATTTCTCAGCAAGCAGCGAAGACCGTGAAGTTGGCTGGCAACATGCTATAACATTTTATAACAACTGTAGCAGCAATAATAAGATCGGGAGCTTGGGGAAATAACATTAATTATTTACGAGAACTGTAAATTTGATTAAAATCAACGTTTGAATTTCAAATGATGAAGCCATATACATATATATTCAGTCACGTATATTCCGATACATTTAACGAGAACCCTATTGTGTTACAAGAAAAGATGGATGGTGTTTCAGATTGTGTTACTGACGTTTGTAATATCATTCCTCATTATAAATTCAAATGTTCAGCCACATAAGTACCAGGCGAATGAATGATGTATTCAAGACCAAATATGCCAAGCTTCCAGTTCTTTTTAGCAGACAGAGACATGGCCACCTGCACTAGATTTGTTGACATAACCGCTCCCGGCGCACCATCAAATCAACTCTATTCTATGTCATCAGGGATGTAGCTAGAGGGTTTTAGCTGGGAGGGGGGGGGGGGGGTGCCACCGGTGTAAATTCCAACTGTGGTTTCGATAGGTGGTTGCACTGCAGCGCTGGGTGATATCTTTTAACCCTTTACCCAACGAATCGCCCGCATCCACCCGCGTAATATGCAAATACAGCTGCTGAAAGAATATTATTTTTCGAAAAATTTCAACAAAACCATATCATGTGACGAGCTCGTTCCAAAGAGGGGTCACATGATATGGTTTTGTTGAAATTTTTAAAAAAAAATTAAAAAAATGATATTTAAAATAATGAATTTTGAAATCGTCTGCATTGGGTAAAGGGTTATGAACCCTTCTGAAAATTTTCACTAGTCCTGAGACGGAAAAAGCATCATTTATAATGTGTCTGGGTCAGAAAATTTACCTTACCGGATTGATGTCAGATTCGAAATTTTGAGGCCATGTCAATTTGAGAGTAGGAAATTTGAAACTCAAATTTCCAGTTGGAAATAAAAGATCAAAATTTCTCATCATTAGTTGGAATTTTAATATTTTTCATGAACAATGTTAACTAAGTTTATTGAATTTCCAACTATTTGATTTTTGACCTCGGAATTTCCAACTATTGAAAAAAAAATACTCCTAGCTGAGGGGGGGGGGGGGGGTGGGTGGGTGAGACACCCCACATTCCCCTGTCGCCACATCCCTGTATGTCATAGCTAGGGACGTAGCAAGAGGGTCTTCAAGGGGGTAGGTTGATCAGTTGGCTTTCTAACTTTGGTCGGGGCTCCAGCACAACATGCCACAGGCATGTCTCGAGGGGCGCAGGCCCGTGCTTGGGGAAAGTTCGAGTGGGGGTATCTCCTTCTCGGTGGTGTGTGGTTCGACCGCCCCCCCCCCCCCTCCCTTGGGGAAATATTTTTTTTAATTTTTGGACCCCTGAAATGGATTCTGATTCCTACCTCTGGCTTAAATCTAATCAGTTTATCCACAAGAAAAATGCATTTTCCCTTGTAGGTCCACGAGTTTTCCCTTACAATGACCAGGCTACACAGGTAGTCAGTTAGAAGGACGAATAGCTTTCAAGTCTATAGTCCTTGTGTAGCTTGGTCAGTGTAAGGGAAAACTTCAGTCGTCATTCAAAAATATTGGAATCCGGAAATTAAACTGAACCCGGAGTCGGAGCACAAAAAATGTCTAAAGCCGGTAACCGATCGCACTCGGAAAAACTATGATCACGGGTTGCAAATTAAAAATTCGACTTGTCGGAAAAGTCTGAAAAGTTGAAACATCAAGGAAATTGATCTCTTTGATGATATCGAGTAAAATATACATTTTTATCTACCATTTACCGAAAAACGCAATCGCAAACCGCAGTATGAGGAGCGATAAAAATTCGGCGATAAAAGATCTTGTACCACTATTGCAGTAGCGATAAAAGTCACAAGACGTCGTAAGAAACGAACGCACGCGCGCCTGACGGACTATTTCAGTGATACTGGCAATCACAGGTCACTTCCTTCAAAAACTCGTCCCCGGAGTTCCAATGTGTTCTATGTGCCTACTGGCACATAGAACACATTTGAACTCAGGTGACGAACTGGTAAAGATGCAATGAACGATGCCTTTAGTTTGTCGTAGCATGCTGTCCTAGTTATGGACTGGATTAAGGCTAAAACCTCTAACCTGAACTTACTATTGACATTGGCTTTTTCGGAGATCGAAGAACAGGGACACCAGTGCACAAACATTATAAAAACAATTCTTTTGGAATGTGGTTTTTACGAAGTTTGGATCGACTAGACCATCTCTTCAATTTGCAAAACAACTTAAACGGAGGCTGCAGGATAATTATATAGAAACGTGGAAGTATAAGAACGGTATGAATAAATATGAAAATAAAAAAGTTGGACTTTTATTACACCGTTAAAAAATCTGTATAACAGAAAATTTTATCTTGACACACTCCCTATTGAACAGAGAATGCATCTCACTCAATTTCGAATAGAGTGAGGTTGTTACCTTAAGCCTAATATTCCACGGGAAATGAAATTCTGCAAACAGTGTGACACGATCCAAGTTGAAAACGAATTCCACGTTTTATTTTCCTGTTCTCAATACTCTTCCGAACAGTTTCAAAAGCATATCCTACTTTCTGTAATCCTTCAACGATAGAGAAAACTCACATACCTTTGAAAGCACTGACTGGGAAGTAATGTTTTCAGAATATTGCGGAAACTACTCTCGAGCGAAATGAATGATGATTTAAACAACGTCGGCACACAGGTCGTTGTTGAAATGCGTCGCGTAATACGGACATGACATAGCTTTATAATTACTCAAACAGCCATACAGGCAGTTTGGGATGTCTCTCAAAGAGCAACTCGGAAGCGGGTGATACGTCACTCATCTGTAATGAAGATTAGACGAGTGTTGACGAGTGATAGTAACGGCATGTTTCTTTCTTGCTTTGAATTTACTTGTGTTCATAATGTTCCAATAAGAGTAAAATCCTCGCCATCTGATTGGATGAGTGTTGGCGTAGTTTCTTTTATGTTTACGGCTCAAGTAGCAAATGTTACCGTCTGACGTCACCACGCGAAATATGTGGAATGACGTCACCCGTTACGTAATTGCTTCATCAACGGACTGACAAACAAGCTGCTTCATTTTTCTGGATTTTTCACACGTGTAACAGACGGTGAAATGTTGTTTAACTTACAAACCGATTTACGATTTGAACTGAGATGGAATGAGTTTATCTGGTTTATTGATTATTTTTCCGGTGCTGTCGTGGGGTACACGAGTGGTTTATTTACTAAACCCGTGATCGTTAAAAGTTGCCTTGAACAAGGCAACGTTTTAACGATCGCAAGTTTAGTAAATAAGCCTCTCGTGTTTCACGATAGGTATTGTCTTATTGGAACATATACGTTATTGTGATGAGTTGACGGTAACATGGTCTGAGGTTTGCGGCTCGGAGCGTATGTTCAACCGAGACGCTTCGCGTCTCGGTTGAACATACGCTCTGAGCCGCAAACCTCATACCATTTTACCGTTAATTCACCACAATAATTTATAATGTTCAGACTTAGACATAATATCTGAGTATTTTGTAGTTTGTAGTGCCATACCACTTCTTATTTTTTTTGGTTGTGCAATAAAGTATTATTATTATTATTACATGCCATGTTGCAGGAAATTGTACGATCCAGTATATAAACAATCCACCATGCAAAACATCAAAACCAAAAGAATCAAGGTGAATCGCCAAATAAAACTGAAAGATACAGCGAGAAAATTTTGAAACGTAACGTCAATCACATTGTGGTTTGCACGCTCTAAAAATTATGTATGAAACAATGTCATGCATATAAAGCGATTCTTGCGCACTACAAAAATATAATTCCCTAGTTGTTTTTGCAGACCACCCACCTATCCCTTAGGTTTGTGCCCTTGGGCAAGGCACTTAACCCCGATTGTCCACATGGGGGCACGATGACGCCGTGTACTAAGGCGTACTGCACGTCGATGGTACGCATGTCTTCAACCAATCTACCCCTGCCTGTGCTGCAGTGCGGAGTTACGATGTTGGGGAGCTGGCAGCTGCTCGTCGTTGCTCGGTGGTTCCCTCCGGGTACTCCGGCTTCCTTAACCCATAAAACTGTCACGGTTATGATTAGCCATTGTGCATAAGTATATGACCTTCAACACCAATAAATAAATAAATAAATAAATAAATAAATAAATAAATAAATAAATAAATAAATAATATATCCCTCAGGTTACCTCATGAATTGAATAGAATTTGGTTTGAAATATCATTGCCCATCGGAAAAAACTTGAGCTGAGTTTGATCATTTTTTATCACCATGTGCGATTTCATTCAAGTTGAAGGAATTTCCTCACGTGAGGTTGGGTTGAAAAATTGAAAATGGAGTCCAATTATTTTGATCAGTTAAGTGTGGCTTTTTGTTTTTTAACGACTATTTTGAGAAGTCATGGTTATGAATTTTGTTGACTGAAGGGTAGATAAAATAGTTATGTGCTCATTGTGCTTGTATACAATTTTTTATCGCATTTCGACTCGTCTTGGGAGAGGTATGCTACTCGTCGCGCATGCTCGACGAGTAGCTATACGTCCCCCCAAAATAAGTCTCGGTTCAATGAAAGGTTCTGTAAAGCACAGTGTACACACAACACATTCTTATTGGATGATCTGACACTTTTCTCGACCATTAAACTCATACGGTAGTTTAAAAAAACGGTAAAGCTTGATCATTCAATAACATGCCCGAAGAAGACCGAAGTGTGTACGTAGTTGCATACTTGGCGTGAAATAATACTCGTCGACGGTAACAGGGGGCGAGCGTGAAATAAAAACACATCTCAGTGACTTCTTTTGATGAGAGTTTATGAGCGTCGTTTGAAACAAATTCTTATTGAATGCTTCCGAATATTACTCGGTATTATTTTTGTTCTTGTTTATACCCATTGTTTTTATAACAACCCAATTCAGGGCATAAAAGGAGAGGCTGTTTGTTTCTTAAGCCTCTTCCCCGTGGGAACTCCGGGAAATGAAACGGTGCTTGATTACTATGGTAAACAAGGTCAGACGGCACTTGGAAAAAAACATCCTCGTACAACTACAAATTTTCATTTATTGCTTCCAAAACAAAGGTTATGACTTCTCATTGGAACGAGCGCGACACGCTAGTTCCAATGAGGGGTCATAACCTATGTTTTGGAAGCAAAAAGTGAAAATATAAAAAAAAAATGAATGGCGTTTTTCTTGTATTGCGCGAGACGGTTTTTGCCGTTACGTTAGGTAAAAAATTAATACAAGATAACCCACCCTAATAGAACAGTTAACGTAACTTCTCCCTAATGAAATTATGCAAATGTGACCCAGTTGTATTTTGTTTAGCCAATCAAATTGTCCACTTTTGAAATTGACCAATGAAAGCTCCCAACTTGTATTTTGTTCAGCCAATCAAATTGTCTAGTTTTGAAATTGACCAATGAAATTGATGGAAGGCTTTATTTATCACTGATTAATATGAAAACAAAATATCAAATGTTTTAAAGTGAACAAAACGGACAAGTCATATGATAAACTGACTTATCACCCGATCACTGTGTTTATTTTAAACACATGTAAAAAGAAAGAAGAAGAAAAAAAGCTTTCTGTTGAACCTATTTTTTTTATCGAAAAGTCTATGCTTATTCGCGGCATAATTTCCTCAGAAGTTAAGTTAATGATTATGCTACGAACGTGGTGACTCAGAAGATATGGCATTAGTCTTCAAACCGAAAGGTACACAGTTCGACCCCAGTCAGGGGTGACTGTATTGTGCCCTTGGACAACTTCTCAAGGTACTTAATCCCGATTGCAAACGTATGACCACGGCAGCGCTGTGCGTTAGGTTACAATACAGCAGTGGCGTAGATAACTTTTCGCTGGCGGAGGGGCAAGCCCAAAATTTTCCGACAGACTGAAAATTTTCCGACAGTGTAACAACAACAAAACCCCAAACAAACAGTGTAGCACTCTACAAATATTTCGAATCGGAACTTTTTCTCGCCAGGATTGGATTCTAAGATTCTCTCTTGCTAGTAGTCATGTACTTTCTAAGAAGACTAGCTTTGATACTTTGACTTATGCCACGACAGTCGGTCATACAAATGAGGTACAGTACGGCCTCCGTAGACTGGTCAGTTTTTGTGAGGTGGGCAATATTTCCACGGGCACAATAATATTAGATTCCAAACATTAATTATAGGAATAATCATCAAAAATTTAATTAATGAAACACCGGGTACAACCCGGTGCTTCATTAATTAAAATTTTGCCGATGATGATTTTTTATTACCTGGTAAAGGCATGCGTGCACATCACTGCCCACGCGTGGATTACGACCAGTCCACAGCGACTGTCCTGCATGTAGTACCCGGTTCGGGTTGCTGGGGCCCAGTACGACCAACTTGGAGTACCGATACGCTACATGTTAATTAAATAAGAAATTGCGTCACGACTACTACATGTATATTTTATTTAAAACCGGCCAGCGCTATTCACAAAAATCGCCAATTAATTTTCATTATTTTTTCAGTTTTTGTCTCAAAAACATAGGTTATGACCCCTCATGGGAACGAGCTCGACGAGCTCGTTCCAATGAGGGGTCATAACCTATGTTTTGGAGACAAAAAATAAAATAAAATCGTTATTCAAGAAGTTTGTTTGCAAGTGTCGTCTGCTTTTCAGGTTAGATAAAGGGGTAACGAAAATCCCGACTGACTAATATTCCAACAACATCATCAAGGCATGCCTTTGATGGAGGCATGCCTTGATGATGAAGCTGGAGTAATAGTCATTCGGTACTTGTGCCATCACAGTGTGGACAAATCAGGTCTATACCCCTCCAATCGGTCATCTTAGCGACAGCCACGCCCCTTACTGTAATATCCATCCACATTTTCAACCAGTATAATTATATTCAATTCTCTGATTTTAGATATTACCATGTCACATTTTCACTGTTTTTACTGTATCAAATGATATAATACACACATCAAATGTTAACTTTAGTCGAAGTATATAGATATAGAACATCTTTTGAAGCAAACTCTTGTCTCTAATTAAGAAAACATGTTTTCAATATAATTTTTCTTACCCAGAAGCAACCTCATGTCAAAAACCATCGACGCCTTGTATTGACAGACACTCAAGTGACTAATTCATTTGAACTATTTTCGATTGCACAAATTTCTTTAAGGTATTCACTGCCTTCAAAGCCGCCAAACCTTAAATGATTTATTATACAATTGAGTTGTGTGTACCCCGTGTACAAAACAGGAAGCTATCAAAAGGTGACTGCCACACCTCCCCACGTCACGCCTCGCCAGCAGTTTTGCTCCATCTGGAGTATAAATGCTCTCATATTTTACCATCCGCTTCAAGCACGCTGCCCCCGCTCAGAAATAATTCATGTTCCAATAAGACTAAAATCCTCGTCCTCTGATTGGACGAGAACTGGCGCTGTATTTTCTATGTTTATTGCTCCAGCAACATATGTTACCGTTTGACGTCACCACGCGAAATATTTGAAAAGATGTTGTAGTTTCGCAATTTATTTTATCAATGGGGGAGACTTGCGACCCGCTTCATTTATCTCGATTTTTCACACGCGCAGACGCTACTCTAATGGAGTGTGTTTAAATACAAATCAGCTTGCGATTTGAACCAAGTGACTTCGACATTTATCTGATTCATTGATTATTTGTCCCGTGAAGTCTTGGGGTAAACGAGTGGTTTATTTACTAAACATGTTATCGTTATAAATTGCCTTGTTCATTTCACTAGGTAGGTTTTGGGCTGTGAGTAGGTTCTTATTGGGACATATAAATTATTGTGATGAATTGATGGTAACATGATCTGTGGTTTGTGGCCGGAGCTCCGAGCTGCAAACCTCAAACATGTTACCGTCAATTCACCACAATGAACGTATAATATTGTGGAGTAGCATGATGGGCAGAAGCAAAATGTCAGTCAGCTATTGGACACCCGACACCAACCTGGAGATGTACAGTAGAACGTTGAGTGTCTCCCCACAACCTTTTCACGGTTAATATCCGGGGTTGCCGTAAATATGTCTGGCGGCGGGGCATGTTATAAAAAATGGTACCAGCACATGCAAGGGAATCCGGAAGTACGCCACGCCCCTTGCCTGTACCTGATCATTTTAAACAGGAAAAGTACCGGGTCCCTCCTGAGAACCAGGAGCCATGCCACACCCCTTTCCTGTCTTTTGTTTTTAAATCGCCGCTGAAAGTGGATTTTTTAAGAAAACTATTTTATCCTTTCAGTCCGGTATACGTAAATTTTTGTGGACAATGAAAACAGTTGTCGATGGGCGAACAGTTTAATAAACAACAAATGGATGAGGGTGGGGTGGCGGGGGGGGGGGGGGCGGTGAGGAGGAACAGTAATAATTTAATCCTACAGCCCTTCATTAGAAGATATTAACCCTTTACCTAACGAATCGCCCGCATACGCCCGCATACACCCGCATACGCCCGCGTAATATGCAAATTGAGCAGTTGAAAAATTTAAAATTTTCAAAATATTTCAACAAAACCATATCATGTGACCCTTCATTGGAACGAGCTCATTGAGCTCGTTCCATTGAGGGGGGTCATATGATATGGTTTTGTTGAAATTTTTTGAAAAATTTAAAAAAATGGTATTTAAAATAATAAATTTTAATATCGTTGGCGTTGGGTAAAGTGTTAAATGGATAGGTATTTTCACTCCAAGACAAATCCAACACATTTATAACAGAAAACAGGACAGCTAAAATAAGCTGATAAAATGCTGTTCTGTGAAACTGTAGTAAAGAGTAGATACAAATTTCGACGAAAAGGACAATTTGGTAGCTGTGGAGTCAACGAGACTACGAAAAATGGAAAGGAAGGTTATTGTGTAATCCAACAATTCTAAATGGCCGTGGAACTGAATTATTTCAAGACATCCACCGCCCGCAAACGAAATGGATTCGCCCAGTTTTGAGGCATTTATACATCACGGCCGCCGTGGACTGGCCACATTCTACGGGTGGGCAATATTTCCACGGACTCAATAATATTAGATTCCAAACACTAATTATAGGAATAATCATCAACGATCTAATTAATGAAGCAGCGGGTACAACCCTGTGCTTCATTAATTAAACTTTTGCGGCTGCGGATTTTTATTACCTGGTAAACGCGCGAATGGTCCTCACTGCCCAGTAATTACGACCAGTCCACGGCGGACGCACTGTAAGCGCCCTTCCCAACAGTATTTAGCATCACAGCGTTTTATATCCAAAGTCAAAAAGCACGAAAATTTTATTGCCATTGTAAAGTGGATCCTGTTCTGAAAGCGTTAACAGTACACATGAATACCAAGGGCAATTTGAGTGCAGTTTCCCGTTATTTATTTGTGATAAAGTAACGAAGGCGAAGGCTTTTTCGTTCGCCCATAGGGTACGTGGCAACCGTTACTTATTCCAGGTTCCCTATTCGACATTCATTGTCAACATATAAAATCGGTTGATGACGAATGTCTGTCGAATAAGGGACACGCAGTAAGTGACGGTTGTTACTTCCGCTCTCCCACTGTGTATAGCCCCGATTTACTGCCCTGAGAGTGGTGTATGTTGCCTTCCAATTCAGAAACTTGGAGCTGAATGGGTTAGCACTTTACTTAACTGCAAAGATATGTCTCGAATATCTCAACTATTTTTCATTTTTGCTTGAAAATATACCTTATACCTCCCTCCTCTCTCCAGTGGAACGAACCGAGCTAGTTGCACTGAGAGGTCATGTGCTATGTTTTGGAGAGAAAATTTGAAAAATTAATAAACCTTTGATGGCGATTTTTGTGAATAGCGCCGGTTGAATATATATATATTATAATGGGGTTTATATTAATAAAACTTTCGACAGCCAGGGTCATCTCGAGTCGGACTGTTTTATGTGGAGAGGGATTCGGAGTACCGAGTAAAGGCGAGCAACTGTCAGACTCCCCAACGTACTAACCCTGTTCAAAAAGCGTGGGCTTTGGTTGAAGACAAGTGCTCTATCAACATGCAGTACGCCTTAATACACGGCGTAACCGTGCCCCTGCGTTGCTGAATATATCCGATATTTTAGTTAACCCTTTACCTAACATGAAAAGCAGACGACACTTGCAAATAAACTTCTTGAATAACTATTTTTGTTCATTTTTTGTCTCAAAAACATAGGTTATGACCCTCTTTGGAACGAGCTCGTCGAGCTCGTTCCAAAGAGGGGTCATAACCTATGTTTTTGAGACAAAAAATAAAAAAAATAATGAAGATTAATTGGTGATTTTTGTGAACAGCGCTGGCCGGTTTTGAGCGTTACGTTGGGTAAAGGGTTAAGTGTTAATGCTTATTATCAGAGAGACGAGCATTTTCACGCAAGCCATATGGAACGTCCGCAGTTGAAATCTCTCATCCATTCCATATTTGAAAATTGAGATCCCTGAGGTGCTTTAATATTAACGATCATTTATATGCATCGTGTGGAGATGGATACCATCACCTCCAACAAAATCAAGATTATCACTAATGCTCTCCTCACAACAAAATACCTCGAAAACATTTATCTTCACGACGACACGCTATCTAGATATGTTTTTATCAACAGCACTAAAAAACAGCGCCGTTACATAAATTTTAATACTCACATGCAGGTTACATAAATCAAAACCCACAATTAACAATGCAGAATAGCCTGCAAATTACAGGTAATTTACGTCAATATCTGTAATTTTTTTGTATATTTCCAAAATCGATCGCAACAGATCATTTCATTTTCATTGTCAATGTATTGTAGTCTGCATATTATTATTTATGAAATTCTATTAAACGCTGCGGATGAGATTTCTTGTCAATAATTTACTTGAATCGTTGTATAAATTTTTCATACCTGAATGCTTTCGTCAAGTCATTGAAACCGAACAATTGACAAAGGTGTCAGTCCTTGGATATAAATTTCAGATTAATTGGCGGCAAATTGCTTTTTGTCATTTTTGTGGCTATGACACTCTATTATATCCACATTTCACAGTCAAAGAAACTTCTGATAGACAGAGGTGGCATTTTGTGGAATTAAATCCTTGAACGGTTTCACAAAATATAGATTATGTGCTGCATTGAAGTGTCAGTGGTCGTTTCGAGAAGATTTTGATACGGCGTTTGAGGTTATATTTTAGATAAACGCGACTTGCCCGACAACATTTACCCCCACCCGATGCTTTCGTCCCCTTCCCTTCAAGTTTCTCCCTTACCTGAACAAATTAGTGCAAATACATGTGTCATCAAAACAGTTATACTTGCAACAATATTTAAGTTTAATATGCCAGTGTGTGTGTGGGGGGGGGGGGGGGGGGGGGGGGTGAGGGGGGGAGGAGGTGGGGTACACAAATATGCCAGACCTGGGGCCAATACTATCAGACGTTCACAATTGTATTTTCTAGCATTGTATTTTCTGATTATGACTTTAAATGGATTGAAGTGAACCATTAGCATTTTCAAAGATGTGGCAATTTGCCAGTTGGCAAATTGCCATATCTTTTAAAATGCTAATTATTCATTTTAGTCAGTTATATTAATAGGCAGAAAATACAATTCTAGAAAACGCAGTTGTAAAAGTATTATACTATTGTCTCCTGAATGTAGATATGGACGTGCCCCCTTCACACGAATATTGGCGAAACTTGAGTTTCTTAGAAACATGGTGCCCTGTTCACACTGTTAGACAAATCGTTTGTTAATTGCCAGAGTCAATGAGCGTACCTCTTTCAGACACCATCGTTTGAAAGGTTTTTTACTTGAGCAGATCAAGATGTCCTAATATCCCGTGTGATTAGTGCCGCAATGCTGAATGCATCGGGTATAAACCTTGATGCACGTCTTCTTGAATTACATCGACCTCTGATACCGGAAAACTATTATTGGCGTAGAACGAGTATTTCATTTCCCTAGCATTCACGCATATTTTATTTCACGCCACGCAAACGACGATCGTTCTCCTGAGAACATTTGAAGATCAACTGGTGTTTTGTGAATCGATGAATCACGAATCTGTGCCGAAAATTCTTGTACATACAATTCAGTTCATCACACAGTACCCCGAAGATAAAACCAAAACAACAAAACAACCCCCATCCAATAAATATGAATAAATAAATAAATACCCCCACCCCCATCACCCCCCCGCCAAAAATAAAAAATAAAAAATTACGGCTCCATTATTCAGAAATTAAACCCTGCCCTGTCGTTTTACACTTCGAATATTAGACACGTGTCATGTTCCTGAAGTCCGAAATTAATCTCCAGTCAGTTCATCCATTTTTGTGTAAGTTCCACACATGTTCGTCGAGTCTACATTAACATGCATGGCTAACTTCTTGCATGCCACTGGTGGATATTCCTGCATGGAACAGGATTTCTCTTGCCATTGAAATAAGTATTATTTGGGTACATTTAATCAAATTCACCCCCCCCCCCCAGCCGGGTAAATTGGATTGATTTTTTCACCAATGATTCCTGGCGTTAAATTTAGATGAAATTTTCATCAAATCTAGTCATGGCTGCCCAAATCAGCCATGGCTGGTGGCTAGATAGCCATGGCTAGATTTAATGAAAAATATCTCCAAGATACTCCGCAGGTTTTGAGTTAACACTTAGGGCTGTCACGATTTGTTTAATTTAGGAATCGATTAATCGTCGCAAATAATCGATAATAATCGATTAATCGTACCTAGATGACGCTCTCTATCTCTCTCTTTGAAGTTGTTAAAAATAAAGTTCAAGTCAGTTGACCCACCTCAAGTAAACAACGAAAACCATCCTCTTTTAGGTACATTCAAAGCTTTGATGTTCTGAACTTTTGAACCGTCAGTGTAATAATCAAGACCGGTCGTCAGTTGCGAACTTCGCAACTGACGACCGGTCTTGATTATTACACTGACGGTTCAAAAGTTCAGAACATCAAAGCGTTGAATGTACCTAAAAGACAAATGCTTCTAACGGCTTCTTGAGGTTTAACGTCGAAGTTCTTGACATTTTACCTTTAGAAACAATAGTTTTTTCATCAAATTGTTTTTTAATTATTAAACGTCCAAAACGAGGTAAAACTTACCGATTCTTCGACAACGAAAAATCCTAATCGATTTCGGCGTGACCGATCGACAATCGATTGATCGATTAATCATGACAGCCCTATTAACACTACCCCGAAACCGAGTATCGTGCACAATGCTACGGTGAGTCATGGTAGAGTTTATAATCTACGCAAACGTAAACTCGGCGCACAATTGGCAATTAAAAAGCGACCGGTTACGTAAATGACATACGAGAACGATGTATCTTTTAAGCACAATTATGATTCACCACGGTTCCTGAGATTCCTTGAAATTCCTGGAACTTAGAAAACCCTTACCAAGTACCTGAAAATCCACCAATATTGAAACTTTCCTTGAAACTCTCTGATAAATGAGATATCAGACGATCAGGGGAAATTCATGTCATCAATATTCCCAGCAAGATGGAAATGCTGGAATGAATATACTCAGCCTAAATTAATGTCAGCCCAATAGATTAATTTAGATTGCAGATATGCCATTAACCTTTAACTCAATACACACAATGTCAAAAATTGTTCCTTTTTTCAATTTTTTTTAACAAAACCATACCACGTGAAACCCTCGTTGGAACGAGCTCAAAGAGCTCGTCCCATTGAGGGGTCACATGATAGTTTTTGTTGAGATCTTTTGAAAAAATTAAAAAAATATTTTTTTTTCACTGCTCTATGTGTAAATTACACAGGGAGATGTGGCCGATTCTTAAGGTAAAGGGATTAGAACGGGAAATAGTGAGACCACATTCCATCAGTTTAAATGTTCGTGTAACTATGTGAGGAGTATGGAGGAGAGCATCCTTGTTTTTCCTCCACAGCATCCTTGAAAAGATAGCGCAAAATCTATAGAAAACCATTGAATTTACGACTCAAGCACCACTAATATAACTCTGTTTACAGGCTGTCTGGGGAACGATATTTATAGGAAATGGGCGAATTTGTTTTTGTATACGTGTCGGGAGTGTAAGTAATAACTTACATGTACTGTGATTAAATAGCCATTGAATTAAATTATATTACTGATCGAGATGTGCATGTAGTTCTACAGAAAAGTGACTATACTGTCACTGACAATTGCTGAACCCACCTTCTTTACTTTTCAAAGATCAGCATACTGCAGTATAACGGTGTCGATGTTTTTGCCACAGTGCTGCCATTAAAATTAAACGTTGAACTGCAAAATAAATAAAATAAAAATAAAGAACCATCATTTGCTATTGCGGAATGTAAAATACTTTTTGTCAAATTGTTTTGCCCCTTTTATATGCATGGAACAATGCGGGCAGCCTTATTTTAAGGGAATTTCGGACGGCTATAAAAATAAATGAGGGCTAGCACCCAGCAGGTGCTCATAGGTGATTGGCACGTGTAGACTTTCACCACCATTCCTTTAGAAAGTCATTCTTGTTGCCTTGTGGTATTGTGGCTTTTGATTTTTGACACAACTATTATCATCTCAATTTATATTGTACTTTTATATATTTTATTTTAAATTTCAGTTCCTCCAAATCCTGCATTTCTGTTCCACCCATACAGAAAACCAAAACGTGTAAGAACGGCATTCACCCCAAACCAACTGTTGCAGCTAGAAAAGTCATTCGAAAAGAACCATTACGTTGTAGGACAAGAGAGGAAAGATTTAGCACTGGAACTCAAATTATCAGAAACACAGGTAAAAATATAGTTCGGTGGCAGGAAAATATGTTCAAAATGTACTGTTGAAAAAATCACCTACATTTTCAGAACCGATAATTAAGGGAAGCAGGAGAAATGAAATAGATTTAGTACTGCTCGAAGAGACAGACCTATACAAAATAGAATTTTAGGCGATCCGAAAAGAGTTACCTTAACTGTTTTTAACCCTTTGAACACTGGTGGTATCTTCCATTTCAGTTCCATGGTAGCAATAGGAAGAGTCCATATTTATTATTTGGGGGTGGACCAATTAATAATTTCAACGTGCAGCCTTAGGACTGCACGTTGAAAATATTGCTTGGTCTACCCCACACATTTACTTTGCAGTCATCCCCCTTAATGACATTATGACGTAGATTGTGACCCGGCCGGAAAAACGGTCTCTGGAGTTCAAAGGGTTAAGGCAACCCTTTTCGGGTTTATAAGCAAATTAAAGGTGAAATAATCTCTATATGCTTACAATTATAAGCGCAAAAGCTGAGATGAGAAATCCAAAATACTACAAGCTTGTGTCATGTGTTTCTTTCATAAAGCTGACTGGCTTCCCTGTAAAGCACTGCCGGAAAGGGCCCCGAGAGCATAACAATTTTCATATCATCAACAGTGTTTACGCTGGGGATGTAACAACCGTTACTTATTCCTAGTTGTTTATTCCTCATTCGTTTTCAACCGATAAAATCGGTTGATAACGAATGTCGAATAAGCAACTGGGAATAAGTAATGGTTGTCCGCTTTACGCTGTGAGTGCCAGTGGTGTCAATTGCACAAAAAAATCTGTTAGGCACCCAACATACAGCATGTGGCACCAAAACATACTTTTGGTTGGTCTCAAAGGCTTTATGCTTTATTATTTCAGGGCGTCGTTTTCGATAAAATTCACGTCTATAAAGTTATTTATAGGTAACAACTGTAATCATGGTTGTTTGTTATGGGTCAACCGAATTAACAGTTAATCCATTTAATCGGATTTAATCCCCTGCTTCCCTTAATTTCTTTGTTACTTGATCATTTTTATCTTGCCTAATTTTTTTTAAAAGCCTTCGGGAAGAATGCCCGAAGATAATAAATTACTCGTATATTTGGAGTGAATAAACAGTGAGTAAATACTAATCATGAAATAATTTTGTAAATGTTAATAATAGCCTTTTACATTATTTATTTATTTATTTATTTATTTATTTATTTATTTATTTATTAGTTTTGTTTTTATTATCAATATTTTTTATTATTTATGGGTTTTTTGTAAGTAAAATGCTTTTGCATTGCAGATGGCGCCTTGTTGCACTCAAAGGACGATAAGTGGTTAGTTTGTTCTCATTTACAATCAGATTCCATTTTGAACTGAAATATTTATTTTAGTACCAAAAAATTCATTTGGCCCCAAACAAAAATTCTACTTGGGCACAAATTTCGAACCAGCGTGAGCACTGGCCCTCAGACACCAAACGAAAGCAAACTAGTAACACAGAGGCGGAGTGGCCATTTGGTTCACCGGGAAAATTCCCGGTGGGCCCCTATTGGACGTCCCTCTGGGGCCCCAAAATTAATGCGACCCAAAACGTTTTGGTGCATGAAATTTTGTGAAAATGACCAACAGAAAAAAGGGATCTGATTGCACAGACTGCCGATATACTGAAATTCTCTCTATGTGGATGCCATTCTAGTCTGCATTTGATCACCCAGATGCAAGGAAACAGCGTTCTGTCAGTTTGAAAAATCAAAATTTTCTCCCATTGGGTCGAACTATGGTCTGCTCGATGGGTCGAAGCCCACCCCCTTCCCTTATGACCAATGAGCGACGAAGATTACATAAATATGCCATCGAAATGCCCTCTATGTGGACAGCACTTGATCGCTCAGATGCAGGGAAGTAGCGTTCTTTCAGTTCGAAAAAACAAATTTTTCTCCGGCTCCGCACCCCCCCCCCAACACCCCTGGCACATTTCGTGCTAACTTTTCTTGGCCCAGTCCGCCCATGTAGTAACACGAGTTCATCGTCCTAGTGTCAGTACTTGTTTTTTCTGTAACAATACTTATAAAATGTCGTAAATATTCAATTGGTATTATGTAAAAAATGTGCACATCACTAACATCTTCGTTTGTCGAAGACATTAAAGTACGTTCCTTAAAAAAACATCCGGCGACTGCAAGGTGTCGCAAAATTTAAACCAACAGAGAAAAAGATTTTTGCTAAGTAGTGTCTATTTATAGCAACAACCCCCACCACCACCCCTAAGATGGCGGTAGGTACATGGAACACTTTTATATTTGTGACCAATGAACGTTCCGGCAGTCCAGTTGCAAAGAGATCAGTAGGTATGTTCAAGCAATAGATACCCTTCATTTGGTAACCATTGTCTCTACATGTGATACAAACCACTCCGTTACTAAACGTAGCCTTTAACGACTCTAGTGTTGTGTATTGACCCTCGCAAGCCGTAAGCCTACAGTTCGATCGGCGTGGATAGGTCAAAATGCACAAGTGAGCAATATATCCACGCATGAGTTAATATTGAATCTCCGACATAAAACAATGGAATCGCCCTCAAATTTTTAATGAATGAAGCACTGGGTATGACCCGGAGCTTCTTTCATTTGAAACCCTTGTTAGAGTATCACAAGGGCAAAGTGGAACGCAAAGAGGCACCAAACTTCTTTTTAAAACAGGCAATGCCACGAAAATCTCTTCATACAATACCACCAACGTGATTTTCGTGGGCGTTGTACTTCATTATAGGGCCACCGTAAGTGTTATTATTTCCAAATGAAACAAAATACTGCGTTTTGATTGGCTGAGAGGTGCGATGTAACTTGCAATCCACAGAAGCTTTTTTACACTCTGGTTAACCACGGTGTAAAAATAACAATACACAATAGCAGACTATATGGCTAAAAAGTACCCATTTTTAATTGAAACCTTCTGCACGGTTTTGTTAGAACAAAAATATGAATACAGGTAATTTAATAGTCATGTGCAATAAAATATTACAGATATGGATGTCACTGGAACTGGCTCATTGAGCCAGTTCCAATGACATCCATATTTGTCTGGTTTTATTAAGAAACTTACAAAGTACAAATTTTCTGTCAGTTTTTGCCCACAATATAGGTTAAAGTATTACGTACAGCAAAATTCTTGGAAATAAATCCTCTGTCCTTGTGTTTTCCAGGATGTTTACAGCGGTCTGCGAACTCATACACCCTTCGGCTTCGCCTTACGGTGTAAGAGTTCCCAAACCGGTGTAAATTCCCATACATCCTGGAAAACACACGGATAACTAATACTACTATTATTATCAACAACAGTGGAGTCTTGAAAGAAACTGACTAAGGGTGGTGGATGTAAACCCAATTTGTCCAGATTGTCGCGACTCAAAAAATATTCCAGCAACATCACCAACCATACCTTCTCCAAAGGCATGCCTTGATGATGTAGTTGGAATATTCCAGCAACATCACCAACCATACCTTCTCCAAAGGCATGCCTTGATGATGTAGTTGGAATATATCAGTGGAGATTATAGTTAAAAAAAAATCAGGAAATTTGTTTGTGGATGATTGCATGTAGCCGTCGTGACGCGTGGGCTTCCAATCTTATTTAATTAGCACGTACCGGTCTCAAAATTGGTCACGCTGGTGCTCCAACACCCATAATAAGCCGCAAACCTGGATTTGCATGAGCGAGACTGTGTGTGTGACGGAAGTCCAAGAAACAAATCTATAGTGCCGTAAGAAGGGGGCGCGGTGGCGTTGTGGTAACCGGTTCTCGTCAGATCACCGAAGTTAAGCCGTCGAGCCCGGATAGTCCCCGGATGGGTGACCATCTGAGCGATCGATTCGAACTCCCGCGTTGTGTCCTTGGGCTAGGCACTTAACTCCGATTATCCACATGGGGGCACGATGACGCCGTGTACTAAGGCGTACTGCACGTCGATGGTGCGCATTTCTTCAACCAGTCTAAGCCTGCCTGTGCTGCAGTGCGGAGTTACGATGTTGGGGAGCTGGCAGCTGCTCGTCGTTGCTCGGTGGTTCTCTCCGGGTACTCCGGCTTCCTCCACCCGTAAAACTGTCACGGTTATGATTAGCCATTGTGCATAAGTATGTGACCTTAAACACCAATAAATAAATAAATATAAATAAATAAATAAATAGTGCCGTAAGAAAATACATGATTACCAGCAAGAGCGAATTAATAAGACTCCAAACCAAATGAAAATGTCCCGACTGAAAAATTATTGAGGGGAGGGCGTGACACACCCCCATAGTTACTCCCCTGATTATCAAAACCCAAGTACAACAGCTAATGTATAAGTCTCAATATTTTTTTCTACAGGTCTTTGCTCTTATAATTATGTTTAATGTGAAGCTAATGCTCTGTGATCACATAATATTATTGTTTATATTTCCTTCTCTTGTACAGGTGAAGGTTTGGTTTCAAAATCGCCGGACAAAGTACAAGCGGACGAAATCGGAGGATGATCCTTCTGGATGCAATGGTGAAACGGCAATGTATGCCGAGGAAAACTTTAAGGATGACGAGGACATTTCTGTAGATTCTGACGACGAGAGTGAGTTTGACGAAAATGACCTCAATGTTCAACATGACTATTCTGCCAGTGAAAGGTGAATGAAGTACTGAATGTGACCTACATTAGGACAACTTACACAGAACAATGCATTTTGCTGCTTGACAGTGCTATAGTGAAGGTTGACGGCTGGAGATCACACGACGAAAAATAATTTTAAGTTGTCATAGAAATCGCGTGTTGAGTGAGCACGTTACCTTCCTTTCTCTTTACACACCAATTTCTTTGTCGTCTCCGAATTGGTAAGAGACGTCAAATACCCGATAGAACAAAAGACTAGGTGTTAATGTGACGTCACTTGACCACCTGTACTCACTTTCCATACCTGGGTCCGTGCGTTTTTGAATTGGCGTGTAAGTAAGTTACTAACCTCGCTGTCGCTATTCATGAATTTGAACAACCTGCCAACGGGCTGTCACATACCGCACGTTGGCAGGTTGTTCAAATTCACGAATACCGACAGCGAGGTTAGTAACTATTACATGTCATTTTAACCTTTTGAACAGGCAAGACCGATTTTTTCGGCCCATGACATAATTTCGTCCCATGTTTGTCTTATTATAAGAGGTCTATACACGAGGCATTGGTGATAAAATAATAACTGCATCCTGCAGCCGCACGGCTGCAGACTGCAGTTATTATTTTATCCTACCTGTATATTGATAGTGGACTGACCCATCCCACTATAAGTGTACACAAAGGCAATACCATTCCATTAAACGAGGGTTGAAAACGTTAATATGGTTCATACAGAACTATGTTCGCATTCACGATCTCCTTCTGGACCACATAGTTATCTGGGGTCAATACTATAAAACTTTTACAATTGTATTTTCTATAATTGTATTTTCTAGTTATGATTTTAAAAGGGTTAAAATCTACCATTTGCATTTTCAAAGCTCTTGCAATTTGCCAGATGACAATTGCCATATCCTTTAAAATACTGATGATTCGTTTTAGTTAGTTATATTAATAGGTAGAAAATATAATTCTAGAAAATACAGTTGTAAAAGTTTTTTTATATTGGTTCCACTGGTCGCGATGCATTCGCATCAGCAAGCAAAAATATAAAAAACATATCCCCGAGTTCTCAAATGAGAGCACGATAGCGGCATTTACTAATGTCAACAGCACGTCGACGACAGTTGACATCAACCAATGCTGACTCTGCTTGTGGCAGACTGTTAAGTTGGAAAGTCAGTCAGTTGCTCATCACTTTACGTCGGTTCCTTCCGGCTAATCCACATTCCTCCATCCGTAAAAAGTGTCCGACACAATACCTCACTAGCTATTGAAAGTGTCTTTAAACCCCAAATAAACAGACAAACAAACAACTGAATGGTGCAAATTCGAGTCCGAATCAAGAAAAATGACACGGCAATTATATTATCTGAGATTAAATTTTCTCACATTTCTTTTTTAGACGGGCGAGATTCTAAAGTACTGTGGGGATTGATGCGGAAATAGTTTCTACCGGAACGCGACCTGGTCGCGATTCTGTCGAAATGCTGTATTCGCTTTTGCCGCCACAGTACTGTGTGTATGAACCATTTTACGAGTTAAACAGAAAAATCACAAATTTACACAAGTGGAGCCAATACTATAAAACTCTTATAATTGTATTTTCTAGAATTGTATTTCCTACCTATTAATGTAACTAACTAAAATGAATCATTAGCATTTTAAACGATATGGCAATTTGCCAACTGGCAAATTGCCACATCTTTGAAAATGCTGATGGTTCATTTCAATTTAAAGTCATAACTAGAAATTACAATTCTAGAAAATATACTTATAAATGTTTTATGGTATTGGCCCCTCGCGATGACTAGCAAACTTACTGGGGAAATATAACTTGTGAAGGAAAAACACAACTCATTGAAACACTGATATTCTCAATTCTGAGATATAATTGGGATAAAAACGTTATAATTGTGCTAAAACAAATACTGCATTAATGAGATCATTTGACATACCTTGAAATTGCGGGTCATTATTAGTTTCTCTGTTTAAGCTGTTGATTCGGGAACTTCTCTGATCTAGACAGACGACAAAAATGAACAAAAGGACGAGGAATACAAACGATAGAATCTGTAAAAGTCAGTTTAGCTCACGCCTGGGCGTATTGCAGGTCAAAGATTCTTTGTACCTATGTGCAGTAACTTTACTCACACATTGTATTAGGCGGAAGTATAATACTGCGGTTTATAATAGATTCAACAATTAATTTCTGGAAATAATATTAAAGAAGTCAAAATTCGATATCTCCTCACTCGGATATAAAGAAAACCAGTTTCATGGCACTGATGGCGCAATTACCAGACTTGCGATGAAGTTATGCAGACTATCACCTACGTTACTTCAATGAGCTATTGAAGATTCAAAATGCTGTTTACCATGTCATTAAATTCTTATTTTATATCAACTTCGATCCATTTGTGAACGTTGTACCAAAAAAAAAAAAAGAACAGGAATTCCGTTTTTCCGTGGCGATTCAATTTAACGCAGCAATGATTAGGCAACGGTCAGCCAATTTATGATTTGAATGATTCGCCAGTGGCTGTATCTAAACTGTTAGAATCCCTTTGAAAGCGCACATAAGAAAAGTTAATCGGCTGTTTTTGGGCGGTTTTGGGCGACTTTGGTGTTTGCGAATTTTCTAAAATTCGATTCGATGTAGACATCGATGTCCTGATTTGGGATCGACATCGAATCGTCTCCTTGATTCGTATATTTTCGAATCGGGTAACACATGTATTTTCTCGATGGGATAATGACAAATAAATGTCTTCCAGTGGAGGAATCATGGTGCGGAGATGAAAGAATAGTTGCTCGTGTGGCTTTGGGTTCAATCGGCTTATTGGCACGCTTGTTTGCCTTACAGGTTACATTGTTACAACAGTACTCGTAAACTCGAGCGCGGAAATTCCGCGCTCCACTTTATTAGTACTGTGACTTGTGACCTCTGCAATCGGGTACTTGTGCTACCTGCGGCACGCGGAAGCCGCAATGGTATGCATGGTAATACTTTGGTAAAATAACAAGTAATTTCACGAACACTGCTTCGCGCTGTTTCGAATTCTATTCGGATTCGATATCGTTGACGAGATCGACCTCAGATTTGATTCGAGGATATAAATTCCGATTAGCAGGACTCTTAGACGACTGTCTCATTCGTGGGCTCTAGAATTTATATATTTCCACTGTTGGTAAAACGGCTTTTTGAAATAAATATCTCCCGTCTACTTACTTGTGAGATAATTGTCAGTGTCTACGCAAACACGTTACGCCATCTTTATGATGAAAACTCCCCAAGAATCATTTGCCGTATTTTTGTCAAAAACTTGAAACAGTTTACCCATATTCCCGTACATGTACGCAGAATATGGACATTCAAAGACAAAAAAATGAAAAGCATTTATACAGAAATCATATTGTCCACCTGGTGTGAGTTGATTTGTATGATTTTTTTATTAGGTGTTTTACGATGGAATATTTTGTAGTTCGCGAGAATAATTTGCTGCAGTTTTGGAAGTTGATTGTTCTCTTGTAATCTTGATATCAATTCCCCAGAAAGCATAATCGCCCAAGACAATGTGCAAGTTTACAAGCGAAAAGAATAGATTAATATTTTAGCTGCGTGTCTTTGATCATGAATGTGCATAAACTCTTACAGCCATATTTCCTTACCAGACCATTGACGACGCCTCTTTTTCCCACACACACTTCATTGCAGACAATGCTTGCACGTTTTCCCCAAACCAACTGAACAGAAATTATGTTTTCTTTCACTTGTTAACCTTTGACCCCTCCTTGAACTCGACGCGCTTTTTTCCAACGAGAGGGCAAGAACAAAGCATGGCCTGGACGAAAAATGGATAAAACAACAAAGGTTGAACAGTGAGTATGGGTGTTGCACTGGGTGGAGTTTCGTGATGAACAGTTAATAAAGAAAATCTTTTCCCTGGTGTGATAAAATCAGATTTCTTGTTTCTATTCTGCACTATCGACAAAATGTTTACAGCTGCCAAGTGAGCTTAGAACTGGGTAAGACTTGAAGATCATGAAACTTTCCCACCAGTGAAAAACAGCGCTATGTGAAGGTTCTAAATTGGTCCCTATGATTTGAATCGCGCGGATAAAAAAAAATCTTAGAATTGTCGAGAGGTTCTCAAATCCTACAACGTGCACCTCTTGAACTCTTCTTCTATCATCAGGTCTCCTGTAAACAGGAGACCTGATGATAAAAGACGAGTCCAAGGATGTCCCGCGTCCAAAACTAATTTGAATCCGCCCAGGAATAATCCGTCTTTTTGATTTACTTGATCTAACAGATGAGTCACAGTTGAATACAGTACTTCAGTGTGGGGCGCGGTGGCTCAGTAGGCAGAGGTGCAAGCTGCAAGGCGAGAGGTTCTCGTTTCGAATCCCACCTGCGGCAACCGCGTTGTGTCCTTGGGGAAGACACTTCACCCCCATTGCCCATGTGTGGGCGCGGTGACGTCGTGTACTAAGGCGTACTGCACGTCGATGGTGCACTTGTCTTCAACCAATGATAACCCTGCTTGTGTGGAGTTAGCATGTTGGGGAGCTGACAGTTGCTCGCCGTTGCTCGATGGTTCTCTCCGGGTACTCCGGCTTCTTCCACCCGTAAAACTGTCATGGTCATGATTAGCCATTGTGCAAAAATATGTGACCTTAAAACCCCAATAAATAAATAATAAGTAATTCAGTGGAGACTGACAGTATTTGCAGTTGTAACCAGGTGCAATATTTATAACCTGAAGAACCTAATTCGATTCGTCTGGAAATTTAAGATTCTACAACTTGAAGAGCCGATTCGATTCGAGATTCGACTCGATTCAAAATCCTCTGTTTGATTCTATTCGCGATTAGATTCGATCCGAAAATTGAGCTCACAGGGTCCTAATCAAAAACGCTTTGTCTGAATTTGTGAATTGAAACGTCACAAACTCGAGTTGGTAGAAGAGTATCTCGTGCGGAACACATTCCAGTGTGGATTAATCCGGCCTTGTACAAACGACTGAACAACAAACCAATTGTTATGACACAAACTATAGTGCTACATGTACACTTCAACATTCCCTTGTGAATTATTGTAAATTTTTGTTGAAAAAGAAGAAATAAATTATGATGTAATATTGATTTGCTCTGTTTATGGATACAATCCTGTCCCATTGCCATTCCCTGGCATAGAGTAATAATAGTAAAACACGGAATATGCTTTCCGAAAAATCTCTCCAAGAGAATGCATTTTTTTTCAAGACTAACAGTTAACCTCGAAATATTTCTTTACTTGACACTTTATTCACAACTAGCGGGCCCTCCCGTTCCAGGACAGAAAGACTCCGCCCAGGCGGGGGACAATTAGCCCATTGCACCTCATGGGAGTTAACCAAAGCTGGAATTTCTGGCGGGAGGGAATTGCGTGAGTGAATTACAGACTTCTGTAATAAATAAACTCCATGTAGGGTGAAAACGGAGTTTTTCGTTTCAAAGGGGAGTATCGCATGGGTCAGTCCCCTGAGCGCTAGCCAGCAGTGACATCAAAGTATGTTTTGAATTTCACAGCATTTTGTGAAACGCGTCATTTGATATCACAATGTAAAAATTACTTTTGAAAATACAGTGAAATACTGGCAAATACCGTAAAATTTAACGGTAAAAATCCGTACTTTTGCATCGAATACATTTTGTTCGACCGAGAAGCAGAACCAAGGATCTGATAGGTATATAAAAAGCTTCACAACACCAGACGCTTGTTTTAATCATCATCAAAAGTAGACTAATTAATATTTTTAAATTTAAAAATATTAATTGGTCTACTTTGAGAATGGACTCTTCCCAGACAAGCCGGCCTGGAGGATGTTGTTACGCAAAAGTAGTTATTAAAGAATTAAATGCCGTCGGACTGAAAAAAACAAGCCACACTAAACATGATGACTTCTATGTTGCCGTGATTACACTTTGAGCAGTTACCGCAAAATTTACGATGAGTGGTCCTGCATCTGGTTTCCAGTTGATTACCGTACATTTGATTGGAGTCAAGGTAATCAGAATAGCACACACTAAATTCTGTATCACATACACACGATATTACACATAACCAAGCTGAATGCACAATGCACCAAAGAAATGTGTTCCCCGCGCATTACGGTTTACATAGTTTACACACCGTACACACGGGGAAGAGGATGGGTTTCGATGGGTGGGCTTCCATTCATATCCCTACTTGCTTGCACCTGACGACCCAAAGAGTAGATTCGCAGTCCATGAACCACCGCGTAGTCTATCAGGAGGAACATGAACTGCAAATATGCTTATAGGATCCATCAGTTGTATTTTATATGCGTTACAGTCAGATTGTGAAACCAGTGAGTGATTTCATGACATTCATTTTAAGGTTATGTAATTACTGTTCAATGTTGATGTTTCATAAATTTATGGAAACTTTGGGGAATTTCAGGAACCATACAGAAATAAATAATGAACTTTGTTGGATGTCTATAATTGATTTACATCGTTTTTATTCCTAAACTGTAGTCTTATTAATAAATAAAATAATTTTTCATGCACGGCAATGTTGATTGCCTTTTAATATGTTGATCTTCAAATAGCACATACATTGGGAATTTTGAGAAACTCCGAACTGGAATTTTCAAAAAATTCATAGAATAGCTAAAGATGCTGTGATAAATGTTACAAAATTGGGAAAATTAATAAATTGAGTCATGAAATCGCACTTAAAACAATAATTATGCCACTTTACGGGGATTTC
Organism: Pictodentalium vernedei; assembly: GCA_031216915.1. Lineage (NCBI taxonomy): Eukaryota > Metazoa > Mollusca > Scaphopoda > Dentaliida > Dentaliidae > Pictodentalium > Pictodentalium vernedei. The sequence continues at coordinate 581,372,346 of CM062295.1, forward strand.
ACGAAATCACTGATTTCACTACACTCTAAAATCAGTTGGGTTAAAAATCAGCCCAAATCAACTGGGTTGAGTGAATATGAACCCAGTTGGGTTCATATTCACTCAACCCAGTTGATTTGGGTTGATTTTTAACCCGATTTTAGAACGTACTTTAGTATAATATATATACATCAATATCTCTTCAAAAAGCCGTTACATGAACAATTTACGCTGACAACACGTGCGTTATATCCCTCGCTCCTGTGCGATACAATCCAATTTTCCCTCGGAACATCAATTCTTTTATAATTTTATTCACAAAAGATCAAGTCATGACATCTGCAATTGACAAAACAGAGAGAATTTGAAGACTATAAAATCATCTGTACAGACCCAGATCGGATCTACTGGGATCTTCTTTGTCGGAACGGACACGTACTTGACTCCATTAATAAATATAATATGGCTATTCTGAAATGAAATATCGGCAAGACATATGCAATGATCTGTTCAGTTATCAAATGAGGTCACATGCTTCTAATTCAAGCAATAGGTTGCTACCAACGTAATGGGCATTCCATTGTTATTACCAATAGGCAAACGTGTTCTGCCAGTTTGGACAGCTGGCGTAGCTTCATTAAATAATGGATGAAATAGAATGTGCTTAGGTGAAGTGTCACTGATATCTGAAGAAAATGGATTGATCTTTTTTATTTCCATCTCCCCTTCCATTGGAGGAAGACATCCAATGCGCTGACATTCACATCATGCAATGAGAAGGTACACATATGTGTTTGTAAATGTCTCGATTATCAATTAATCTAATCGTTTTGGTATCAGGATCATCTTTTCTCCCCCTCTTCCTATGCAAGATATGCGTGTCCCATATGGAGGCCATTTGAGATAGATAGCTATCTCACGTGACCCACGTGACCGGCTTATTAGCATATTTAATGAGCGGAAGACTATTCAATCATCGCATGTTCTTCTGTAAACAAACAACTTGGTGTCACGTTTCGGAAATATTAGCCGACGAACGTTTGTCGAAGAAAACAGAAATAAAAACATAGACAGCAAAACCAAAGGACACTTGACTCTTTTGTATTAATTTTTGGGAGAATGCCGTTACGAGTGGAGAGAGTTACACAAACTTCTCGTCTAAAAATTTTTCGAATACATTGCAGAATTCATCATATGACGTCATCGGACATGTGTCAATGTTTATTTCGCTACAAACCGTTCACCTCTGTCTTGCCGGCTTTGGAGATTATTTCGCGGTATATACCAGTGGTGTGTACAGAACTTTTGTGCGCTCTTTCTGATAAGAAAATCAATTTTTTTTTCAGAAACGGACAACAAAATTGTTCGATAGAGCCGCATGTGCCCCTGGATTACGTTTGATAGCCTCAGGGTGTTTTGGTGGGGGAAGAAAAATTATCCCTCATGGGGGTGGTTGTGAGATGGGGAAATTTCACCCTCGGGACAAGATATTTGGGTCAGACACTCAGCAAGTCTCGTGTCTGGCGCAAATATCTTGGCCTCGGATGAGATTACCCCATCTCACATCCTCACCCATCAGAGATAATAATAATCCTTCTACTCCGGAATTTGACACGCTAACTCTAACCGGTTTGTATTGACTTCGAGTTCCTTCAGAGAGTTCCTACTCCCAATACCTTACAATATTTCCATTGTTTTGTTTTTACAAAGACTCGTCGAGTTGACATTTCGTGTTTTGTTGCAACGCATAAATAGGCATATGAAAAAATACATGATTTAATAAGCCACAAAAAGTTACGGTTATCAGTTGAGAATTAGCCACTTTTTTCTCCAACTTCATTAGCAAAGGTAATAAGTCTTTCTTGTATAGAATGTGTATTTACATTTTAGGGCTGTGTATGGGTACGCGTTTTTGTAAGGGGGTGTTAATTAAAACTAGTGGGCTGGGTGAACAGGAATAACCCTTTGTAAGGACATTTCAGCATGTAGTGGCCAAAAAGTAAGTCCGCCATTGAAAACCAGCAACATCGTAGTGGTTCCATGTAGTTCAGAATTTTCTGGTGTAATCCACATTTTGTGTTAATTCTTACAAAATGACATTCACGCATTTCTGCCCAAAAGACAAATGGTAATGGCAATGATAAGGAAGTAAAATAAACAATTTTATCATATGACTCGTCCGTTTTGTTCACTTTAAAATATTTGATATTTTGCTTTCATATTAATCAGTGATAAATAAAGCCTTTCGTCGATTTCATTGGCCATTTTCAAAACTAGACAATTTGATTGGCTGAACAAAATACAACTGGGCCACATTTTCATAATCAGAGTTGGGAGCTTTCATTGATTAATTTCAAAACTGGACAATTTGATTGGCTAAACAAAATACAATTGGGTCATATTTGCATAATTTCAGTAGGGATAATTTACGTTATTTGTCCTATTCAGGGTGGGTTATATTGTATTAATCTTTTACCTACAAGAAAAACGCCATTCATTTTTTTTTTATATTTTCACTTTTTGCTTCCAAAACATAGGTTATGACCCCTCATTGGAACGAGCTCGACGAGCTCGTTCCCATGAGGGATCATAACCTATGTTTCGGAAGCAAAAATGGATGGATGTTTTTTCCAAGTGCATCCTGCAACTCAAGTTAGGTGATGGGTTAAAAAGTCATACTAAGTGGCTAATTTGTGCGTGTACGTGTCATATGATAAATAGAATATGAAATGAGTGTTTTTCTCATATAATATTTATGAAACTCGTCCGAATTTGCCGTTTGGGCTCGCCAGAGGCTCGCCAAAACGGAAAATTCTTAGACTCGTTTCATAAATATTATATGAGAAAAACACTCATTCCATATCCTCTATGTGTCGCACTGCCCTAACAAAAGCGGACAGAGCATTTCGATCGGGTCGCGACCAATCGAAATGCACTATTCGCATCTTGCCAATACCACTGTTGAAAAGAAAAGTTAAAAAAAAAACAAAAAAAACCCAAAAAAAACCATCAAAAAACAACAACCAAAGCACAAACTCCATTGAGACGTTATTTTCGTTTATTTATCTTGATTCCGTCTTGGGTTGCAATATTTTATTTATGAAATCTCGATATACTGTTACAAATGTGTCGCAAAAGATCGCAAAACTATCACCGACCAATCGAAAGGATATCGCTTTTGCGATCACCATACTGAATAGAAGATTAGTAATAATTTAAAGGGAAAATACGCCATGAAATGGAAAAAATAATCAGTTAATCATTTGACAAAATCACAATTTTTGTTGTGCAAAAGTACCTACACGTTTCATAATAGGATTCGTATGAAAGCATTTGTATCGATTCAATAAATTACCTTCAAGGTGAGAATTTGTTGGCTTTTTCAAAACCGTCAGCCAGCATTCCGATCTGGTTACCCGATCACTCACGGGAATTTTCGATACAGCACAAAGTGTCATTTTCCATACATTAGCTGTTTTGAGAAGGACAAAGTGTTCTATTTATAGCATATACGTCAATGTAATTTGATTTCGGATTGCTGTTGTCAGTACACATGCTGTGGGTTTTGTTGGAAGCATTACTGTGCTTTATTTAACACTTTACCCAACGCAGACGATATCAAAATTTATTATTTTAAATAACATTTTTTTTAAATTTTCAAAAAATTTCAACAAAACCATATCATGTGACCCCCTCATTGGAACGATGAGCTCGTTCCAAAGAGGGGTCACATGATATGGATTTGTTGAAATTTTTTGAAAAATAGTATTTTTTCATCTGCTAAATTTGCATATTACGCGGGCGGATGTGGCCGATTCGTTGGGTAAAGGGTTAAAATAATATAATGTTGTTGATCTAATAATGCCAATTATTGCTAAAATAATGCACAGTTGTTCGTAACGGTTAATCATTCGGAGAGTAGCAACGGTAAAATTATTTCTACATGTATTGAGAAATTACGTCACGCTGTTGTATTTACTTCCGATCACACCCGATCAGCATAGTTTATCGCTTTAAACTACTGTGTCTTCTGAAAAGTCGTCTGCATTAACATTTTGTAATTACAGCTTTAGGTAAGTTCGCGTTGCTTCTGACGTTTTACACCTTGCATACAGTGGTGTTGTTACAAGTTCTTTCACATACAAGAAAAACCTAAGAGTCAATATTTTGTTCAAATTATTGGCTTATTGTCCCCTTAATCCTACCATTTTGGTGTAAATAATATTTTAGTGTACCTTTAACTACAAATTATCAAAGCAGAGTTTAAACACTAAAGCTTGATAGTTTTCGGGATGGAGATATATCGACCTTCCGGATAAACGATTAAGTTATCCAAGCAATCACCAACGATAGTTAAAAATATGTTCAACTTTAATAAAAAAAACTATTCTGTGGGGTTTTTGGTCTCGTTGAATTCATTTTTTCAAACACTTTCAACCCATTTGAGAATATTATACAAGCATATAAAAATATATAATGTATATTAGGGACTCAATAAACGCATCGGAGATGATAAAACTACGATTAGATGAATTGTGATACGAATGGATCCTTTCGAAATCCTTTCACAAATGCACATTCTGGAAAATGAATCTAATGTTTCTCAGTTGGAAGCGACGATTTTCTTATTCGTGGACACACAACATTTCTAGTGCCCTTTCAGCTAAAGATACCCTCGATATAGTATCTTAGCATTCAGAAACATGGCATTGAAGGGGCTGATAATGATTGTTTCCGTGGCCGGTCAGAGTTAATAGATTTTACCCCGTAAATGGACGTTTAAAATTTTCTGATATCTTGTCAGTGCAACAAAAAGCCGACTGTGTCATGCATGAGAAGACGGGGAGACGCGAATGGATGATGTTTACTTAAAAGTGCTTACCGTTGAAGGCACAATGCTTTTACAGTATAACCTAGGGAAGCAATAGCATGAGCGCTATCAATAGAGTGTGTTTGGTACATCACACTTGGCTCATCTCTACAATGTATAGAACAAGAGACATGGAAAACACTACCACGTACCACCCCGATTACTGATATTTCTATACTATTATTATCCTTGAGTGGTGTTAGGGTGGGGTGGGTAAATTTCAGGAGAAAGACATTTGACCCTGACAAGAGGCTTGCCGAGTATGGGGGTCAAATATCATTCCCCAAGGGTGAGGTTTACCCATCCCACACAATTCGAGAGTGATCCCCCCCCCCCACATGACGTCATTGAAATCCGCTTGTGCGATGAAAATTTACCGTTCCATCGATTGATCGAAGAAACAAATGATGAGATGGCTTATTCAGAAAGAGCATTGAGAAGTTCCGCATATTCCGAAGGTAGGATATACCACTGAACATCAATGGGTTAACCCTTTACCTAACATGAAAAGCAGACGACACTTGCAAACAAAATTCTTGAATAACTAATTGTTTTCATTTTTTGTGTCAAAAACATAGGTTCTGATCTCTCTTAGGAACGAGCTCGTCGAGCTCGTTCCTAAGAGGGGTCATAACCTATGTTTTTGACACAAAAAATTAAAAAAATAATGAAAATTAATTGTCGATTTTTGTGAATAACGCTGGCCGGTTTTGCCGTTACGTTGGGTAAAGGGTTAACATATTGAACAGAGTTGAAAACAGATGAAATTCCGGTGACGTCAATTTTGAAATTATGGATTTCGATGACGTCATATAGAGTGTGCTGGGAGAAAAAAATTTCCTCGTGTGGTGTAGGGTTAGGGTGGGTAGCTGTTCAAGAGGAAGGGAAGCAGGGCGCCATATTTGTTTACAATATGCAAACAATAATGAAATATTCCGATGATCATTATATATTCAAATCTGGATGGATTGCACACAAGGGCAAAAACGGTACAGATCACTGTACGTGGAGGCTACGATCTGATAAACATAGCCAATGAGAATATGAGGATTTGTCATGTGACGGACTAATACTATACTGCAAGACTGCAGAATAAAATGACTACTTTTCCCCTTATAGGCTCAAAATACAACCGCAATTTCGAATTGATTACATGAGACTAGGTGTTATCGATTTTTGACCCTTCTAGGTTGCCATACTGCAAAGCAATGTCTCTTTAATATCTGAAGACAGAACTCCATCCACTCACAATAACTGCTAGAGTGCTAAACTATTTTTCAAAGGTGATTTGTAACATGAGTATTTTTTCAAGGGTACCATGCTGCCAGCAAAGGGAACCGCAGTGTAGAAAGATTTTGTTCATAAACAATTATTACAATTTATTGCAGAGTGCTTATCTGCACTGACTTGTTTGTAGCTTGGTGTCCTGCTGAGCATTACTAGAGAAAGCTAGTGAAAAAATATAGTTATTCAACAGGAAACCACTTCTGAATATTTTCTTTGTAATCGTTAACTTTTTTTTTTATATCCATATTTGTTTGGTTTTGGTTTTTTAGAGACATTTGTAAGATACTTTAGGCTGTGGTAGGCTTATTTTGGTCAATTTCCTGGCCGTTTTTGGCTTTTATGTTAGGAAAAGGCAACTGCTGCAGGTTAAATATATTAATTGGTCTATTCGTCAGCCATCTGGTGTAACGACGAAACCAATTCTCAGTTCCTCAGACTTACTTCAGCATCGAAGAAAAAGAAGGTCGGTTTTGCCAGTCCTTGTCGAATACCGCGTTTTTGCCACAACATTTTACGGTGGAAGTACGGGAAGTTGGTTTTCAGTCTTTTTTTGTATTTTTAAAGTTATGTTTGCACTCGACTGGTAAGTCAAGATCCACCATGCATCAACCATACTGCGCACCACGCTACCATCGTTTGAATAACCAATCGTATATTTTCATAGAGGAAAACTCATAGAGAGATCCAGGGCTCGGTCAGACGATCTCACCATACATACACGAAGAGTAAAGCTCGTGGAAATAGTTATCTTTAAAACTTTGTTTTCATCAAGGACTTTGTTGTATGTTTTTATTCAATACTTTTAGAAAATAAACAACTTTGAAATAAAACAAATATCTCGAAATTTATATAGCTCAAGGAATCAAAACTTTTCGCGAATGCCATACAAAGGATACAAGACAATAGCAACCCCTTATATAACTTCGGAAACTTTGGTTTTCCGGTTAATTCTTTTCATTTCAATCTTTTTAATTCTAACTTCAATTTGAGTTTTCGTCGGCTATTTTTGAACACAGTTTTCCATGATGCTAAGGGGTGTGGTGTTAGTGGTGGGAGTGGTTTAACCCCCGTTGCTGCCCACAAGTTGTACATTTTTGGCTCAAATCGTAAAAAAAATACAGTTGGAAAATTTGAAGTACTTGTTGGAAAATGTCCATTTCCACCAACGGGATTGGATGCAAATGTACATTCCATAGTTGGAAATTCGGTGGCCACCCAGCGTAGGGATGCAGATGGAATTCCAGAAGTGGACCCCCACAACCATTCAAGACACCCAAGTTTCATCTCTGATGCAGTTATAATAATTATTTTTTTGATAATGCAAACAGTCAGGGTTAATGAAAACGCAGATTGTTATATCTCACAGGAGTCAACCCCAGAAAAGTGGGAATGTGACTCTAGCGATCACTTTTTTTGATAGCGCATTAACCTTTTCCTAATGTAACGGTCATATCCAATCAGCGCCATTTTACTGAACTTGACATTCAAATTTTATATTATACTTTCAATTTTCATCTCAAAAACATAAATTATGACCCCTCTTTGAAACGTTATTCAAGAAAGTGTCGTCTTTCGGTTGTGGAAGATATTGATCTCTACAAAACTGAATTGCTGGAACGGTAACTGGTCACTTATTGTACTTTCCCGCGGTTTGTAGAAAAAGCGGGAAAGATTTGTCTTAACGGTCCATTTTACCGAAAGAAGGAGGGCTTTGGCGGTGTGGGCCAATGAAAATACTGAAACGTTGTTCACGTTTCGGAGAGTTTCTAACGTCGAGTCGAAGTGTCAGTTCTTGTCTGACTTCGCTGGTGACTGCACACACGCACATTTCAAGTTATTACATTCAGCGTCACAACGTATTCATTCTTTTATTCTCAGTGAATTCAATGCTGCACTTTGATTTATCTTTGAGCTGTATTGTGTTATAATTACATTGTTAATGTAGTTATACGTTTTGGGTTCAAATACTCAATTCTCATTGGTCAGCTGGATGAAAACGTCATGACCAAATGTAATTCATTTCCCAATGAATACATTTGGTTGAACTTTGACCCGCATTTACGATAGAGCGCAGTTGACAGAATGTAATTTGGGCGGTGTTTGGGCGGGTTTTTAACTTTTAGCGCCTCTCGCAGTGATCAACTCCGCTGCTGTTTCTTTGGTGACATTTCCCAACTGTGGCATAAAGTCCGTTACTAAAATACTCGTTTCCATTTCTAAAGTTGTGAAAATTAAAAATCAGAGTTGTGCGCTTTGTCTTTTGTGTGAGGGTGGTTTTTCGCCTCGTTCGTTCGTACATGTTTTATTTCGTCTTTCAGCTTTGTTGTTTGGTAAAAAGTAGTTTAAACAGTTACGGAATATAATTATAAGAATTGAATGCAATTTTTATAATCTTTATTGGAGTATGAACGTGTGGGAATGGGTACAAATTATGTATGAATCCCGAATTGAGTCGAGTCAAGGATCTCAAATCCGAATGATCACACCCTAGATGGCGTTCACGGAGCCAATGTTGTTTGTTCGGCTTTCGGACACAGGTTTCTAGAGAGTTTTAAAACAATATTTTTATCTCTAGTTTTTCCTGAGCGGCCAGGGTCATTTATCATGGGTAATATCAGTGAGCTCTTCATGCAATATTATAAAGGATCAATTTGTAAATTAAAAAAATATGTATTGTAATAAAAGCCAGCAACACACCAGGCTAGAAAGCTGTTATAGTATTTTCGTTATCTGTACAGTTCAGATTAGAAAGAATCTCACCGGCCGCCATCTTTGTGGGCCTATGGCTATAAAGAAATATTGCTCAACAGAAAAAACTGTTTCTCGAAAATGTTGAATTGTCCGACGCCTCACTTTATAAAGAATATACAAGGTTAATAATAATATAATAATAATAACACTTTGACCGGCCGCTGATTTGTCGCGGTTCTCGGGTGAGAAGGCCCTGGTTATCCCTGTGCTCCCAACTGCCTCCCTATTCCCACGCTTCTTCTCTCCTCCCAACACTCGGAGACGAACTGCTTGATGACATCCCTTGCCCCCTTCTTCCCAATCTCTCCGGTTAGCATATCAACCCTCTCATTTGAGTCACTCACTAACCACATGTTCTTCATTCTCCCATCCACTTCCCCACTATACTCCCAGAGAATCTTATTCTTTTAGACTGGTATTTTTGGCATTCTAGAAGAAAGTGTTCCAGGGTCTCCACCACGCCTAAATTACACATCTGGCACTACTTTTCAGTGTTTTGCCCAAAGTTTCCCCTTAGCTCCAGGGACTTCGACCTCAGCTTGAACAACGGTGACCCCCAAAGGTGCCATCAAGATAACCGAGTTTCAGTAAGTCTATCCTGTCCTTGATCCTCATCCACCCAAGCTCACCTCTGATTGCTTCTAGTGCTGCGGCATTACTCGACCTCGTTATCCATCGGCCTGCGTCGTTCTGCAGGGTTCCCAAGCTCTTTACAGCTGTTTGGTTTATTGAAACTAGTTCTCCCGATAAGTTTCATTTGGGTAAGGATTCGCTTCCCCTTCAGAATCAATTTATTTGTGTGGTTTCGGTAGATACCTCTTCCTGTGATGTTTATATTTAGCCCCAGATACTCGTAGTCACCTGTCTCTCCTACACACAAGAAGTTTGCTGCTACCTTGCGGAATACAGAACTCTCCCACTCTCCACCTTCGAGTAGGGTCCACTTTTCGGCCCACCAATATAACTTTGCTTTTTCTTTCATTTAGTTCGAGTCTCCATTTGTTCCCATATTTCGCAACAACTCCAAGCATTTCCTCTTGCCCCTCTTCGCTTTTGACACTAGCACCGTATCATCTGCATAAAAATAGCCCTGCCTGGGATCTTCAAGTCCCCAACTGCTAGCCCCTCGTCGCTACGCAGGAATTCATCTCCTAAACCTTTGATGTACAATGCAAAAAGAATTGGAAAAAGGATACACCCCTGTTTTAGGCCCATCTCCATACGCACCCGTTTTGTTATGTTACCCAGGCTAAGTTCATTTTGTACATCTTTATATAATGCTTTCAGAATTCCAACCAACTCGCCTCCCAACCCCAGAACCTCAAGCTTTCGCCACATACCCTTCCACCATACTCTATCGTGTGCCTTCTTAACATCCAAAAAGGCCATAAACATCTTTTACTTTTTTACTTTCGCGGATTCTTTCATTTGGGATAGCATGAAAAGATGGTCAATGACTCTCCTTCCCATTTACACTATGTAAGGCCTTTGTTTCACAACTCAAGAAAGAGACAGAAGCAAACGATCATTCCTTGTAATTAAACTCGGGGGAAAATAAATTTAAGCACTCTACTTTGTGGAGTTGAAATAAAAAACAGGTCGCATCATGCGTCCTAGTGATAACTGAATAAAATTGGCATAGTTTTCTAAAATACTCATTGAAATAACGATACCTTTCACTGAAACATGTTCTTGTGTCACTAAAAATTTTATTGACCAATGAATTGCGTAAGTTAAAAGGAACGTCATAAGCCACGCCCACACAAAACTTCAATCTCCTTTTCCACTTGACGGGAGGGTACTGTCAATCAAAGCAACACTGAATTAAATTTAATTCTGATTATGACCATTTGAAATTGAAAACACAGTTTGTAAATGTGGAGTTCGATATAAACCCAGATGGCATGAAGATGGTTAAACTTTGTCTCAGAAAGAGTTCATTCAGCCCATTTGAATAACCTATTGCGTATAAACAAATTGAACATGGAATAAAAAGCATGATAAGGATTTCATTGTTTATTAAATTTTATTTTGAAAGTCTTTTTAATATGATGAGATAAATATTAATTACTTTTCATGTTGAAACAATATGAGCGTGCAGGGGTTCTAGTCCATTCACACTGTGCAACGTAATTTTCAAGACAGATATTGGGGATGCGGCTTAGGAGGGCATAAATGCGTTTTTTCGGTTCATTGTGTTATGAAAAGAAAAAAAAAGTAATATTTTAGCCAATCATTTTGCCTGAAAATGCATGAACAGAAAAAAAGTTTAAATATACTTTGATGTCTTTGAAAAATGAATAGGTTGAGGATATGCACATTTTTCGCGGCATTGCAGTACGGCCGCCGTGGACTGGTCACTTTCCACGGGTGGGCAGTATTTCCACGGACGCATTAATATTAGATTCCAAACACCAATTAAAGAAATAATCATCCAAAAATTAATTAATGAAGCACGGGTACAACCAAAGTAGAAGCTTGGAGTGGGTTCAGTGGAAGACAGGCAAATCTCATGCACGAACATTGTGTGTTTGAACAGCTGACGGAGAGTAGTTTAATCGGAACGAGACTATGAAGTGCACCCGAAAGTGGGTGAGCTGCGGATGGAGGTTAACCCTTTACCCAACGCAGACGATATCAAAATTTATTATTTTAAATATAATTTTTAAAAAATTTTCAAAAAATGTCAACAAAACCATATCATGTGACCTCTCGTTGGAACGAGCTCAATGAGCTCGTTCCAATGAGGGAGGGGTCACATGATATAGTTTTCTTGAAATAGTTTGAAAAATTTATTTTTTTCAACTGCGCAGTTTGCATATTACACAGGCGGATGCAGGCATTCGTTAGGTAAAGGGTTAAAAGATATTTAATGACATGTGTGCCCTTGAATGCATCAAGATGCCATCGGAAATTCTAAAGCATTTCAGATTATGACACCTTGATGCACTGAAGGGACATTCGTAACATTTACCATCATTTTCACCCTGAGCACAGCATTGGTCGAAAACATGCACTAAAAATATCTAGACTTTATAAACAATGGACAAATGATGGACGTTACAACCGTTACTTATTCCCAGTTCCTTATTTGACATTCGTTATCAAACGATTTTATCGGTTGATAACGAATGCCGAATAAGGAACTGGGAATGGGTAACGGTTGTCACGTCTCCGGACTGCCGACAATGAGTAACAAACCTGAAAGAACAAGAATGTTCGCTTTTGTGCACAAAGGTAAAATTTTCATAACGTTATGGCCGACACCAAAATGGCACATAGTGTCATTCTTCCCACAAGAACAAACTACCTGTCCAATATTACACCCACAGTTTTTATCAAAATTATGTAGAAAAGAGATTGGGCTTTCATTTAAGCCTGATAAAAATTTTAAGGTCATGTTATTCACATTATTCATAATTTTTCCAACTGCTCAATTTGCATATTACGCGGGCGGATGCGGGCGATTCGTTAGGTAAAGAGTTAATCTTGTTACAGCGAGTATTTCAAATCGGAGGAGTTGGCGGGCGTTTTTTCTATCCATGCAGTTGCATGTTTGTAATAAAACTTCAAACATCTACGAAACTCGCTCAAATATGCTCAAATATGCATATAAGTGCACATAATATATCCTTAGACAGTCGTAGAATCATAGAGATACCAACTTATTTTAATATTCGTATAATAACATGAATTAGTTTCTGATTGCCCGTTTGAAAAAAAAGTTCATTACATTTTGCAACGTTTTTCCAGTCCATGTAGTTGCATTTTGTAATAATTATTACATTTTACAACACTTTTCCCGTCCATGTAGTTGTACTTTGTAATAATTATTACATTTTGCAAATTTTATTACAAAGTGAGTCGCAACAATGCATCCAACTCTTTCATTTCTGATTTTATATGATGGCATCGCCCATGTCGAGTAATGACTTGTCTAGGAAGAGTCCATTCTCTACGTAGACTACGTAATATCTCCAACCTACAGCTATACGATTGCATGGCAAAGCTATTAGAAAGTCAACTCATGAGGACTATACAGCAACCTTCTGGTCTAATGAAGCCAAATCAAATATCCTTGCATCTCCTTAAGTATCGAACACAAAGGTTATCACTACAATAGAAAATCCACCCGAAACATTTGTGACGGTATTAGTACCTGAAACTGTTTTTCAGTCCTTTATCGCATTTTTAGTGGTAATTCTTTACCTTGTCTTTATGTTTTTCCGATGCCAAAGGGAATGGAAAGATGGGTATCTAATGGGGAAAACTAAAAACAACCTTCGCAGCGCCCTCTAGTAGATGGAGTAATTTTGTGACCATTGTCCTCTTGCATATATGCCGATTGCAATTACAATAATTACTCAAAACATGCGGAGGGGTTGGGGTGGGTTTTTGGTGATCTTTTCTCACGCGCCAGATATTGAAAAAATAGTTCATATGGGAAAGTTAATACCGTCTTCAGTGAAAGAGAAGTTGATTTTACTGCATTTTCCGAGCGTATTTGTTTTTGTACGCTGGCATGTTTCCACACTGAATCTGCGTTAGTGAACTTCATATTTATCTACTGTGGCTATTATTTTTATTAATTATTAACGTGGGGGGCGTGGGGGCGTGGTGGCTCAGTAGGTAGAGGTGCAGGCTGCAAGCCGAGAGGTCCTCGGTTCGAATCCCACCTGCGACAACCGCATTGTGTCCTTGGACAAGACACTTCACTCCCATTGCCCATGTGGGGGCACGGTGACACTGTGCACTAAGGCGTACTGCACGTCGATGGTACACCTGTCTTCAACCAATGCTAACCCTGCCTGTGCTGTGTGGAGTTAGTATGTTGTGGAGCTGACAGCTGCTCGCCGTTGCTCGGTGGTTCTCTCCGGGTACTCCGGCTTCCTCCACCCGTAAAACTGTCGTGGTCATGGTTAGCCATTGTGAAGAAATATGTGACCTTAAAACACCAATAAATAAACAAATAATTATTAACGTCATTCGATCATGGCTTACTATATTTGACAGTTTAAAAATTTATCTACTAACAGAACTTCTGCGTCAGGACAATTAAATCTGATCTTGTAAAATGTTGGAAGAGAGAAAGAAATAAATGGATACGGAATTCTTGGAATTTTGTGGCAAACTTTATGTAACAGTCCAAAATGAAACTTCAAAGAGAAATTCCAACTTATCATCAAGGGAGAAGTGGTTTTCAGTTATGGGAAATTGGGATTGTAAGAGTTGGTCCGTGTACCTGCAGACATTGGCCAACTCTTCCAAAGCCTGATTTCATGATATTAAGAGATTTATAGTTTTGGAATTTCATAACCCTTTGAGCCCTCGTTTCCTGGAATGGTATCGCCTTTGAGTACACTTACAGTGAGATGGGTCAGTCCAATATCAATATACAGGGATGATAAAATAATAACTGCAGTCTGCAGCCGTCTGGCTGCAGACTGCAGTTATTATTTTGTCATCAATGCCCCGTTTATTGACCTCTTATAATAAGACAAAAAAGGGACGAATTTATGCATTCGACCGAAAAATCGGCCTTACTTGTTCAAAGGGTTAACTTGCGTAAAATATTTGAAAAAAAAATCTCGATCTCCACAATGCACCAGCACAGTTGTCTTTATATATTATGACAGTTCATTTATTTGATTTACAAAAAGGATGTATTGAGGGGTGTGGTAACTATGCGCACGACACTTACAAAACTTCAGTGTGGAAATGGATAGTTCTTCACAACTTTTTCATCAATATTCAAGTGCAAGAAAAGAGTCTGTGCAAAACACAGAAATATACCATGGATCAGTTGGATGCACATAGAACCCAATCACCTCTACGCCCGCAAACCCACCCCTCTCGCCCCCCCCCCCCCCCTACAAGGAAATAAAGATAACGATGATGCCCACAATTCACAACCATTTCCCAGGAAACAACAATCACACTGCAAAAGACCTACTTCACACATGTTATTTCGATACTGTGCTTGTGCTGCAACACCTAATTCAGAGAAGATGGCGGATGGAAATCCTTTTTGTTTGTTCACAAGAAGAAAAACAGTACAAAATATCATGAACATATCAAAACAACTCATTAAAAATACTCACCTCTTAACCCTTTGAGTCCTAGTGATATCTTCCATATCAGTTCAATGGCAGCAACGGGGAGAGTCCATATTCATTAGTTGGGGGTAGACCAATTAATATTTTTCAACGTGCAGCCTTGGGACTGCACGTTGAAAATATTGATTGGTCTACACCACGCCTTCACTCAAAAGTCAACCTACTTAATGAAATTATGAAGTATCATGTTACTGGGCCGGAAAAACGGCCTCTGGGGTTTAAAGGCTAAATACTGTAAAACAAAATTAAATTTGATGGTGGGTTGAGTCGAAATTCCAATCCAAAGCTTTGAAATTGATTTTTCAAATAAATGTTCAAGAGGCACGAAAAATTGTGAAAATCCTTCGATCGTCTACGAAATCAAACTTTCCCGATTGGTATTTTTCTCAGACACGCGTAATTTATTAAATAGTCGTGCTTGCAATTTCGGTCTGAACGCGCCTGTACACAACGCTGTCAATCACAGAAGACACAGTAACCGGGGAAGGGGTTTGTGCACTGTTCTTTTTGTTTATGTGAATATCCGCTCGAAATCCGTATGTCTTTCCGTATTTTACTAACTGATTACATTTATTCGTTTCAGAAGAAAGCGTTTTCTGTTGTTCTAAGCTTGTGCGTCGCTGTGTATTTCGTCAACTTAAATATTTCCTTTACCCGCGGAATGTCCTCTTTTGCATTTTACTAAGCAGCGGGTTTTTCTTCGAACCGCCAGGTTTTTAATGCATGAGATGCTTGCAGTTGAATCGAATCTGCGTCTGTATATTATGTAGCTATGGGAGCGCGGTGGCTCAGTAGGTAGAGGTGCAGGCTGCAAGCAGAGAGGTTCGAATCCTACCTGCGGCAACCGCGTTGTGTCCTTGGGCAAGACACTTCATCTGCATTGCCCGCGTGGGGGCACGGTGGCGTTGTGTACTAAGGCGTACTGCACGTCGATGATGCAATTGTCTTCAACCAATGCTAACCCTGCTTGTGTGGAGTTAGTATGTTGGGGAGCTGACAGTTGCTCGTCGTTGCTAGGTGGTTCTCTCCGGGTGCTCCGGCTTCCTCCACCCGTAAAACTGTCGCGGTCATGATTAGCCATTGTGCATAAATATGTGACCTTAAACACCAATAAATAAATAATATTATGTAGCCGTAAGTTGCTAACTCCCAATAATCTTTTCTGTTTGTTACAGTGTTACTTTAACCCTTTATCCAACGCAGACGATATCAAAATTTATTATTTTAAATATTATTTTTCAAATTTTTCAAAAATTTCAACAAAACCATATCATGTGACCCTCATTGGAACGAGCTTGTCGAGCACGTTCCAAAAGAGGGGTCACATGATATGGTTTTGTTGAAATATTTTGAAAAATAATATTTTTTCAGCTGCTGAATTTGCAAATTACGCGGGCGGTTGTGGCCGATTCGTTTGGGTAAAGGGTGAACTATTAGATATATTAAACCCACCACAATAACAACGATTATCGTTCTTTGAGTGCAACAAAGCGCCATCTGCAATGCTTTACGATATGTGGTAGATGACTTCTTCAAAACATTACCAAACCTAACGATCGTATTCGCTCAGCGCCATTCACAAAAAATGTCATTCAAATGTCAATATTATTTTCAATATTGGCTTCGAAAACGTAGCCTATGGCCTCTCATTGGAACAAGTTCGTTCTAATCGGGCGTCAAAAGCTATGAGCCAAACAATTGTTCACAAATGTGCATTAAGAATTATCACCAGGCAACGGAAATCATGTCAGATCACTCCCCTCCTCCCTCATATGCACTGGTTGCCAGTTGAAAAGAGGATCGAGTATAAGATGCTCCTGCTGACATTCAAAGCCCCAAATGCTCTGGCTCCTGATTATCTGGGCAGTTTGGTGCAACAATATGTACCATCTCGACTCTTCCGTTCAACAGCTCCGAACTCCGTGATATTCAAATCAGGCGTCCTTGTAACGGCAGGTGATCGGGCGTTTTCCGTGGCTAGCCTCACTCTTTGGAATTGGCTTCCCGATCACTTAAAGGCACCTCGGACGCTAGAAAGCTTAAAAAAGGCACTGAAAACCCACCTTTTCGCCCGCGCTGTCGGTGTTCATTAACTTTGTATCAACTCTGCAATACATGTACAATATAGCAGCAGAGTATTGTAAAGCCCGAGAGAGCAATTTTGTGGATTTATGGCTCTAAACTGTATTTATTATTATTATTAACCCTCTGATACTTTTGTACATCTTATGACGTACGAAATCAAACAGTGTGTTGATACTTTGTGGTCATTTGATTTTTTATTATTATTTTTCGATTTTTTAAAAAGTTTCAACCTCAATTCCTATTTTCTTCCGAATAGTGCTCGGTGATAATTGTTGAGTCAAATGATATCACAGCTTAAAATCCTAATATAATCCTGCTGTCAAGACTTCTTAACTAGTTGAGTGCAAGAAGCCACTATCATGACTTTCACAAAATGTGGATACCAGAGCAAAAGCCGACGCTTTCCTTGCATCAATTTTATATTCAAACACAAAAAATATTTTGTTTATATAAATTTGTTTTATTACAAATTATTGGAGAGTGCCTGTTGGCACTCTCCAATAATTTGTAATAAAACAAGTTTTGTTAACAAATTCAGACCACCAAAAATAATCTAGCCCTCAACCAGTTAATCACTAATGTGAAAAACTATCTTGTTATTTGTTCTTTCTGACGTTTGACGTCGCATTTTGAAAAACGTTGAAGAAACTGAATTCCCCGTGACGTTTGAACGTCAGGATAATTAAAGTCTCAAAGGGTTAAACAATGATTTTTTTTCTGTTGTTAAGAAACTATTCTGCTAGTATCATCTTCTGGTTATGACAGGTAAAGACTTCGCTATCTTCTAAAACAGAGGCAATAGTGCATGGATGCGGAGTTCTAAAATAACTACATGGATCAATTTTTGTTGTGTGTGTCGGAATACTAACAACTTCCTCAAGATAAGTATTGTATAACTTCTTGAATGTGTGAGGTACTTCATCTCCTAAAGGTAATTCCAGTTTGTTAAGAGGAAAGCAAACCACTCGTAGTGGCTTTAAATGGAGAAATTAAAAATAAGCACACAAATTTGGATGACTTTTTGAGAGTGAGGCTTTCAGCATAACATACATAACATAACTGACCGCCGGGGTTTCTAAAAAAAACAGAATATCGTTTGGAAATGTAAAGTATAAAAGTCAAGGGCTACTTATAGTTTTGAGTGTAATAATTAGATAGATCATTTCCCTTTGATTTTATCAGCTTTTGGGAAGGTGACTATTGGGGTTATAATTAAAGGAAATGCTAAGCTCATTGTGCATTGTCTGTCTGGATCACGTGCAAAAATGTTTACAGTTCGATTAACCCAACTCCTCCCAACCAATTGTAATGACAAATATATCCGAGTTTGTAGACGCCATGTACAGTACGTGGAAAGTGGATTGTTACTAAATCACCCGCGGAGTGGAGTTATCACCCAAGCTATAACTTTCAAATTTTGTACATATCGACAAAAAACACAAGCAATGTTTCAGCCAATGGACCTCCGGGTTTAACCCGGAGGTCCATTGGCTGAAACTTTGCTGGTGCTGGTTATGCTTTGCAACAAATTTGCAATTGTTGCCAGGGTGGAATCTCCACTCTGTGGGTGATTTAGTGATAATACACTCTCCACGTACTGTACATGTTCAGACGTTATGACAAGCTGGGGATTGGCACCCTTCAAATTGTACTGTCATGTGGAGTTTTTAAAAAACAGCTTTGTAGTAACCTTTTCTATTCTTTGAAATCTTGGAAAAACTGTGACGTAGATAGCTTATCCAGGTGGTACCGTGGTTCAAGACCATAACATTTCCGACGAAAATTAGAATTGAACAGTATCACAGCGTGCATCAAGTTGTACGCGGCGACGCATAGTGCTGAAAATTTCTGTAGGAAATGCATTGCCCTTTGGACTCTGTACTAAGTGAGGATGTATGCTTATCTGACATGGAAGATTTCAAGCTCTCAAGGCACCTGTTAAATTCTGTAAGGAATTCGGCGCTGTTATGGCCTGGAACCAGTCTACAGTTAAAACTAGAAGTCCTGTCACGAACTGTGCGCTTATCTAGGCTTAACTGCGCGTAGGAATTGCGCGCAATTGGCATATCGAATGGCATCCAAAGCACGGCAGGTTCTCCTGGTTACTCATATCAAGCACAGGCAATGTTTCTGCCAGTGGACCTCCAGGTTACCTGGAGGTCCATTGGCGGAAACATTGCTTGTGCACAGGCCATATGTACAGAATTTGATAGCCTTACTAGGGTCATAACGCGTAGATTAACGCGCAAATCGACTTGCTATTTGTGCGCATTTCATGGCAGACTTCCAGTTTTAACTGTAGTTCTCAAATAGTCTATCGCCTACACGTATGTGTAGATTCAATCGTAAGAAATATTCCAGTTGGTTGGAAAAGCTTTTCCAACCAACTGAAATATTCCAGACGATTGAATCTAAAAAATATCATAAACATTTTTTGATTTTGAATCAACGCAAAAATGTTGATCAACCAAGCCTTGATTTCACCGAATCTTTAATGACTTTACCAATACCACCAGATATGTTTGTTTATTAAATTATTATGAAAGAAGATTAGTCACAGCTGTAGTTTTATTATTACTCTCCGTAGTTTCATCGATTTCCCCGTGGAAACTCCGGGAAATGAGGATGTGATCACTGTGGTAAACCAGCTGTGTTTTTTTGGTAAAATAGAAAACAGAAACTAATGCTTGTGGTGGAAGTCCAGGTGTCGCGTGTTAAGAAGCTAGTTTCGACATCAGTGATGTCATTTCCCAGTCTACATTGCAAAACATAATAGTAAGTAATTCCTCTGACAAATCTTTATTTGATCACCTCTTAAATCAAAAAGCGTTAATATCCACCTGATATCCACCAAATACAGCAATGTGTCAATGCACAAGGTATCAAATTACTGTTGTGTGTGCAATGATGTCTCTTTTTAACAAGATGTCGTTGTTTTCGAAAGATACTTTTGACTGACGCCTATTCTCCCAATACACACATGTTATACGGTGAAAATAGGTTGCAAATGAAGGAATAACGCTTCACATACTGAAGTGGACAAACCCTAAAGCAACGGGCTTTAAATCTTTTTAGATACTTGATCCGTAAATGGTACACGTCGTGCCATAAAGTCCAAAGAACTAATGGTGTGAGGCATCAGTCGAAATATCAAGGAGCTTGAAAGCAAATGTATTGTGTACCTTTGTTTAAGAAATCATTCTTGCAGATAATTCCACGCTTTTACGCCTCATATTATCAGAGCTCTTCTGTCCAACGACATTACACAAAGGAAATGGAATTCTTTCTGATTTATGTTATCTTTTGATCTGTTTGCACACATTAGACATACGAATATATGTATATAATCAAGGCCGTACCGGTGCTCAATGGGCGCGTCCAAGGGGACCCTATTTTTGCAGCATATTTTTTTTACAAGCAACGAGACCAGGGAACACAATATTATTCCATGTCCTTTCGCGAATAATGCCGTACAAATTGTATACAGATGAAGCTTCTGCTAGGGTTCCCCGTTTTATGGACCGTTTTAAAATGGATTCCCGTTTTCAAAATTGGAATGAATTTATATAAAACTGTGGAAATATTTTGGCAGCCACGTGCACAAAAACCGCCGGAGGAGAGGTCACAAATCTTCCATTTTCACACCTGTCCCTGGAAATCCCCCGTGCCCCCTTCATGCACTCGCCTCAACTTGAATTTACGTGACTCGGGTGATGTCTCGTATGATTGAAAATGTGATGCCCCACTACACTCAGAATCTTAAATCCGCCACTGGTGTTGGGAGCGTTACTAAATATGAGAATGGTTGTGAAGATAGGCCCAGAGTTCGATCTTGACCTGCGGCAACTGCGTTGTGTACTTGGGCAAAACAAGTAATCCCGTCTGCCCACGAGTTGACACGGTGACGTCGTGTACTAAGGCGTCCTGCATGTCGATAGTAACTAGCCTTCAACCAGTGCTAACTCTGCTTATACGGAGCTAATACTTTGGAGAATCTCTGAGTTGATTGCCGCTGCCCGGTGGTTCTCTCATGGAACTCCGTCTGTCCCTACGCGTAAAACTGTCCGACACGAGATGACCCTGGAAAGTGTCGTTAAACCCCAATAAAACATGAAAAAAGTGAAAATTTTGTACTCTTTTTTGTTTTTAAACTCACGGCAAATTGTATTCTTAGTATACATAGACAGGACGAGATGCGTGTTTGAATCGGTGGGTGTTTTACATAACTCGTTGGAATGGCGTAGTCCTATGACTACGCCTTTCCAACGCGTTATGTAAAGCACCCACCGATTCAAACATGCATCGCGTCCTGTGTTTATTACACATCCTATGCATTAAAAGTAATTTAAATAAACAAATTTTAATTCCGATGTTTAAACCCAAAGGTGAAGAGTCCGTTTGTTTTGTTTGAACCTGTACTGATCAAAATGGATCGATAATAAATCAAAACCTTTTGGGAACCAGTCTAAATTACATTCGTTATCTTTTCTATTGGCCGTGTTTGTTGAAATTCGGATCGCTGTTTCTCTTCGACTAGGATCCATTCACGCCTAACCGTTTGGTGGCTATTACTGAAAGTAAAAACAGAAGTACAAATTAGGACAGATTTGCAAAACAGCTGGGAGAAACATTTTTTAAAGAAGTTCGAAGCATGTCAGGATGTCCGAAGATTTACCGAAAAAAATTTGTCCAATTTAGATATATGGGGATCCGCAGACGATACAAGCACGGGACTGGGTTAATGTTGTAATTTGAAATGATTGTTTTTTGATATTATGTCATTTTTGGTTAACTAATTGTTTTGTGAACCGACTTTATTTTGCTTTGGATGTTTTCATTTTCACACTACGCGACAGACGCTTGATAATTGTATAATGAAATTTGGAAACTATTCGAAGCGCAACAAATGACTCGACGGGAAAGGAACAAGTATAAACGGTGCTGGGAAAAACGTTTCGGCTTATACATCACCAGTTGAATACAGAAACATTTATGTCATAGCGGCGATTCCGTTAAATACAAGGGGTTAAATTTTAATGGATGTGTAATAAAGGGTTAACATGAGCTAAGGATAATATATAGCTGACTTTCCAGTAAGTAAGAGGGAAGAAGATTATAACATTCTTGTCGTATTCCGTGTATCGCGCACCGCATTGAAACGTATTCACGTGACAGAGAGAAAGTGCAAAGCAAATAGAATTTAATTAGAAATAAGATAATATAGGCGGGTGTCTAATTTCAACAACAAAATACGTTATAATATTCGAAACACTTTAAATTTCAAGACCCATTCAAGAAAAGTTTGTTGAAAGGGTGGGAGAGAATGCTGTTAATAACAGCAAATACGGGATGTGATGATGTCAACAGAGTGGCGAGAATATCCCCGGTTGACTCTTTTTGTAGTATATGTTTGAAGCTATCAGGCAGACAAAAATTAATTTCACGGATCATAACAGTGGTAAAATTCCGATGTCACCCAGTGGCGTAGCAAGGAAATATAATGGGGGGGGGGGGGGGGGGATACTTTCTAGTGGACGAACCAGGGTGTCCATTACGAAGCGATGCCGCGACAAGAGAACACGAGCCCTATCGTGCTTTCCCCCGGACGCCCGTCTCGCCTGAGGGAGAGCATGAGAAGCTTTGTCCGGGGGACCTTTTCAAAACTCTATTGTTAAAACAAGCAATTTGGTAGCTTTCCCGGTAGTTTCAAACTTAGCCCTTTGATACTTTTGTACGTCTTATGAAGTACGAAATCAAACAGCGCGTTGATACTTCGTGGGCCTTTGTTTTGTTATTATTTTTCGATTTTTTTTAGAGTTTTAACCTCTGTTCCTATTTTCTCCCGAATAGTAGTCATTGATAACCGTTGAGCCAAATGTTATCGGAGCTTAAAATATTAATATAATCCTGCTGTCAAGACTTCTTAACTGGTTGAATGCTGGAAGCCACTATTGGGGCTTTCAAAAAATGAGGATACAAGAGCAAACGCAAACACTTTTTTTTGCTTATATTTCATATTCAGTCAAACACAAATAATATTCTGTATTTTAAATTTGTTTTATTACAAATTATTGGAGAGTGCCTGTGGGCACTCTCCAATAATTTGTAATGAAACAAGTTTTGAATAACAAATTCAGACCACCAAAATAATCTAGCCCTCAGCCAGTTAATAATTAATGTGAAAACTTTCTTGTTATTTGTACTTTCCGACGTTTGACGTCGCATTTTGAAACCGTTGAAGAAACTGAATTCCCAGTGACGTTTGAACGTCAGAATAATTAAAGTCTCAAAGGGTTAACATACTCATGCTGAACATGATGATGAAAGAATGTTTAAATTGAATTGGAAGAAAAAAATAACCCTAGCTTTGGCAATTTTTTTTTTTTGGTGGGGGTGAGGGTGGAGGTGGGCAAATACCCCCTTAACCTCACGGTTTCTACACCACTGATGTCACCTTACCTAGTTTGTTTTGTTTCGTTAGTGGAATACAGAAACAAACAGTAAAGGTTCCATTGCATCATAGTAAGACCACGAGACTGAGAGTCACACATCTCAAAGCCAGACAAGTAAGAGCAGAGTGAACAAAATGTAAGAGCAATATGTTTCGTTGCATCATAGTCAGACCATGGTAAGAAGTCACACATCTCAGAGCCAGACAAGAATGGGCGGCATGAGCAAGATATAAGGGGTAATGACAGTTTCTCAGAATAAGACACGCGTGATGTTAGACTTTTATGAAAGAAAGGATTGTTGAAGGCATGCACTCCATGGTAACCCCTTTCCACACATGACTGGAGAATGAATGTATGTTAAAATGTTAACATTGTTCTATGCCCTATGTATTGAAGTTGTTGCCTACTTCAGCTGTATCTTGCATATTCAAGAATATATTGTGTGCCATAGAAAGCCTATTTGGACGGGAAATAAAAATTATCTTATTTGTCGTTGATAACATGAGCAAAAGAATGATATTTACGTGTACACAGAAAATGATATGTGGACAAAACTGTTATCTAATATTTTGGTAGAAACATGCTTTATCACAATTTTTTTTCACATCTAGACCCAGCACCTGTGATCACAGACTTGGTTGCGTTCCTTTGGCAACAGTAGCCTTTCCACGCTTGTGACATATAATCCATTTGTCTTACACAGTTTAAAGACGTGTTCGTGCGCCCCTATTCGAGCCAATGTGTATTCATTTAATAATGCGTTTTTAAAAACTGTACACTTCTTTTCTGGTGCAAACGTATACCCTCAGTGCCAACGGTGGATTATCATCCGGTAGAAAAAAAAACAAAAATACCCTTGCCACACAACGTACAGTCTTCATTCACATGACAATTACAGGTTGTGATAATAGTCAGTTAATCAGGGTCATCGTATACGATCTACGGACCAGATCGGCCAGATCAGACGCCGTGGGCTCTATCAAACAAAACTGAATTGGTTAAATTCATACATTTTCAGCTTGAATTTTTGATGCTTCGACAGTCGACTCCAGTGCGCAGAGTGTAAATTGAAGGATGTAGGAATCGTGACCTACTGAGAGAGAGAGAGAGAGAGAGAGAGAGAGAGAGAGAGAGAGAGAGAGAGACAGACAGACAGACAGACAGACAAGACAGACAGACAGACAGACAGACAGACAGACAGAGAAAAAAAAAACCTTCTTTACCAATACAATATTATTTTTACACCAAAATAGACAACCAGAAAATCAGTGTCTATGTAAGGGGAAAATGCCCCCACGAGTCAACTGTGGTCAACCGAAACTTGTATTTCACTCTTGCTCGTAGGCTTTTTTCTCTTCCTCGCCAATGACACATTTTTGGCGCCATATTGCTCTATGTTTAATTAATTCCCCACCGGTCCGTTTCACCTAAGCTACATGGAGCACCACTGCTATATATCAGTGTGTAACTGCTCTTCTATGGCAGTGCCCCCTCCCCCAAATTCAAAACGTTTCCGACGTCCATGGATAAATACACAGAATGACACACGCATGTGAATGGGTTAATCGATATGGCACTTGTGCCGTCGCGGACGGATAAAACTCTAGGCCGCAACCCATTCACACGCGTGTGTCGTTCTGTGTTTATTACACGCCTTCACGTCTATAAAAGGCAGTTATCAGAAGGACACTCAGCAATTCATTTGACAACTCATCCCCTGTTCCAATGTGTTCTTTGTGCCAGTAGGTACATAGAACACATTGGAGCTCAGGGGACGAACTATCAACAAAAAGAACACATTTTATCGCCAACCAAATTGGCGAGGGGAACCCGTGTTACTATTTTAAGCCATCGCTATTGTAATCTATCGCTATCGAATTGTAATTGCGGCGCACGATTTGTAGAAAATTCCAGTGAAATTCCGAGTCTATTTAAAAATAGTCTGTCAACGATTTCCGTTCCGCACATATGAACAGATTTTTATTTTCCGCATGGTTTTAGTGTTGCCGGTGATGGGGATTTAATAGAACAGACGTGTAATAAACTGAAATCCTGTACATCACTCAGCTTAAATTTGCAACTGATGCACAAACCTAATTTGCCAGGGAACCCATTTATGTGATTGAAGAGACAAGACTGCCAAAGTGAAGTAATATAAAAAAAAAAAAGTACGAAAATACTAATTTGTCAGCAGGCCCTTCAATTTATTGACACTCAACAGTTGTATATATTCAAGAGATATACCTCGAATACTCACTTTTCTCCCCCCCCCCCACTGCATGTGTAACATACGTCTGTCCAGGGTGAGATAGCAGGGAGAGACAGATGTATCCCACCCCACCCACGTAACGTTATACATAACGTTATTATGACGCTATGCATAGTTTTTGGCTACCAACTAATTCATATTGACGTCATCAGAATGCCGTGTGTTCGAAGTTTGATGCTCTAAAACTCTTTAAACCCCAAGATGCCACCGTTCCCAATTGATTTTGTGGTATATACCCTTGGTATATACATAACTTTTGCATGGTCTTTCCGATGGTGTCATTAGTTTTTCAAAACAACGAATACCAAATGAGTTGATTATATCAGCACGTGACCGCCGATTACCTCTGGCTCACGTAACCGCTGTATGGTGGGGTGAGAAAAATAATCTCTGATGGGTACGGGTGTGGGATGGGAAAATCTCACCCTTGGGACAAGATATTTGGTCCAGACACTCGGCAAGCCTCGTGTCTGGCCCAAATATCTTGCCCTCGGGTGAGATTTTCCCATCCCACACCCGTACCCATCAGGGATTATAATAGTCCTCTGGAAATAAAACTCGCCTTGAAAATCACCCGCGGCAGTGGAAGAACTATGTATGGTACTCACATAGTCATGCATAATATAGTTCTGTGAGTTGAGGTTCATAGTGAACACTGGTTGTTAGTAACCACTAAGAGTGACAAAGATCTGAATTAAAGTTCTAGCCTTTGAAGGGTTTTTGTACGCCGAATGCGCAAAGGGACTATGTGCTGTTTGCATCACCTTGCAACGCAATCTTCGGTATAATATTGCAATTCCGGGCACTCCCTAGCCGAATAGGAGGAAACCAATGAGGCAGCCAAGACCTTGTCCACAGCCTGGCCAGGCGATTCGTCGAAGTTGTTCAATAGTCTTCAGGCAAGTAGAACTGCCATTTGTGATTGTTTTAGTTGTGCGAACTGTTGGCTCTCATTGACAAGTATATATAGCCTGTCTGCGGACAGCTCAAATAGAAGTTCTGAAAAAGGTGTCTGTCCGTGCCCTTCAGGCAAGTATAATTTATAAGTGGTAATGGTTCTGCACTTGTCGAGGCCCCCATTGACAGGTATAGTTTGGGTGAATCAGCTCGTGAAGAGGTTCTGTCAGGGGCATTCGCTGGTCATATTTTGGCAAGTGTAGTCCGCCATTCGTAATGATTTGTCTCTGACTGAGTAAGTGATTCCCTCATCGACAAGTAAGTCTGGTTGCAAGTAAAATGTCCAGCCTAATGTGGGGGGGGGGGGGGGGGGGCAATGGTTGCCAGTAATTCGACATACCTTACACCAGGTACGGTTCTCAGCTCCTTAACACAGTCCCAGACAGTTTGGAGTGCAGTAGTGGATCAGATGCTGACCAGAAGATTTATGAACTGTCAAAGCATTGGGTTTCTTCAAGAGGTGAGAGACAGTCAACTCAGGGGAATGGGAGACTGAAATATACAACGTTAACCAGAAAGACGTCAGAAGTTGGCTAGAAGATTAATAAACTGTGAATATATTGGCTTTCTTCAAGAAAGATTTTGTTGTTGAAATGCTGCAAATAAGTTTATCACATAATCACAACCAAATAGCTCATTTCGAAAAAGATCGTTCACCACACGTCTAATACTGGAATTACGTCAGAAGGCAACGTCGACGTGGTAACGTTGTAAATGGGTTGGTTTCGGAAGTAAAATTGAATTAATCTTCACTTATTTTTCATTAACTGTCTACCTAATAAAAAATAGCAGACGACATTTGCAAAAGACATTTCCATAATAACTAAATATTTTCATTTTTGACTCGAAAACATAGCTTATGACCTCTCATTGGAACAAGCTCGTTCCAGTGGGAGGGGGGGGGGGGGGAGGGGCATGCGAGAGGGGGGGGGGGTCATAAGCTCTGAATTTGAGACAAATATTGAAAAAGATAATACAGTTTGGCTGGTCATGTTTGTAAATAGCGCTGATCAGTGTTAGTCGTTACGTTAGGTAAAAAAATGGTAAAGTACACATTATGAGATAAAAGGAATCTCGGGGCGCGATGGCCCAGTTGGTAGAGGTGCAGGCTGTAAGCCGAGAGGTCGTCGGTTCGAATCCCATCTGCGGCAACCGCGCTTGGGCAAGACACTTCACCCCCATTGCCCACGTGGGGGCACGGTGACGCTGCGTACTAAGGCGTACTGCACGTCGATGGTGCACCTGTCTTCAACCAATGCTAACCCTGCTTGTGTGGAGTTGGTACGTTGGGGAGCTGACAGTTGCTCGCCGTTGCTCGGTGGTTCTCTCCGGGTACGCCGGCTTCCTCCACCCGTAAAACTGTCACGGTCATTGTTAGCCATTGTGCAGAAATATGTGACCTTAAAAACACCAATAAATAATTAACGACAAAAGGAATCTCAAATTCGTTGCGATTTGACATGCAGTTTCTTAAACTCGTTCACTAAAATTGATCTGAGCCGAGGTAAACCTCGGCTCAGATCCATGTTAGTGAACTCAGAACAGAACTTTCATATCAATTCGAGACTGAGAGATCATGTATGCGAGCAATGATCTGTCATCGGCTTATCTTCATGTAAATGATCTGCTTTTTGGTGAACCAATGTCGATTCCCTTAACCACCTGCTTAGTACTTACTGAAGTCGAAATATAATGTCAACCTGCACATTTCCCCATAATGCATCTAGGAATTGAACCAAAGCAGTGAACTCTGTGAAACTTTATTGAATTGGTAAAATTTCCAGTGGCTTTACGGGAGAAGATTGCGGCTAGAAAGTTTGGTATTTTGACATCCTGTTCAGAGTGCAGTCTCTGAGTGACTGCTGCACCCTCGTTGGTCGTACACCTTCTTCTGACTACAATTTAACGACCACAAGATCAGGACTCCCTCTCTTAAAATCCCTGTTGATAAAGTGCCACTGAGAACACCATATAGTTTTCTTTTTTCATTTGGCTCCGATAGTTTAGGAGAACCACCAGCATAAAATAAGATATGGTTCTGTGCCATCGACTGATGCGCTGGTTCTTCATCAAATGCACCTAATGGTTTTCATAGTTTGTTTTTGGTTGGCGTACATCATTAAATTTTCGAGTTACCCTGCCAAGATAACCATATTCCAGTACTGGAACATACTTATTTACTTTTACCATATACCTACATTATATCTACAGCGTCCTAACCTTCCATTAGAACATGCTTCAAAAATGGCACCAAGCACTTATCTTGTGTTAACCCTTTATCCAACGTAACGGAAAAAAGCTCGTTCCAATGAGGGGGTCATAACCTATGTTTTTGAGACAAAACATGAAAAAATATAGTTATTCAAGAATTTTGTTTGCAAGTGTCGTCTGCTTTTCATGTTTGGTAAAGGGTTAAACCTTTGAATCTGAGAGCCAGCTATTCCGTCCTAGGAACACGATACGTCATAAGAAGCCTTTGTCGAAACTGCCATCTTGTAGTTTAATCTATGCAAGGCCACAAGTCGCGGGGTTAAAACAAAGCGATTTCTGTGTTCGTCGTGTTGAGTTCTGTGACAGCCAAGTCAACTAATTTTGTGAAATATAAAGTTTAAATTCGTGGAACCGATGCCATCATTCGAATTAAAGGAAGGAACAACCCTAGACGACTTTAAGAGATGGAAGAGCGCAGGTTTAAATACTTTTTTTGTACGGAGGTGAGGACTTGTTTTGAGTGGCAACAAGGAAACACTCATGGCACAGAGTTCCCCGGCTTGGGAAATCCCCGAAAATTGTCGAAACGTTGCTCACGATCACAGAGTCATGACATAGCGTGCTTTCGACACCATTTAAGTCGACAGAAACTCAATTTGAAATAATGAAAGTTCTCATACAATATTACAATTGCCTTAAACAAATGGTAACCTTGGCTAAATGTTTTTTTTTTAAATTCGCACTAATGAACGTAATGGGGTCCGAAGCACTTCACCTACTCTTTTCTCCCATTGCTAACGCGTTTTCTGTAAACGTTTACACCTAGCGACGTGTGACCTTGCATAGATTAAAAGACAAGATGGCAGTTTCGAAAAAGACTTATTCCATTAAGTAGCATGACTGCTTAGTGAAGGTGTGGGGTAGACCAATCAATATTTTCAACGAGCAGCCTGAAAGCTGCTCGTTGAAAATATTAATTGGTCTACCCCCAAATAATGAATATGGAATCTTCCAATTATTGCCATTGAACTGACATGGACGATACCACCAGCGTTCAAAGGGTTAAGTTTTTACCAAACATATAGTCAAATCTGTCAGCCCAACACACAAAGATCGCCATTAATTTTTGGTTCTATTTTCAGTTTTTATCTCCCAAATGTAGCTTATTCGTAGGAGTTCGTTCCAATGAAAGGGTCACAGCTCATGCTTTCTACGTAAATACATTTTTTCTAATTTAGTTATTTAACCCTTTACCCAACGTAACGGCCAAACCGTCCGGCACTATTCTAAAAAATCGCCAATTAATTTTCATTATTTTTTCATTTTTTGTCTCAAAAACATAGGTTATGACCCCCTCGTTGAACGAGCTCGACGAGGGGTCATAACCTATGTTTTTGAAACAATAAATGAAAAAAAATAGTTATTCAAGAATTTTTTTTGCAAGTGTCGTCTGCTTTCCATGTAAGGGAAAGGTTAACAAAATATATGCAGATGTTGTCTCCAAGCCATGTAGGTAAAGATCGACTTTGAAACTGGAGAAGGAAAAATCGATCATTAGAAAAAAGTAAATTCGCATTCTTGGTGAATTATGTTCAATGTCAGAAAGTGGGCAGTCATTACTAAAGATCCATCCCCTTCAAATTCTTCGACACGTTATAGTAAACCCAAAAGAATGCATTCTTGATTCGACATTGTCAGCTTTTCATTTTGTAGTGACAATTTGATTTAAATCCTGCAGAGAACCTGTTGTCATTTCTCGCCTGAATCGCCATATCAGCTGCGTTGCTTGTTTTCCATTATTTGCTTTCACCGGGAATCTTCAAGAAACCGAATGAAATACTGTTTTTATGTCTTATTTGAATAAGTGACAGCAATTCGAGACGATATGGCCAATTTAATGACGCAGGGTTCTCAAATTGGATGTTTAATGCGCGCAGATTTTCTGTTATTAATATTGTAACTGTATGTTCAAGGTTTAACTCTTTAGCCAACATACCTAACGACTACAGTTGCTACAAAGAACTTCTTCAATGACTATACATTTTCATTGTTTGCCTCCAAACATAGCTTATGACCCCTCATTGGAACGAGCTCAATGATCTTGTTTCAAGAAGGATCTATAGGCAATGTTTTGGAGGCAAAAATTAAAAAAGTAGAAAAATCTGAATTGTGCTCCTATGATCCCTAATTGGAACGAGCTCAACGAGCTCGTCCCCAAAAGGGTTCAAAGGCAATGTTTCGGAGGCAAAATTGTTTTAAAAAGTACATAACGTTGGTCGGAAATGATCGTTGCGATAGGTAAAGACTTAATTAATGTTACTCACCATTCCTGGTATCGCACGTGGTAGGTCTTGAGACGCCGGTAAGTAGAGAAAACTGCCTCAGTGTGTTTCTGGATGGGTTAGAGAGGATAGACAGCTGCTGCTACTCTTGGTATAGATATCTTCAACAATTGTATGTATTCAGAATAATATCGAATTTCTTTCAATATTTAATTCTCCGTACAAGTAAACCTTCCGTTATGTACCACGATTTAGGCCACTGCAAAGAAAAAAATGTAAACAATTAACGTCAACATTTTCATATTTGTATTCCGAAACATGTATATGTACTATGTACTGGAGCGGGGCAATTAGTATCCGCGTTGTGTGCCCACGGGAACGCCCCCGCGAACAGGCAAGATATTTGAGCCAGGCCTGTCAAGTACAGGGTGAAATGTCTTGCACTGAGGGCGAAATTTCCCCATTCCGCACCCACCGTGGATAATTTTTCTCATATCCATGTTCTAACGTGACTTCTTTTGAATTTAACGCCATTTGCTACCCGATGGTGGATTGGCTGTTGGAAAATCCAGGAAAACAAAAGTCACCCAGGAAAACAAAAGTCACTATGCATAATGCCAGGATTAAGGCTGCTGAGACGATCAGCAAATTCCGAAGGGAACCGCGGAGGAGTGAACGTCTTTGACGTTTATTAGACGTAACAACGTCTTATGCGATGGGGTTGGACAGAAGACATATTTCTCCCCCAACTTTCTATGCAAGATATGCGTGTCTCATGTGAGAAGGCCATGTGAGATAGATATTTATCTCACATGACCCACGTAAACGTATCTTATGTTTCATTGGTGTTCAAAGTATTGTTGTTTGTTGTACTTGATTTTAGTAATAACAGGATATTGTGTACAATTTGTTCAATTTCTTAACTTAATACCTATCACTACAGCGTCCATCGATCGATTGATGCACACGCCCAACTGACGTGATTGGAATGTACCAATGTTCATTTCGCTACAAATCTTTAACCACTAACTTGCCGGCCTTGGATTTTAATTTCGTGGAATATACCAGTGGTATATACATAACTTTTGTGTGGTCTTTTCGATAAGCAAATCAGTTTTTTCAGAAATTGACAACAAAATTGTTCAATATTACTGCACGTGCCTCTGGATTAATTTGTTTGACGTCAGAGTGGTTGTTTTTTTTTTTTGGGGGGGGGGAGGTGGGGGTGGGGGTAAAAAAATTTATCCCTGATGGAGGTGGGTGTGAGATGGGGAAATCTCACCCTCCGGACAAGATATTTGGCCCAGACACTCAGCAAGCCTCGTGTCTGGCCCAAATATCTTGCCCTCGGGTGAGATTTCCCCATCTCACACCCTCACCCATCAGGGATAATAATAATCGCACCCAGGTCCCCCCCCCCCGGTCTAACGCATCTGTGTGTGTGTGTGTGTGTGTGTGGGGGGGGGGGGGATTGTCTTACCAACTTGACGAGGTAATTAGACAAAAGAGTTTGCGTGTTTTGCCTTACCGAGGTACAAAAGACAAAAGAAACCCTTTACCTCGGTTGTTTTCCCAGAACTGTACCGGCAAAACGAGGTAGAAACCGTTAGTCCACACAAAGGACAAACAATGGGGTACATCGGTATGTAGGGTAGACAAGACTGTGTGTGTGGGGGGGGGGGGGGGGGGGACATTAATGTCGCTTAAGGATGTGTGTGAGTGTGGGATGAGAAAATCTCACCTTCGAGGAACGATATTATTACCAGACAATCGCCTTTCCTTCCCCGCAACAAAATACCGTCAAAAATTTTTTCGCCTGCCCAAATGTCAACATCATATATCCTCCGGGATTGACGGGTGTTCATTTGATACTTGATCTACCTGGATTAATCCTTAACCTAACGAATCAGAGGTCATATGATATGGTTTTGTTGAAGTATTTGAAAAAAAATAATAAACTTTTATATCCTTTGAGTTGGGTAATTATGTACATAGTTCCGAAGAGCGGCAAAATGTTAAATATATAATAAAGGTATAGCCTTGGAAAACGAACAGCACTTCTTCTAAATACATACCACAGGGTTAAGGCGCTGAATAGATTCGAAAATGACGTAATGGGTCATCCCATGTCAGATTTCCCAATAAATTATGGATGAACGTGTTTGGTCTGTTACAAATAGTAGAAATACCAAGTTTTAAGGAAATCTCACCAATGCAATCAGCACAATCTGGCAATGTTTTCCAAAGGCATAATCCGTAATTTTCAAATTGCCATATCTCAGGAACTACTGAGCCAGACTCAATCATCTTAATGTCATCCGAAATGAAATATTGAGAGGATTTCAAAACGGTCATTATGTGCAATGTGGGACAAAGTTTAAATATAATGACTTTTTGGCGTTTACTATGACCTTGAATTTGTGACCATGTGAATTACGTGACCTTAAAATTTTTATCAGGCTTAAATGAAAGCCCAATCTCTTTTCTACATTGAAAAAACTTTGGGTGTAATATTGGACAGGTAGTTTGCACTTGTGCAGGGAAGAATGACGCTATGTTCCATGTGGGTGTCGGCCATAACATTATGAATATTTTACCATTGTGCACAAAAGCGAACATTCTGGTTCTTTCAGGTCTGTTACTCATTGTCAGCAGTCCGGAGACGTGACAACCGTTACTCATTCCCAGTTCCTTATTCGGCATTCGTTATCAACCGATAAAATCGGTTGATAACGAATGTCAAATAAGGAACTGGGAATAAGTAACGGTTGTCACGTCCATCTGTTGTCTATTGTTTATAAAGTCTAGATATTTTTAGTGCATGTTTTAGACCAATACTGTGCTCAGGGTGAAAATGATGGTAAATGTTACGTATGTCCCTTCAGTGCAACAAGGTGTCATAATCTACAATGCTTTAGAATTTCAGATGGCATCTTAATGCATTCAAGGGCACACATGTCATTTAAATATTTTTTAACCCTTTACCTAACGAATCTCCCGCATCCACCCGCGTAATATGCAAACTGAGCAGTTGAAAAAATTAATTGAGCTCGTTCCAATGAGGGGTCACATGATATGGTTTTGTTGAAATTTTTTGAAAAATTTAAAAAAAATGGTATTTAAAATAATAAATTTTGATATCGTCTGCGTTGCGTAAAGGGAGAAGAAGAGATCTGCTCGTCTTCATTAGGCCTTTTCTTAGAATTAGATTTACCTAGCTGAGACTCCATTCCGTTGGTGTTTCTCGGCAAATTACTCAGACCACCAGTCTATTTCTGTAAGGAATTCGATGCTGTGGTGGTCATGGAACTAGTCTAGCCCTTCAGTAGTCGTCCATCGCCTATGTTTAGATTCACACATCCCTGAAAATCTACTTTCGATAAATGTTTCTCACTTGAAATTATTAGACAAAGGTTGAAGGCAGGTGCACCATCGAGGTGCAGTACGTCTTAGTACACGGCGCCACCGTGCCCCATCAATTCGTATTGCAACCATTAATATATTAACACATTTAGTGGAACAACACGGCGGTATCATAAAACTACAGCTGTGGTGAGTCTTTATTCCTGACGGTAATGTCATAAAACTACGGTCAAATCAAGTCTCCTCGATTGTGCAATATGTCTTCCGTTGATTCAGAGAAAATGAATGTTTATGGTATTGTTTAGATCCATTCGTCTGGATTATATCAGATGGTCGGAAAAGCAAACCTGCAGTTTCGCTTTTCCGACCAACTGGAATTTTCCAGACGAGTGAATCTAAAACATGTGTGATGGACTATTTAAGGGCTAGACTGGTTCCAAGCCAAACCCGTGTCGAATGTCTCACAGAATTAGACTGGTGGCCTGAGAGCTTGGTTCTGTATGTTAGACGTCTCTCACGTAGCTCAACAGTCGCACAGCAACAGAGCAGGGGCGACGTCTAAACGTCATCTACAAATACATGTGTCAAGAAATTTGTTCTGAAACCTCTCGGGACTGCATTCAGGGCCGTAACTATCTTCAGATATTTGTGGAGAGGAGATGTGGGTGGGGTGATTAATGTCTCCAAGACCAGAGCACACACCTGTGCGGCTCGTTGAGCGTTTCAGACAAGGAGTTTACAACCCGTGAATAACCACGCCAATCGGCAATGCCTCCGAAAAACCGCGACAAACTGCCACGGGTTTTACCATGCCATTACCAAATGCCATGTCTAATGACTAGGGTGGGTCCTACCCGAATATCACAAAACTAACAACCACCCGTGACAGTGACAGTTTTATGACAATGCGAAGGTATTTGAACATGCCAACCTTTGGTCAGCCATCGGGTAATAGTACTCTACCCTCCTACTGCTGATCGAGACTATGAATGTTGAGAGGGGCTAACCCCTTAGGATCTACGCTTCTGCAGAAACAAGCCTACAAATCCCAACACTAATCTCTTGGTATATCTCCAACTGCCTCAACACCTGAACCAGTCATCACAATATCAACTGCTGCGACATCAACCACAGTACAAACTAACATACCAGCCATACAGCATAGAATCACAACTATTAGACCACTGCTACCACACCACCCACAGTGACTACTACACCGACAAACCCAACTACAGCACCAAAGTTAATAGCACCAACAACTGCAATACCAAGCACTGCAACATGACATGAACTTCTACTCCCACAACACCAACCATCGTGACAACAAGAACCTCAAGAAGACTAACCACCAGAACACACCTATCAGTAAAACATCATTGATGATAACTACTTACTAACCACCACACCACCAACAGCAACCACACCGAAAACTAGAATATCAACCATGCAACATCAATAATCTCAACTACTGCGCCAACCATTCGAAAACCACTGGCCATTACGACTACTGTACCAAATACTAAAACACCAATATTGACAACACCAACAATTGCTACAACTACAAAAGCAGGTAGACAACACAGTAACTGCTAAACCAATCACTACAACAACCACGACAACTGTCATACCAAAAACGACTCAAGTGTACAAGCCTCTATCGCATCACAAACTATCATAACAACCATACAAAATGACAACTACAACACCAACCACTACAATAGCAACTCTAAAAACACCAACCTCAACTTCACCAACCATCAGAACACAACATCAGCCAGTACAGCACCAACCACCGCAAATATTACTACTACCTCAGCTACTACAGCACCAGCTTTCACAACAACTGCTACTGCACCAACCACTACTACACCAGCAATTAGCATACCAGCCATACAACATCAACAGCCGCAACTACCGCGCCATAACACAACCCCGAGAACACAAACCACCCGAACTCAACATCAACATCGTCAACACCAGCCAACGCAATTAATATACCAACAATTACTGCAGCAAATACTACAAAATCAACACTGGCAGCACCAACAACTATTACACTGACAATCGCGTCTTCTACTGAACCAACTACTGTAGCACGAACAACCACAAGACCACTCACTACAACAACCACCCCCAACTGCTATAACAACAACCTCAACTACGCAAACAACCAATACAGCTTCACTAACTACCATTGCACAACTACTACTACAACACCAACAAACACTATACCAGCCACCAAAACAACCACTACAACTACAAAACCAATCACTACTCTATCAACCAATAGAACTATGCCATCATCAACTGCTAATCCAACCATTACTATATCAACCAATACAGCACCAGACACACCGGCTACAATTCCAACAACTAATGCACCAACTACTACAACACCAACATTGACAGCACCACGCGAACAACCACGACTGCTACTGTATCAACTACTACAGAACCAACAACTACTATACCAACTAATACATCTACTACCCCAAAAATTTCAACAACACAAACAACCAATACAATACCAAGGCAACATCTGTTGTTTCTTGTGTGCCATTTTTGAAGGTAACTCACAAAATTATTATTCTGTCTGTAAGCCAAAGCCGTAAAATAGCAACGTACAGCGTCTAATATCGAAACAGTATGACATCAACTTTTGACGAAATAATGATTCCATATCACATAAGTCAGATAAAATACTCAGGTAGTATTTGCGCTTTGATTTACGTGACAACAAAATGCGAAAATACTCGAGGAGTTAGGAAAATACCACATCTCGGACCACGAGTATTTTCACAAAATGTTAAACAATTCTTCCCGAGTATATGGCCGAAATTGGTTTTACATGGAATAAAATTTGCTTTAGTATTGCAGATAAAGCCCTGTTTCACCCAAGGGTCGATATTCAACTGACCAAATTAAGATAATCTTGCCGTTTGGGCTGAGTGTTATCAGGCAATGTTACTCGGCCTGACAATTCAAAGAATTCGGAAAGAGGGGTAGCACTCCCTTAGTATTTACACCTCTCTTTTCCTGCTACAGGTCCATACGTAGTACGGAATCATATGTTGATGACCTGTGCTATACGTCTGTACTCAGTTCGGAAATACCGCGCACGGGGAATGGATACCTCAATACGTTGTTATTCTCAACAGAAGGCAAGTTATAAGAAATGAAAGCGACAGACGATACGGCATTATCCATTTGTTCTCCACCATTTAACGCGTTTATGTAAATTCCGAAATACCCGAGGCAACAACGGGCTCAATTGTCCAAACTTGACCCCACAGGCCGTTATATAATTTTTGGGTTTTGTCGTCCTGTGGCACAGGACGACAAAACCAAAAATGATATAACGGCCTGTGGGGCCATGTTTGGACTACATGGTCAGTTATAAGCCAGCGTTACCTATTTTGATGTTCTGGAAATGCAAATACGACTCGAAAACAGTTTTTGTTTCATTTCTTGATTTTCTTCAAACGTTAGTATGACTCGAAAAAAGTCCACTAAATAGGAATTATTACCACTCAATCTATAAGTTACTAGTCGATTAACATAAGTTTGGAGGCCCATTAAAACTCCATAATTTCAGTGACGTCATTCAACGGAGCCGGGCCGCGGGCGATAATGGTATAAATAGCCATTAGCGGCCCGCGGCCCGGCTATTTTTAGATTCCATGGTCTAATGAATTAGTCCCATTCGGATGACGTCCCTTTGTATTTCTGAACTGAAGTCGAACGCACGATCGAAACAGAAATATCGAACCGACTTTAGTGATTATTTCTTTGCTGAAATGAAGCAGAATCAGATTGAAAGAAGTTTCGTTGCACTGTGAATCGGTCGCACTGTAAGTATACTGATAAAATCATCGTTCGTTCGTTACAACGGCCTGGTAATAATAGTAATAACATGATTGTTGTCAGGCATCATGATTCATAAGCGGCCCTGCAGCAATGATGAACAGCCCTTGGGCTTATTAACGGCCCTCGACTTCGTCTCGGGCCTTTAATAAATCCTCGGGCTGTTCATCATTGCTGCAGGGCCGCTAATGAACCATAATGCCCTCCAAAATCATGTTATTGTTATATTAAATTCAAGAAGACTAGACGTTTTTCTAGTAAGATTTATGGAGTGTGGGATGGGAGTAATTTTGTAAACATTGTGTAAGCCTGTCAACGCTGAATACCTGAATGAGATTGCTGCATAACGTTCCAGTATGTAATAACAGTTGTAAAATTACAAATAAGTGTAAGTTATTGTCGTTGTCATTTTGTTTCACGTTAACCCCATTTCCTCCAACATGTGGTTCAGCACAGGATATTACCAAATTGCACAGCAGCGAAAGGGTTAAATGTCCATTACCAAATGATAATAACAAGCAGACTGTAATATGATTTAACCCTTTTCAAAAATTAGTTCCCGTATGTAACATTTCTCCTTTATCTCATCGTCTTGTTGTTGAAGGACACATTTTCTTTTACGCTAAAATTTATGCATATCGGGTTGAAAGATTTCCTAAAATTTACTCGTTAAAATGTTCTTCAGTGGGTTATGGTTAAACTGCACATGAGTTCCGCAACTTTAACACGAAACGACTTCATTGAAAAAATGAGGAGGAAATGATATCTCATGACCCATTAATCGCACCTTTAACATCAAATGTCATCTGGCATGGGCTTCTACCTCCATTAAATACATTTAGACCCGCATTAGTCAGAATTACTCTACCCTTAATTACAGCCTATATTGATGCGCGATCATTTGTAAACAAGCTTTCCTCGTGGCCACATTGACTCTTGCTTGCGGTGGGTAGAAGCGGAAGTTCCGTGTCATCACCGCCGCACAATACTACACGACGTTTTAATGTTTCTACGATGAGAAATGGGCATTAGTAATAATATACGAGCAGAAAGCAATTTAGTCACCTTACATTGTGTTGGAGAGAGAGTCGACACTATGGAGAATCTTGCCTCCGCAATTTAGAATTTATACTCCCCAGCGAGCGAGGCGACGAGTGTAAATTTGTCTATTGGTACGCGTGTCTCAATTTGGATAAATAACGAGGGATCCCGCTGCTACTGCATTATGGGTAGTTAATGAGTCGTGGGTAACGCTGTATAATGGTGGATGCAGTTGTTTGGATGCGATATATAATTTATGAAATTCAATTTCCCGAATCTGACAGCATTATTGTTCGGCGCGTTTAATGACGGGTCTGTGTAACACTAAGTGTGTTTTCAATTGACTTTTTTGTAATGATACAGCTTTTCGTAGACACGTAAAGTGATTTGACAGTAAATGCGACACTTTTTAACAGCTTTCCACTCGAAGGATTATAAATGCTTCAAATGTTATGCAAAGAATTGTGATGCGGGATACAAATTATCTTTATAAAGAACACTAACCACGCTGGTACCAAATTAAACGAATTAAGTGTCTTTTACATATTTTGAGTAAGATAGCTAATCCTTTATTTAACCTTTTGAACCCTGGTGGTATCTTCCATGTCAGCCCAATGACAGCAGTTGGAAGAGTCCATATTCATTATTTGGGGGTAGACAGATCAATTAATATTTTCAAAGTGCAGCCAAAATATTGATTGGTCTACACCGCACATTTACCTTGTAGCCATCCCACTTAATGACATTATGACGTAGCTTGTGACCCGGCCGGAGAGTTCAAACGGATAAAAACGCGACACGTGCTAAAAATTCTCTTCGATAAGTAACAATTTTCATTTTTTGATCCAAAACATGGCTTATGACCCCTCATTGGAACGATCTCGATGAGATCGTTCCAATGTGGCGTCATAAGCTATGTTTTGGAGTCAAATATTTTTAAAAAGTATTTTTTTTTATTAGGGTTTAACAACACATTAACAGCCAGAATCATATCATGTCGGTGACAGTTTTACGGGTGGAGGAAGCCGGAGTACCCGAAGAGAACCACCAAGCAACGACGAGCAGCTGTCAGCTCTCCAACATCGTAACTCTGAACTCTGCACCGCGGCACAGGCAGGGTTAGATTGGTTGAAGACATGCTCACCATCGACGTGCAGTACGCCTTAGTACACAGCGTCATCGTGCCCCCATGTAGGCAATCGGGGTTAAGTGTCTTGCCCAAGGACACAACGCGGGAGCACGAATTAGTCGCTGAAATGGTCACCCATCCAACTACTAACCGCGCTCGGCGTTGCTTAACTTCGGTGATCTGACGAGAACCGGTTACCGCGACGCCACCGCGCCCCCTTTTAAAAAGTAATAAAAATCGGATTTACTTTTTTTTCTAAATAGCGCTGGTTTAAAATGGTCTTACGTTAGAAAAAGGGGTGAACTGTCATGAAAATCGACTTTCTAAGTTATGTCCCTTGGAATTATTAGACGAGCGACGAATGCCCAATTACGCAGCAAGTAAATGTTGAGAAAACCTTTATGATATCAGTAGAAAATAAAGTAGTCAAGTTTGTTTTTGTTACTTTTAAGAAACGAAAGCAAAATACAGTTGTCAGTTATTTTCGTTTATCAAAAGTAGCAAAAGGAAACTTGGCTTTCTGTGGCAAGCTAAGTTAAAGTAACTAGTTCACAGATAATCCGTTATTAAGAATATCTATCAGTATCAGGCCTACCAACCCTAACGTCAACTTTAACTCTTTGTTTAGCGAATGTGTTTTCACAGTAATTTGCAAGGTTTTATTCATCCCAGGAAAAAATTAGCAAATGTCACCTCCTAAGCTATCATATTAATGGAAAGAACAGTATCTGTATTATGAGTCACGATGCTCACACGGTTGATATAATGAACAGAAACAAAATTACGGAACATCAGAAGATGGTGAAAACGTCTTCTTATTTTTAACCCTTTACCTAACATGAAAAGCAGACGACACTTGCAAAAAAAATTATTGAATAACTAATTTTTTTCATTTTTTGTCTCAAAAACATAGACCCCTCGACGAGCTCGTTCCAACGAGGGGTCATAACCTATGTTTTTGAGACAAAAAATGAAAATATTTTGAAAATTAATTGGCGATTTTTGAGAATAGCGCTGGCCGGTTTTGGCCGTTACGTTGGGTAAAGGGTTAAATGGATTTGAACAGAAAATAACAGTGAAACGTTCAAAGTGATTGTGAAAAACTGTAAAACACCAGCTTCCCTGTTTTATACTATTAATCTACTTGAGCTTGTGGGGAAGCGGTATGCCAAGGTGTGTGGTGGTTGATGGTTCACAAACCTTCATTAATAATACCTCAAGAGTTTTGCTTGTGATTGGTCAGTAATTTGAAATATCTGACAGTTAGCATATACTTGTAACCTCCTGTGTCCCCGGTTACCTCAGTTCGCTTCTCTTGTTCTCGTACAAATGCCCGACATGATATTACATTCTGACTTTTGAATGTATCGTTGAAACTACAAAAACTGAAAGGAAATAAATTTTCAACATTTCTTCTTTTTGACTACGACTAACCCCAAGAAACTTCAAGCCTTTTTGCATCAAATACATGCAAAGTATCTTGCCCTAGACTCGTGATTCGATTACTGAGTACTTACATGGAAAGGAATGCTTACCTTTAAACCTACGCATACCCGCCATGTAGGAAACAGATGATAACGGAATTCATTGCGACGACATTCTCCGCCAATTTAGAGCAGAATTACCGCCTGAGGAGAAGCCCTTTGAAACGTTTTGCTCTTTCAAGCCTGATCATGTTTTAAATACCAAATCAAATCAAGGCTGATCGAATAAATTCGTTTAACACTTTGACCCGAAAGCCCGCGTTTACGGCCCAGGGTCGTGATACGACCT
Source organism: Pictodentalium vernedei (assembly GCA_031216915.1). Classification (NCBI taxonomy): domain Eukaryota; kingdom Metazoa; phylum Mollusca; class Scaphopoda; order Dentaliida; family Dentaliidae; genus Pictodentalium; species Pictodentalium vernedei. Next base: position 581,414,775 of record CM062295.1, read on the forward strand.
GTATTCATAAAGTAGACATTTCTCATGAGATTTGTGTAGGATGCCGATCAAGAGTTTCAATGTGCTGCCCCAAGGCAGCCGTTTAAAATATTGATTGGTCCTTCCCAAGTAACAAATATAAACTGTATCAGTTGATGGCTTTGAACTGTAATGAAATATACCATCAGGTTTCAACGGGTTAAGAAAAACAAATTAAAGTGAAATAATCTAGAAGGATAAAAAAGCATTACCAAACGGACATCACCTGTCCTTTCTAGATTCACTAAACAGTATATCCTTAGAAGACTTATACAAATTAACGTTTTATTTTAAATTAGCATTAGAGAGATCGAGTCATATGAACAACTGTATGAATTATTGCGTTGATATTAATGACAAACACATACTATGGCTGTTTGTCGCCACAGCCTTTTTTATTGATGTTCGATGTCAAAAATTGGATAATACTGAACGAACGAACGAACGAACGAATTAATTTCACAAAATAGGATAATACTAACATGCAGTATGTATTGATCTGTGGTCCCCGATTTTAAACACAGGAATCTCAATTAATAGAAGATCCGTGAGGATGCAACTACTTGAGTTTAATTTTATATCTCCTTTGTCAAACAGAAAATCCACCAGGCAAGGTACGAGACTAAACTGAAAACTCTGTAAAGTTTCCTGAAGTAGGCCGCGGTGGGGACCGATCTCGAGACTCCGAGTGTTCCTGGGTGTTCTGTTATAATACGAACTTAGCTAACAACCACCCTACAACAGTAAATATATATATTTTATGAGATGGTTTATTCTATCTTTTCACTATTATCATAATGCCATTAGTTATTACAAATAAATTCAAAACCTACATTTCAGCTAAGGCAGACAGTAAAATGAATTGTGTCAAGCAGCAACGTTATTTATTTATACATTGGGGTTTAACGACACTTTAAACGACCGGGGTTATGTCGTTGCGGACAGTTTTAAGGACGGAGGAAATCGGAGCTCCTGGACAGAACCACCGAGCGGTAGCGTGAAGCAACGTCAAAAGAATACTACTTCTCTCAAAGGTGAGGAATTGGTCATAGTAGAACAAACAAAAAAAAAAAAAAAGACCCCAAAAACAGCACCCCACCCCCCTCCCCAGTGGACAAGGGTGGTCTAGAAAGAAAGGGGTTCCTGGGGACAACAGAAACTGTGGTTATAGTGCCCACAGACTTCCGTTAAATGATTTAGCTCATAGACTTTACGGGATCATGGATAGTGGAAGATGGACAGAAAGGGATACTAATCAAAGGAAAGACAAATAAAAATGCTACACAAGTGGAAGGGTCAGGTTATTTAACAGCAGGATAGAAAAATGAGAAGTTAGAGAGATAAGAACCAGTGCGTGTGGCCTGAAATGAGATACTTGCACAGGAAAAGACTCAAACTGAGTCAGTGGTCGGTGAGTGATGCTACAAGTAAATGTAAAGGGCAGCAGGCCTGGAATTTTCAGGAGAGCGATTTATTCGTTCGCCTACTGCTCTCCTTAAAAAAATTAAAGAGGGCGAAAACTAGCCCTCCTGGCCTTAGAAAATAATGATTATCATAACAGCTAAACCCCACATCTTTTCAGATCCCTGCTATGTTAGTGGCCTCTGTAAGGCGGCTACACTTCCGTTCCCACATATCCGGGCCTTTTCGAGGCCCGGAGGTGTGGGAGTGGATTGTAGCCGTCTCACAGAGTTTACCTTGTTAGCAACACCGAATAAAATGTGCAAAGCCCACTTGGCAGAATTCATTAATATTAAAACTTCATTTTGCCACATTTAGCTTTTGTAATCTTGAGGAGAGCTGATCGCTCCCCTAGGCCATGCGAGGGGAGCGATTTTTAGCCCTCCTGCATTTCTAAGCATGTCAGGCCTGGGGCAGTTTGGCTCTTATGCTTCAAATGCAGGAAAAGGTTTGAGTCACCGATTGCATTGCAATGATGTGATCGCAAAAGCGGTCTTCTTCTCAATTAGATCGCCATCCGATCGCAAAACACACTATGGGATCAAGATTTGCAACAAGAAAAACATTTCGAAATCAAGTCTAAACAAAAAAGAAAAAAAGAAAAAACGAACGAAAATAGCATAGGGGATTCAATGTTCGCACGCCGTGTTATCTTTTTTGGACAAACATTTTACTCCACACCCAACTTCATTTTCCATATGCGCTTAACTATATAGAGCGAAATATATCAATATAATCGCGCCTGGTATTCACGTGAATAAATTTGACAAAGTCCCCACAAATCCAAAAATTCTCAATTCTGTCGTAATTTGAATTTTCTGATCTTTTCTTGTGGTCGATTTCAAATTCTGCTTTAATTCAAAACTCTCCAATGTCTGTTTACACTACACTTTTTACAGTGTTGTCTCCAAAATAAGATTAAAAATCTTTGACTTTTTATACAAGCGATGAATAGTAATTTCTTCCACAACTGATAAGAAAAATACCTCAAAGCACTTTGTTCAAAACCCTCCCTCGAGCTGGGTTGTTTACAAATCAACCTTTTTTGTTACCGTGTAATTCGTACGCAGTAGCAGAGAAAAAGTGTCCAAGAAAGATATAGTTGCTTTTCGCGTATGTGTTTCGCATTTGTCAACTTAGTAATGAGGCGGAAAGCAGAAAGAGAATTTCGACCTGGATCGCGACTCAGTCGGGATCCAGGTCGAAAGTCTCTATCTGCTTTTGTAATGAATGAAGAATGGTTTCGCGCGCCGAAGGCGCGCTGGGACGATTTGGTGAATGCCCTTTCGACCCTCGATTACCTTATAATAGTGTTCCTTTTGCTTTTTCGTTCCCCATGTCTGAGCGTGTTAAAGGAGGAAAATGAGAGAGTCTAGCGGCGTCTGTGTCTTTTGCTCTTCTTTTTGGCGGGAGGAGGCTGTGACGGTGATATTGTTGTAGTGGTAGTGGGTGTCTTTATGGTTGTTGTTGGTAGGGAGTTGTTTTCTCTTGTGAATTCTGCCATGTCTTGTTGTAGTTGTTGTATTTCTGGGTTATTCTCCGCGTGTGAGGCTACTAGTTGGAGGAATTGTGGGTCTTCTAATCTGTTTTTGAGTTGTTGAAGTACTCTGTCTGCTTCTTTGACCATCTTATCTGCTCTTGTCTGATTTTCCTTAGACTGTTCTTCCAGGATTTCCCAGGATGATTTGTTGTTGGCTGGTGGAGTGGTTTCGGCGGCTTCTTCCTCCAGGCCTTCTGGTACAGAAGGGACAGGCGAGTGAGGATCGGGAAGAGGCGAGAAGGCAACTTCCATTTCCAACTCAGTCTCCGCAAGACCGTCCACATCTGGCGTCTCCAGCTGTGAGGCTGGAGGCAAGATGGGTGAGTCTGCGGGAGTGGGAGTAGAAATGGTGGCTGCTTCCTCTTCTACCCTTTCCTCACCTTTTTCCTTCTTCCTTTCCAGGAAGGCCTCCAAGCGCCTGGAATCCCGGCGCTTGGTAGACGGGCTCTTCTTTCTGTTTTTTCTCTTGCACTTATCCTTTTCAGGGCCTCCTGACCTCCCAGGGTGAGGACCAGTGTGCGAGGGGATCCTCTCACTAAAGTTGCTACCTCTCCCCGAGGAGGGTGGTGTAGTGATGTTTTCTTCTACTTCTACTTGAAATTCCATATTCAGGTGGACGCTCTTGCCTATTTCCTGGATAGTCCAGGAGATGGGGCAAGAGACGCCCAGAGCTGAAATGGTTTTTCTCAGACGAGCTGGTAATTCCAGGTTTTCCTTTTCAATCAAGGTGTGAGATCAGAAGTGTGAATGTATGAATGCACGATGAATGATGACGAATCAAATGTCATGATGAATGCACGTGCTTTTGTAATCACTGTCTTGTACCTATATATATCTTACTTCCTACAAGTATCTAGGAATTTCATTGGTTCAAAGACGTCACATGCAGACTGCATATAAAACCATATACTGCCTGTCAACATCAATATACGCTGACAGCTATGGGTAATCTCCCCTTTGTTCATTGATTATTCAAAATGGCGGCAGCCGATAAACGCTTCAAGTTGAAAGATTGAGTGTTGGAAGCCCATATTTGGTCTGAAGTGCAGGTTAGGCAACTTAAAAGGCTTCATATTCTGTGGACGTGTGTCATGTTACCTTCGAAATGAAACTATTTGGTATATATGAATTTGCCTTGTTACAATTTATGGGAGAGTGCCGTGAACACATTGTGAGAATTTTCTCATTTAATTTTGATCGCTGTTGTTATTAGTTCTGTGCATCGATGCAGCAGTCGGTAAGATATATTCGTTACACAGTTTGTTGGTGGCCTAATATGGTATATATGGTGTTAGTTAATTCCAGAGCTTCGCTCTCGTCCAATATGCAATTAACTGACACCATATATACCATATTCGCTCGAGTCCAATATGGAATTAACTGACACCATATATACCATATTAGGCCATCAACAAACTGTGTAACTAATAATATTCTTCAATTTCGAAAGCCTAATAGGAAAAAATTCAATCCCACCTCTATCTATCAAATGGCCTACCGGTACTGAAAATTAATGAGATTTTTCGCATTACCCGTAACTGACTTTTTACGAAACGCTTCGCAGTTTGTGTTGTGAAGCTCAAATTAGAAAATTTAATGGTATTTGATATTAGTTTCTGTTATCTGTCACCTCCCACTGGCTTTAACATGGGTGTAATGCATCACTTACAGTAACAGTATACAACGCATGACGATAAACTGTACGTGAAAGAAGTATCTTATTAATAATGTTAACACCAGTTTCTAGCCTGACGTATCATTCATTCTTTTGCAAAATGTATTTCTTTTTTCACAATATTTTGGTATTTACCTCTTCCCTAACGTATACCGCCCATATTAGCCCAACGTTATTTACAAATAGACTTATTGAAAGGTGATTACTTTTTCAATTTTTGATTTAAAAACATTGATTGTGTCCGCTCATTGGAAGGAACTTAAGGGGTCGTCCAACCATACTTTGGTCAATGTTGATATTTTTACCAGCCGTTTTATGACGCACCCTTTGGTGTGACGGGAATGTTGTAATGCAAAACCAACAACACGAAATTTGGATGTTCCCGATGTGGCCATGTTGGATTCGGTCATGTGATTACAGTGTGTTTTTTTTTAGACATTTCCACTTTGGATGATCCAAAGAATGCAGGGACGTGACCCCCCCACCTCCTTTCATTTGTTTGAGACAATGTATTAGGGGATTCGCAGGTTACAGCAAATGCCTCAGCTGTTAATGTCATAACTGCAAATAAATATGCTTTGAAATTCCTTCGACCATCATCTATATTCACTCCGTCGTCTTGCACTATTTGTTGTTGACAATATGAATCATTGCGCACTTAAAAGATAACCCGAACCACGTGTAAAAAAATCACTGAGTGTATAAAATCTGAATTATACACATAATATAAAGTAACATTCATAAAAAGTAAGCGGAATGCTTCAAAAAGTACCTTTGCACGGAATACATTCAAAGTGAGTTCGAACAATTATTTATTTATTTATTTATTTATTTATTTATTTATTTATTTATTTATTTATTTATTGGTGTTTAAGGTCACATATTTCTGCACAATGGCTAATCATGACCATGACAGTTTTACGGGTGGAGGAAGCCGGAGTACCCGGAGAGAACCACCGAGCAACGGCGAGCAACTGTCGGCTCCCCCAACATACTAACTCCACACAAGCAGGGTTAGCATTGGTTGAAGACAAGTGCACCATCGACGTGCTGTACGCCTTAGTACACAACGCCACCGTGCCCCCAAGTGGGCGATGGGGGAGTTCGAACAATATTGAGCGTGTTGATTTCACCCGGTGCTATGAAGTTATTTACTTCCAAGTGACCATGGATCGGTGGCTGTAACTGAGTTAATGTCTGCAAAGGACCAATGGAGGATGGTTGAAGATAATGTATTCGCACTTTTAAATAGGGTACGATTGGGTGATGCTGAGAATTTAGGTTTTTGTTTCATACAATCATACCAACAGAATCGTCGATCAATGTCTTTTGTCATCGTTTTAGACTGACAAATGTGACAAATTTCTTTTCCGGAAATGGTCTCCCAATTTGCATATCATAATAAACATAACAGCGGCCAGTATGGCCGTGATGGTCAAAACCCAAACGAATTATAGAATTTATGGTCAAAACTACCATTATTTGAAATTTAAACAAATACAATACCCGAAATATTCGAGATTTCTTCAGTATCCCTGCCGAGTTGCTTACAAACCCGACACACAAGACCAAATGCGTTCATTCTCGTTTGTCAGCATCACAGTGTCTGCCTATTGTTGTAGTAATACAGTGCGTGGAGAGTGTATTATCACTAAATCACCCGTAGAGTGGAGATTCCACCCAAGCAATAATTGCAAATTTGTTGCAAAGCATAACAAGCACAAGCAAAGTTTCAGCCTATGGACCTCCGGGTTAAACCCGGAGGTCCATTGGCTGAAACATTGCTTGTGTTTTTAGTAGATATATACCAAATTTGAAAGTTATAGTTTGGGTGATAACTCCACTCCATGGGTGATTTAGTTACAATCCACTCTCCACGTACTGTAGTACGAGAGGGCGAAAAAAGCCAAATATTTTCCAATCATCTATAAATTAATTTAAATTGTTTAAATTGATTAATTCTGTTTATTTTACTTAAATTATGAATTGACAAGGCGGGTGTATTTGTTATTATTATTATTATTATTGTTATTATTATTATTATTATTATTACACTAGAAAAATGAAAAAGTGTGGCAGATTGGGTTATTATTATTAATTATTATTATTAGTGTAACTTGTGATTATATAGTAGCAAGCCTGCAAATAAGCCTTAGGTCAAGGATAAAGGCCTGAGCAAATACCCTAAATGTCCTAAACCAAGAGTTTGGTGCAGGTCATAACGTCCCAGAATGTAATGCCATGAATTTTGGTAACTGGCGATCACAATGAAATTATTTCAAGACTGAAATAAAAACAAGGCTGGGATATCACCAGTGACTGTTGCCAATAGCAATAGTCACCGGGCGATATTCCAGCCTTGTTTGTTATTGGTTGTATTACCGTTTTCTCAGCATTTTTATGACAGAATAATTCAAAGAACCTTTCGCCCTAGAGCATCCTCACAATGTCTGGCACCAAAACGTTTGTACTGGTCATGACAGACACACTGCAAAATTATTTGCAGGCACAGTTCTGGCATGTGTGCAAATAACACTCTGTAAGTTTTTTACTGATCATCCACACTGCACATACTGTATCAGTCCTAACTAACGTCAGGCTAATAGCTTGTGTTGATATGCTGGCAAAGGGACTGGCGGTAGAATGACCTTAAAGATCTGCCCGGCTGTATGTTTAGCCTGCCAGTCCCAAAGCTGGGTAAAGGAAGAGGGCGGTCATTATGTGTAACACAGTAGAATGGAAAATGTGGTTGCATACCTACACATTGTCACATTGGGACACATACATCTTTATATGGGGGGGGGGGGGGGGGGGGGCACTCTTTTGTCCTTCCATACTTCTTCTAATGGACTCCTTCAAGTTGACCTTTGTTGAACTCCCCCGAATCAAAACATAAACAGAAGAAAATGTCTGCCTTGAATCAGTGAGCACCCTACTCATAACATTTGGTCTCACGCTTTTTTGGCTTTCAAGAATTAGGAAAAGATTTCTTCGAGTATGTTCTTGAATGTTTCCAGAATACAGCTGTTATTTTATTTTAAGGTATGTCATTGCAAAAATTTTGTTCTCTTACTTATAATTTATTGGGATATTAATTGTGGGCCTTTTTTAGGCTTTAAAGAAAATGACTTGAAATTTGACCAAACTTAGGACTAAAACATCAACGCAAGCAAAAACACTCAAAAATGTTGTTACCATGTTAGAAGAGGTTATGGGACAAAACAACAACATAAGCAAAAATACTCAAATATGCTGTTACCGATACAAAAATGATTATGCGGCCAAAGCACAATTATTATCATTCTTGAATAAATTGTGAGGTAAAGACGTCAACATATGCAAATGTACACACTAGATGTTGTTACCATTCTAGAATAGATTATGGGGCTAAAATGCTTACATAAGCAAATGTACATAAAGACGTTGTTTCCATTCTAGAATAGATTATGAAGCTAAAACCTCAACCCAAGCGAGTGTACGCAAATAAGTTGTTACCATTCTAAAATAGACCATAATGCTAAAATGCAAATCATCGCCTGAGTGCTAGAATGTCCTATGTCCCATAGGGGACATAGGACATTCTAACACTCAGGCGACGAAATGTACGCCAAGGCGTTTCCATTCTAGAATAAATTAGAATAAGGTCCTTTCCAATGAGCGGAGACAATTGAACCAGAGCCCGTCTTCCAACATCAAAGATACGGTCCCTGAATACAATTTTGACTGAATCGTTGTGTCAAAATTATTATCTTTATCGAATGTATTTCAGTTTCCACACAGGTCTCTTTACTTTCATCCGATTCCGCCGAGTTCCTCGTATCTAAATTACGCAATTCATCACTCCTCTGGCACCTGTCTTACCCTCAGGGAACCTTTCTGTGGTCCCGTAGCTAGTTTCCGTGTTTGCACACTATTTATTTATTTATTTATTTATTTATTTATTTATTTATTTATTTATTTATTTATTTATAGCGATGCAAAGGCCATATCGCGTCGAACATATTTACAGGTGGAGGAAGTGGGAATACTATGAGGAGAACTGGCCGAGAAACTGTTGGACTCTTCAACTTATCAACCTCACACAAACAGGGCTACAATACAGGCGCCGCGGACTGGTCACTTTCCACGCGTGGGCAATATTTCTACGGATTCAATAATATTAAATACCAAGCACTAATTCTGAGAATAATCATCAAAAAATTAATTAATGAGGCATCGGGTACATCCCGGTGCTTCATTAATTAATATTTTCCTGATGATGATTTTTATAACCTGGTAAACGCATGCGTGGACATCACTGCCCATGCGTGGATTACGACCAATCCACGGTGACTGTACTGTAGCATTGGTTGAAGGCATGTCTTCTATCACCGTGCATTACGTTTCAGCACATTGTGTCACCATGCTCTCATTTAGGCACTAACCCAAGGACACAAATAACACGGGTCACGGTCGAACTCATAAACAAAAGATCTGACGCCCAATGTCCTAACCAATAAGCCACTGTAATCCTTTGCATACACTGTAAATACGCAAAAACATAGGCAACCAGCTGCCGGTTCTTCCTCTGTAAAATGTTTCAGTAACAAACGAATATTTTGAAATTACGGTATTGTTGGTTGATCTACAAGTGAGACATTGAAACTACTGTTTGGTTTAACATCTTTACACCACAAGGTTGTTCAATGGTATCCAAGTGTAGACCCATTCATATGTTTAACCCGCAGCCTGAAGGCCACTGGTTAAACATATGAATTGGTCTACCTTATAAACGGACATTTCTGTGACAAGCCATCTTTTCACATGGACGCCGTCATCGTACAATAGCAGGAATTGAAGAGTTGAATACGTTTGTTCTGGAAAAAGCTGACTCCACTGAACATGTGCACTCGCCTATTAGTATCTCGTATGATACGTTACGTAAAATGTAGCGTGATGGGACTACAACTAGTTGCCAATATTTTGCCGTATTTTATCGATAACCTCTTTCGGTGTAATTTCTCCTCTTATTAAAGATGTGTGGACACGATGCGCCCGTAGATACAAACTTTCAATAGCGTAGGCATAGTAGTGAGTCGAATAGAATCGAATCTACTCGAGTGGAGTCAAATCGAAGCCACTCAAGTTCCCTGTGAAGAATGATTATGTCACCATTAACACTCATGTAGTGGAGTTTCCTAACGCACAATAACATTACCGCAATGATTCTGGGATTTTTTTTTACAAACACATGTAAACTTTCAACCAGTGGACCTCAAGATTGAGCTCGGATGGATGCCCATTGCCTGAAACTTGGTTTATTTATTTATTTATTTATTTATTTATTTATTTATTTATTTATTTATTTATTTATTTATTTAAGTGGTTTGACGACACTTATAAGAGCCAGGATTATATCGTGTCGGAGATGTGCACTGTTACAATTGAGACATAATTATATACACAAAAGTCTTTCAAAAGTATTCAGCATAAATCTTATGGTCCATGTAAGCTGCTTCCTTGAAGAAAAAATTACGCAGTAGAAAATAAGGCGAAATATTCAATCTGGGTTGTAGAATTATATAAAGTTGGATTAGTTGAGTAGATCATATTAAGAGGTGAAGAATGAAGATGGTGGTGCAGAATTAGTATCTACTAGGTGCTGATGTAACGAAACCTTTCGTTAACCATCAGAAGCGAGCCAATACGTTATTAAGATGTTAATGTTCACTATAAATGGCGCTACATCGGGCCTGTTTACAGGTCTAGTGTAATTGAGGTTCCAAGCTTACAATGTGGATACCCATAACACTTCCGATTGTATTGCTCGTAATTTTATAGAATTTGATACTCTATTTAATGTCTCGGGACCACCCGCGTTGTGTCCTTGGGCAAAGCACTTTATCCCGGTTGCCTACATGAGGGCACGATGACGCCGTGTACTTAGGCGTACTGCACGTCGATGGTGCACATGTCTTCATCCGCTGTAACCCTGCTTGAGCGGAGCTTGAACAGAGTTAGAATGTTGAAGAGATGACAGTTGCTCGTCGATGCTCGGTGGTTCTCTCCGGGTACTCTGGCAAAACTGCCACGGTCACGATTAGCCATAAGTATGTGACCTTAAACACCAATAAATAAATAAATAAATAAATAAATAAATAAATAAATAAATAAATAAATAAATACGTAATGTTTGTTTGAACTTCTTCTGTTGGGGTTGTATTGGTTTTTGACTATACACGTTCTACACACACACACACAAACATTCCTGACCTGTATCGTCGGCTGCTATAAATTATCTCCCTTGAAATTATTAGATGAGCGAGTAAGGTCCAATTACGAAAGAAGTAATTGTTGGGAAAACATGTATGACATCACTATAAAATTAAGCCAGGTTTCATCTGGCTAATTTTAATAAACGAAAACAACAGACAGCTCTGGGAGCTGTCTGTTGTTTGCGTCTATTAAAAGTTACCAAAGGAAACCTAGCTTTTTATGGCAAGCTAATTGGAAGCAACTTCTTCACAGATAATTCGATCACCAGACAATTATTTCTGTACCAAATACTTAAGAAGCGTTTGCAAACATTTCAGCTCAGAGGCCACCCGTTGCGACCTGGTATTCCATCAGCTGAAAGTTAACTAATACTTTTTTGAGAATTTTGTCGAAAATTGTAATCATCCCCACGAGTGTGTTATCGGTAATTCTCTAATGTTATAATTCACTTGGTTCAAACGAAAATAAATCATTTACAAAAGAAACAGAATGCTGAAACGGCTTGTACATTGGATTGTTTGGACTCTCCTACCACCGCCTCACTATTATTAATTTCCATCACATACAATATAAGGAAAAGAGAAATATAAAAAATGCATTCCCGCACTGAAAACTAGAGATAAAAATGCCCTCGATAAAAAAAGACTGTGGAAAATCGTAGAATGTCCAAGATTGGGTCCGACTGAAAATGGTTTAACAGTCTTACAATCAAGTTCGTTCCAGAGTCTGGCATATATAATAGTTAATTACGTGATGATAGTGGGGGAACTACCCACTATGGCGTAAATGAGAAGGCAGCTTAGTCGCAATGGATCCAATAATTCCTGAAATGACATAAATAATGAAAATGGAACACTGATATCAAAAAGTTAAAATTTAACTTTCGTGAGACGGCGAGTACAAGGCCTGGAATGAAAACCAATTACACCATAAAACACAGGTAACGCTACGTTTAACACAAAACGAGCAACGTCATAGCCATCGTGGCATACAACGCTCAGTCTTATTGAGACCTAAGCTAACAAACCATCACATAATTCCGTAGCGTAGCCTGTAGTAAATACGTTTTCAGCGCAGATTATATTTCCGCGTACAGATGCGGTTATGGCCACGAAGATAACCGCTTGGCGGAGGAGGGAGAGGGAGTTGTAAACCTGATTTTATTCACTGTGATGGCACAGATCCCTACTGATAAAATATTACAATACGTCATCAAGGCATACCTTCGTGGAAGACATGCCTTGATGATGAAGCTGAATATATGTTGCTGGGGATTCTAATTAGGAAACTCAAGGATTCTTGGAAATGTATTTATGGATAATATATATATATAAATATATATCTAATGGTGCGGGAAGTTCTATTTAAATATCGTTATTACCGTACTCCAAATAGGTCAGGCTTGGCCTCCAAAGTGCTTCTGTATGAATCGGGTACCACAGTCGTTCATTTGTGTGACCGACTACGTTTGTTGTGACGTAAGTCTAAGAATCAAAATGTTGTCTCGTAACACAGTCCTGAATGTTAGAAGAGAGAACCGACAACTAAGATTCCAACCCAGAAGGTAATGTCCTGAATGGAAAATATTATTGTGAGGTGGAGTCAGGGACATGGCTAGAGGTTTCCGAGGGTGTAGGGTTAATGAATTTCCAACTAGGAGAAGAGATCGGGAGGGGGTTTGAGGCCGGGAGGGGGAAACCCCCTCCCGATCCCTCCCCCTAGTTGCAAATTCACAACCGAGAAAGATTTTGAAAATGAAACCATGAAAGGGGCATAAAATTGATTCTGGTAACTGAAATGCCAACACATTTATGATAGAATTATCAGGTTATTAGTATTTGGCATTCTTCTGGGAATTGAATATGAACTAAACAAATGCTCAAGCTTAGAACTTTGAGCAATTCACACCCTCCTAACATTAAATCAGATCTTATGCAGGAATGATCAATTTTCGATGTTCCATCATTTTGTAACTGTGAATGATGGAATAAACTCTGGATAACGATTTTATACGACGTGATTTTCTTGAAGTGCATTTCGAGGATTTTTTTTTATGTCGATAAGTAAACACTGTAATTGTAAATAGTTAGAATTTTTGCCGATTTGAAACCGAGTTGGAATTTTCGGAAGTGAAGGGGACATCAGCATCACCAAAGAAGCTCTAAAATCCAGATAGATGAAATTTCCAACTGCTCATGACTTGCTCTCCGAATTTCCAACTATAGGAAATTTTGGCCTGGATTGGGGGGGGGGGGGGGTGTGATACACCCCCACTTCCCCCCTGTCGCCACGTCCCTGGATGGAGTTGTCACACAGTGTTCGTAGTGGCCCTCAAACTCTCTGGTGCCAAAACTTTGGCCATTCTGGATATTTTAGTGCACACAAAGTATTTTGGGGCCAAAACGCCAATGAGGGTGGAAGAGGTGTCTTTTTGTGTTTGATCCATTTATATTGATGGAGTTTTGAAAAAAATGAATTGTCAGTTATTTCAATAGTGAACGGACAACTGGTGACGGAAAAAAAATCTGCAGAACTCGAAAGATCGTACAAAATCCTCGGTACGCGATTATGGATGTCACCTAAGTTATATCTATGTCACCGATTCAATCAATTATCAGGTTGAATGAGGTCGGTACGTACACCTGTTGTTGTACTTAGACAATCACAGATTAATAGCATAATTACTGTTAATCCACTGGGCTTGGCGAATGGCGAGTCTTTATAAATGGAAGCATTTAATTAGATAAATAGTTCATATCGTCGCGAGTGACTCGCGACGGTATGAAGTATTTATCTAATTAAATACTGCCTTTTGTAAAGTTGATAACTTTCAAAGTTTTATTAACCCTTTACCTAACACCAAAAGAAGACGACACTTGCAAACAAAATTCTTGAATAAGTATTTTTTTCATTTTTTGTCTCAAAAACATAGGTTATGACCCCTCATTGGAACGAGCTCGACGAGCTCGTTCCAAAGAGGGGTGATAACCTATGTTTTTGAGACAAAAAATGAAAAAAATACTGAAAATTAATTAGCGAGTTTTGTGAATATCGCTGGCCGGTTTTGGCCGTTACGCTGAGTAAAGGGTTAATGAAAAACAATGCCGATTACCACTCACCAACAATTAACATTTAAAGTTTGTGCAAACACTATTTTCTAATACTTTTATGACAAAATCACTGGCTTTCGGTGTATTTCGTGAAAAGTCGGTTATTGTGTCCGCCTGCATTGTCAGCTGACAATTCCCTTGTCATCGATCACGCTCTTCACTGCTGCAATGGCTTTCCTTCACAAGTAAAAGGAACCTTTCTGGTGCCAAAATTTCAGCCAACGAAGATTTTTTTTTTTGGGGGGGGGGGGGGTGGGGTGGGGGAGGGATTCCAAATTGTCAGTGCAATTGGCTAAACTGGCACCAGACAGCGTAACCACTTGCTTCACACCCCCTAATCCACCCTTCGCGACGCACTTGGTTATGGCCGCAGTATGAATGGGGTGGGGGCACTATGTTTCCTTCATGCACCAGAACGGGCTTTTCACAAGATGGTTGCAAGCAGTACATTGAAACAGGTAGCAGAGAGAAAAGAGAGCGTTCATAACCACCCCATCGCAAACCCACTGATTATGAGCCTGAAAAAAGATTCTTCTGATTCGTTTATAAGGTGTGGATTTATTTATTTATTTATTTATTGGTGTTTTAAGGTCACATATTTCTGCACAATGGCTAATCATGACCACGACAGTTTTATGGGTGGAGGAAGCCGGAGTACCTAGAGAGAACCACCGAGCAACGGCGAGCAACTGTCAGCTCCTCAACATACTAACTCCACACAAGCAGGGTTAGCATTGGTTGAAGACAGGTGCACCATCGACGTGCAGTACGCATTAGTACACAGAGTCACCGTGCCCCCACGTGGGCAATGAGAGTGAAGTGTCTTGCCCAAGGACACAACGCGGTTGCCGCAGGTGGGATTCGAACCGAGGACCTCTCGGCTTGCAACCTGCACCTCTACCAACTGAGCCACCGTGCCCCCTATCGGGCGTGGATAAATGCAAGAGAGGAATTCGACTTCCCAAATGTGAAGATGTCTGGTTTGTCTGATAAAGTGTCATAAAACGCGATAATGCTTAAAGTAGACAGGGTGCTTTTTCAGCAACTAATAACAGGCAAATACCAGGACACACCATAAAAAGCTATTAACTTCAAATAATACGCACTGGACCGTCAAATCACAATTGTTAATAAATTGATTGGTGTACTTTGAATTATTTCTGAATAGTGAAGGTCGTGAATGTAAAAGAACTATAAAAATTAACCTGAAATAACCAACAGCGAAACCAATAACTGACTCTCGCGAATGCCATGTTAGGTCAGAAGGAAACACAGATCCTAACAGTGATTTGCTGACCCCGTGATGATGAAAATGTGTGAAGTATTCTGAGTTGACATCTTGAATTCACGACCCGTGTCCTTAAGTTGACTAAACACTTAAATTAATATTAACTCGAGATGTCAAGTGGCTCTTGATCTGAAGTTAATGAACATCAGTTTGGAAATATAAATTTGGTTTTGTTATAGCCTTCAGCATCCAGGGACGTGGCTAGAGGCTTCTGATTAGGGGTGTAGGGTAGTGAATTCTAACTAGGGGGAGGGACCGGGAGGGGTTTCCCCCCTCCCGGCACCTCCCCCAAGTTGAAAATTCACTACCGAGAAAAATTTAGAAAATGAATCCATGAAAGGGGGCATAAAATTGATTCTAGTAACTGAAATACCAACACGTTTATGATAGAATGTTTGGGTTATTATTATTTGGTACTATTCTGGGAATTGAATATGTGCTAAACAAATGCTCAAGCTGAAAACTTTGAGCAATTCACACTGTCCTAACATTAAATCAGATCTTATGCAGGAATGATCAATTTTTGATGCTTCATCATTTTGTAACTGTGAATGATGGAATAAACTCATGATAACGATTTTACATGATGGTGATTTTCTTGAAGTGCATTTCGAGGATTTTTTTTTGTTACGATAAGTAAACGTACTATAGAAATCTCGTACCGATTGACATCATGCATACTCATGAAGCTCGATATTACGTACACTAAAGTTGTAAATAGTAACAGTTGGAATTTTTGCCGATTTGAAACCGAGCTGGAATTTTGGGAAGTAAAGGAGACATCACCAAATTAGCTCTAAAATCCAGATAGATTAAATTTCCAACTACTCATGACTTGCCCGCCGAATTTCCAACTATAGGAAATTTTGTACAGGATTGGAGGGTGGGGGGGGGGGGGGTGGTGACACCGTCCCTGCCAGCATCACGTCAAGCAGGAACCAGAAAGAATAGAATGTCTCTACCGTTTTAGATATGTTTTATTTCTATCTCATGTTTACAAGTGACGTTGAGCAATAATGCAAAAATTAGTTCGAACGCTGCAAATGTGATATTTCTTCAACAGCAACACCAAAGAGAAATTAACCAAATATTTATGGAAGAACCAAGAAATTATATTCAAATTTTGTTTTGGTACGTCGCCTTTAAATCAAAGCAGTTTGGTTATTTGGAAACTCAAATGAAGGATTTGAATCTGATAAGAAAACAAGTGAACTGCTTAATTTTGAAGAGATACAATGCAGTCGCCGTGGAGTGGTTGTAATCCACGCTTGAGCAATAATGTCCACACATGGATTTACCAGGTACTAAAAATCATCATCAACAAAATACACCCGGTGCTTCATTAATTAAATGCTTTGATAATTATTCCTGTAATTAGTGTTTGGAATCTAACATTACACACCAATTCCTTTATCTTCTCCGGGTTAGTAAGAGACGTGAACGACCCGATAGAACAATAGACTAGGTGTTCAAGTGAACACCAGTACTCACTCACCATACCTGGGTCCGTGCGTTCTGCCAACGTGCTGTAACACCTCTCCGCTTCGCGGCTCGGCGTCACATACCGCACGCTGGCAGGTTGTTCAAATTCTTGAATACCTCCAGCTCAGTTATTAACTATTACTTATTGCCTCCGTGGAAATATTGCCCGTTCGTGGAAAGTTACCATTCCACGGCGGCCGTACTGTACACATTCACCCATTGAATCTTGCTAATGCACAATGGTGCAGACTCGAGTCATTTCCGCGAGTACCTGGATATTGACATAGCTTTTCAACGTCTATATAGATATTTGTTTCTATAATTAAAAAAAAAAAGAAATAAAAAGAGAGCAATCGCTTGACTGGACTTGTTACGTGAAATAATTCATTAGAGGTGAGGGACGTTGTACAAACACGAGTGCGCGAATGCGCACGAGTGTTTTACAATAAAGTTCCTCGCCTCGAATGAATTATTTTACGTAACCAGTCCAGTCAAGCGATTACTCTGTTTATTACTTTCCATTATTAACGATAATTATATTATTTAACCCTTTACCTTACGTAACGACCAGCGCTATTCTCAAACATCGCCAATTAATTTTAATTATTTTTCCATTTTTTGTCTCTAAAACATAGGTTATGACCCCTCATTGGAACGAGCTCGTCGAGCTCGTTCCAATGAGGGATCATAACCTCTGTTTTTGAGACAAAAAATGAAAATAATAGATATTCAAGAATTTGTTTTTTCAAGTGTCGTCTGCTTTTCATATTAGGTAAAGGGTTAAAAAAACAATGAAGTCCCCATTACACCCACGGCAAAGCGTCTTCGTTTGCGCACACGAATACATGACACAATTGTTGATTGCATAATTTACTTGTGAAGTTATCGTTTATAATCAAACCCGGAAATCCCAGTAAATCACACTTTGGAAAGTAATAAAAAATAGAAAATAATGGACATAAAGAAACCCCCCCCCCAAAAAAAAACAAAACAAAAACAAACTCCCCCCCCCCCCCCCCGAAAAAAAACAAAAAAAAAAACACGCGTGTCCGGGATCCCGTTATCAAGAGGGCTAGGCCTGCTTTTCCAGACAACATGCACTATCTAGATGAGTATACTAATTGTGTTTGGTGCAATTGATTGACCAACAACAGACCAGATGTTGACAGGTGTTGAAAAAGAACTGATCCAAGTGCTCCTTATCTGTTTCTTTTTCACATGCACAAATGTTTCCTCCCCGCAGGTCTGGGTACAGATAATGAAGAGTGCTCTTTCCGATTCTCAAGTAACGATCCTAATTTCACCTCCCCAATTTCCTTTGGCGAGGCATATTCCTTTTATACGCTGTATATTTTTTTTACCTTCAGAACCAATTCGACTGAAAGCTTATTTATACGCGTCGCACACAGAGAACATCAAAGTGATACCTTTAGGGCTACAAAGCAAATCTTCGATCGAAGCCTTACAGAGTTGTAATCAGTTTCCAATACTACAACATGTTTTGATTGCGATGTGTTTATGGTAATTTAAGAATTTAATTTAGAGCCCTCTATTCATTGGGCTACAAGACTGAACTTGGATATATATGCGATTAATTGCCGTAATTGGTTTACTTTTGGCTTTGCTACTTGACAATCTTGTTAGGGTAGTGTTTGCGAATGGCATTCGATCTGTTTAAAGAACACATATTAAATGGGATACGCATTGTACTGTTTGTGGAGTAATTAAATAGACTCGATATAGATGAAATGGAAGATATTCAGTCTACAATTGAACAGCGGTTGTGCACTAATCGTTGGGTTTGTGCCAGAAAAGACTGGATTTTGCAAAGTGTTTGAAGTCCCGCTCCAGGATACATACGGGGGATATGTAATTATATACATAGTTTAACAAGGAATTTCGCCATTGCAATTTGAATGAACTGCTTTATCCAGGGACTACTTTGTGTGAACACTTAAAAAGGACATGTGAGTTTTGAATTTGTTTGTCTGGAACTTACAAAGGCTGACCAAAGTGTTCATTTAAACGTTACATACGTCTTATTACTACTCTGACCGACACATGACGCATAGGTGGATAGAAAAATAAACCGAATCTAAACAGCAGTACACATATAATTCAAATCGTACACAGCCACACCGGTTGGAGTTCATAATGCTTTGACCCATCAAACATCCTTGACGGTATTTGCTCTTGTATATAACGTACATCTTGCTGTTCGAGACTATTGGTGTCGCGTATTTCCTGATGACGTTATACACTTGTGGCCATGCGCATATTAACTCTACCATCTGATTAATTGTTGGAAAGATCTCAGAGAGATCTTTCCAACAATCAATCAGACGATAGGGTTACAACTGTACTATAAGAGATAGGCCTAAAGCAGGGGTGGATTCGTTCGCCAATTCTTTTTGCATCAAACATTTTGGAGATGAACTCCAGCATAGCGACGAGAGGGAGGGGTTAGCAGTTGGGGATCTGAAGATCCCACGAACTGGTTTTCGCAGATGATATGTTGGAAGATCTAGAGAAAATGCTAAGAACTGTTGGGAGATATGGGAACAAATGGAGAATCGAACTAAATGAAAACAAAAGTAAAGTTTTACCCGTGGGTCGTAAAGCTGAACCTACTCGAAGGTGGAGAGTGGGGGAGTTCTGTATTCCGGAACGTAGCAGCAAACTTTTTAAATTACGGGTAGAGGCATCTACCGAAATCACACGAATAACCAGCTGTGAAGGGGGAGCGAATTCTTAATCAAATGCAACTTGGGAGAAACAGCTTCAATAAGATTGCCGTAGGGAAGACCATTTTGGGAAATGGTGGGTGTACCAAATATAATATATGGTACGGCGGTGGTACCTATAAACCAACACTAGAAGCAATCAGGGATGAGCTTGGGTAGATGAGGTTCAAGAGTGGGAGAGACGTAATGAAACTCCGTAACTTATTTATTTATTTATTTATTTATTTATTTATTTATTTATTTATTTATTTATTTATTTATTGGAGTTTAACAACACTTTCGACAGCCTGGGTTACCTCGTGTCGAAAAGTTTTACGGGTGGAGGAAGCCGGACTACCCGGAGAGAACCACCGGGCAACGGCGAGCAGTTGTCATACTCCCCAATGTACTTACTCCACACAAGCAGGGTTATCATTGGTTGAAGACAGGTGCACCATCGCCATGCAGTACGCCTTAGTACACAGCGCAACCGTGCCCCACGTGGGCAATTGATATTAAATGAAACTCTCTTATCTTAAATATTTGGTGAATCTCCCCAGCAGCCGATGTTGTAAACTAACGTTCCAGAATATTTGGAATTCAAATACAAAGACAGGGTGGATGGACCAAGTGAAGGAGTTAATAGAGGACTATTCATAGGAAATCTCGGACTTGGAAGTGAGCACAACGCAGGGTAAAAAAAATCGCCAGAGAAAACGTCATGGAGGATTGTAACTGGAACTGGCGAGAGGGCTCAAAGCAAAGGGGTCTTTAAGTTTTTTTTTTTTTTTTTTTTTGGGGGGGGGGGGGGGGGGGGGGTCATTGCTGTTGAAGCTGAGGTCGCGGTTGCTGGAATTTGGTGAAACATTGGGAAGGACTGTGGGAAGGAATGCCAAATATATAATTTAGGAGTGGTGGAGACCCTTCTATTAGAATGTCAAAAATACCAGACTAACAGAATAAGATTCAGCGAGAGTAACATGGGGAAATGGGATGGGAGAATGAAGGACACGTGGTTAGTGGGTGACACAAAGGAGAGGGTTGGTATGCTTATCGGAGAGATTGGGAAGAACGGGCTTCGGGATGTCATCAAGCAGTTCGTTTCCGGATGTTGGGAGGAGTGAATGGGCGTAAGGCATGAGGATAGGGAGGCATTTGGGAGCACAAGGTTGAGCAAAGACCTCTCACCGAGAACCGCGACAAATCAGCTGTCGGTCAAAGTATTATTATTATTATTAACCACACAACATTTAGGAAGGGTCAGTACTAAATATAATATAATTATAATATAATATAATAATTATAATACAACACAATACAATACATTATTATATGCTTTCTAAATAACCACATTTCTATTGGCTGGATCTTATACACGTGACTGGTACTCAAAAATCTATGTACACTGGTTTCCCAGTGAATATCAACTTTCTAAATATAGCTTTTGGAAATCCCCTCTCGAGTTCTATTTCAATCGATGTGCATGTGCAGTCAGCCTGACTTCCGACTCATGTTTATGTTATTCTGCAGATGATAACTATTTTATTGTTAAATAAAAGTATTTCTGGTTGATATAATTGAACTTTTAATTGACAAATAGAAGACTGTTTTTTGAGGATAGTGTAATAATAAAACAGTTATGGACTTTTGTGGTGGTAAATATATTGTGATATGAACCTAAAAAACTTATATTGACCTTGGCTAACGCCTCGGTTAATATAAGTTTTTTAGGTTCATATCACATCATATTCACCACCACAAAACTCCATAATAATATAATATAAAATAATATGATATAATATAATATAATATAATATAATATAATATAATATAATATAATATAATATAATATAAAATAAAATAATATAATGTAATATAATACAATATAATATAATATAATATAATATAATATAATATAATATAATATAATATAATATAATATAATAATATAATATAATATAATATAATATAATATAATATAATATAATATAATATAATATAATATAATATTGGCTTGATGATTCCAGGAGTTGATTCCCTTTCTGTTCATACGATTCTCCCGGTGATTCTCGTTGCACTTTTTGAAACATTGTTGTTTTCCCTCTAATTCGAATTTTTATTGTCTTTTATTCGAAGCCTGACAAAAAAAATAAAACACTCACATACTAGTATTAGATATATATATTATAGAGGTACCGCGTTAAAATTGACAGCCAAGGTATTTCCAAGTGAATAAAACGAAATAAAGTGAGACAGGCACCTCATGTCTGCTGTGCATAGAGCACGGATGGATATAATTGATGTCTTGCTCTTGCTATTTTCTGCTATCGGCATCTCGAATTGAGATATATATCGTCTCTAAATTACTAGCGTCTTTGTGATATAAACAATTATTTCTTGATTTTCTGGTATTATTACTTTTCACGTTGTATACAATAGCGTGATTCCTCAACTCACATACCTTTATAGTCAACGAGCGTAGACGAGAGATTCAGTGAATCGGGCTGTCCGTACAAAATACCATTTTTTAACTTCGGTACATAATTTTGGCTAGTAGGCGAAAAAAAGAGAAAAATAAAATAAAATTTAAAAATATAAATAATTAATAAAAGTGTGGAAGCCAACATTTTTAAGTGCACCTATCATGTTATCCAGTTAAGGTAGTACTTCCCTGCATTCTTTCGATAAATTTGGTATTTATTCTATTATATCTTGTTTGACAGAGCTCAATGAGGTCTGTCAAACAAGATATAATGGATCAAATGTCTGTATTGGATGTACTGGGGCAAAATAGGTCTATAACTAAGGCAAATTCAGGCAAATTCTCGATATATGTTTTTATTCATTTGACAGAAGATTGCCATATAACCAATATGGAATTAACATTGTATTGAGAGTATAGTAAATGGTTTTGTGTTTTGAAATTATATTCAGTTAACAAGGTTATTCAGTTAAAATAGACCCATTCAAGTGAGTTTCAATGTATTACTGACCAATGTGATAAAAGGAATTCGCTACAGAATGGGAAGTGACGAACTGCATATTTTCTCTAATTTGAGTTCATTCTCACCTGTTTAACCCTTTGATACTTTTGTACGTCTTATGACGTATGAAATAAACAGTGCGTTGATACTTTGTGGTCATTTGTTTTGTTATTATTTTTCGATTTTTTAAAAGTTTTAACCTCAAATCCTATTTTCTCCCGAATAGCGCTCAGTGACAACCGTTGAGTCAAATGTTATCGCAGCTTAAAATACTAATATAATCCTGCTGTCAAGACTTCTTAACTGATTGAATGCTAGAAGCCACTATCAGGGGTTCACCCAAAAATGAGGGTACCAGAGCAAATGCCAACACTTTCCTTGCTTATATTTCATATTCAGTCAAAAACAAATAATATTTTGTTTATATAAGTTTGTTTTATTACAAATTATTGGAGAGTGCCTCTGGGCACTCTCCAATAATTTGTAATAAAACAAATTTTGAATAACAAATTCAAATCACCAAAAATAATCTATCCCCCAAGCAGATAATCTCTGTGAAAATTCATACTTGTACTTTCCGACGTTTCACGTCGCATAAAAACGTTAAAGAAACTGAATTCCCAATGACGTTTGAACGTCAGGATAATTAAAGTCTCAAAGGGTTAAATTTGTATGCAGATCGGTTTATTAAGAACCGCGAATACGTTTCTCGGACACTCAGACGTTATGTCGTCTTTATTTCAAGCCCAGGATAAAAAAAACAAATCAATTTCAAAATGAGAACTGCAAAAACGTTTTATTATATTCTTTGAACTCAGTAGCTGCGCTCAGCGCAACATTCTTCACCTCAGTCTGTAACACAACAAGAAAGCGGTTCCTAAGTCTCTTCTCAGTTGGACAACCATGTTTTTTTCAATGTACCATTTGATTTTGTCGGCTTCATTTATAACATTTTATAATAGATCGGAATAAGCTGTAACGCTGTGTGGCTGACCAAATTACTGTGAAATTACCTGAAATAACCCGGATATTGTTTGGGAGAACCGAATTAAGTCTGGTGTGGCATCGGAAATAGAAGTCATAAAATTTAAAACTGTACAAACGTTAAGTTGCACAATTTATGACAAAGCGGAACAGAAATGTTGGATCAATTGCGGCTATCGTAGCCTTCTCGCTTATCTTTTTCCGCATTATGTGTCAATTTGTCGTCGTTTTAATTTCCCGGATTGTGACTTTTTGACAGCCCGACAGGAAAGGTTAATCGAAATTAAGATAGATCATCACATCGGATCGAATCATTATCCAGTGTTTACGGCACTTAACACGTAGAATAAACAGAAAGCAATCTTAAATAATTTCTATCGATATCTGACTGCTTAACTGTAACCAGCCCATCTATCAGAATACTTGTCTGGATCACAAATCAATAGAAGCTAACATTTCAGATACAACAAATATTTTGGGGGCATTTTGAGTTATCGTAATGAATTAACGGTAACGTGGTCTGAGGTTTGCGGCTCGCAGCTTATGTTCAACCGAGACGCAAAGCGTCTCGGTTGAACATAAGCTCCGAGCCGCAAACCTCAGACCATGTTACCGTCAAATCGTCACAATAACGTATATATTCCAATAAGACCCTACCCATAGCCCAAAGCATAACCTTTAACAATCACAGGTTTAGTGAATAAACCACTCGTGCACCCCGCGGCGTTACTGGACAAATAATCAACAAATCAGATAAAGGTCAAGGTCACACCATCTTAATTCAAATCGTAAAGGTATCACGGAACTAAATATTTTCCCATAGGCGACCATTATAACGTTCAGGTGGAAAAAAATATGATCGCATCACTTTAATTTTGGCATTCAAATATCTCTGTCAAGTATAGCCCTTCAGACAACTTTTTCTGATTCGAAAACAGGGGGTCATGCAACAAATAAGAGAGAAAAACTGACACAAAGGGAAGTACCGGTCACGTGCACATATTTTTCCGGGAATTCCCTACAAAAACACACAAAAAGTAAATTGTATTCTAAAAGTCATCAAATCACCCTCTTTTGTATCAGGAATATTCAACAATAATGCAAAATGTCAATAGAATGTTTCAAACCTTTATTGAAACAATATATTTTCCGAAGGCTGTTTATTTTTAGAGATTGCATCATTTCCGAGTGCAACATTTTAAGGCGGTTAGCTCTAATTTCAGTATTTAGTTCCGCGATACCTAAACAGATTTGTAATTGAGAAAACTCTTCATTCGGAACATCGTCGGTTGCACGTTTGGAAAAGCTGCAAAATGAAGCGATTTGCAAGACACGCCGTTGATGGAATAATTGCGAAATGGGCAATCTCCTTTCAAATATTTCGCCTGGTGGCGTCAGACGGTAACGTATGCCACAAGGAGCGGTAAACATAGACAAAAATCTATGCGAGCTCTCGTCCAATCAGAGAGCTATGATTTTAGTCTTTTTGGAATATAACTAACATCCCAGCTAGCATACAACGGAACCGCAACGTTATTAGTTTGCTATGGTAAGGTTGTGTCGAACCAGAACGGTTCCACACCATGTCAACAACGTTAAAAATGAAGTTGTTAAATGGTACAAGAGAGTTGTATTGCCGCTGCGTTATAACAACGTCAGGTAAAACATTGTCATCCCTTATGAGGTAATTTATGTCTGATGCTGACCATTTATACTACAATACTACAATAATTACATTGTTAATGTAGTTATACGTTTTGGGTCCAAATACTCAATTCCCATTTGTCAGCTGGATGAAAACGTCATTCCAATGAATACATTTGGTCGAACTTTGACCCGCATTTACGGTAGAGCGCAGTTGACAGAATGTAATTCGGGCTTTGTCTTTTGTGTGAGGGTGGTTTTTCGCCTCGTTCGTTTGTACACGTTTTATTTCGTCTTTCTGCTTTGTTGTTTGGTAAAAAGTAGAACCTTGCCAGTACTTGCTAGACAAGACTTGAATGCTCATGTAGCCAGCTAAGATTTGTCTAGACACAACTGCAAAGTTGCAAAGTTGCCACAAGGTAACTATAATATCAAGTTGTTAAATATTGTAGGATGGTTGTGTTGCCTGCAACGTTCAAACAGCATAAGTACCACGCAGAGTAAGAAGTTACTAAAGACTGTGTTGCCACACGTTTTCACGATATGAATACAACGTTAAGTAAGAAGTTGCTAAGCGGGCGTGCTGCCACACGTTTTCACGATGTGACTACAACCCTAAGTAAGAAATTGCTAAACGGCCGTGTTGCCACACGTTTTCAAGATATGAATAGAGGGTTAAGTAAGAAATTGCTAAACGGCATGTTGCCACATGTTTTCACGATATGACTACAACGTTACTAAGAAGTTGCCAAACGGCCGTGCTGCCACACATTTTCACGATATGACTACAATCCTAAGTAAGAAGTTGTTAAACGGACGTGTTGCCACACGTTTTCCCGTTCTAAGGACAAGGTTAAGTAAGAAGTTGCTAAACGGCCCTGTTGCCACACGATTTAACGATATGACTACAACGTCAAGTAAAGTAAGAAGTTGCTAAACGGCCGTGCTGCCACACGTTTTCACGATATGACTACTATCCTAAGTAAGAAGTTGCTAAACGGTCGTGTTGCCACGCGTCTTCACTTTATGAAGACAAGGTTAAGTACGAAATTGCTAAACGGCCGTGCTGCCACACGTTTTCACGATATGACTACTATCCTAAGTAAGAAGTTGCTAAACGGTCGTGTTGCCACGAGTCTTCACTTTATGAAGACAAGGTTAAGTAAGAAGTTGCTAAACGGCCGTGCTGCCACACGTTTTCACGATACGACTACAATCCTAAGTAAAAAGTTGCTAAACGGGCGTGTTGCCACACGTTTTCACTTTATGAAGACAAGGTTAAGTAAGAAGTTGCTAAACGGCCGTGCTGCCACACGTCTTCACGAAATGACTACAATCCAAAGTAAGAAGTTGCTAAACGGGCGTGTTGCCACACGTTTTCACTTTATGAAGACACGGTTAAGTAAGAAGTTGCTAAACGGCCGCGTTGCCACACGTTTTCGAGATATGAATACAAGGTTAAGTACGAAGTTGCTAAACGGCCGCGTTGCCACACGTTTTCACGATATGACTACAACGTTAAGTAAGAAGTTACTAAGTGTCCGTGCTGCCACACGTTTTCACGATATGACTACAATCCTAAGTAAGAAGTTGCTAAACGGTCGTGTTGCCACACGTTTTCACGATATGACTACAATCCTAAGTAAGAAATTGCTAAACGTGCGTGTTGCCACACGTTTTCACGATATGACTACAATCCTAAGTAAAAAGTTGCTAAACGTTTTCACTTTATGAAGACAAGATTAAGTAAGAAGTTGCTAAACGGCGTGTTGCCACACGTTTTCACTTTATGAAGACAAGATTAAGTAAGAAGTTGCTAAACGGGCGTGTTGCCACACGTTTTCACTTTATGAAGACAAGATTAAGTAAGAAGTTGCTAAACGGCGTGTTGCCACACGCTTTCACGGTATGACTACAACGTTAAGTAAGAAGTTGCTAAACGGCTGTGCTACTACACGTTTTCACGATATGACAACAACGTTAAGTAAGAAGTTGCTAAACGACCGTGTTGCCACACGTTTTCAGGATATGACTACAATGTTAAGAAAGAAGTTGTTAAACGGCCGTGTTGCCACACGTTCTCACGATATGACTACAATGTTGAGTAAGAAGTAGTTCACCTGATTTTTCTTGCCAACGTAATGAAAAACACTGCGACAACCTCACTGGGAGTCAGTCCACAATTGTACTGCCAGTCGACGTTATAGTCACAAAAACTCAATGTTTCCACAATGTTTTTAGAACCCCAATGTCCTCTGAATTATATGCTTTACTTTTAAGAAGTTGGTCGCTCAAAGTTTTTGTTTAGTTCTAGGCAGCCTTCAATAAATTCGGTGTACGGACATTTGTCCCAAACATTTGCCCATCGCAGTTTTACTACGTAGGCGGACATTTCCCATTGTGAAAATGTGTACAATGGCCGATGATTCTTACTTTCAATATGATTGAAGGTGGACTTAACGAACATATTTGCGGAGAGTGCGATATTCGACCCACAAGGCTTTTCCTGGGGGTATATAGGGTATGGTAATGAGACACATTCGCAATGTGATTTAGTCCTGTTTTTCCTGTTTTCCTGCCATTAATTCGCCATTCCCAATCTGGCAATGTACCTTAATCTTGAATAGACAAGAAAATCTTCAAGAAATTCGACCACTACATCAAAACCAGTAGGTTTAGTTAACTGACAACGGGAGCTTCTCGGAGATGTCTCCATAATGTACTTGGAATATTAGTCTGTCGGGATTAAAATTCTAAATTCAAAACATCCAGGAAATTTATTTATGAATAACTAAAATATACACGTAGCAGTCATGACGTTTAGGTAGGTCGAGGCACGTGGATTTTTTTCTGGGCTACAAGGATTTTCATATCACGCAGCTCGAAATCTTGAGCTGGGAATGTCTGAGGGGAGTATCCCTCTCGCGTTGATGGAACCGGGAGAGTATGCTGTTCAAAACATTGCCCGGAGAGGCCCAGGTTTGGGCCTCCTCATGGAATTTTTCACAAGTGTAATATAGTAAATTGCTTCCTTTGATCAAGTACGTCATGATATCTCTGAGCTCATCCACACTTACACTTCCTCGTATGATGTAATGACATTATTTGATACTAATACCCCGACTGTATACTTCGATGCAAAAATAAAACCGTTGTCCCGCCGGTAATTATTCTAATGAAACATGGGTAATCCATTTCAAAACAATTTTAATTACCAAACAAACAATTCACTTCAGTATCAAGCATTGAATGTGTCTTTACAAGTGACAAACAATGCCACACAATGTCACACAATCAATTAGCGTTCTAGAATATTTGGAATTCAAACACAAAGGAAGAGGATAGACCAAGCGGGGAGTTAATAGAGAACTATTCAATGGAGATCTCGGACTTAGAAGTAGGCACAACCCAGGGAAAGGAAAAAAAATCGTCTGAGAAAGAGTCAGACGGATTGTAAACTGAATTGGCAAGTGGTGGTCAAAGCAAAGAGGTCTTTTGGAGGCCTGCATGATAAAGGGAAGTCAGGTTTTGAAGAGAACCTTGATAGCAACTTTATGAGGGAGAGGGCACTGTTGTTCAAAATGAAGCCACTGAAGCTAAGGGAGACACCGAGAAAGACAATGAAAAGCAATGCCAAATGTGTAATTCAGGCGTATAATGGAGACCCTTTATTAGAATTTTCAAAATACCAGTCTAACAGGATAAGATTCACCGGGAGTATGATGGGGAAGTGGGATGGGAGAATGAAGGACATGTGGTCATTTGGTGACATGCACAAAAAGAGGGTTAGTATTCCTTTCGGAGATATAGAGAAGAATGGGGTACGGGATGTCATCAAGCAGTTCGGCCCAGAGTAATGGGAGGAGAGAAGAGGCGTGGGGATAAGGAGGCATCTGGGAGCACAGGGCTAATCAAGGCCTTCGCTCCCGAGAACCGCGACAAATTAGCAGCCGGCCAAAGTACTATTATTATTAATCTGTGACTAGCTATCAAATAATAAGTTAAAGGTAGGATTTAATATTATTTCCAAATGAAACAAACTACTGCGTTTTGATTGGCTGAGAGGTAAAGTGTAATTTGCAATCCACTGTAGCTTTTTTTTACACCGTGGTTAACCACGGTGTAAAAACAAGAATACACAATAGCAGGTTATATGGCTAAAAAAGTACCCATTTTTTAATTATTAACTCATACATTCTCCTCGGCTATGTTAGAACAAAAATAAAAAGACAGGAAATTTAATATGCATGTGCAATAAAATATTACAGATATGGATGTCATTGGAACTGGCAGACGATCTCCTCGATGTAGTGCTGTTTAAATTACAAATCAATTTAGGATTTGAACCAAGATGGAGTGACCTCGATCTTTATCTGATTTATTGATTATTTCTCCGTTGAAGTCGTGGGGTACACAGGAGGTTTATTTACTAAACTTGTTATCGTTAAAAGTTGCCTGGTTCATTTCACGATGTGGGTTTAGGGCTGTAGGTAGGGTATTATTGAAGCATATCCGTTATTGTGATGAATTGACGGTAACATTTCTGAGGTTTGCGGCTCGGAGTTTGTGTTCAACATCGATGCGGAGTTTCATAAAACAGTATACGTTATTGTGCTGAATTAACGGTAACATGTCAGATCATGTTACCGTCAATTCAGCACAATAACGTATACTGTTTTATGAAACCTGTATGTGAGGTATGTTAGACTTTGATTTATTATTTATTATTTATTTATTTATTGGTGTTTAAGGTCACATTTTCTGCACAATGGCTAATCATGACCACGACAGTTTTACAGGTGGAGGAAGCCGGAGTACCCGGAGAGAACCACCGAGCAACGGCGAGCAACTGTCAGCTCCCCAAAATACTAACTCCACACAAGAAGGGTTAGCATTGGTTGAAGACAGGTGCACCATCGACGTGCAGTACGACTTAGTACACAGCGTCACCGTGCCCCCACGTGGGCAATAGGGGTGAAGTGTTTTGCCCAAGGACACAACGCGATTGCCGCAGGTGGGATTCGAATCGAGGACCTCTCGTCTTGCAGCCTGCACCTCTACCTACTGAGCCACCGCGCCCCCGTCAGACTTTGATAAACCCTGATCGGGAAAATAAAGGTGGATTTATATGAAATATTCTATTTACTGTTAGTTAATTCTAGACAGTGCTTGGTATATTGGTATCTTCTCTATTTATTAACACACTGTACAATCGTCATGGACGGGTCGTAATCCACGTGTGGGAAGTGATGTCCACGCATGCGTGTACCAGGGAATAAAAATCATCATCAGGAAAATTTTAATTAATGAAGCACCGGGTTGTACCCGGTGCTTCATTAATTAAATATTTGATGACTATTCCTATAATTTATGTTTGGAATCTAATATTATTACGTCCGTGAAGATATTGCCTACCCATGGAAAGTGACCAGTCTATGGCGGCTGTACTGTACGCATCATCACCTTTGCCGACAGTGTCATTGTGTTTATGATGACTATATTCACAGGTATATATACAGTAAAATTACAAACCAATTAAACAATTTTAGAACGAAGTACATCTTCCCACAAACTGCCCTCTGTATTCTTATTTTGGTAGGTGTAAATATTGATAAACTACGGGCCAACTTAAGTAGCAAGAGGTGTGCTGCTTGACTAACCCTCATTTTTCTTATGACTGGTTTCTCACTGGCTTTTCTGTTTCAGTGCCTTTACAATCAACATTTCAGTTTAATTACATTGTTAATGTAGTCATACGTTTTGGGTCCAAATACTCAGTTCCCATTGGTCAGCTGGATGAAAGCGTCATGACCAAATGTAATTCATTTTCCAATGAATACATTTGGTCGAACTTTGACCCGCATTTACGATAGAGCTCAGTTGACAGAATGTAATTCGGGCGGTGTTTGGGCGGGTTTATAACATTTAGCGCCTCTCGCAGTGATCAGTGATTATAGTTTACTGATATGTTGAATAAATTGTTTTGAACATTTCAAGTTTCGTTGCGAAAGACGGCAATTTGACAAATTTGGGTCAATGCCGAAAACCGGCGCTCAACTCAGAGTTGTGCGCTTTGTCTTTTATGTGAGGATGGTTTTTCGCCTCGTTCGTTCGTACAGGTTTTATTTCGTCTTTCTGCTTTGTTATTTGGTAAAAAAGTAGTTAAAACAGTTACGGAATGTAATTATAAGAATTTAATGCAATTTTTATAATCTTTATTGGAGTATGAACGTGTGGGAATGGGTACAAATTATGTATGAAGGGATTCATACAATTTGTACCCATTCCCACACGTTCATACTCAATTTTTATAATCTTTATTGGAGTATGAACGTGTGGGAATGGGTACAAATTGTATGAATCCCTTCGGGATTCATACATAATTTGTACCCATTCCCACACGTTCATACTCCGATAAAGATTATAAAAATTGCATTCAATTCTTAAATGAAAGCCGATGACTAAGCTGCCACGAAAAAGACTGACATGCCTTATATTTAAGACTAAAGTAAGCATGGATGGAACTGAGAATAGAAAGTCCGCTCGTTGAATCGGTAACAAGTATAGTGTTGATACTAACCACAGATGATCTAACATTCTCAAGCTACTTGAGATGATCCGGTAGTCACTGAAACCACCACGATGATATGCTTGTGATAGACTAGTAAGGAATCTGAAGATCATCCAACTTATGCACACAACCCGAATAACAAAAACAAATATTTTTGTGGAAGTCATCACTTTTTCTCACCATTATCGTACTGCAACTCCACTCTATAGGCCATGTAACAGAGCATAAAACAAACCCATATCGAATATGAATAAAACCACCTCACACTGAAGCGCTGTTTCCAATGATACGTCATATCAACTATGCTTTAAAACAAAGTAAATAGTATAATATGTGAAATAATAAAAGGCAGTTTATACAGTTTAGATATAGAAAAACCACAGTCATTTTCACATATCTTTTCACAAATTACTTAAAAACATGATTATAAAAAGCATGCTGTTTTGGTCGTGTATATGAGATAAAAAATTTTTGTTGAGTAGAATTTCCGAAGACAGTACGGGACATTATACGATTTTTCTTCCCTTGTTCCGTGATATACACAGAACGACACGCGTGTGTGAATGGGTTAATCAATAGGTACGAGTGCCAGCGCGGAAGGATAAAACGAGAAGCCGCAGGACTCGAGTTTTATCCTTCCGCGATGGCACAAGTGCCCTATCGATTAACCCATTCACACACGCGTGTCGTTCTGAGTTTATTACAAGTCTTCATGTCTATAAAAAACACAATTATTAGAAGGACACTCAGCAATTCATTTGACAACTATCAACAAAAAGAACACATTTTATTGCTAACCAAATTTGTGAAGGGAAACCGTGTTACTATTTCGTCCCCTCACTTCCAATGTGTTCTATGTGCCTATTGGCATATAGAACACATTGGAACTCGGAGAACGATTTTCAACTTTCGCTAGCGATTCAAATTGTAATTGCGTTGTACGATTTGTAGAAAATTCCAGTGAAATTTCGCTTCTATTTAAAAATAGTCCGTCAATTTCAGTTCCGCACATATGTGTGGAACAGATTTTCATTTTCCGCACGGTTCAGTGTTGCTGTAGATGGGCATTACATAGAACAGGGGTGTAATAAAATGATAACCTTGTCTAAATCTGCCACAGAACTACCATTTCAAGAAGCACTGACTGGGACAGTGTACTATGTGCACTTACAAAGCTATGGCATAAACCAATACTCACTGGTAAAAGCATTTAACACCCCCATACTGACCTCAGTTACCCTCGAGAACTCATTGTCAAATCAATATCTGTCTGATGGTGTGGCTGTCCGTCCGTCCGTCCGTCTGTGCTGACAGTCACCACCTTATAACCTCACCTTCGCAGTATACTTGATACTTTTTAATGGAGTGGTAATCCTTTCGTCCTTGATTGGTTAGGCCTTAGTTTAGCAGCAAATAAAAAAAACACTAAAGAGTTCAGCTGTCTGTCTACCTGTCTGTCTTTTTAAAAGAACTCTTTAAACGTCGTCCTGAAGCGACACAACGATATTGTGTCAAACCAATCAGCAATGTAATACGCATTTCACTTCTGTGTGTGAAATGTTCAGTTCGTGTCACTTCAGTTCGTGTCACCGAAATGGTTAAACAAAAAGACGGGGACTTAACGTGGAAAATATAAACAAGTTATCAAATGATTTCTTTATACACCCGCCAACGTCACAATCAACGCGTACGATGTTCTGAACACAAATGATTTTAGTTTTCTATGAACTGACACCATGACAGTCGAATGAGGGAAATAAGCCTATTTACATACACAATATTGACTTGTAACTACCCACTGTTATCCATAATTAATAGCTAACCAGTCGAACATTATACCTCAGGGCTCAATGACCATATATATCACATACATTGTAAAGAAATTAGAATAGGTATTTTACAATTCAAAAGAACATACTAATGAGGCTTTAAATGGCACTAATTATATCAAAAATTACTAAAGCGAACATAATTAAACAATTTACAACAGATAATGAGTTTGAATTTAAATGAGCAAATATACTGTAAACGCCGTGAGGTACACTGAATCGAAGAGATTTAGACCCAGACGCGCTAAGCCCACTGTCTCCAGTCATTTAAATCTTTAAAAATGCACTGATGTTTTTTGTGATGTTGTGTCTCGTAGACACTAACCTCGTGTCTTTTATCATTAACCTTTTCATTTTGAAGTTACTGAATTGCATTATCTGAACTGCCATCGAAAACAGTTGAAAGGATCATTGTTGGATTTGTAGACGGGTGTGGGGGATAACGAGCAAGTTAATCCTACAGCCCAGAACGGATTGGAGGATTACATAATTATGCATTTTTCTTATCGGTTTGTTTTGCTGTGCCCGTTCATCGTAACTAGCACGAGTCCGTTACAACAAGGTCTGCAATTGTCAGGCCTGGCATTCTTAAAAATGCAGGAGGGCTAAAAATTGCTCTCCATACAGGGCCTAGGGGAGCGATTAGCTATTCTCAAGCTTACAAAAGCTATAAGTGGTAAAATAAAGTTTTACTGATAATGAGTTCTGCCTAGTGGGCTTCGTACGTTTTATTTGGTGCTGCTAACAGGGTAGTCTCTGTGAGACGGCTACACTGCCCCCCCCCCCCCCACTCCACACCTCCGGGCCTCGGAGGTGTGGAAGGGGCAGTGTGGCCATCTTACAGAGACCACCAACCTAGCAGAGATCTGAAGAGATGTGGGTTTTAGGAATAGGGTGTTATGGTAAGCATTATTTTCTAAGGCCAGGAGGGCTAATTTTCGCCCTCCTTAATTTCTTTAAGGCGAGCAGTAGGCGCGCGATTAAATCGCTCTCCTGAAAATCCCAGGCCTGAACTATATTCTAAATAGTATACGGCTTGGCGTTGACTATGCCAAAATTATGGTTCTCGTGGAAGAATAGTCTACGCGACGGAGGCGTGAAGACTATTCTTCTTCGAGGCCTACTACTTTGGAACAGTCAACGGCATGCTTTTCAATATTTATTATGTTTTATACCATGATTACCTATTGTACTATATATGAAAAGCCTATGGCATAAATTTTAGCTTTACACACCAACCGTGGTGAACTCGGCAACAATGGTATTATATTAGTTAAATTTTACACCTACATTGGAACTACATCCAAGTTGACCTTTGGTGACGTCGACCTGAATGCAAATTTATCTAAATTTATCGCACGTCGCCTCGCGAAGAGTGAAATGAAAGTGGCAATTATTTATTACGTTTTTAAATGCGTTTACACCATAAAGCACGAAAAATTAACAAAAAAGCGTTGTCTCGAGTTAATAAAGCACCCATAACTCGAAATAGTATGTTATTATGTTATTAAAATGAAAAAGGTCCTATTTTTTTCTATTTCGTTGCGGTGATAAAACTGACAGCGGAAGCACCGCCCACCGATGTTCAAGTAAACAAAAACAAATTCGCACTTATGTTCGGCTGCTGCTCAGGATAATCGAGAAAAAAATAATAGCGACTATTAATAATCTGACGTGCATGGTATAAATAATATATACCCAATGTAGCTTGGTGTACCAAATGTTCACCACTCGCTGCCGGACATCCAACTTGTACAACTAACCCCTTTGAGTGACAATTTTCCACCTTCTACCTGTGAATTTCCACTTTCTGAAGAAATCCGAATGCACACAATCCTCATTGTCTTCGAAATATATAACCTTTGGGATCTAGAATAAGAAATCGTTTGTTGAGTTCAGCAAGGCGCCATCTGCAATGTTTCTGCACTCCGGAAGACGACATGTTACACTTAAGAAACGAAATGTTGACTTCAGTTGAAAAATCCTATGAAATGTGGTTAAAAAATCACTGAATGCCTGTAAAAAAAGGTCACAGTCAGATAAAAAAATGTCACAAAATCTACTACCATAGGGCAAGAAATATCCAACTGTTGGTGGCTTGAGACTTCAAATTTCTAACAATTGAATGTTTTGGCCGGTATTGGGGTGGAGGTTGATACACCTAACCTCCCCTGCCGCCACATTCCTTCTTCCACCGCTTTTACCACAGCATTGTCAATTACGTGACAAATTTAGATAGAAAGTGCGATGAACGCCCATGCGTGGGTCTTCGAGATTCCACACTGATTTGATTAATGTTGGTTACCCTGTGAAGCTGGTTTTTCCATGTGGCTATTCAGGATAGGACCCTGCGAAACAAAACTGTTTGGTCAAGCCGAATCCGGAAGAGAATTTTGAATCTAATCTCGAACTGAATCTCTCAGCTCTGTAATGTGTTAATATTGCACCTTTCTCTACCGGTATTATTACCAGTCTCCACTCGAGTATTATATTAACCCTTTACCCAACGGAACTGCAAAAACCGGCCAGGGCTATTCACAAAATTCACCATTCAATTTTATTACTTTTTCATTTTTTGTCAGAAAAATATAGCTTATGACCCCTCATTGGAACGAGCTCGTTGAGCTCGTTCCAATGAGGAGTCATAAGCTATGGTTTTGACGCAAAAAGTCCAAAAAAATAGTTATTCAAGAATTTTATTTGCAAGTATCGTCTGCTTTTCGTGTTAGGTAAAGGGTTGAACAGCAACCCGTCTATTTGGGTAAGTCTGTACCCTCCCCCTCCCCACCCCAAGAAAAAAACAAAAAAAACCCCCAAAAAACAAAAAAAACCTCAAAAACAAAAAAGAAACCCGGAATATTTGAGAACGGAATCAAAGATGTAATGTCGGAAGACGAGTCTCCTTGACCGCTTCTTCTATCATCAGGTCTCCAGTACATGCGACCCGAAAATAGAAGAAGAGTTCAAGAGGAGATATTTGGTTGTGTTTTGGGAACATCTCGACGATTCGAACATATCTGAATCAGTGCGACGCAAATTAATCGAATCGGGTCGATTTCGAATCGAATCGAAATTCGAAGTTTCTCAGCTCCCAAATCAATGTTCCTGTCTGTTGATAGGGGGTTTTGTGGCTCAGTTCCTGATGCTTTGTTGAGCACCATTCAGCAAAGTAAAATTCCCATATAAAAGTCTTCCAAATTTTCATGTTTGTCGGGTCAACTCTAAAAAAGCTAAACTTTGTGTCTAATTGATCCAGTTAAGCCTTTCAATGCGGCACACAGACATTTTCGCGTAACAGAAAATTGTTTTGAATGATAGGACAACAAGACAAACACACAATTGTGAGAAGATGCAGTAACAATTTAATCTCACAGGCTGAGGGATTACATTATTACTAAAACTTCCATAGAAAACAAAAAATAGATAAGCTCAGTGTGTTGTAAATAATATTCTATTGAATAATTCCGGAACTTTGTTTGTTTGTATATTTTATTATGGTGTCTCGTTTTGAAGCAGCTTTACAGATTACAACAGAAATATTTACAGACAAAATACCATGAAATCAAGGCTATGAAGTCTTAAGAGACATTTCAGAATCAACACACTTAATAAATAATAATACATAATAAACTAAAAAGCACAAAGCACACCCTTTTACGTGCTCCATCCCTCTCTCTCACTTCCCCTCTCTCTCTCTTTCTCTCTCTCTCTCTCTCTCTCCTGTACATAAGCGACCAACTACATGTATCTACAAACACTGAAGGTAAACAAGCATTTCGAAGTCAAACATATGCACACGACGTTCCATGCAGCGAGAGTGTTGAGATGACCATCTTACTCACCTTCATCCCCCACCCCACCCTCAAATATACCACTGCTCGTGGCAGCCATATGCTCAGGTATTTCGTTTCGGCTCCCATATACACAACCACACTCGCACGCAACGCACACACACTCAAAGTAAGAAACAACAACCCCCCACCCCCACATTTTAAATAGTTAATTATGTCGAAGTTTTTCTCTTGCTATATTTCTACAAAGAGTAGACGCTAACTTGGATTGAAGCTTTTCCTCACACACTAAAAATACAAATTTGTGATCTGATCAGAGTGTTTCGTCTTGGTGTTTTGGCTGGTCAAGCAACTTATCTTTTATGTCATCGTAAAATGGACACTTCGTAAGAAAAATTTCGTTCATTTTCGTCCTCATTCTGTTGGCACATCTTTCATGTTCTGTTTTCTAGGGAAATTTTTGGTTGAAATGTATATATCTTCCCACAAGCTGCCCACTGTATTCTTATTTTGGTATGTCTAAATATTGATAAATCACATGTCATCTAAAATAGCAAGAGGTGTGCCCAAAACGTAAACAACAGGGGTGTGAGGTGTGCTCATTGACTGAACCTCATTTTTCCCCATGACTGGTGTCTTACTGGCTCTTCTATTTCTGTACTTTTATAATCAAAATTTCAGTATGAAAGCAAATCACTAAGCTACCACAAGAAAACCGACACATTCATAAGAAAATGTTCATCATCTTCATCCTCATTCTCTTGGCACATTTTTCAGGTTCTGTGTTTTAAGGGAATTGTTTTTTTGGTGTACCTGCCGGTCTCCGCTTCTAGAATGATTCCGCACCACATAGCAGTTAACCCTTTACACAACGTAACGGTAAAAACCGGCCAGCGCTATTCTAAAAAATCGCCAATTAATTTTCATTATTTTTTCGTTTTTTTCTCAAAAACATAGGTTATGACCCCTCTTTGGAACGAGCTCGGCGAGCTCGTTCCAAAGAGGGGCCATAGCCTATATGTTTTTGAGACAAAAAATGAAAAAAAATAGTTATTCAAGAATTTTTTTTTCAAGTGTCGTCTTCTTTTCATATTAGGTAAAGAGTTAATGCACGACGAAGTTGTCTGTCTGCGTCCGTGTAACTTTCTCGCATGCTCGTTGATTTGTACATGCGGTATATTCCAAATTTATCATCGTTTTCTCGACCACTGTTGCTTCAGGGCTTCTTCCTCCACAGCTTCTTCCTTCATCAGCAACGTAGATGCTTTGTTTGCGGAATTCTATGCCAATTACTCCACCAAGACTACAAGGGGTAAATAGTTTCTGCACTTTGTGGTCCTTTGACTAATGATTTGTGTGTGGTCCCTTATGTGTCGTGGAAAGAAGCCGATATTCAGTGTGTTTATTCTTTTCCAATATCTTAGAATATTTTGCTTTGCTGTCGAAGAATGCCAGCCCTGATCCCACATGCGGCGAATGTCTGCTTAGTCCAGGAAATTAGCGGGTTACCGGTTCTGTACTGCATTAAATTCCAACAAACCCCAGAAAGTACTACCGTAATACAGTACTAGTTCCATTAACGTAACATAGAGTCGTTCAAATACATCTACACATGTACTCTCAGGCCACTGGCGTTAGAACATTTATTGCTTAGGCCTGCTCGACTATCTGATTTTTCTAGCTTGGACACAGAATGTTTTATGTCAAAGTGCTTATTGAACTGTAGACCAAGATATTTATACTTGCTTGCGCACTGTATTTTCATTTTCCCACATGTGAACTGTCTGTTTGACTGTTGCTGGCTGTAATTTCGAAAGCGGAGCACTTTTGTTTTTGCCTTCGTTAACACTCGGTCTCCATTTTTGACACCACTGATTGGGTACATCAAGCTGATTCAATAGAGCCTTTGCAGTCTCTTCAAGTCTCTATGTCGTCAGCATATAAAAGAATACCAGTATTTCTTCCATTTATGCAAATTACTAAGTAAGAGTTTTTTTATGTCCTCGGCCAAATCATTAATATAGATGAATATAATACAATATATATGGAGAATAGGGTGGGAGACCAGTTGCTTCCTTGCCTCACTCCGTAACGGATTAGTGAACCCGCTATTTACACCAACTGCACTTTAGCCGTTAATGTGTACGGAAACAACTGCATCAAATAATTTTCCGTTAAAAGGGTTTACGCCTTTAATAATTAGATCTGAGAGGGAATGTCTTACATGGGCTGAAAATAGAATCAATTTTAACGCAAGATATTTTATTGAAAAATGTTTATTTGCCAAGTTTCTAAAAATGTTGGGGTTAGGGATGGGAAGCTTCTCTCGAACAGACCACCTATCTGGCCGGACAAATCTGAGCGGTCCTCCTGGAAAGAATTAAGATAATCGTACTATCGGGTAATAGTTATCTGCTCGGAGATTGCCAGGCGAGACACCGAATTTCTAGGGACGAGACACTCTGCCAACACCTTTTGTCATCCAGTGTGGCTTGAGTACACAGCAGTTTAGGAAAGTTATTAATAACCCTTCCTACCCGAAGTGATCGAAATGAATTATCTACCTTATAACATCCCCACTAACAAATGGCGTGATTATTTGTTCTGGATCTGAGAGGATAATCAGCACTATTCTTTACCAGGACCCAGTACTATAAAACTTTTACAATTGCATTTTCTAGAATTGTGTTTTCTATTTGTGACTTTAAATGGATTGAAATGAACCATTAGCTTTTTCAAAGATGTGGCAACTTGCCAGTTGGAAAGATGCCATATCTTTTAAAATGATTGTGATTCATTTCAGTCAGTTATATTAATAGATAAAAAATGCAATTCTAGAAGATACAATTGTAAAAGTTTTGTAGTATTGGTTCCAGCTCTGTGCTCTTTCTGTAGCCTCTTAACTGGCTGACCAATTTGTACACACCAGACGGAAGGGATTAACTCTTTGAACGCCAGCGGTAGCTTTTCCGGCCAGGAACATGATACGTCATAACGTCATTAAATACGATGGCTGAAAACACATCCTCCGAACTTACCCCTGTCTTGTTGTGGGCCTGTGGGTAACATAGCAACCACGTGCTACCATAGAAACCAAGATGGCGGCCTCCAGTTTACAAAATGGACGACGGAAACTCGTATCACCCTAACAACACGCGCTGCGCATGCGCACTAACACCATGTATCACAAGGTGGCCGTTCACGCGGGTTACCATGACAACACAACATGGCACCCCTGCGTCACGTGACATGATGTCACTTCCGAGGTCCCCCACCTAGGTCCCCCAAGTATGGGGTGAAACGTGCGAGACACACTGCTAATATACAAACAGTGGTTGTGATGCTACTTCTTATTTAACCCTTTACCTAACATGAAAAACAGACGACACTTGCAAACAAAATTCTTAAACAACTATTTTTTTCATTGTTTGTCTCAAAAACATAGGTTATGACCCTTCTTTGGAACGAGCTCGACGAGCTCGTTCCAAAGAGGGGTCACAACCTATGTTTTTTAGACAAAAAATGAAAAAATAATGAAAATTAATTAGCGATTTTTGTGAATAGCACTGGCCGGTTTTGGCCGTTACGTTGGGTAAAGGGTTAAGTAACACGCACTCTACTCCATCTTGGTCTTGCCCCCTCCCCTAACTTCCCGAGTTAGGTGCCACAGACGTATTTCTATGACGTTAGCCGAAGTATTTCAAACCTACTCTTATGAGAACCACT
This sequence comes from Pictodentalium vernedei, assembly GCA_031216915.1. NCBI lineage: Eukaryota > Metazoa > Mollusca > Scaphopoda > Dentaliida > Dentaliidae > Pictodentalium > Pictodentalium vernedei. Next base: position 581,455,856 of record CM062295.1, read on the forward strand.
AGCAAGACGAATCTTTATCTAAGACTCTAATCCAGAACAAAAAAGTCGCAAATTCAAAAAATTATTATGGGCGTCACCCTCCCCACTTCCCCCTTAGATAAACCCCTGTCTGTACTGTAACCCAAGCATTGTAGCCATGCGGATGAATATAACCCCAATTTGCGAACTGTTGTATTTTTACAACAGTAGTCCATGTTCCTACCCGTGTAAAAGAGGTGTCAGCAATATTGTCACGCTGTGGTACAGTAGCAGCCAGGTGCCCTCCTCCGGGGCAACACTAATTGGCATTCTCAAATGTTGCTAAAATTTATACTACATCAAGTTTGACGTTTTTCAAAAACACTGAAGGATAATGTTACAGAAAAGAATATCCAGCCGCTAAATTAATTAGTCTATTAACGCCATTAATTGCTTGGGTGGGTTTTCTCTAAAGCAGTGCAATATTGTAGTCTTGAAGAAAAATTAATGTCCATCAATAAGGTGTCGTTTGCTTTTTTAGTATTTGTAACCAAATCTGGCGTGTGATTCTTGCACTTGAAACTAATATGTCGGAAAATCTGAATACCCCGATCGTTGAAAACAAATTAGCCCGGATGATTTTTATGTTGATCGAAACATACTTCAAAAGCACAGCAAGAGCGATGACTGCATTGCATGCCGTATAACCTTGACTTCGCGTGTTATGCGATCCTCTTCCCGAAATATTAACACATCGCAAGCTCTAGAATTGTCTTACGTTAAATTGTACAAGCCTGGGAAATAGAGTGAAGTTATTAAAAATTCACAAACGTCTCGAAATTTATGACCAAACAGTTTTCCTAGTCAAGTGCCGTCTGCCTTTTTGACAAGAAACACCTGCTCAGATTTTGCGACTCTCCTCGTGCGTCTAATAATAACAAGGGACGTAACTCGATTTTCATGACGATATCAGATAGGGATGAATTGATGGTCAAAATCAAGGAGAATGCGTCTTTTATGAGCACATGTCCTTTCTAAATTTATTCCACTGAAATGATCACTCCTCTTTTCGTTTTCATATGTTTCAACTTAAAGCAACAACGTTCATTACGGCAGAACTAACGGCAGTTGGTCGCCAGAACATTCCCGTTTAAAGACATTTTTTAACAGTGGGACATCAATCTTGGTGAGCTATTCTCGGTTACGTTTCTTGCTACAAGTCAACCCGACGTATTATTCAATATTTTGTCCACAAGTATTCGCTTCCGCACTTGAAATTTAAATATTAGCATTTGTTTTGCATTGCGTTTTTGTCCAGGGCCGCCGAGTGTGAGGATGGCCCGGGCAATGTGAGTGCCGAGGCGCGAAGCGATAAGCGAGGGTTCTGGTGGTCGTCCCCCAGAAAGTTTTAAAAAATTATTGCTAGGGAAAACATTCTCCTGCATTTTCTTGACAATATCTTCTCAATTATTTCCTTACAATTTGGGTAATTTATTACCTGTTTTTCTGTGAGCACCATGCATTTTTTCTCCAAAGATAATCGTGACCACCACGATGCAAGAACGACCGTTGAAAAACCAACAAACTGGAACATGTGTTTTTTATATATGAATGGAAACTGGTCAGTAATGCAACTACGTAATCTTTCCACTTCCACCAGCGCCAGAGGCCCGTGCCAAAAGCCATCCCACGACTTTCAGCTCAGATATATCGATAGATCAACCTACACTTTAAAAAAAAAAATCCCGGGGCAGTTGCCTCCATACCCCCCCCCCCCCCCCCCCCACACACACACCCTCGGCGTTATTGTTTGTGTCATCAGAAAATACGACTCTACATCCAAGCTTCCGTTAACATCCAAAAAATGCGCAGCGCAGTGTTAAAGCAAACAGGCAGCAGAAAACAGACGGCAGATTTTCTCTTGCACATGTTCCACTACAGAGAACAATTTAAAATACAGCACACATCTACCTAAGTTATGAACGCTTTCGCGCTCAAATTTGTACATTGCTGTACTTTTAATTTTTAACTGATGAAATAAGGTTTCATCTGTTTGTGCACACTCTAAGTCTATCTACACGAAAAAAAACATGACAAAGACCTTCATTTGCGCTCTGATGCTGGGTTAACGTTAAGTACATCAATGGATTTCAAAATATTGTCAATAATGTTATGGATCATTTCGCTTACACGGTCACGTCGGAAATTTGATATTTTGATATGTATTTTGGAATTATACTTGTTCATTAAGTTATGAGCTCAGTCTGTGTTTGATCATTTAAGCTTGATGGTAACATTATCAAAGCATTATAACTGCTTTATATTTTCAGTAATCACTCAATTTCCTTGCATTAGGGACTAATTACTTGTCAGTTGTGCTTCACAGAAACAATTTTAATGAACCACCTACGGCTTCGGTCGGTGTTTAGAACTTCACCATTAAGCCGAGTATTTCCGTCAACTGACGATCATACACGATAATACACGAACGAAATCGATAGCGCATTTCCGTGATTGAAGACATTAAACGACAGTTTTCATATCGCGTTTCATTACGAGTTATCATTTAATTTAATACACTTAATTACTTCATTCAAATTGCTTTCTCGATCGTCAAATAAGCCGTCGGCAATGTTTAACCTGAGAATCTATGGAAATTAGATTAAACGTCTTTTCACGAGCGAAACCGAAGTGCTTTGTGATGTAGTGTTTTTGCGTTTGTATGGGATCCACATGGTAACAAAGACATTAACATCCATAGGATTCGTGGCAATCAAGTCACATCGGTGTAGTTAATGTCACTTCCAAGTTTCTATCGTTCTTTGAAGTAAATGGAAGTTTAACTGCAAAAATTATATTTTGTTTCGTTGTTTATTCTTTCTGCAACCAAGCTGCAAACACATTATCACTCCATCTTTCCATAAAACCGAATAATTTAAACATTTCTCGAAATCCATAGGTTATAACCCTTCACTGGAAAGAGCTCGGAGAGCTCGTTCCAGTGAAGAGATACAACCTGCTGATAAACAGCAATATATATGCGCATATGTGCTTTTGTATTGAGCCGGATTAATTCGTCCGGTAATGGTTTAGCGGATGTTGATTTCCAAAAGCTATCTTCTTAACAAAAGAGTCGCGACGGAAGCTATCTGTCTTCTTATCGCGTCAACTTGAAAGCGTTACGTGACAGCCCTTTCTCGAGTAATTATCAACATAAATACTTTTATTGTATAGAAACAACGCCCTACTGAGGGGTGTTGCAAGCGACTCGGCAGATCCAACGGTTCCCATAACAATCATTTTGAAATGTATATTAGGTTGGTGACTATTACTCGTTTGTTTGTTTGTTTATTAGGGTATACCGACACTTTCAAGAGCCCATTCCTGACAAATTTCGCAATTGAAAGAGATCTACAGTCAAGTGCACCCCCCCCTTAATTTCCTAAAGCCGTAAAGTAAATTTAACACTAAGGATACGGGAATTTCATATAAAATTGAAATTTCGAAATCTTTGCAAATTTGCATCATCGATGTGCGATCATTTTACAAACTTCAGCCATTTTCCTGTAGAGTACTATAAAAATATAGAAACTGGCTTCATACAACATTTTTCCTAATCAGTTTGAATGATTGACTATTATTCTCTGCTGAAACCCATTTTAAACAAGAACACATCGTTTTCACCATCTTTGATGATCTGTAACTTTTTTTTTGTTCATTATATCAACAGTATGCTCATCGTCTCATATATTACATACATTGTCCTTTCTATTAATATACAAGTTTAGAAGGTGAGATTTGCTAAATTATTCCCATCGAAGCATCAAAACTTGCCAAGCGGACACTTAGTGTTGGTTGGTGTGATTCTGGTAGATATTCTTTAATACGGGTTATCTGTGAAATGGTTGCTTCTAATTAGGTAGCTCTAAAAAGCCTAGTTTACATTTGTAACTTTTAATAAACGAAAACAACAGACAGCCCTAGAGCTGTCTGTTGTTGTCGTTGATTAAAAGTAACAAACGGAAACTTGGTTTTATTTTCTACTGATGTCATATGATTTTCTCAATAAATACTTCTTAACTTGTCCTTCCTCGCTTGTCTAATAAGTTCAAGGAAGATAACTTTATCGAAAGTCGATTTTCATATAAGTCATGGATGCTGTGTCAGATGTTGTCACGATAAGGTTAGAAAATAGAGAGACGATCGAGGCCATATCCTATTCGTATCGGTCCCTTCACCCATAATATTACAGTGTTGTGGTGACAATAACCCACATTGTGAAAAATCTTACCGTTAAAATACGGTAAAAAGACTGGGAACAAGCACCGGATCCTGTCGCTGTACAAGTTACGATAACAACCTTTAGTGTTCAATCCTTTACCTAAGGCAACGACCATATCGGGAGAGGAGAGCTGTTCACAAAAATCGCCATTCAAATTTTATGATGTTTTTAAATTTGAGCCTCCAAAACATAGCTTATGACCCTTTTTTGGGTGAGGTCGCTCCAATGAGAGAGAGGTCATGCTATGTTTTAAAGGCAAAATTATAAATTTTCCGTTATTCGTTTGCAAGTGTCGTCCTCAAGTTGTGTTTGATAAATGGTTAATTTGTAATCACATGAAGTATTGATAGAGGAATGTCTGTGTCCAATGGAACAAACTCTTTTTTCAGACCGTACCACGTTCAACTTGTTTAGACCTTTCATTCCTTATTTAATCCTGTGCACAATGATGTCCGGATATAAAAATTACAAGTTAATCTTTTTCCCCATAATGCATCCAGGAATTTAACCAATTCAATCTTGTTTGAGAGGCCTCATCCTTATGGAGAGAAGAGCGCGTCCCAAATCGCTGAAAGCGATTCGCGTCAAAAGCACATCCTTCCCATTTCCCAGCTGATGTGAATTTGGGTCGGAAAACTGCGATTTTGTATGTGTTCATAATACATCAGAGTTTCAGGTTGGGCATAACATAATCAGACTGGCGCAGTTGAGCGCTTTCAGAGAAAGTTTGGGCCCAGGTGCAATGTGTACACTGGAACCCCCAAACATTTGTGAATGACCCTGTTGAAATGACGATCTCGGTCTTAAAAATAGCGTTCAAGAGCTTAATATTCCCTAAATATTGTGTAAGATGAAGGGTTAATCCTTCAAATAACACGAATAATAGGCGACACTTGCACAAAAATTCTTGAATTACTACAAAAATTTATGTTTGACCTATAGAACATAGGTTACGACCTTTAATGGAACGAGCTCGTCGAGCTCGTTCCAATGAGGGTCATAAGCTACGTTTTGTGATTAAAAATTTATAAAATAATAAAAACTTTAAGGCCAACCTTTGGGATCAGCACGGGCTTGTTATGGCTTTTAGTCCGGTTAAGGGTTACATAGTGAAATATAAACTCTCACTTGCTCAGAGCTAGTTTTCTACGTTGACCTGAACTATGGTCGTATGCCGGTTCCGTGTTTCTAAATAAACAATATTCCTGTTAAGCGATATGGCCAAGCTTGTCAGTTCAACGAGCACATTATAAACGGCAAAAACCGATATCTAATAACTATTTGCTCTTTTCAAATCGCGGGTATAACGTGTCATAATATTTAGGGCCAAAAATCTGGTGTAGAGAATTAGCGAATTCAAGTAATTAATCAACCAGTTGGAAATCCTATTAGATGGTAATTGTACCCGATTAGTTGAAGTGTCCTCTCTCAATAAAGTTATCAAAGATCTCATTATAGTCTTGAGAACTCTCGAACAAATAATAGCTCCGGGCAAACCACCTGACAAGAAATTTATTGGCTGATCATTTGTCAACAAACTTTGTTTTCAAAGGGAAGAGGGACTTTATTATACCAGGTGCCTATCTTTCTGGAGCGGCGCAGACTCGAATTATTAACTCTGGAATTACTGGAAAATTAATTGATCATTAATTAAACATATCTAATAGAAACATGTCGTAGAAGTGTCACTTTTGTCCGTGTTTGCGGGAACTTTTGAGGAACTTGATAGGCTAATTGCTAGTGGCGATGATGGTCAGCGTTTTGTGAGTAGCGACCATTAATAAAGTGTAAATAATATATTTGACGGCATTAACTGTAATAATTATCAAGAGACAGTTGAAAAACGTGTACTGAGATATCCACTGTCCGGCTCCAGTGATACTGCATTAATATTCCGTGTATTTGTGAATCTCCATTTCCTCCAAGGAGTGGAAAGGGTCACTGCAAGATTGAGGCCTTCACAAATTATAAAGAGAGTGGTAGCCGAGTGGATACGTGCGCTGGTCTCTCATGCCAGAGGTCCCGGGATCGATCCTCGGTCGGGGAAAGTTCTCGAGGTGTCCGAACACTGTCTGTGAGCATTAATTGTGGGGTTGATCGCTGTCTCACTGTACCGTCCTATCGGGTGGGGACGTAATATGACTGGTCATCTGTGCGGAGACAGACACACTCCGTGCAGGCTAAAGATCCCTTCGTAGTAGTCGAGAAGAGCGAGGCCGTGAAGTTGCCGCTACGAAGGTCATCCCACACACCTGCGCCATTGGGCCAAGGAGAGGCGTTAATATAACTTGTTCGCCAATCCGTGTGAAACAAATAAGATTAAATAAAATAAATACAATTATAAATTAATTAGCTTAAAAAATATTTTCAGCCAACTCCTCTTCAAGTCAAGCATTTTTGTATTTTTTCGCCTTTTTAGTAAGGGGAAAGCAAAGCAGAAATGCTGACAAACTTACCAAGCAGTTGTTAAAATAAAGTCAGAAGAGAAATTCTAGCCCCGAGGCGTTGTTTCGTTGTGGTGTAAAACACCGTTGTGAAGGGCTCTGGGGCATTTTCCAACAGTGTTTAACGTCACACCACATCATCGCCAATATAAAAACGCTAGGTTGCAAAACCAATATAAAGTAAATTATCGTCGTGGAATTTCCAACATATTAATACGTAAGGTCGTTTAGAGTATAGTGCTTCTGATTTGTCTAAGGTCTGGAAATACAGGCGAATGGAAAGTCGACCGCCTTATTTTCCTTGAACGAAATGGGTGGAAGAACCCAGAGTGCCCGAAAAAAATATGAATCGAAAATGAATGATAGATTCGGGGAAGGGCAGAGGACTTAAAACCAAGGTAATTATTCAGCGCACATTGCAGAAGTGCCAGGTCCGTCTCATCAGAATTTGGCAACGAAACATTTTGTTTGGCTAAAAAGTATTGGTTAGTAAAAATCTGGCACCACATAATTGTAGGTAATTGTTATTAATGATTATTATTATTATTCGTGTGTCATTAAACATTCTGTCAAATCAAGTCTCGATTTGGAAAACATTTCCGTTGATTCAAAGAAAATGAATGTTTGTGGTATGTTTTTGATTACATCGTCTGGAATATATCCGCGGGTTGGAAAAGCGAACCGTAGGTTCGCTTTTCCAACCAACTGAAGTATTCCAGACAGGTGAATCTAAACATAGGATATGGACTGTGTAAGAGGTCGACTGTTTCCATGGCATAACAGGGTCGAATTCTCTACAGAATTTGACTGGTTGTTTATGTTTGGTAAAGGTGAAATGAGGTGAAGATAGGACATATTTTTTTAGCAGCAGAAAAATGTTTTGCCCCATCCCCACCCCCATTTCATTTGACCTTGTTTGCGCCCATGAATGTCATGTTCTAACAGTGATATGTAAAAGGTTCATTGAAATTTACTTGTGTTTCGAATGTTTGATCGCAGAATACGTTTTGCGCAAGTGGAAACTCCACCTCATGAATGTAAATCAGTTTTGTTCTACCCTACACGCAATGTAAACATATCGCAGATAGGATTCCTGCCAACACAAAATGGCGTTTAATCCAATATAATAAAACATGAAATCATCGGGTCACCTCATTTATGGCAAGCAGTTGCTCTTTGTTTGTCAATGTGATTTGTCTTTTAACACAACCCAATGAACATTTCGAATACAGAGTATGCCTCAAAGTGTTATGATTAAGTCCACTTCATTTAATTAAGAGTACAGCACAGTGATCATATGCTATCTTTACCCGTTATGGTGCATAAACCGGAAATTATCTATCGACCTTCACTCGGCAATAATCGGGTATTTCCGACAGACCACCGCAAAAGCATTTGATCCGTGACTTCTGGTGCGTGATAAACAATGCTGAATCCCGATTTTGTTGGCAAGCAATTAAGACTTAATGGGGGTGAATTAAATTATTATATGAAATGTGAAATACTAATAAAAACGCATTTCTGTGCATTATCGGCAACTTTAATTAAAAATAGTAAGTTTTAACCCCAGATACGGACAACTAATTTCCGGAACTTCTTCAATGGTTTCAGCCTGCATTGATCTCAATTAACAAGTATATTGGCGCAGACGACACGATAATGTAATTACCAAGGCGGGATATTAAGCACGTAGAAATTTATCTTTAACGGTTTAAATGCCACCTGTACGCGCAAATACGAACTATCCACAGTTCGGGGATAGTGGTTTTACAAGAACTCTCAGATAGTGGGTCCATCGTCCGAAACTCTGTGTATACAGTTCGTCCCCTGAGTTCCAATGTGTTCTATGTGCCAGTAGTCACATAGAACACATTGGAACTCAAGGGACGAGTTCTTATATTTCTTCATGGAATTAGATTCTACTATCCGGGTAAAATCCTCACCCATGGAAGTGTTTTAGTTCCTAAGGCTTTCAGTACCCATGCAGGAAAAGTTTTGATCCAACAAAAGAGCTTACGTTCACATTAAATAGCATGTAACTTGAACACAACTTTAAAAAATGACATCATCGAAACCATTTCCGATTAGACGACACGACTATTCTTTACTAGGTTAGTGATAATAAAATTAAAACAACGCATACGAAAAATGTCCATTTCACCTTTTTTCTCCCCCACAACATTCCTAGTACATTTATGGGACTATTTTAGAGTTTTATTCTGGAGTTCTTAAGCACAGAGCAAATTAGACAGTGGTTTAAGTCCCAGTCATTCACTTTAATCTGCCTAGCAATGGACGTGCCGCTATTCTGACTAAGATAGTTCATTTCCGCATGGCTGTATTTCACCTGACATGACAAACTCCTTGTTGGATCTCAAATATCTGTCCATGGAGTTACATATCTTGCTTTTTTAAGTGGGATGTAACAAATCATAGCAATGCACAAACAACTTTTTTTGAAAGGGACAGGTCATTTTCCGTCCGTATCTGTGATATAATACATTTAGACTGAATGGCATAGACACCGCTGACAAACTAATATAAAAATGATAACCCGAAGTAGACACTGCGGACTGTCTCCTCGAGAAACACAAGGCGAGGGAGATAGCGGTTTCAATGGTAAAATATCCGTACATGGCCGTATTATTCATAAGGCTGACTAGGCTGAAGCCTAGGGGCCCGCAGGGACTGGGGGGGGGGGGGCACCAATTTTTTTTTGGCTGAGACATTGTTACCAGCGCCGTAGGGCTTCAATGGTTAACGGCACTTTGCGCTTAGCGATACATATACATATGCATTTATCCATATATATACTCTCAACATAAGTATAATATATATATATTTATATACAGTACATTATTTTAATAACTATTTAAATAATATGTCAAGTTGTGAGTAGAATTCTTCAGGAGACCCTCAAAATGGATATAGGGCTATGTACTGTGACATAGTGCCTACAGTACCAGGGTCAGGCTGTCAGCTGTAGTGGGGTGAAAAACTGATTTGCCGGAGGGGGCCCCGAGGCCGAAGTACCTAAAAGCCTAGGGGCCCGACCATGGGCTAATACGGCCATGTATCCGTAAAGTCCACCTCGAGCCAGGTCATCATGATTTTTATTATACCGAATGAGTTGAGTTTAAAAAGGTAACACAGATTTAATTTTTTTTTCAACTGGATATAACAAATTCACTCGAAATCTGTTACGTTAAAAATCAACCCAAAGCAACTGGGTTGAGTGAATATGAACCCAAATGGGTTTATATTCAATCAACGCATTTGATTTGGGTTGATTTTTAACCCAACCGATTTAAGACTTCAACATCCACTTTGCCCTTGGAAACAATGTGAAACAATAACCCATCACGTCATTGCTCCGACTTTGACAGACTCGCACAGTTTACATTGGCTGGACAACTGTATAAACATTATTTGGGCTGAATTTCACCGTTCTCTGTTATTCATCCCCCATCGGTTGTTTCCGTGACGCGTCCACGGGACGTCTCGGAAAACACTGCAATGTTGACCGGTAATGTTTCTCGGCCAGGGAACATTACAAAATAAGTAACAAAGCTCTTTGAAGAATTAAAATAGTGTTTTAGAATGAGGTAAAATAATTCACTTTTAGTCATTTAATATTTTGTTCACTTCGGACGAGCACATTGCTGTTTTACAGTGCTGTGGTTACAACAGTGGACAGGAAATTCTGAGCGAATCGCGACTAGGTCGAGAAAAAGACCACTTTTGTGATCTTAATTGTAGCGGTAAAACAGTGTTTCTGTACCATTTTCAGGTATTATGTCCCAGGAATCGATATCACCTGAATAGAGTTGAGGCCACTTTAATGGATATCTCTGTCGAATACAGGTGTTAATTGCATAATACTTAGAAAGACCGAACTATGTACCGTCCATATAAAGTGGACCCACTATCTACATGTTAGATATAAAGTAAACTCTTGTTAACTGAATATAAAATGATATAATCTACCACATAATTACACTGAGAACCACTGAATTTTCAGTGTCTCTAGACCTATTTGTCACCACTACATCAACCATGGACATTTAACATGGCTCTCAATTTTCGTCACTGGAAGAGATTTACATATATAATATACCTATAGTAGCTTAGTGCACCAAATGTTCACCACGAGTGGTGAAGTGGTGTTAACCGCGAGCCTTCGGCGGGCTGTTAACACCACTTCACCACGAGTGGTGAACATTTGGTATACAAAGCTACTTTGGGTATATTTTATTTATACCATGATCGTCAGATTATTAAGAGTCGCTATTATTTTTTCTCGATTTTACTGAGCAGCAGCCGTAAATACTTGCAAAATTGTTTTTGTTTACATGAGGATCGGTGGGCGGTACTTCCGCTGTCAGTTTTATCACCGAAACGAAATTGAAAAAGAAAGAGGACCTTTTTCATTTTAACAACATAATAACATACTATTTCGAGTTATGGATGCTTTATTAACACGAGACAATGCATGTTTGTGAATTTTTGGTGCCTTGTGGAGTAAACTCATTTCAAAACGTAATAAATAATTGCCACTTTCATTTCACTCTTCGTGAGGCGACGTGTGATAAATTTAGACAAGTTCGCATTCAAGTCAACGTCACCAAAGGTCAAGTTGGATGTAGTTCCACTGTAGGTGAAATTTTAACTACTGAAATTCCATTGCTGACGTGTTCACCACTGTTGGTGTGTAAAGCTAAAATTTATGTCATAGGCTTTTCATGTTTTGTAGAATAGGCAATCATGGTATAAAAGAATGCTAGCACCCCTTATTTTTCCAGAGTTGCCAGTAAATTCTACACTAAGGACATAGGAATTTCATATAAAAGTTGAAATTTCGAAATGTTAACGAAGTTGTGTCAACTATGTGAGCATCATTTCTCAAACGTCAGGCATTTTCCTTCAGGGTAGTATAAAATCACAGAAGCCGGCTATTTACATACAGAATAAATGTATAGTGTTTTCAAGTAAAAAAAATATTCTACGAGTAGGATTAAGAATGAAACCGACGAGCCTCTGGCGAGTCGGTTTCATTCTTAATTCTACGAGTAGAATATTTTTTTTACTTGAAAACACTATACGTTTATTTTGTTTATCCCAAAAATCTTTTACAGGGCTGTCGCGGAGAAATCGTGCTGTGTCTCGCTACAAAACACTGCGAGAAGTGAGGAGTATTGGTCCAATTCGATCGACCAGCAAAATTGGCAAAAATAAACAAGGCGCAGTAATACATTTCTGTCTAAAAATAATTCCCCTACAAACTTGAGCTAAACTTGCAAAAATACTTTATTAAACGAACAGTGTGTGGTGTTTTCTAGTGGCATTGTGTAATACTTTCAAAAAAGTTTAAAGAAAACATTTGAGCTTTTAATTATGCTACACGAATGTGGGAGAGGTCAGAGGTCAACAAGTCCGTCTCTACTACAGGAATAAATTCTATCAGTGTTATACCTATGGGGAAAATTTGTCACCCTACTAGGTGAATAAAGCAAAAATTTATCCAAGGCTTTTATTGTTCAAATAAACGGCCATTTATGGGATAAATTTTTTTCCCAACCAGTTTCAACGTTCCAGTATTATTCTCTGTTGAAACCCATTTCAAAAGAAGAAAACGGCGCCTTAACCATCTTTTGATGTTCGGCAACTTTTTTACTGTTTATTATATTAACAGTGTGCGCATCATGACATATAATACAGAGACTAACCTTCCATTAAAAAAAGTCTAGGCGGTAAGATTTGCTACTTTTTTTTCCTTGGAAGAATAAAAATTTGCAAGTTGCTGTAAAAACACATTCGCTGAACAAAGAGCCAACGTAGACAGTTAATTAGATGCTTCTCTTATTAACTAGCCATAACAAGCAAAGTGTCCTTTTAAAACTTTTAATAAACAAAAACAACAGACAGCTCCGAGATCTGTCTGCTGTATTATTAAAAGTAATAAAGGGAAACATTGCTTTATTTTCAACAGATGTAGTAGGTGTTTTCTCAACAATTACATGCTCCTTAACTTGTTCTTTCATCAGCAATGTCATGCTTCTTAATTGGATCTTCCTCGCCCATTCACGGAAATGCATGTTTCCACCTTACCAATCATGGTCCTATAACTTCACACGTGATATACTAATTTCGACTCAACGTATCTGGATAATAAGAAATTTGGCTTGTCTATTTTTATGCGCAGCATTGGGCTGATATGCCCATCTGACAAGGTAGTGTCTTGAAGTGGTGAATATTAATTTTCATGCCCCCGTCCCCCCACCCGTGAATACGTCTTTCTTGTCTGCCTTTTTAACTTAACTCTTAGAAGGCGGGAAATCAGACTGAATTTACTTAACATGACACACCGTGAACAACTTTCAGTAAAGCATGTGCTTCTTGTCAAGTGTCGTCTGCCTATTCAGGCAGACGACACTTGACTAGAAGCACGTGCTCAGTGTTTAATTCTCCCCCAGCCCAAAGATAGCCGAACCGTCACTGTCAGATTACCTGCCATATTACATCACAGGCAAGACAACTCAACTACCGGCTTCTAAGAGTTAAAGACAGATTAGTCGTTCTAGTTATTCTGAGCCACGGTCACAGCAGTCCGGAGAGTTTTGAGTTACTTTATACCAAGCGTATCTGAAGGAGACAAAAGTTCATTGTTTTCCAGCTGAATAACCCAGACTAAGTAGTTTTGGACCTTCTAAAATCGCAGTGTCGGATTTTGCCAACCACAAGATTTTTGAGGAGATAATTCTCATTCCGCCAATTTTTTCGGTCTCTACGCTTTTGAACAGGTACGGCAATTATTAAACTGTATGCCAGTAATTTCGTACGATGGTTCAAAATGTACTAACATTTAGAGTTTAAAATTACCGTCAGGAACGTGGCGACAGGGGATGGGTGGTGTGGGTGTCACCCCCCAGTCCTGGCCAAAATTTCCTATAATTGGAAATTCGTAGGGCAAGTCATGAGTAGTTGGAAATTCCATCTATCTGGATTTTCGAGCTTCTTTGGTAATGCTGATGTCTCCTTTACTTCCCAAAATCCCAACTCGGTTTCAAATCCCCAAAAATTCCAACTGTTACTATTTACAACTACAGAGTACGCAATAGCGAACCTCATAAGTATGCATGATGCCAATCAGTATGAGATTTCTATAGTACGTTTACTTATCGTAATAAAAAAAAAAATCATCGAAATGCACTTCAAGAAAATCGCATCATGTAAAATCGCTATCCTAAGTTAATTCCATCACTCACAGTTACAAAATGATGAAAAATCGAAAATTGATCATTCCCTCATAAGATCTGATTTGAATTGCTGAAAGTTCTCAGCTTGAATAAGAACAAACTGATAACTCTATCATTAATGTGTTGGCATTTCAGTTACTAGAATGAATTTTATGCCCCCTTTCATGGCTTCATTTTCAAAAAATTTCTCGGTAGTGAATTTCCAACTGGGGGAGGGACCGGGAGGGGCTTCACCTTCCCGTCCTTCCCCAGTTGGAAATTCACTACCCCCCTCCCCCAATCGGAAACATCTATCCACGTCCCTGATTACGGTACGACAATTATTCTTATTCAGTTTTTAAGACTGAACTTCAGTATAGGCGTTTTAGTAAGACCAATGACTTCGAATAGAATGTATGTCAAAAACAGTGTAAATACAATTATTCAGAGGAAAAGACGGCTTCAGACGAATATTTGATATTTGTCAAAGTGCATACTTTGGTATAAAGTAAATTCAACGATGGCGGTAGTTTAATAAATCTATTCATAAACTACGCCGAGCCCTTTTAGTTTGTCACCTTTTTCTTTCAAATATCAATTATCAGTCCCACTGGAGAAATCGAAAGTAAACACTTCCCTGTCAAAAGCACATCCCCCCTATCAATTAGGACCGTTAATTGATAATTAGTTCTTTGCGGGATAATAGAAAGCCACATTGAACACTTAAGGTAGACTGTTTCAGTCCCACATTTACAAGAAACATGTATATTTTAGGATGAATATGTAGGTCACTGGGCCATACCCAAAGGAATGCACAGTACCGCTATAGTGGACGCGAAAGAAAATTGGTCGGGCGAAGCGTTACCTTGCTCCACTGTCCAAATTCTACACGAACAGGAAGTGATATTACTGACCACACGTTGAATTGATTCTGTGTGGGTCTCTATTGCAGTGGAGCAATGCTTACCTCACCCAGTCGTTTGTTTTGTACCGAGGCTCACAGGATATGAATTGGAGAATTTTATTGGCTATGATCCCGTTATTCGTTGCATAAGTTTCAAAAACAATATTCTATGATCGAAAGAGCATATCAGTTTGACAAATGCTTCGTATTTTTCAATATTCGTTTCTGGGAATGCGAAATAAACTGTGCACACAAACAATATCAGATATTCAAAAATATCGGATATTCGAGAATTGCAATTAATCGGCATGCAGTCATGCCATTCAAAACCATTAACTCTAAACCAGAGTATTTTCACAATATTTTTCATCAAATCTAGTTATGGCTGCTGTGAAGCAGCCATGACTAAATTTGATAAAAAAAAACGCATCAAAATTTAAATCCAGAAATCACGAGTTAAAAAATCCATTCAATTTACAGGGGTGGGGGTGGCGGTGGAATTTGGTTAAATGTCCCCATATTATACTTATTTCAGTGGCTAGAGATCTTGTGTCCTGGGCAGAAGTATTCTCCAGCAGAACGCAAGGGGTTAATGCCAACTTAGTTTTAGTTAGAGGAATTCTCAAAGAGCTCTTCCCCGTAGTGTTTTACACCACAACATTCATATCCAGAATAAAAAAAAACACCAAGTCTTATTGCCATAAAAAGGGAAATAATGGTTTCGAAACAGATCACAAAGGAATATATATCAATGGCAGTTTAAATAAAGTTTAACTCTTTGTTTCAACATGTGGATTTTCCGACCAAAAACAAATATACGCTTCCACCTAGTAGAAATGCAATGCTGACAGCTTTTAATAAAATGTATTTCTATAAACTAGAGCTTTCCTCTTATCAATGAGTTCTTTATGTTAGACTGTATTAAAGTTTCCATCAAATCTATTGATGGCTACTTTACAGCCGCCATGAACTGATTTTATGAAACATTCAATAAATAGTTAGCAGATCAGGGTTAAAAGTATTTGTCAAGGACTAATAATAAGAGGGGACGAAAAATGGATCGCTTCATTTCTTCTTGAGGCAACGGCAGGCAATTGGTTTCCGATTTTCAAAATGTGCACTTATACGCTCAAGAACAGAGACATCTGAGTGGAGACTAACCCCAATTTCAGACGGACGCATTTTGGACGAATCTTATCTAATTGTATTAGATGCGTCTCCAGTAACGCCAAATACCCGTTGATTCAGACGCACGCATTAGTGTCGCATCTTATTCAATTGCTCAATATACTTGCGACAGTCTCTTTAGGTTGTAAACCCTTTCCCTACTGGGCCGGCTTGGAACATTTCTGTCATAACCAATTTGAATCAATTGTAATAATAAGACTTCCCAATTTGCATAAGCTGGTATGCGAACGATAATACCCGAACACAATCGAACATCGGCGGAACATTAGATTTGATTCGTCGCTAGTCCGAGTGTCTGAATTAAACGACGCATCGAATCTAATAGATTCAGTAACTCTTTGCATACTGCTGACGGATATTCCTTCTCAGCACAGGGTTTCTCTTGTCACTGATATAAATATAATTTGGGCATATTTAAACATATTTTCCCATGTAAATTGAATGGATTTTTTCACTAGTGATTTCTTGTTATATTTAGAATAATCTTTCATCAACTCTAGTCATGGCTGCTTTACAGCAGCCAAGACTAGATTTGATGAAAAAATATCTTGAAAATACTCAGCGGGTTTAGAGTTAAATACCTCGCACTCAGATGAAGATTCATCTGAAATGCGACTGAAAGATTTATTTGATTCAGACAGACGAATAATCGTCGCATAAAATTCAAATAGAACTTTATATTAGAATAGATTCGTCCAAAATACGTCCGTCTAAACTGGGTGTAAGTTAGCCGTAATGTACCACCGCAATATTACTGCAACTTGAAAGAATGTTACTAGTAAGTAGTGGGGACACATTTCGTACCCGATGTGCCAAAGCTTTCTCGGAGAAACATATTTATAGTTGGTTCTTTAGTGTTCGGAAATTAATTTTGTCGATGAAGAAGCGTCGGGAACATCCATTTTTTAAAGTCTTTCTTTCGCTAGATAAAACTGTAATGAACTATTGAATGATTGGGGAACGGTTAGAGGAGTAACCGGTTACCAATCTAACCGGTAGCAAAAGATGTCAATCGGCTTATCGATAACGATTTACTGGTAAAAATAGTTTACGTTTAATGTCAGCGAATACGAATTTTATTAAACTGTCAATCTAACAATATCGATAATGATCAGTCGGGGGAGGGGGGGGGGGGCAGGGGGAGCGGTGGCTCAGTAGGTAGAGGTGCAGGCTGCAAGTCGAGAGGACCTCGGTGCGAATCCCACCTGCAGCAACCGCGTTGTGTCCTTGAGTAAGACACTTCCTCCCCATTGCCCACGTGGGGGGCGCGGTGACGTTGTGTACTAAGGCGTACTGCACGTCGATGGTGCACCTGTCTTTAACTATTGCTAACCCTGCTTGTGTGGAGATGGTATGTTGGGGAGCTGACAGTTGCTCACCGTTGCTCGGTGGTTCTCTTCGGATACTCCGGCTTCTTCCACCCGTACAACTGTTATAGTCAAGATTAGCCACTGGTGACCTTAAACACCAATAAATAAATAGATAAATAATGATCAGTCGGGATTCCATTCCGTTGTGTACTAAGGCGCACTGCACGTCGATGATGCACCTGACTTCAACTATTGCTAACCCTGCTTGTGTGGAGTTGGTATGCTGAGGAGATGACAGTTGCTCACCGTTGCGCGTTGGTTCTCTCCGGGTACTCCGGCTTCCTCCACCCGTACAACTGTTATAGTCAAGATTAGCCATGGTGACCTTAACACCAATAAATAAATAGATAAATAATGATCAGTCGGGATTCCATTCAAATCGGCGTCCCAATGCTCGACTTTTTTACGCGTTATTTCTCTGCACAAAAGTGAACGAAAAATTTGCTGAATAGTGGTTCCTTGGAGGCATTGCATTAAAGAATTCTGACAAGCTTTTTTCCTTGGTGCCATTATGCGGTGTCCGTGAGTGCAGAGTCACCGAGTAAACTATTCCGTAGTACATATACAAACGAACGTTGTCGAGTACAACTCGACAACGTTCGTTTGTAGATGTACTACGGTATAGTTTCTTGGCAACAGTTCGTAACATCCGACTGTTCAGTTCTCATAGCAGGCGCGTATGTAGGGAATGTACGGCGGATGTGTTAACGCATCTCTCCACAAAATTGCATAGTGCTACTTGAGGGGCTATCTTTCATTTATGATTTGAGAATTTTGATACAATAGGGCGGCATCACTTACCCCAATACATAGAGGATATCTAGTGTTTCTGAGTGGATACCGAAAATTATATCATGCGTGACAGAAACAAATGTCTATACCTATTTCTCTAGGTCAAAAGTGAGATAATTTTCCGTATCCACTCAAAAACACTAGATTGTCTTTTTATCATACGCTTTTTAGAAGAATCTGATAATTCCACTCGTCTTAACCTTGAAGTGATGCATGAAAGTGAACCGCGCATTTAATCATTGATACACGGAAGTGATTTGATCGATAATCAGAACAGACAGCGTCTTAGAATCTGATTCAGTTGGAGGGTTTCTAGTCCAAACATGGCCTGAAGGTCCGTAATATAAGTTTTTGGTTTGGTACGTCCTTTAACTGGTAGAGTGCTGAGTTTTTTTTGGTTGTCAAAATTTTGTTCACATGTTATTGCCTTGTTACAATTTATGGGAGAGTGCCCATAGGCACTCTCCCATAAATTATAACAGGGCAAATCCACTTAGACTAAATAATGTAAAATCAAAATTAATTCAAGCACATCTACAGAATATGAAGTCTTTAAGCTGTTGTACCCACAATTCAGGATAAAGCCCAAAAATGGGCTTCCAGCACTCAACCAGTTAAAAGGACATACCAAACCCAAAACTCATATTACGGACTTTCGAGCCATGTTTGGACTAGCGGTTTCATGCATCAGTTCAAGGTGAATACATGTTGAATTATTGCTGGAAATGATCGGTATCCACTCAAAAACACTAGCTTTACTTTTCATTATACGATTTTAGAACAAATTGATCATTTCCAGTGATAATATCACTCGTATTCAGCTTGAAGTGATGCTTTGAAAGCCGCCATTTTGATTGATACCGTGAAAGTGAAAATTTCTATATCTCCACAGTGGGGGATACGATTTCTATCTTTCCTCAATTTCTACGATAATCTATCGTTTAGCGTATAATAAATCGTACTCTCTGTGGCTGAGCCCCAGAGAGTACAAAGCATCGTGTCAAGATGTTTTAAAAAATAAATGTTCTCGTTTGCGTGTAGCTTTTGTGAAACGTTGTGACACTACTTTGATACTTTTTATAGCCTCGGCCAGTGGCATCGCCATGGGGGGGGGGGGGGGGGGGGCTTATGGGGGTGGGGGGTGTACTTACCCCTCCACTTTTTTCGTCAAGCGTAGTAAAAAATACTATCATTTTAATTTTTGTATTGAACGTTGCGGTGTAATTGTCGTAAAGCGTAACTTTGGGAAAATTAGCTCAGTAAAAACGCTTGTCAGCTTTCCTTATTTATTTACACTGTGTGGCGGAATCCTGCCGTAGTCCGTTCACAGTCGGAATCCAGACTACTGCATTCCGAAAAATAATACAATATATACAGAACAGTTACTCGTAACAACGGTTACTAGTAAACACTTATATCCGAGACAATAATTAACCCCTTTTAAAATACACGATTAACCAAGCAGCGTGTGCCGTTATGCAAATGGGCTAATCAGGGATTATCAGCTTATGTAAACTCTGATATTGGACCACTAAACAAACTCAAAACAATTAGCACTTATGTTTCCATCAATCATTTAAAAAAATATAATTATTCATCTAAAAAAACTAAAAAAAGGAGCCTATAACATAATGGTGGGTATGCTTAATTCCATATTCCCAAGTGCACTAAATCAGAGAAGTTTTTAAAGTATGTTTGTGTGTGCCCCCACTCCCCCCAACACACACATTAGCTGCAAACAACAAACAAGAGTCGAGGGCCCAAATTGCAACAAGGCGTGCCGCGTTCAAACGGTCTGAAACATACCGCTAAAGAGTATTCGAGGAATGCTAGAATCGAGAGCGTGCAACGCATCCGTTTGGAATGCAGCCTACTTTCATTTTCGATTTGAGTGTTGTTTGGTGCTTTGTTCTCGCACTTTACAACAGCATTCTTCCGTTAAAATGTCACCATGTACGACGTTTTCTATAACTGAAAGACCTAACCAGTAAGTTTCAAAAGGATAAAACTGTTTTAATTTAATTGTCTGAGAATGCTCCAGAGAACACCATTTACAACGTAAGTTTTAAAAATTTTCTGAACTTCGGGAAGGGTGTCCCCTCCCGAAGTTGAGAAAATTTTTAAAACTTACGTGCGGCGGGCAATACCCAACTGTACCCCCTCACTTCTGTAACTCTGGCGCCGCCACTGGCCTCGGCTATAAAAAAGTAAGTTCTCCAGGCGTTTCACAGAAACTAGTTGCATGGTCCTGGTCTTACAGGCCCTACACAACATTGAGCCCGGTTAGTCATTGGATGGGTAACCATCTGAGTGATCGATTCGGACTCCCGCGTTGTGTCCTTGGGCAAGGTACTTAACCCCGATTGACCACATGGGGGCACGATGACGACGTGTACTAAGGCGTATACTGCACGTTGATGGTGCACCTGACTTCAACTATTGCTAACCCTGCTTGTGTGGAGTTGGTATGCTGGGGAGATGACAGTTGCTCACCGTTGCGCGTTGGTTCTCTCCGGGTACTCCGGCTTCCTCCACCCGCACAACTGTTATAGTCAAGATTAGCCATGGTGACCTTAACACCAATAAATAAATAGATAAATAATGATCAGTCGGGATTCCATTCAAATCGGCGTCCCAATGCTCGACTTTTTTACGCGTTATTTCTCTGCACAAAAGTGAACGAAAAATTTGCTGAATAGTGGTTCCTTGGAGGCATTGCATTAAAGAATTCTGACAAGCTTTTTTCCTTGGTGCCATTATGCGGTGTCCGTGAGTGCAGAGTCACCGAGTAAACTATTCCGTAGTACATATACAAACGAACGTTGTCGAGTACAACTCGACAACGTTCGTTTGTAGATGTACTACGGTATAGTTTCTTGGCAACAGTTCGTAACATCCGACTGTTCAGTTCTCATAGCAGGCGCGTATGTAGGGAATGCACGGCGGATGTGTTAACGCATCTCTCCACAAAATTGCATAGTGCTACTTGAGGGGCTATCTTCCATTTGTGATTTGAGAATTTTGATACAATAGGGCGGCATCACTTACCCCAATACATAGAGGATATCTAGTGTTTCTGAGTGGATACCGAAAATTATATCATGCGTGACAGAAACAAATGTCTATACCTATTTCTCTAGGTCAAAAGTGAGATAATTTTCCGTATCCACTCAAAAACACTAGATTGTCTTTTTATCATACGCTTTTTAGAAGAATCTGATAATTCCACTCGTCTTAACCTTGAAGTGATGCATGAAAGTGAACCGCGCATTTAATCATTGATACACGGAAGTGATTTGATCGATAATCAGAACAGACAGCGTCTTACAATCTGATTCAGTTGGAGGGTTTCTAGTCCAAACATGGCCTGAAGGTCCGTAATATAAGTTTTTGGTTTGGTACGTCCTTTAACTGGTAGAGTGCTGAGTTTTTTTGGTTGTCAAAATTTTGTTCACATGTTATTGCCTTGTTACAATTTATGGGAGAGTGCCCATAGGCACTCTCCCATAAATTATAACAGGGCAAATCCACTTAGACTAAATAATGTAAAATCAAAATTAATTGAAGCACATCTACAGAATATGAAGTCTTTAAGCTGTTGTACCCACAATTCAGGATAAAGCCCAAAAATGGGCTTCCAGCACTCAACCAGTTAAAAGGACATACCAAACCCAAAACTCATATTACGGACTTTCGAGCCATGTTTGGACTAGCGGTTTCATGCATCAGTTCAAGGTGAATGCATGTTGAATTATTGCTGGAAATGATCGGTATCCACTCAAAAACACTAGCTTTACTTTTCATTATACGATTTTACAACAAATTGATCATTTCCAGTGATAATATCACTCGTATTCAGCTTGAAGTGATGCTTTGAAAGCCGCCATTTTGATTGATACCGTGAAAGTGAAAATTTCTATATCTTCACAGTGGGGGATACGATTTCTATCTTTCCGCAATTTCTACGATAATCTATCGTTTAGCGTATAATAAATCGTACTCTCTGTGGCTGAGCCCCAGAGAGTACAAAGCATCGTGTCAAGATGTTTTAAAAAATAAATGTTCTCGTTTGCGTGTAGCTTTTGTGAAACGTTGTGACACTACTTTGATACTTTTTATAGCCTCGGCCAGTGGCATCGCCATGGGGGGGGGGGGGGGGCTTATGGGGGTGGGGGTGGGGGTGGGGTGGGGGTGGGGGTGTACTTACCCCTCCACTTTTTTCGTCAAGCGTAGTAAAAAATACTATCATTTTAATCTTTGTATTGAACGTTGCGGTGTAATTGTCGTAAAGCGTAACTTTGGGAAAATTAGCTCAGTAAAAACGCTTGTCAGCTTTCCTTATTTATTTACACTGTGTGGCGGAATCCTGCCGTAGTCCGTTCACAGTCGGAATCCAGACTACTGCATTCCGAAAAATAATACAATATATACAGAACAGTTACTCGTAACAACGGTTACTGGTAAACACTTATATCCGAGACAATAATTAACCGCTTTTAAAATACATGATTAACCAAGCAGCGTGTGCCGTTATGCAAATGGGCTAATCAGGGATTATCAGCTTATGTAAACTCTGATATTGGACCACTAAACAAACTCAAAACAATTAGCACTTATGTTTCCATCAATCATTTAAAAACATATAATTATTCATCTAAAAAAACTAAAAAAAGGAGCCTATAACATAATGGTGGGTATGCTTAATTCCATATTCCCAAGTGCACTAAATCAGAGAAGTTTTTAAAGTATGTTTGTGTGTGCCCCCCTCCCCCCAACAAACACATTAGCTGCAAACAACAAACAAGAGTCGAGGGCCCAAATTGCAACAAGGCGTGCCGCGTTCAAACGGTCTGAAACATACCGCTAAAGAGTATTCGAGGAATGCTAGAATCGAGAGCGTGCAACGCATCCGTTTGGAATGCAGCCTACTTTCATTTTCGATTTGAGTGTTGGTGCTTTGTTCTCGCATTTTACAACAGCATTCTTCCGTTAAAATGTCACCATGTACGACGTTTTCTATAACTGGAAGACCTAACCAGTAAGTTTCAAAAGGATAAAACTGTTTTAATTTAATTGTCTGAGAATGCTCCAGAGAACACCATTGTCCCCTCCCGAAGTTGAGAAAATTTTTAAAACTTACGTGCGGCGGGCAATACCCAACTGTACCCCCTCACTTCTGTAACTCTGGCGCCGCCACTGGCCTCGGCTATAAAAAGTAAGTTCTCCAGGCGTTTCACAGAAACTAGTTGCATGGTCCTGGTCTTACAGGCCCTACACAACATTGAGCCCGGTTAGTCATTGGATGGGTAACCATCTGCGCGATCGATTCGGACTCCCGCGTTGTGTCCTTGGGCAAGGTACTTAACCCCGATTGACCACATGGGGGCACGATGACGACGTGTACTAAGGCGTATACTGCACGTTGATGGTGCGCATGTCTTCAACCAATCTAATCCTACCTGAGCTGCAGTGCGTAGTTATGATGATGGGGAGCTGGCAGCTGCTCATCATTGCTCGGTAGTTCTCTCCGGGTACTCCTGCTTCTTCCACCCGTAAAACTGTCACCGACACGATGTGACCTTGGCTGTTAAAGTGTCGTTAAATCTTAATAAATAAATAAATAAATAAATAAATAAATAAATAAATAAATAAATAAATAAATAAATAAATAAATAAATAACAGGCCCTACATGCTACACCGAGCTCATTGCTGTTTAATTTCTGTCAGAATCACCTACAGTTAAAACTAGAAGTCCTGTCATGAACTGTGCGCTTACCTGGGCTTAATTGCGCATAGAAATTGCGCGCAATTGCCATATCGAATGACATCCAGTTTGCAAGAATGTATCATTTTTGAATTTGCTATCTTTTGTGAATCAATAGTAGAACATTTTTCTGAAGGTTGTAATGTTTACAAAGAAGGGTTCACCATAAAAACACACGCGGAGCAAACTTCCAACCACAGCTGACAATTTTCGTCATTGGAAGACATTTACGGGAAATGTAGCTCCCTTTAATTTCCTAAATCTGTCGGTAAATTTAACACAAAAGGCATGGGAATTTCATATCAAAATTGAAATTTCGAAATGTTAACAGATTTCTATCATTATTTCGTTATTGATGTTTAAGGTCACATATTTATGCACAATGGCTAATCGTGACCGTGACAGTTTTACGGGTGGAGGAAGCCGGAGTACCCGGAGAGAACCACCTAGCATCGACGAGCAACTGTCAGCTCCTCAACATTCTAACTCTGTTCAAACTCCACTCAAGCAGGGTTACAGCGGTTGAAGACATGTGCACCATCGACGTGCAGTCCGCCTTAGTACACAGCCTCATCGTGCCCCATGTAGGCAACAGGGATAAAGAGTCCTGTCCAAGGATACAACGTGGGTCGTCCCGGAAGGGGATCGAACTCGGAAGTCCAACAGTCTACCACTGAGCCACCGCGCTCCCGCAACAGATTTCTATCACCGACGTGTGCATCGTTTCACAAACTTCTAGCATTTTCCTCTAGAGTGGTATAAAAATACTGAAACTGGCTGTTTACAATTCCTTTCCCAATCCGTTTGAATGTTTGTCTATTATTCTCTATTGAAACCCATTTAAAAATAAAAAACGGCGTTTTCACCATCTTTTGATGTTCTGTGACTTTTTTTCTGTTCATTATGTCAACAGTGCGCGTATCGTGACAAAAATACATGCACTGTTCTTTCCATCAATCTAAAAGTTTACGCAGTGAGATTTGCTGTTTTTCTTCCCCGTAAGAATAAAAACTTGCGAATTACTTTAAAAACACTTTCGCCAAACAAATTTCCAAAGTGGACGATTGGTGTTGGTATGTGTGATACTGATTGATATTTTTAATGACGGATTATCTGTGAACTAGTTGCTTCTAAATAGCTTGTCATAAAAGCCAAGGTTTCCTTTTGTTACTTTTAAAACACGAACACAGTAGAGAGCTCCGAGAGCTGTCTGTTATTTTGGTTTATCAAATGTAACAAAAGAAACTTGCTCATCAAATAATTTCAAGGGAGATAATTTTATCGAAATTCGATTTTCATGACGCTATTAGTCAGGGTTAGTAGTATGTCTCGCACGTTTCACCCCATATGTGGGGGATCTCATCGAGGGATCTCATGTGACGTCATAGTCACATGGCCCAGTGGCGCCATGTTGTTGTTATGGTAACCTGCGTGAGCGGCCATGTTATGACGTCATCCCCATAGTGATACGTGGTGTTAGTGCGCATGCGCAGCGCGTGTTGTTATGGTGATACGTGTTTTTGTCGTCCATTTTGTATATTGGAAGCCGCCATCTTGGTTTCTATTGTAGCACGTTGTTGCTATGTGACCTAAAACCTTCTTATAGGATAGGGTATGTGCAGAGGGTATGTTCGATTGAATAGGAGTAAATCTAATTACCACAAGGAATCCGACAATCCCTTCAAATCACCAAAATTCACTGTATTTACTACGGATTTCCCCAGAATATTTTGTAGTAGAGCCACACGTGGTGCTACAGGACCGAGAAGGCCCCGGGGGTAAGTTCTATTGAACTAGAGTAGTTTTTCTGGTTCGGATTCCCCCAGAACCCC
Source organism: Pictodentalium vernedei (assembly GCA_031216915.1). Classification (NCBI taxonomy): domain Eukaryota; kingdom Metazoa; phylum Mollusca; class Scaphopoda; order Dentaliida; family Dentaliidae; genus Pictodentalium; species Pictodentalium vernedei. The sequence goes on from CM062295.1 coordinate 581,481,626, forward strand.
TTTTTTAGAATACACCATGACGTTTTTCTCCAATAAAAGACACGTTCCTTTGCATAAGAGTCATTACCCAGAATCCTCTCCTTCTATCTATCTATCTATGCAATAGTTTTCGTCAACCCGACCATGTTCGTTTGTCCTGGAGTATATTCCAATAGAGTAGAAGAGTCTACCAGCTGGAACAGCTTTGCTTATATTTACTATATTTAGCTTTTCTGATCTGTTCTTGACCCTGATCAGAGTACTCTCGTTCTTGTTTTCCAGATAATCCAATCAGTTCACTTTACTGCAGGTAACTAAACAATCAGATTGCTTGATTTCCATAATGTATATGTAGAATTATCTCTCTTCTGTATAACGAATTCCTATATTATACCTAAAGCCAAGAATCTATCGACTGACTCCACATACTGCTCGAACGACTCGAAGTCCATAGAGCAAATCGAGTAATTGCTCGTTCGAGTGACTCGCACATACTGCTCGAATGACACGAATCCCACCGAGCAAATGGGTTTTAGAGCAATTGCTCGATCGAGTGACTCGCACATATGACTCTTAGCCTCATTTTAGGAAAACGAGATTCCATGGTCACAGGCTTTTTCCGAAAAGGGATTCTTAAAAAGTGATTCCGTAAATGGGATTCCTATCCGATTCCGTAAAATGATGTTCCGTGTTATGGGAATCAGGCAATCTGATTGTTTAGTTACCTGCAGTAAAGTGAACTGATTGGATTATCTGGAAAACAAGAACAAGAGTACTCGAAATCGGGTCAAGAACAGACAGCTCAGCCGACAGCCAGTGCCTCGTCTGAACCCCAGTTCGAACGTAAACCTTGCCACCTTATCAATGCCCTATCCGCTTGGGACTCTTAGGATTCCTGAAGGTGCCTGTGGCTTACAACGCCAAAGGGTGATCAACGATAATTCACCGACAAGATTATTTATTTACATGTACGAAGAAATATAATATGAAACAAATTACTCACAAAATTATCCATAAGAATTACACTAATTACGCGGATAAAAGTTTATGCTTTAGGGCCTTCGACGCCTCCCACAGCTAGCTGTGTCCGCTGGATCAACCTCACATCATCTTCTTTTTCTCACGGTTTGTGATATATACAAAGTGTATATTCACTTCTCATTGCTTCCTCCTCGCAGGGTTAACTTCACAGTCATTCGGGCTTAACACATATAATGTTCTGCTTGTGTGACTCTATCAGCGTTCTCACAGTTCTATCACAATTCATTCGGCGTCTACCACAGTTCACGATCACTTTGCGCCTTGCCTGTCTCTTACGGTGTTAAGTTATTCTTCGCCTTCAGATATATACTTAACAAAGCTCACATAAAAATGTTGTGCAAAGTGTTCTCAACATCACCAATTCTCGCATCGCCTAAATCTATTTTATCTAGCGAGCTATTCAAGCGATTACTGAAGCTCTTAATACGGTTCCTAGACCTCAACGTTACAACCTTTACTTCTTCGGCTACTATGCCACTACGGTTCGCAACCGTTAACAAACTACTATTGGTTCCTTACAACCCTCACAGGGTTACGACAATACGCGGACTTTCAATCTCGGTGCCTATGACCCTCGACGGCCAAGGCTAAACTCGGACCTTCTCTGAGTGCCGGCAGCCCTCAGGTCAACTGCCTCTCAGAATTCTGTTTCACTCTTTATAGTCGGAACGCAAAGTTTAAACATATTAATTCTGATTTAACGAGTGCTTTGTAATTCGATATGGATAGAGATATAAATGCGAATTTTGTTTGAGGTAAACCCATTTGACATTTCGTAGACAGGATAGATGCGTAATATGGGTGTGTGTCCAGAACATTTGTGATGCACTGGTTTCCAACAATTATATTGTAACTGGCTTTAATTACCCAGATAATGATAACCGGAGAGAATACTGTCTCTCTTAGTACTGATCTGTTATCAGATAGCCCATGTGGCGTTCAACAAGTGCGCCACCACGGACATTAAATTTCACACTTCATTTAGAAGCTCTTGAATTAACGTTAGTTTGACAAATCTGTTTTCAGGGTCCGTCACATACCTATTTTTACACTTTATATTTTAACCCAGGCAGAAATATTATCGAAAATATTTACACTTTAAAACAAGAAAATCGCCACTTTTTCCTATCACCTTGACACTCTAGTTCAATCGAACATACCCCTGGGGCCTTCTCGGTCCTATAGCACTACGTGCTGCTCTACTACTACACTATATTCTGAGTGGAGGAGGGGGGGGGGGAATCCGTAAGAAATAATGTGGATTTTTTTTTATTTGGAGGGATTGTCGGGTTGTTTGTGGTAATTAGATTTACTCCTATTCAATTGAACACACACTCTGAACATACCCCTATCCTATAAGAAGGTTTTAGATCACATAGCAATCACGTGCTACGATAGAAACCAAGATGGCGGCCTCCAGTATACAAAATGGACGACGGAAACACGTATCACCATAACAACACGCGCTGCGCATGCGACTAACACCACGTACCACTATGGAGATGACGTCACAACATGGCCGCTCACGCGGGTTACCATAACAACACAACATGACGCCACTGCGCCACATGACTATGACGTCACATCAGATCCCCCTGAGATCCCCCAAATGTGGGGGTGAAACGTGCGAGACATACTACTTGGGTTGCATCCAATAACTCTAAAATATCTTGGAGAAGCACGACCAAATGTTCCACTGATGAACCTCCGCGTTCAATCCAAACGTCCATTAACTGGAATGTTGCTTGTTTTCGTGTATTTATTCTCAGAAAGGGAGTGCTCTGCCAAACTTTCGGTGAAACTCCAATACGTGGTCATTTTCCCTTCAAGTGACTTCACCTAAATTTTCGCATGAGCGCCCTGCACCCGTTCAGTAATAGACCAGGAAATAACGCGCAAAGGTCAGCTATAAAATACCAGTTTGCAAGATTATGGTTTTGGCACCTCTTAAGTCTCTCGTACCACCACCGACGCCATAGCTTTAGAATGCATGGGTTCGTAAAAACCTAATTGAATCATATTTATACGAATTCAAAGGGCGTGGGAATGTGATTTTCAGACACAAACGTATAGAATATTTGCCGAAGAACCAATAAAGCGTTTTCGTTCACTGAGTGGAGAATCATTCAAGGCATCCCATCACTTGTCGACAAATAAATAAATAAATAAATAAATAAATAAACTGGTTGTTGAAAACAGACACATCAGAAATTGTTATGTCGCGGCACTTCAAAAAGTAACTCTGAATGCTCCCGCCAACGGTGCAGCACATGAGAATTTTTCTTCAGCGACAGGCGAACCACTACAATCACAGGCACAGATGAGTGCGCTGCACGGTACAGGCGCGTGCGTTACGATTTATTGCACAGCGTCACCCTGCTCTCATTTCAACGATCGAGATTAGGTATCTTGCGCAGGAAGACAACGCACATGACGTGGGTCTGGATCGAGTCTCCGACCATTCAATCTGAAGTCCAATGCCTTAACCAACGAGCCACATCGCAAGAACTTTTAATTTTACTGAACATCAATTCAATAAAATAAGAACTGGTTATATTGAGGACAGCACCGTGCGCTTTGGTGTTTGACGGATAAACAAAAGCGGCAGTGAGTAGTGAGTCAGTCTGTAAGCAGAAGCAAATTGTTATTGAATATGATCTAATCTGTTTATTTGATGATTCTAACGTTTTGCAAGCCGTTATGTTATAAAAATGGAGTCAGGTAGTTGGAGTGAGCTCATACCCATCTGCCATATTTTGGCAATCCCACTTGACTTCCGATCTCCTCATACGTAAACTAGAGGGCTCTCGACCCAGATGTTTACCCACACGTTTGTCTTCGGAACTTGTACTTTGAGGTATGTTCAGACCTTGCCAAGTACCAAACAGTACAGTCGCCGAGGACTGGTCGTAATCCACGCGTGGGCAGTGATGTTCACGCATGCGTTTATTTACCAGGTAATAAAAATCGTCAGCAGCAAAATTTTAATTAATGAAGCACCGCGTTAGAACCGTATCTTATTATTTATTAACATACAGTACGTGGCGAGTGTATTATCACTAAATCACCCGCAGAGTGGAGAATCCACCCAAGCAATAATTGCAAATTTGTTGCAAAGCAAAACAAGCAAAAGCAAAGTTTCAGCCAATGGACCTCCGGGTTTAACCCGGAGGTCCATTGGCTGAAACATTGCTTGTGTTTTTAGGCGATATGTACAAAATTTGAAAGTTATAGTTTGGGTGATAACTCCACTCCGCGGGTGATTCAGTTACAATCCACTCTCCACGTATTGTAGAGCACAATAGCCGTGGACAGGTCGTAATCCACGCGTTGGCAGCGATGTCCACGCATGCGTGTACCAGGTATTAAAAATTATCGTCGGGAAAATTTTAATTAATGAAGCACAGGGTTGTACCCAGTGCTTCATTAATTAAATATTTGATGTTTATTCCTATTATTAGTGTTTGGAATCTAATATTATTCCGTCCGTGGAAATATTGCCCACCAATGGACAGTGACCAGTCCATGGCGGCCGCACTGTGCCTGTACAGACTATAGACTATAGACAGCCATTTTTTTGTCTTGAACGAAGACAGACACCTCTCCCCAACACATACAGTTAAAACTAGAAGTCCTGTCATGAAATGCGCACAAGTAGAACGTCGATCTGTGCGTTAATCTACGCGTTATGACCATAGTAAGGCTATCAAGTTCTGTACATATGGCCTGTGTACAAGTAATGTTCCAGCCAATGGACCTCCGGGTAACCCGGAGATCCATTGGCAGAAACATTGCCTGCGTTTGTTATGAGTAACGAGGAGAACCGGTCATGCTTTGGATGCTATTCGATATGGCGATTGCGCGCAATTCCTACGCGCAATTAAGCCAAGACAAGCGCACAGTTCTTCTAGTTTTAACTGTACAGGCACTACTGAAATGAAAGCCTTACCCACGCTTCGACTACATCGGCAACGTGGAAAGTGTTGTACATTAACTTTTAGGAACATCTTCTAAAATTAAAACACTGTGTCATGGACGCCAAGTCCAGTGGCATAACAATATTTTCTACAGTAACGTCTTAGTTGTCTGACCTCAGTGTAAAACTTGCAGTTAAATATACGGCGAAACGGGCAATTATAGCTACCTGTATTGTTTGCTTGTTTATTGGGGTTTAACAACAACCAGGGTCACATCGTGCCGGACAGTTGTAGGGTGGGGGAAGCCGGATTACCCAAACAGAACCACCGCGCAACGACGAATAACTATCGGTACTAGTACTACTGAATGTTAAGGTAAAAAATTGTATTTGTTTACAGAACCTGGGGTCTGATATTTGGTTTGCCTTCATTGCATCACACAAAAGGCTGTTCAACAGGCGTCAGGAATAGAGACATTAATATCTTTAACCTGCAGTCACACTCCTACAGCCGTATGACCCCGGGCATAAATTATTAATTCGTCTACCTAGAGAATGGATCCTTACTACAAAATCACATTTTGACATGTAGGATGCAAACATGCAAAAGTTGGACGTTAAGATTTAGATGCGTTTGTTGTGGAAAATATCTAGCTCCCAGAGATATTATGAACACTTTTTCTTTTAGAATCTTGATTGATTACCCTTTAAGCAATGAATTTATTTAATGATTTATTTATTGGGACTTAACGACACTTTCGACAGCCAAGGTCAACTCGTGTTGGACAGTTTTACGGGTGGTGAAAGCCGGAGTACTCTGACAGAACCACCGAGCAACAACGAGTAACTGTCAGACTCCCCAACATAATAACTCCGCGCAAGCAGTGAAGACAAGCTCAACATCGACGTGCAATATGCATTAGTACTCCGTGTCCCCATCTGGGAGGTTGGGATTAATTGCCTTGCCCGACGACACAACGCAGTTACCCCAGGAGGGTATCGAACTGTGGACCTTTCGGTTTGAAGTCCAATGCCCTAACCACTGAGCCAACGCGCACCCTAACTAATATAACAAATACATCACCAAGGCCCATTTTCGAAGGCATGCCTTGCTGGAATTTGTTTCACCCGCCACGAGATTTACTGGGCAGATAAAATTTTCACTCCTCATCTTTTTTGAACCGGTAACTAAAGTTTTGCTCTAAAATTACGGTGACATGCTGCCATCCGTTTGTCGTATATTTTTTTAACTGATTCATACCAGCAATTTTTTACAGGGATGTTTGACAAGAAACCACTGAATGGGCAAGTTTGTTCAAGCTACTGGATAGTAGTCTGTATATCTACACCAAAAACGTTTGTCAAAGATGGACGCAGGTGATTAGGATTTACCTCATTCCATACTGCTGGCGGATATTCAAACCCAAGAGGGGATTTCTTCTGTCAACGAAATAAGTAAAATTTGGGCACAGTTAATCAAATGTTCCTCTTGTAAACTGAATGGATTTTTTGACCAATGATTTCATGAATTAAATTCCGATGAATTTTTCATCAAATCTAGTCATGGCTGCTTCACAGCAGCCATGACTAGATTTTCTGAAAAATATTTTGAAAATACCCCGCGGATGACGAATTAAACTCGTCATTGTGGCGATCACACCAAAGTGCGAAAATTGGTTCAGTTACAATTTTGTATGCGTGAACTCCCCACGCGCAGTGTGTGTTTTAGCTTGACACACTTATAGATTACTTTTGTGTGTGACTTTGTTTCGGGATGGCGAAGTTAATGTATCGACAAAATAGAGGAGTGGGGATCAGGCAGGGCGTGTTGACCTTCTCAAGCTCCACATGGTAGAACAGAAGTTGCGAAAATGAACCACAGATCTTCTATTTTCGCCACTTCTGACAACATTTACCTCAAATACCTCCGTGCTAGCATTTATTACAGTGTAAAAAAAACCCAAAATCATCAGGGGATGGAACAGATGAGAACAGCCATACGCCTTCATCTCACCCTAAAAAGTCCGCAATCCCATTGTTGACAAAAAAACTTGTTCAGTAGTCGGTAAAGCGTCAAAACAAATCTTTGGGAAACACGGCAACAAACGCACTGTTATATGAACTCCCTTAAGGGAAGTAACGACACTTTTTGTCTACTGTGGGCTCAGTATTTAAAAACCAACCCACAAGCGTGTAAACACTCGTTGATGAATACACCTCGTCGAGTATGTATAAACTTATAAATTGATCAATTAATGACTGTATGACATGTTTTCATTGAGCTCTTCGAGTATTTGTTCCCACATCATTAAACTATTTAAATGATAGCCACGGATGAAAATGGCAGCAGAGGTTACGGCAATTATCGATGTAAATTTAACCAGTTACCCTACACATTATATCTGAGAAACTATATTATTACCCAGTGGCGTAGCTACTGGAAGGAGTGGTGGGTTGCTTTTGTTCCCCACCAAGGATTATGTTTGACATTTAGTGATGTATCGGACTTTTGTACACACACTGGCCTGTTTGTTTATTTGACACATAATAACTGATATAAACGATCTTTCAGGTACACGAAGTTCACGCCTTTTGGGTTGCCATTTGTAAAATAATTTCAGAATCAACTCCAAGTTAACAGATTACGGCCGATCGCTCGCGCCTACTAACCACATGAAAAACAAAAATAGCGAGTGGTTGATTGCTCACCTGAACTGTCAAGACTGTACAGTCCTCCTGGACTGGTCGTAATCCACACTTGGGCAGTGATATCCACGCATCCGTTTACTACGTAAAAAGAATCATCAGCAGTCAAATTTTAATTAATGAAGCACCAGGTTGTACCCGGTGCATCATTAATAAAAGTTTTGATGATTTTTTCCTGTAATTACTGTAATTAGTGTTTGGAATCTAATATTACTGGGTCCGTGGAAATATTGCCATCCTTGGAAACTGACCAGTCCACAACGGCCGCACTGTATATATCGGAGAATGACACCCATCAATAGTCTACGGGCTGATGACTGAAATGTATTATGTTTCTGAAACTGGCGTGCGCATCCGGCAAGAGCTGGGAGGTTTAGATTTTCCAACTCGGTTTCGATTTCGGTTCGGTCTCAGGAAAAACCTCGGTGTCGGTTCTGTTTTTCTATGTGTTAACCCTTTACACAACGCAGACGATATCAAAATTTATTATTTTAAATACCATTTGTTTCAAATTTTTCAACAAAACCATATGATGTGACCCCTCGTTGGAACGAGCTCGACGAGCTCGTTCCAATGAGGGGTCACATGATATGGTTTTGTTGAAATTTTTGGAAAAATAATACTTTTTCAACTACTGAATTTGCATATTACGCGGGCGGATGCGGCCGATTCATTGGGTGAAGGGTTAAGACCATAAAGTAAATAACACCACAGATTTCTTAACTTGAAAAAAATCCGCAGTGGTTTTACGACACCACTAACCGCCATGTCTGTAAGTACCTCCATGGGTCTCAGCCTAATTTCCATTTGATCATTCTTAGCAGTTCTAGGGGATCACTTGCTTAGCCTGCTGAGTCAGAAAAACATAAATTGGTGTAACAAATGAACAAAGTTCATCTAATCTATGTTGTGTTTCCATTGTCCTATTTCCTTCCTTTATTGACTCGTCCAATAAGGGAGAAAATGTGACAATGAGAACACCACGTATTCGACCCTTTGCCGTATGCACTAAGTCAAGAGAGTATAGAGCAATCACAAGAATACTTCCCTAGCAGTAAAATAGTTTGATGATAAGTTTATACGCAAACACAGTAAAACCGTTCGGCCGGTTTTTGCTTGGTTTTGCGGTTCGGTTTTCCGGGTATTCAACCGAAAAAACAAAAAAGTGTAGGGACCTGAGAGTGGTGGCCGAGTGGATAAGTGCGCTGGTCTCTCATGCCAGAGATCCCGGGATCGATCCCTGGTCGGGGAAAGTTCTCGAGGTGTCCGAACACTCTCTGTCAGCATCAATTGTGGGATTGATGCTGTCACAGTGTATCGTCCTATCGGGTGGGGACGTAAAATGGCTGTCCTCTGTGCGGAGAGAGACACACTCCGTGCAGGCTAAAGATCCGAGAAGAGCTAGGCCACGAAGTTTCCGCTATGAAGGTCATCCCACACACCTACGCCATTGGGCCAAGGAGAGGCGTCAGTATAAGTTGCATAACTTGTTCGCCAATCCTTGTAAAACAAATAAGATTAAATTAAATTAACTTGTTGTTGTTCGTCGGAACAATTATTGGCCGTCAGAATCCCAAAATTTTCTATGAAAATCGAAATATGAAAAAAAAGTTCAGCATATGACGAAACTGCAGTTTTCAATGTGCAAAAATACACTTATTTTCCATATATCCTTTGCATGAAAGCGCTTGTTCAGGGGTGGACAGTTACCGGGGAATGCACCCAGGGGGCCCCAGAAGCGGAGAAAATTTTGATTTTACGGATTCCTTGCATCTGAGCTATCAATGACAGTCCACATAGAGGACATTTCGATGGCATTTTTGCTGTATCATCTTCATCGATCATTGGACAAAAATGGTTCTACCATAGTTCGGATTAATCGGAGAAAATTTTGATTTTTGAAATTGAAGAAATGCTGTGTCCTTTGATCTGAGAGATCAATGGCAAACTAGACTTTTGGTGTATCGAAATGTCCTCTATGTGGACTGCCATTGGCAAAACATTGGATATACCGATAGTCTATGCAATCGGATCCATTTCGCCTTTTGGTCATTTTCACGAAATTTCACGTACCAACAGGTATTGGGCTGCATCAATTTTGAGGGCTCCAGACGGAACCCAATAGGAGGTGGCCTACCGGGATTTTTTCCGATGGATTACATGACCAGTCCGCCTCTGTGCTCTTTATCAGTATATAACTATCTAGTGGTCATGTGCAAGAAAAATTTTCGTGTATTTTTATTATTTTATAGAATTACTTTCGTTAAATGAAATTAATTATTTATAATAATAATAATAATAATAATAATAATAATTAAAAGTATTTGACTCGAGATGAAGGTCCAATTAACCTTTTACCCAACGCAGACGATATCAAAATTTATTATTTTAAATATCATTTTCTTAATTTTTTCAAAATATTTTAACAAAACCATATCATGTGACCCCTCTTTGGAACGAGCTCGACGAGCTCGTTCCAAAGAGGGGTAACATGGTATAGTTTTGTTGAAATTTTTCGAAAAATAATATTTTTTCAGCTGCTGAATTTGCATATTATGCGGGCAGATGCGGCCGATTCGTTGGGTAAAGGGTTAATAAGGAAGTAACCGTTGAGGAAGCACCTATGTCCTATAAGATCAGTTGAAAAAAATGGTGCCTTTTGTCACTTTTATTAAACGAAAAGAACAGACACTCCCCGGGGCTGTCTGTTGTTTTCGTTTATTAAAAGTAATACAAAGCAAAGTGGCTTTTTATGGCAAGCAGAGTACAAGCAACTAGTTCTCAGATAATACGTCATTAAAAATATCTATCAGTATCACACCTTCCAACACTAAACGTCCATTTTGTCTCTTTGTTTAACGAATGTCTTTTTACAGTAATTTGAATGTTTTATTCCTCACAGGAAAAGAATTAGCAAAAACTGACCTCCTAGACTATTTCATTATTCTAGTAATTGTTATTGAACAATCAGCTTCAATATCTAGTCACCGTATATGAGACTGTGTATCATCGAGCTGACCGTATATAGAGCTTATACACTGTCAGTTCTCACATTTTGTTTTTGACATCCCAGTTCTCGCTTCGATGTTTTTCCCAGTTTCGCGTGTTCAACGAACAACAAATAATTTTGTGCGTGTGTCTGTTGAGCAACGTACAACTATAATACGTTTCTTCCAGTCTTTGAGAAATTTTAATAAACAAATGTAAATAAATACAAAAATAAACCACTAAAACGACATGTATAGAAACATTAATATCACCATTAACAACAAATAATGAATGAAACTGTCCCCACTTACCTTCTTGAAAGAATTGTTAATCCATTTGCTCAAGTTGTTTTATTTTTCCAGTACGTAACACTGAATTAAAGTTGTGAATTGTTAATATAAATTCCTGTTTATTGAGAAGAAAACTCCGTTGTTTCAGCGCCTGCTACTAGCGAGACCTTCACATGACGTAAAACCGGGAAATTCCATGATAGTGATAACAGAACATTTGCGCTAGGAATCTGGGTACACTTATGGTTGTGTCTCTTTCAAGTACTGGCATAATAAATACGTTATGGGGCTTTTATGTTGATCTCACTTCGCCTTATATCACACCATATCCGTCCACTGAAAACTCCATAACTTATAATATTGATAGAAAGGACAATGTCTGTATTATATGTTACGATGCGGACACTGCTCATATAATCAACAGAAAAAAGTTACAGCACATCAAAGAAAATGCTCGAAGTTTCTGAAATGATGTGTACATCGAATTTTACAAATTCGAAGACATTTCAAGATTTCAGTCTCTATCCGAAATTCCCATACTCTTTGTGTTAAATTTAATGAAAACTGTAGGAAAATAGCAGCGTTCAACCGATTACCAAAAATGGTCGTTGAACGATTACCGGTTATTTGAGCTCACAATCGACCGATTCTGATGCCGATTCCGATTGTAATACCGTGCACTACTAGACAAGTGGAGGCTCGAAGGAACTACATTAACCTCAACATTTTTTCACAGTTTTAAATTTCATTGACTGGGGTCGCAGTACAATTACCAGTCGCGCACACTTGGGCGGTAAACGTGGTTCTCAGAGCCACGTTTGCCGCCCATGTGCGTACGACTGGTAATTTTAATGCGACCTGAGTCAATGGAGTGAAACCTTCACTTTTCCGGTATGAACTGGCGATTGCCGCATGTACCCTCAATTATAAGCTTTACATGTCGTTTAACATGTATATCCCGTAATGGGGCGTTAGAGATTAAGAATACACATTGTGGTCGTTTCTCAACTTTATTGAATGGTATCATTGACATCATTTTACATTAACAATTGAACAATTGCAGAAGATAATAAAATGCGATGAATGAATCATCACAAAATGCTTGGCAACAATCGGTTGAACCGATGTTCCAGGAGCCGTTGCCGTTGTCATCTGATTGCCGATAATCGGCCGATTGTGGTGGCCAGTTCCGATCATCGGTTCAACACTAGAAACACTAGAAATAGGGGAGCTAACTTTACTGAAAATCTCTTCCAGTGACGAAAATTGTCACACATGCGACTAGGGACTGATGACACAAGAAAACGATCACGTAGTACTGCAAAATATTAGTGAGACGAAATGAGACAGTACAAAGAAAAAATGTGAAGAAATCCTATCGCCGTGACACTACGCCGTGCTATGGCGAATTCGGACCCTTGCCAAAAGGACGGAAGACGTTTTTATACCATGCTCGCCTATGTTACAACGGTGTCGTCTCGTTGTGCCGATGTGCTTAAATAAATATACCGAGATCGGGATTAGTGAAAGGTGCTAATTACTTTTACCCAGGATTTTAGATGAGAAAAAATTACTTTTACTGGTCACTTTTACCCAGGATTTTAGATGAGAAAAAATTACAAAAAAATTACAAATAACGAACATTAAACATTGCATGAAACATGGGCATTAATTAAATACTCCCAAAAAGGACTGGCCTTGGCCACGGCATCTAAAAATTGTAAAATGTTCATTCTACTTTCTCTGTATTCTCTTTGGTAATGCCGGATGAAATGTTCAATTTTTCGGTACTTTTGTCGTCGTGGGCAAACTTTACCACCGGCACGGAGTTGAAGTATTGTTGCTTCTGTGCAAGCCTATTCCTGTTGAATAAAACTCACAACAGAGTCCAAATTTGGATTACTTCCGTTGATTATTTTCTTCAATTTAGAATGCCATCCCTCAACGTGTTTTGTTGTTCTTGGGCCATTTGTCTCAGAATGATTCCATATATTTTGATTAACTCCTTCAACCCAGAATGAAGTTACATAGTCTGTGAACTTTATCACTCGCTGGTCAACATCCCTAGTATTTAATTCTTCTTCCCATGCACTCAGTACTTCAAACAAAGCATCGCTGACTTCTGGCACTGCCACAAATGGAAGAGCTATGGCTCGTCGAACTAATGTTTTGACTGCTGTGTCGTCTTTGTATTCATTTCTAAGGCTGTACTTGTCTGATGCAAAGCGATAAACCGCTTGACTGTAGTGGAAGTAACATCCCTTTACCACTGTTGTTGGAAAGATGAGCTGCGCAGCATTCTGAGCAGCAATTTCAAAATCCATAAAAACCTGAGAAGGCTGGAGGGTCACACCTGCATCTTGACATTTATTTGAGATAAGTTCAAAGAATCTAACGTAAGTTGACTGCTTCTTGTCTGGTAGAAATCCATACACAAGTGGGAACATTTTATTGTCAACAAAAGCATGCACTGAATATAACTGGAAGAAGAGTTTAGGCGACTTCTCAAATGTTCCATCACAATATAATGCTGCCGCTTCACTGAGTAGTTGAAGATTTGCTGTGGTCGCAAAGATCATTATTTTCTTTTCTTCGCCATCAGAAGCAAGAAGAAAGTTGTCCCCTGCTGTTGTTTTCTGGAACATTTCTGGTAGAAGTATATCAGAATGAGATTTTGGAAGAGCTGGCCTTGTTTTTGCTCGGGATCGGTAAAGAGCTGATCGTACACTGTAGAAAGTTGGAATTTTAGCAATGATCACTGGGTCATGGAGATGTTCCTTTTTCAACCTTTTCCATGATCCCTGTTCACCCTGACGGGTATTAACGTCCCGTTTTCAACAATATGGAGATGTTCTTTTTTAAACCGCCTCCATGACCCCTGTTCACCCTGACATGTATTCACATCCCGTATTCACTAAGAAAAAAAAAACGACTAAAATTCTGGGTAAAAGTGACCAGTAAAAGTAATTAGCACCTCTCACTAATCTCGATCTCGGTATGTTTATTTAAGTACATCGGCATAACGAGACTAAACCGTTACAACCTGTGAAAAACATGTATATTAATTTTTAGCTTTTAACCCGACTACCGTTGTAAATCATCTACTGGTATAAAACGCACAGAAGGAAGTTCATCCATGATGTGACATGATGACGTAATTCACACTTCGCGATGTTTCATTCAAATATACGACGTTTTGCGGTACTATCTACGCGCAATGACTTATTAAGTTTAAAATACCTACAATTAAATATTTAAAATAAAATTTAAGAATTGTTAATAATAATGTGCCTGAAAAAGCAAGGTGAATTCAATCAACTTTGACGATGTGTCCAGCTGTCAATCAAGCATTCACGTGCAGCCGGAAGTACTGCCCACCGGCGCAGATGTAAACAAAACAAATCCATGTGTTTGCGATATAAAGTGTGTTTTTTTCTCCATTTCAGGTGACACAGTCTATCAGTTATTAAGAGCATGGTATAAATAAAACAAATAGGTACCACTCCTAGAATAAGGGTTTTAATCACTCGGCAAACCGAGTGGTTAAAACTCTTATCCTACTCATGGTTTAAATCTGATTACCGGCCCTAGTACCTATTTATTCTATATATAATCGGAGATAAAAATAGAAAGAGGGGGGAAACTTTTGAGCTTTCGGATGCTCGCTTTCTATTCTTCAGCCAATGGAAAATTGTACTCAACGAGTTAATGATAGAATTTAGAAAGTCCGGTTGTACCAGGAACGACACTGTTTGATTATTAAAATGTGATCTTCACATGTTAACTGAGTAGCAACAAAAGACATATTGTGCAGCTGCTAATAATACCCATCAATGAGAACATTGTTCGAACTAATTAGCAACATTACAAGGAATTCTGCCTTCATGTTCAATTCAAAAAGATTCTGCTCTTTTTAAACACTGTAATGTTTGTGATCATTTTTTTTCCGCGTGTGAGAAACGAAGGGAGCTCCTTTCCTCGGGCGCGTTGACGAGTACCATCAAGAGTCAAGTGTGTTCGCGTATAGCCCTGTCTTCAGGGTCTAGTTTGCAGGTTTTATACAAAATAAACAGACAGTTTAAAGTTTCAGCACTTGACTCAAACGCCCATTTGTGTAGACACCATTTCGATCCGTTAATTCCAGGAACGCCAGAAGCACGGGAGCAGAGGGGGTGGCTCGCCCCTGCCCCCTACCATCGGACCACGGGGGCGAGAAGTGGTAGGCTATGCACTTCCCAGGTTCGTCACCCAATTTTTTTCAATGATTTGTTCTGAGAGTAAAGCTAAAATACACTCCAGACTCGTTCTGGGAGCTTTCAAAATACAAACATTTTCCTGGGGACCACCCTCATCTTCGGGAGGAGAACACTTCACACAAACTCTCCACCATCTCGACAGTTCCTGGCGGGGCTGCTGGTATTCGTAAGTGCCTTTTCCCTGTCTGTCCCTGCCCTGAAGTGCGCCCCCTTGTTAATTCCATCAAGCATGAGAAATATAAGTAAAGTTATATATATTGAACATAATATTAGGAAGACAAGCGGGGGCACAGAAACCCAGTGGATAGAGCACTGGACTTCAAAACAAAACGTCGACGGTTCGATCATAACCGTGCCGTCTGCGTTGTGTCCATCGACAAGACTCTTAATTCCAATTATTCATGTAAAGGCACTGTGGCGCTCTGTATTAACGCAGTGCAGCGCGCACGTCGATGGTAGAACTGCTTCAACGGATGCTAACTCTGCTTATGTGGGATTAATTACTAGCGGAGTCTGAGCGTTGCTCAACTCTGCTCGGTGATTCTCGTTGAGAACTCAGGCTTCCTCCATCCGTAAAACTCCACGGCGTGATACGACCTGGCTATTGAATGAATAGTCAAACAAACAAACAAACAAACAAACAAACACAAACAAACAAACAAACAGAGACATCGCAAATGATTAACTGCTCTTGCTATGCATAGAATACTTTGGATTGCTTCTGTTGTTTTTTTTCTATTCGCTTTTTTGCGAACCGTGTTCCGCCATTTTGAGGGTGTTATAAAACTCCACGGCGTGATACGACCTGGCTATTGAATGAATAGTCAAACAAACAAACAAACAAACAAACACAAACAAACAAACAAACAGAGACATCGCAAATGATTAACTGCTCTTGCTATGCATAGAATACTTTGGATTGCTTCTGTTGTTTTTTTTCTATTCGCTTTTTTGCGAACCGTGTTCCGCCATTTTGAGGGTGTTATATCGTGTAATTAGAATATTTGTTGAAGCTATCCACGTGGTAAAACGTAACCGCAACATCAAGCTCACAAAACCATCGGTCCAAAGGTCAAACATAACATGGGAACATTACAAACATTCTGTTGTTTGAAACTCTTTTGGAGCCATTTTAATTAAAGACATCGGTGGCTCAGTTGGTAGAGTTGCAGGCTGCAAGCCGAGAGGTCCTCGGTTCGAATCCCACCTGCGGCAACCGCGTTGTGTCCTTGGGCAAGACACTTCACCCCGATTGCCTACATGGGGGCACGATGACGCTGTGCACTGAGGCGTACTGCACGTCGATGGTGCACATGTCTTCAACCAATCTAACCCTGCCTGTGCTGCGTTGCAGAGTTCAGAGTTACGATGTTGGAGAGCTGACAGCTGCTCGTCGTTGCTCGGTGATTCTCTCCGGGTACTCCGGCTTCCTCCACCCGTAAAACTGTCACGGTCACGATTAGCCATTGTGCATAAGTATGTGACCTTAAACACCAAAAAATAAATCAATTAAAGACATCCTTACAAGTGACAATTGTTTTTCGAGCAATAAATATGAGAAAGAAAATAAAATGCTTGTATAAATAAACTCAAAACTAAGGGGGCATTTTCAACAATCAGGGCCTCGTGGAATCGGACAGCATTATGTGCTTGGGAACTCGAAGTACCATCGAGCAAGACAAAATGACTGTCAGACATGTGAGCTAACTAACTGATGGAAAGCGAAACTTGGTCACCATTCGCGTTAACTGAAACCGCGTGGACCATCAATATGCCGTTCACTTTTGCATTTTGAGCTCGCATAAGAGTCACAAATATGAACCCAAGGATTTGATCTAAACAAATCTGAATCTGCCCCCCACCCCCGACTGGTGGATTAGAGGAAGATTTTTAAAAATATTCACTACTTCGCAAGAAGTTGAGATTTAAGCTCCCATGATGTGGAACCTAAAATTTGAACTGACTTGAATTTGACCCTGTGAGGATTCTGTCTACCAGATATCAAAACATGCTGACTGGTGGATCTGAAGAAGATTTGTAATGAATATTCATCATATAGCACTACGTTAAAATTCGGGCTCCCATAAGACGAACTTGATTTCATTCTGCCAACCTCACCAAGGGTGTTGTATGCCAAGTACACAAAGATTCTGATTGGTGAATCTGAAGAATAAATTTTTTAAAGAATATTCCTCCTATTGCACTGCGTTAAAATATTGGCTTCCAATTATAAATCCAGAGTCTTGCTTGATTTGAACAAACTTCAGTTTGACTCCTTCAAGGGTGTTGTTTACCAAATATCATTGGTGGCTGTGAAGAAGATTTTTAAAAAAAGATTTGAAAATTTGAGGGGAGGTGGGGGGGGGGGAGGTTCTGAGTTATGCCACTTGTGGTATCCCCAAGGGCATTTAAAATTTATTGAACTAACTTGAATCGAAATATGATGTGGAATATGCATTCTAAATTTGCTTCAATTCGGTCCAGCTGTTTATGGGGACAAGTGAATAATGAAAAGTACACTCCGATCGCCCCCCCCCCCCCCCCCACTGAGCTTCGAAAAGATGTGCCAATTAACCCGGAGTGGAATATTTGGACGTATGATTGATTTTATTTTATCCGATATAAAATTTGACGCGGTATTTAATCTACAGATATTGAATACCATCAACTTTATTTTATGAGTGCTCACCCTGACGTGACTTTTTTTCAGAATATTCCTCCAGCTTATCAAAACATCGTTATCATCTATATGAGGCATCAGACATGAGCATTAAATCGCCCGCCAAAATTAATGATTGAAGAATTTAACTTAGGTACACACGACTCAACAGCTTTGAGTCCTACAACACGAATCCAAATTTTAAACAATGTGGGTGATATCACACAACCTTGTCAGTGCTCGACGATAGGACCTGGTGTTTCCTCTTTTTTGTTTGTTTTTCATGCTGAACAATTCTTCATTGGGGTTTACGCTTGAGAAACTTGAGTTATACAATGATCTCAAGATTACATACACGTTTCCACATACACAAATATGATCAAGCTTTTGAAACAGTACATTTTCCATCAAACATTTCGAATGCATTTTAAATAAATATAACCCTTTAAACTCTGGTTATATCTTCCATATTAGTTCAAAGGCAGTAGTTTGAGAGTACATGTTCGTTATTTAGATGTAGACCAATTAATAGTTTCAACGTGCAGCCTTCGGGCTGCACGTTGAAACTATTGAGTGGTCTACTCCATAAATTCACCTAGTAGCCACCCTCCTTAATGAAATTATGGAATATCATGTTCCTGGGCCGGAAAAGCGGCCTCTCGGGTTCAATCTGCAAAATCAGAATTAAGTGTTTCATGCCATTTGTTACATTCGTCTAACTGTTCAACATTACAGTCAAGATAGTGTTGTAATGTGGTTTCGTTTATTGTGGTAAGTTCCCGGTTTTAGTAGTATACAAAAATAAATGCCCAGAAGAAATATCACTATATTGATTATTTACCATTGTCTTTTGCGAAACTGGGTGATCTGATAGTAATTTATCTACTGTATGTCGTAACACTTTCACATTCGGTTGGTGGCAAGAACTGCAGAGAAAAAAATCATATTCTCGTTGTTTTCGTTATGAAAGCCTAAGACACATTGTAAAAAATAACAATAGAAAAATATGTAGAATTAATTTGGTGTTAAATTAATTCTTTTGCAAAACAGCACCGGTTTGTATCGAGAAATACCCGGCGTCTCTTCTGAATTTATGCCCGATAAATACCCAGATGGTGTCTATTCTTTATCTAATGCAATACTCTTGTGTTCCAAATAAAAGTACTGGTGGGAATAAAAGTAAGGGGTGGAATATTTATTCAAATTAAATAAAAGTACAGACCCAAATAATAGTACAGGGTGGAAGTCCGTTGAGGAGGTGGGGGAGTAATGCTAGTTAATTTTATCTAAAATCCAACTTATTTTCCAGTATTGCAGTTAGTTTTATTAAAGAAAACTAATAGGCATTTAGGCACCATGATGACACCAATGAATACACTGAGCTATACAAAAGACTATCACACAATCTTGTGAAGATTTACTAATTTGAAGATCTCCCCCTGTTGGAAGGACAATTTTAATAAACATACAGACTGAAATAAGGTGCATACAGGGTGGAAAATTCCCCAAAATTAATAAACATACATGTATGTTTATTAGGAACACAAGAGTATGGGAAAAAATTGTTTTCCTTAGACTAGAGGATCTTGGTCGGGTAATTCCATTTAATCTGAGAATATAAAATGAAGCCTGAGTTTTCTGTCATCAGTTGGTTCAGTTTCATGGAGATGATAGAGGACTAACTTTGCGGGACACAGAATCAAGAGACGTGGTAGCTCGTGCTGATAAGACAATTCGGGAAGAGCTGGATAAGGGTGATTCCTCTCGTTGGTGGAAAATAGTGGGGTTCCTTCTCTCTCCAAGAATTGCTTTTTTAAAAAACGCTTTTTTCCAACGCACTGAGTTTTTGGTAGAATATGTGTTGGCAATTGAATCTTCATCAAAATCTTCATCCGAAAAAGTGCTTAAAAGGATTTAGGAGAGTTGTTTTCAAGAACAAGAAAATTTCGCTTGAAGTGCCTGTATAATTTATGAATATGAATGCAATTGGCAGAGGTTCCACAACTCCGCCCCAGAAGGAGCCTCACACTAATCCATTCTTTTTACGTTGTCCCAGAAATGCATCCAAACTATTTGTATTCCATTGAATTATACATTGGTCACGGTTTGAGCTGACCACACTGTTTGTATCTAAATGCATTTTTAATAGAAGCGACTCAGAGAATTAAGTCCTTCAAGGAGCACCGAATCATTTATATCTGAATGAGGTTTTCGTGACGTCCAGCAGCGCGAGGCCGCTTCTAGTGTCACCTTAGAGCTTGGCGAGCCTAGCGATAAGCCGATAACATTATAATTAAACATTTTTCTTCTCAGATTGCATTTTTTACACAGTTCGATGACTCTAATTCGAGCTTTGCTGTCGAACAAAGACAATTATGACTGACACCGAGTTGAATGTCAGAAATGAAACATAAATCATTGAAATATAAATTTGACACAATCATTCGGTACGTCAAAATACAATCAACGACATTTGGTTTCAAACTGTTCATTGGTCTCGGTGAAGATACATGTACCTTGTGTTGGTTTTATAGCAAGGACTAAATTAGAGGCATCACATCGTATCAAGTTGCACATCGAGAAGAAATATCATTTGTTATTTATTAGATTAATTTTCTTTCCCTGAATTACCCATTATCAAACTCGGCAGATATGACTTCATATTCGGCAGATATGACGCCAAGCTTAAAGTCGCCCCTTCATTCGTTAGTAGGCGCAACCAGCCTGTGTACATAGATACTTTTCACCGTTTTCTCCGAACACGAAAATTTGGTGTGATCAGGTATAATGGCGTGACTTGAAGCTGAGTTTTGTATGACGAGGAATTATTAGGTGCACGAGGAGAAAAATAGGAGAGTTGTACAGAAAATGCAACACAAACTAAGATTCAGAATCAAAAGCGGATATCCGTCGACGTGGGAGAAGTGATAGTTCAGCTGGAGGAACGTCGCGGCTTCCTCATTTCCGATAGCCGAACTGTGAGGAAAGGAAACTTTGGAATTTGTGAATATTTTGTAATTATTTGATGCCAGTTATGACGTATCATTTATGGTTTAATAAATAAAGTGGTTATTACGTAATTAGTTTCCAAGGGTTGATATCTCGATATGAGACTAATCACGCAATGACCTCTAATTATAACTTTATCGCATCGCGCTACGCTAGTGTCGCATCTAGTGTGTGCAGTTAAAACTAGAAGTCCTGTCACGAACTGTGCGCTTATCTAGGCTTGACTGTGCGTAGGAATTGCGCGCAGTTGCCATATCGAATGGCATCCAAAGCACGGCAGGTTCTCCTGGTTACTCATAGCAAACACAGGCAATGTCTCTGCTAATGGACCTCCGGGTTACCCGGAGGTCCATTGGCTGAAACATTGCTTGTGCACAGGCCGTATGTACAGAATTTGATAGCCTTAGTATGGTCATAACGCACAGATCGACGTGCTATTTGTGCGCATTTTACGACAGAACTTCTAGTTTTAACTGTAATAGTCTCGTTTGATTCACCCACCTTTATTATCCAGAAACGATTGTTTTCTACGTACTCATTTGCATACAAAACGATCGCATTGATGAGTTCGGGAGCGGAAGGGTTAAAAATATGAGCAATAAAGGGCAAACTTGTACAGATATAATGATCTTGCTAATTCTTTGGAAACTAAACAGATTAGAAATCTAAAGAAAGCACTCCAGCTCTATAGTTTAAACATGGAGACTATAGTCAAAATATCTTTCCCAATAAGGCTCGTGAAAAATCTATTAAACAATCGTATTTGAAGCGCTTCTCGTCCAATTCAGTTCAATTATAGCGCCATTTTGGAGGCAAATGTGAGTAAATTTGTTACTAGTTTTCTAATTATGTTTTCTATGAAAACTGAAATTCTGTTCTGGATAAATTTTGATGGAGTATAAAATTTATAGACAAACATTTTAGTATTCTTGATAAAAACGCTTTTATCGATTCATATCGAATACAAATATTAATCCAATTGGCATTTTTATTCCAGTCGATTTTCACGATTTATAAATTGGAAATGAACTCAAGTTAGAAATCTTCTATTCAATACAATTAATAATAGTGTACCCACACTGCATGATGGCATCAATATACCGCATCCAGTTTATTTTCTATTCTGTGCTAAATTGTAATTGATATGCTGAATAACGACACTATGATCTCAGAAAGACGGATGTAGGAATCTGGTAGAGCACAGGGGGTACGAGCCCTTTCTCCAAATAGTTGAGAGAAAGAGAGAGAGAGAGAGAGAGAGAGAGAGAGAGAGAGAGAGAGAGAGAGAGAGAAAGAGAGAGAGAGATTAGACCAATGTTATCTTTACCAACCCGTCATTGAAAATTAGTAGATTCTTTACTCTTCAACCTTTGAACACTGATGGTATCTCCCATATCAGTTCAATGACAGCAGTTAGAAGAGTCCATATTCATTATCTGAGGGGTAGACCAATTAATATTTTCAACGTGCAGCCTTAGGGCTGCACGTTGAAAATATCGATTGGTCCACCGCCTCACTTAGTAGCATCCTGATTTAGGACATATCAAGTTTCTGGGACGGAAACGCGGCCTCTCGGGTTCAAAAGTCTAAGATGTGACTAAAGATTCTCTCGTTTGATTTGTCACTACAACGGACTTTAGAGTACTGAAAAATACACAATTTGGACTCCATATTCAACAAAATTTTCATAATTCTCCACCGAGCCGAACATTGTTTGGTCCCGATCCCAATGGGGAAATTTGTTAAATATGGAGCCAAAAATGTGCATCTTTCTCTATGTAGATGTGCGGAAGTCCCAAACATATATCATTATATTGTATCCCTACCATGTCAATAAGGCACAACGATCACCACTGATATATATTATTGTGTCGATGCCGTAGTATGACCGTACCGGCCAAGTTCGAAATGCACTCGCCCAGGTGAAAACCAGTATATGTTGATCGACAAGAGTGCCCGATGGATGTCAACCAAGCGGGAGTAGTAAGGTGTATATCATCTGTGGAAAGGCATGAAGATGCGACCACCAATAGTGAAGTGCCCAAGCGACGGTGGACAAGATATATACCACCTGGGCAAAGTTACCAGGGTGCCGTCAAGGACTGTGTCCCCTGCTCTGTTATGCCCTATGACATCTATTGCCACTCCTTCAATGGAGTGGCAATACATGTCAAAGGGCATAACAGAGTTGGAACATGTACTAGGGTGGGGACTTTTTAGTGATAGTAGATTGTGCCACACATTACTTGGGGACAATAACAAAAATAATCAAAAAGGAAACGGAACAGAAAGACGCGATATGTTTGGAAGATAAAGGTTTTCCACAGAAAACGTTATTCTATCTGGGGTCGAGGTTTGCCCTGGGGTTGCTAAATGAAGCGTTTCGACTGGTAGAGGCAAAAAGAACACACGTGGTCCCATATCTTCTGGTGGGCGGAGAAGTGGTAAAATGGTTCGACTGAAGTCTTAATATGATACGTCATAATTTTATTAAGAATAATGGCTGCTAAATAAATGTGTGGGGTAGAACAATCGATACTTTCAGCAGTTAATCCCAAGGCTCCAAGGTAAAAATATTAATTGGTCTACCCCCATATAATGAATATGGACTCTTCAACTTGCTGCCGTTGAAGATACCACCAGGGTTCAAGGGAGTAAAACAAAACTCAGAAAAAATGTGCTACACCAAACATAAAGTTTGAGATCACCATTTAGTACCAACTGTTTTAAACGCACAGGAAGGTGCCAAAAGCAGAGTAGTGGTTTTCTTCCTCAAAGTTGAAGGGTAGAGTAACGGAGAGTTATCCTCTGGCAAGATCCGGATTGTGGTAGGCTGCAGGGCAAAAACAATTTGCAACGTAGAGTTCGTTCCATACCGTGGGGACGAGTTAAGTTTAATAGGCGCTCATACAGCACAACAGATGACCGTTGGTTCATCTTTAAAGGCTCCCAGGAGAGATCCGAGACGAACGGACCAGGATGCTCAAGTTGGCCACGAAGGGCAATAGAAATTGGGCAAGCTGTTCCAATCACTATAAACTTCTTGGAGATGGGATTTTTTAAATACTTTTCCTGGGAAGCATAAAAAGTTGCAAATTATTGTAAAAACGCATTCAGTACGAATTATCTGTGAGGTAGTTGCTTCTAATTAGTTTGTCATAAAAAGCCAAGTTTCCTTTTGTAACTTTTCATAAAGAAAACAACAGACAGCTCAGAGAGTTGCATGTTTTTGTTTATTAAAAGTAAGAAAAGGAAACTTAGCTTCATTTTCTACTCGTGCCATAAGTGTTTTCTCAGCAACTACTTGCTTCTTAAACGGGCTTTCCTCGCTCGTCTCATAATTTCATGGGAGATAACTTTATCGAAAATCGATTTTCATTAAGATATAAGTCAGGGATGTCTTTTGGAACAAATAGATGGATGGGAGGGTCGTTCTTTGCCGCGGTTTATTAGTGTTGAAGAGCGCTCCAAAAGTTTAAAATAAAATTAATACAATTAATTGATTAAAAATTAATAAATGTTGAAAGTATTGGATGATAAAACTTGCAGACTAAAAATTCTCCAATGGAAAATCATAAAGTTAAAGCTCATTAATTATTGCAAATTTAACCCTTGAACTCTTGTGGTATCTTCCATGCCAGTTCAATGGCAGCAATTAGAAGAGTCCATATTCATTATTTAGGGTAGACCAATCAATATTTTCAACATGCAGCCTCGGGTCGCACGTTGAAAATATTGATTGGTTTACCCCACAACATTTACTGAACAGCCATCCTATTTAATGACGTTATGATGTAACATGTTCCTGGCCGGAAAAAAAAACGCTAGAGTTCAAAGGGTTAAGAAAACGTATGGGTTTTCTGTTACTTGAATAGAACTGATTATGCCTATTTTGATGGTGTAATTCACACACCGGCATACAACTGCAGACAAGGACAGTGATGCAAAGGCTAGATATTTGTAACTTTGTTTTATTATGTCTGTGCGCGTCGCACAGAAAATTAAAATTATACCATTATTCATCAGATAGTTGCATCTAAGCACTTAATTCTACGAACTGCACCTCAGAAGAAATCAGCGACAGTACTTGTCTTTTTCAAATATCTCGGATGCCATAGAATTGAGAAAGGACGCTGGTTTTGTTTTACATTGGCATGGCGGGGGTTTCAACCCACGCCGAGAGAGTTTCCTTCGGCATCAACCGCCTAGCGAAACTATACTGAACCACGCACACCACTCGGCCACCGACAGACCCCATAAAGGGAATGCTAGTTAACCAAATATATACGAGACCAATACAGAACACACGGAATACTCAATTATTTAATTATTCATCAGATAGTTGCATCTAAGCACTTAATTCTACGAACTGCACATCAGAAGAAATCAGCGACAGTACTTATCTTTTTCAAATTTCTCGGATGCCATAGAATTAAGAAAGGACGCTGGTTTTGTTTTACATTGGCATGGCGGGGGTTTGAACCCACGCCGAGAGAGTTTCCTTCGGCACCAACCGCCTAGCGAAACTATACTGAACCACGCACACCACGCGTCCTTTCTTAATTCTAGATGCAACTATCTGATGAATAATTAAATAATTGAGTATTCCGTGTGTTCTGTACTGGTCTCGTATATACTTGTTTAACTAGCATTCCCTTTATGGGGTCTGTCGGTGGCCGAGTGGTGTGCGGTTCAGTATAGTTTCTCTAGGCGGTTAGTGCCGAAGGAAACTCTCTCGGCGTGGGTTCAAACCCCGGCCATGCCAATGTAAAACAAAACCAGCGTCCTTTCTTAATTCTATGGCATCCGAGAAATTTGAAAAAGACAAGTACTGTCGCTGATTTCTTCTGAGGTGCAGTTCGTAGAATTAAGTGCTTAGATGCAACTATCTGATGAATAATTAAATAATTGAGTATTCCGTGTGTTCTGTACTGGTCTCGTATATACTTGGTTAACTAGCATTCCCTTTATGGCGTCTGTCGGTGGCCGAGTGGTGTGCGTGGTTCAGTATAGTTTCGCTAGGCGGTTGGTGCCGAAGGAAACTCTCTCGGCGTGGGTACAACCCCCCGCCATGCCAATGTAAAACAAAACCAGCGTCCTTTCTTAATTCTATGGCATCCGAGAAATTTGAAAAAGACAAGTACTGTCGCTGATTTCTTCTGAGGTGCAGTTCGTAGAATTAAGTGCTTAGATGCAACTATCTGATGAATAATTAAATAATTGAGTATTCCGTGTGTTCTGTACTGGTCTCGTATATACTTGGTTAACTAGCATTCCCTTTATGGGGTCTGTCGGTGGCCGAGTGGTGTGCGTGGTTCAGTATAGTTTCGCTAGGCGGTTGGTGCCGAAGGAAACTCTCTCGGCGTGGGTTCAAACCCCCGCCATGCCAATGTAAAATTATACCTCCAGATGTTTTTCTAAATACCACAGTATATAGGCGCGTTTCTACCAAATGTTTCTTTAAACGGGTATACATTCGGACTAAAATATAAAAAATATAAAATTTGAAAGAGTGATGTTTTAATAAATATTAATTACCTGTCCGATGTATAAGTTTCGTACTACAACATATGTTCGATTCTCACCCACCAGGAGAGTAAGGAAGAACTACGACGATGTGTGTATGTGTATACTGTACCGTTCTGATCCATTGTGGGTTAATGTCAAGCCATTCAGGCATAGATTATGTTAAGGTTATTGAGTAAAAGTTGAAGTCTGCCGCTACAGGTAAAAGTTAGAAACTTTAAACCCAAAGCAAAAGAATAGCCCAAGAAAATATAGTTGTCGAATTGTCATTTCGGGCAGTCAGAAAAAGCAAACTGGCGAATTGTTGATCATCTGTATGGACATTATGTTTTGGACAGTGCGTTCGGAATGTGTACAAGTTGAATTTAGCTTGTGTACATAACTTCAGAGAGAAGTGGACCTTAACTTTGGGCGAGTTAAACTGAGGCGACAGTAAAACAGGGGCGTTGTGAAGTTCATCCATTTGGGGGAGGGGGTGTAAACCTGATTAGTGACGACTCTTAATCTTATGGCTCAAGTCCCGACTGATAAAATATTCCAACTACATCATCAAAGCATGTCTTCGACAAAGGCATGCCTTGATGATGAAGTTGGAATATTAGTCAGTCGGGATTAGAGTTAAAAAAAGTGAAGGCTTCTTGGACATTTATTAGTGAATAAAATAGTATATGCATGTAGTAGTCGTGGCGCAACCTCTTGTTTCATTAACAAACCGTATCGGTACTCCAACCCAGGCGAATATGTTCCGACTGGAATTATTGGGGAGGCTGTCACGTAAATCCCCATAGAAGGAATAATCCTATGCGTATAGAACGTCCGTGTGATGTGTATTATATTATTTATTATTATTTATTGGTGTTTAAAGTCGCATACTTATGCACAATGGCTAATCATGACCGTGACAGTTTTACGGGCGGAGGAAGCCGGAGTATCCGGAGAGAATCACCGAGTAACAACGAGCAGCAGCCAGCTCCCCAACATCGTAACTCCACACTGCAGCACAGGCAGGGTTAGATTTGTTGAAGACATGCGCACCATCGACGTGCAGTACGCCTTAGCACACGGCGTCATCGTGCCCCCATGTGGACAATGGAAGTTAAGGTCACTCATCTGAGGACTAACCAGGCTCGACGTTGCTTAACTTCGGTGATCTGACGGGAACCGGTTACCGCAAAACCACCCCCCCCCCGCCCCCGTGCGATGTGTATTTCAACTTTGATGCACGATCTGAGAAACAGAAAAGGCTTTAAATGTGAAAGTGTGAAGGTGTGTAATTTGTGGGCAGTTAAACGGGAACATAATTCTTTTATTTTCCATATATGTACATGAATTATTTTTTAGTTTTTAGTGACCCATCGTCGCTACCCTTCTAATACTTATTTGCCCTGCCCATTCATGAGACGAAACACTCCAAATGCACTTGTGGTCTTAACGAGGTCATTTTTTGTATAGTTTTCTAAGAGCCTAAGAACCTTGCTCATCTCCCCTTCTGAACAACACTATCCCCATCTGTTTATAAACCAAACGCACCCACTTTTGTAAACACAAGTGCTTGGAACTGGTTGAGAAGTAACAAAAAACATTTCTGATCAGAATCGATGAACGGTCAAAATACTATATGTCGATTTGTCAAAGTGAACCGAAATCTAGCGTTAAAAACAGAAGAGGTGACATCATGCCGCCACTTTACAGCGGGTGAATTTTTAAATTGCGTTCACGAAAGCTCCTGGCATTAAAATACGGATTGCAAAATATTGTTTAGGGGTATATCTATATAGGCTTAAATTTTAGGGCGTCACCACCACCCCTCCACAAACATTTAACTCTTTTCGAGAAGGACAGAGTACTATTTCCTGCGATTGTACTCAGCGAAAATATTATCTTCATAAGAACTGCTGGACTGAGACCGGAAATCATAACACACGGCTTTCATGTCCGAACGTACAACACTGCATTATTGAAGAGCACGGCAGCCTGATCTGTTCAATTAATACTGCCACGGTAGGTAGCTAGTTTAGTCGGACCATCCCCGAAACTAGCCATAACAAACAGCAATGATGTGGTAAAGGCCATGACAGTCTGCCATTTCTTTTATAGCGGCATTATCGACGGCCATTGCTAGTTCTGGAGATTATTATACACCCCTTGTCTGAATAGCTCACCAAAAAGCATAGGTAGGCGTATAGAAGAACAGATAGGTAACTACACTTTCTTGTAGAGCAAATATGGGTAGTAGTATGTCTCGGGCTTTTCACCCCTAGGTTGCAGGATCTCATGTGACGTCATAGTCACGTGACCTGGTGGCACCATGTTTGGTTGCCATGGTAACCCGCGTGAGCGGCCATCTTGTGTCGCCATCTCTATAGTGATACGTGGTGTGAGTGCGCATGCGCAGCGCGTGTTGTTAGGGTGATACGTGTTTCCGTCGTCCATTTTGTATACTGGAGGCCGCCATCTTGGTTTCTACGGTAGCACGTGGTTGCTATGTTACCCAATTTTTCTGCAATAAGACGGGGTATGTTCGGAGGGTATGTTCGATTGTAGAAGAGTAAATCTAATTACCACAAACAACCCGACAATCCTTCCAAATCACCAAAATCCACCCAACTTTTACTATTTCGATTTCTTTCAGAATTCTCTGCTTCTGTCTATATATGCAATAGTTTCGTCTATCTGGCCACGTTACTTTGTTCTGGAGTATACTCCATTAGCGTAGAAGAGCCTATTAGTTGGAACAGTTTACCTTATTATTACTATATTTAGCAATTTCTGGTGTATTCTTGTTAGTTCTGACCCTATTCCAAGTACTCTTGTTGTTTCATTTATCTAGGTCCTTTATATAGATTATAACCAACCAATCAGATTGCTTAATTTCCCATAACCTGTACTTAATCGCACAGAGTTATCTCCCCTTATTACAATGATTCTCGTCACCTCTATATCCAATGGCCATATCCCCAGGCACCCCAATTTCGGCACCCCTTTTTTGAAAAACATATGGCCTTCGGCACCCTTTTTTCTGAAATGAGGCTGAGAGTCGCTCGAGGAGTCACTCGAACGAGCAATTGCTCGTTAGCTCATTTGCTCGATGGGATTCGAGTCATTCGAGCAGTATGTCGAGTCACTCGATCGAGCAATTACTCGATAGATCATTTGACAAAAAAGAGATTCTCCAGAAGGCACCCCAATTTCGGCACCCCTTTTTGAAAAACATATGGCCTTCGCCACCCCTTTTTTCTGAAATGAGGCTAAGAGTCGTCCGAGGCGTCACTCGAACGAGCAATTGCTCGTTAGCTCATTTGCTCGATGGGATTCGAGCAGTATGTCGAGTCACTCGATCGAGCAGTTACTCGATAGCTCATTTGACAAAAAAGGGATTCTCCAGAAAGCACCCCAATTTCGGCACCCCTTTTTGGAAACCCTATGGCCTTCGGCACACCTTTTTGTTGTATGAGGCCATGAGGGCTATGTAAAAGCCCCAATGAGGCATTTTATACAGCGTTCAATGTAAAATATCTATAAACAGGCTATATAAGAGATTCCGTAATTGAGATTCCTATCCGACTCCGTAAAGTTGGATTCCGTGTTTTTACATAAACACCCGATGATATGAATAGGGGTGAAACATCCGAATTACATTATTTCACTTCTGCCCAGAAATGGGTGAACTCCATAATTGCGACAAATGTATCCTTCATTCAGCAGAAAAGTATGTTGCGTCATAAACTATTCATCCACGGACCTAAACGCTTCCAATGCTTCAGGTGTGCAAAGATGTTCAAAAGAAGAGACCATCTGAGAAGACATGAGATGATCCACACAAAAAGGAGACCAAAGGATCACCAGAGAGAATATGTTGAACAAGTCGGAAACCATTGGACACAAATTGGTCAAAGAGAAGAATGCAAACGAATAAACCAATTGGAACCACTGGAACTCTCAAAACCGTATCAGGTGAATAACAATAATCCAACCAGAAAGCCGTGGATACCAATACCTCCAATAGAAATGCCTCGTACAGTAATGACCGGAACGGGGAAGAAGCCAGAACCAGAGCATAATCCAACAAGTGAAGAAAAAGAATACGTTTTGGTCGAACCCAGTTTACTGGAAAGCTTACTAGATCGACAGCGTTTGGTGCGCAGAGAACCAAACGATCTTGCTGCGATGGACCTGGACAGAGGAATGAGAAAGATCATAGAATCCCAAACCATGACCGAGAATGAGAAGATTCGTCACTACAACCAGATCTTACAGAGCTATAGAGAATTCCACAATAAAGCTTCACAGCCGATAACAACCAACATACAGAACCAGTGATGACAACGGAGAGAACAAAGTGGACGAAGATGAACTGTTGAGCAGAACAGACATCGAAGAAGAGAACTGAACAAACTAAAAAGAATGAAGAGAAGATCGAACTGAAGTGATCGAAGATCGAACACAATGAAGATAACAGAATAAACAGAACAAATATTGAACTATATAACAGACAGTGTACAGAAAAGGCAATAAAGTTTTAAAATATAACAAAAGGTCCTGTTTTTTTTTACTAGGAGGGAAGGGGTATACCATCGGGTCTTTATGTAAAAACACGGAATCCAACTTTACGGAGTCGGATAGGAATCTCAGTTACGGAATCTCTTATATAGCCTGTTTATAGATATTTTACATGGAACGCTGTATAAAATGCCTCATTGAGGGCTTTTACATAGTCCTCATGACCTCAAACGACAAAAAAGGATGGCGAAGGCCATAGGTTTTCCAAAAAGGGGTGCCGAAATTGGGGTGCCTTCTAGAGAATCCCTTTTTTGTCAAATGAGCTATCGAGTAATTGCTCGATCGAGTGACTCGACATACTGCTCGAATGACTCGAATCCCATCGAGCAAATGAGCTAACGAGCAATTGCTCGTTCGAGTGACTCCTCGAACGACTCTTAGCCTCATTTCAGAAAAAGGGGTGCCGAAGGCCATATGTTTTCCAAAAAAGGGTGCCGAAATTGGAGTGCCTTCTGGAGAATCCCTTTTTTGTCAAATGAGCTATCGGGTAACTGCTCGATCGAGTGACTCGACATACTGCTCGAATGACTCGAATCCCATCGAGCAAATGAGATAACGAGCAAATGCTCGTTCCAGTGACTCCTCGAACGACTCTTAGCCTCATTTCAGAAAAAGGGGTGCCGAAGGCCACATGTTTTTCAAAAAAGGGGTGCCGAAATTGGGGTGCCTGGGGATATGGCCATTGGATATAGAGGTGACGAGAATCATTGTAATAAGGGGAGATAACTTTGTACGATTACAGTACAGGTTATATAAAATCAAGCAATCTGATTGGTTGGTTATAATCTAAATAAAGGATCTAGATAAATGAAACAACAAGAGTACTTGGAATAGGGTCAGAACTAACAAGAATAGACCAGAAATTACTAAATATAGTAATAATAAGGTAAACTGTTCCAACTAATAGGCTCTTCTGCGCTATTGGAGTATACTCTAGAACAAAGGAACATGACCAGATAGACGGAAACTATTGCTTATATAGACAGAAGCAGAGAATTCTGAAAAAAATCGAAATAGTAAAAGTTGGGTGGATTTTGGTGATTTGGAAGGATTGTCGGGTTAGATTAAACATATTTTTATTTGCCATTAATAAATGCAAATCAGGATTAGAGAACAAGTGCTAGTCACTTAGAAAACTCTCCGCTCCTGTACATAGAATAACAGAAATACAATGGCAGAACAAAATTATGAAAAACAAATTAGGATAGATGAAAAGAAAGACTTAATTAGATAGTGAAAAAGTTACCAATAAAAAGGAAAAACAGAAAGAAAGAAAAAACCTGCTCCATACTACACTATATACATATAGTGATGATGCCCTCCCTTCACACACCCTGCTTCCGGTGTCTCTGGCTGATGCAGTGCCGCAAGAAACAGTATCAACTACATGTATAAAACCAGTCGGTACGTCATGTATGTTGTGCCACCTGACCCGTATTGAACGTTATTACTGTCATATCCTACATGGTTGCATCTATGCGCCGTGGTCTGGGTTAAACCGGAGTGAGTCCCGAGTAAATTTTTGAACAGACAGGAAAATACATGCATTACTGTTGAATGACAATGATGGGCTCCCATAAAGTAACAAATCTATTGTAGCCCTGTCACTTGTTACTCGTCTCAATTCGTCAAATAGGGTTTGACGAATGTCGTCATAGTTGGTGCAGTGCAGAAAGTAATGTTCTGCATCCTCAACGCCTCTGCCACAAGAACAGATTGGGGAAGTACCAATGTAATTATTATATTTATCACCATTAAGGTCACTACAACCAGTCCGTAGCCTCGCGTGGATGATGTTATATTTACGAGTTCCTGTCGCAAAATGAGAAGGTGGTTTGAAATTGGCTGGTGAGATCAATCTTTTGAATTCGATTAGTGAAGTGCTATTGCGAATGGCATCGGGCAGATTATTCCAAATTTCAGTACAGGAAGGGAAAAAAGATCGCTTGAATAGTTCCGTTCGACAATGATAAGGGGCAAAATTTGATGCATCGCGTAGACTATAATGAGATCTGTCGGAGACACGTTGTGGTAGTAGGTGATGTAGAAAATTCGGGGCTGTTCGATTAACAATTTTATAAAAAGTACACATTTTCTGAACATGACGCCTACTTTCCAAACTGTTCCAACCTACTTCCAGCAGAAGTCGTTCTTTTGAAACAGACCTTGTAAGTCCTGTGATTATTCGGGCAGCGTCACAGTGAACATCGTCCACTCGTTTGAGTTGGTACTCGGGAGCGCAGCTCCATACTGAATTTCCATATTCTAAAATTGGTAAGATAAAAGCAAGATACAGTTTTTCAAGGATTTTCCTATTAAAAACATATTTCAATTTTCTTAACTGGGATAGCCTCGCGTAAGCTTTTTTACAAATACTGTCAATATGTTCTGACCACGACAGGTTTGCTTGCAATGTTAGGCCTAAATGGCTGTGGTGTTTACAGAATTCAATTTCTTCATTATTAAATGTAATTTCTAGTGACGAAATTGTCTTGCTTAGAGTGAACAGGACAGCTTTAGTCTTTTTCGCGTTGAATGAGACTAACCAAGTTTCGGCCCAATCATTTATCTTTTTTAACTCAGAGTTCATTTTCAACTCAATATTACTAGGATTACTGGATGATTCAGTCAAGCACGTGTCATCCGCAAAAAGGCGAGTGATTGAGTCTATTTCGTCAACAATGTCATTTATGTATACTAAGAAGAGGAAAGGCCCAAGAACTGATCCCTGTGGTACTCCTGCTGTGACTTCTTCATAATTGGAATAAGAGCTGTTAATTTTAACTCTTTGTTTTCTAGATGATATGTAGCTATGAAACCATTTAAGTAAACTTCCCGAAACTCCATAAACCCTTAGTTTAAAAATAAGCCCTCGATGCCACACTCTGTCAAACGCCTTCGATATATCGCAGAAGACGCCGCACGTATGCATACTTCTGTCTACAGCTTCGCAAAGGCGGTGGTAGACTTCCAACAGCTGGAATACAGTACTGTTATTTGGAAGAAAGCCAGATTGTAAATGGTAAAATAGATTGTTCTCATTAAAATGATTGTAAACGTCTTTGAACACCACTCGCTCCATAATTTTTCCTATGCAACATAGTAAAGAGATAGGTCGATAATTATGAGGGTCTTGGCGGTCTCCCTTTTTATACAGTGGAATTACATCAGCGTGTTTCCACTCTGATGGAAAAACAGCCAAGTCCAATGATTTTCTAAATAACAGAAATAGGGGTCTGCTAACGCTAGATTTCGTTTCCTTCAGCATTCTATGTCCGATGCCGTCATGGCCACTACTTTTGCTGGTTTTGAGAGTTTTGATTATTTTGACAATGTCTTCCTGCGTAAAAGTGACGTCAGCTATTGATTTAATTGATCTGTGTTTGAAGGGTGGGAATTGTTTGCCCTTAGAGTCCAACAAGCTAGTCTTGATAAATGTTTCATTCAGGAGTTCAGCTTTCCCAATATCGGTTTCTAAGATATCAGAATAGGCACCCACGGTCTTTCTAAGGGCTGGTATACCTGGTTCAGACGCAAAATTGTTCTGAAACATTTTAATAACATGCCAGAATTGACGTTGATCATGATTTTCAGATATCAGATCATCAATTTTTTCGAAGTATTGTTCTTTAGCAAATTTCTTCATGTTATTAACTTTATTCCTAGCTACTTTATATTTTGCCCATGTGTTAGGATTGTTTGTTTTTAGAGCCGACTTACGTAATCGATCGCGTAGGCGGAGAGCACGTCTGATTGTGCTGTCAAACCATGGCTTGTCGGATTTTC
This sequence comes from Pictodentalium vernedei, assembly GCA_031216915.1. NCBI lineage: Eukaryota > Metazoa > Mollusca > Scaphopoda > Dentaliida > Dentaliidae > Pictodentalium > Pictodentalium vernedei. The sequence continues at coordinate 581,516,342 of CM062295.1, forward strand.
TTATTGTAACTATATGGTGTGGAATGCATTTTTCCGCAATCTTCAAGAAAGAAGACATAAACGCTGAAACAGCAACATCCATGTCTTCTTCCTTGCAGATTAAGTTCTCCCAGTCGGTTTCATCAATTAGATTGTTCATTTGTTCAAAATCTGCTTTTTTGTAATTCCAGACTTCGCGACAGGTGAGGGGTTGAGTTGGGTGAGAACAAACTACATGCGCGAATACCGCAAGATGGTCGGAAAAACCCATTTCAAGTGTGCCAGACTGGGCAACCGTAACAACATCGCTAATAATGAATGGGTCTAGCAGTGTTCGAGACGTTCTACCAATTCGTGTAGGCTCAGATACGACATTTGTTAGGTTGAATTGGGTTAATAATTGATTCAATCTACTATGCTCATCAAAAAGGTTGGAATTTATGTCACCAGTTAATACCACTGCTGGATTTATTTCTAAAGCCTTTTCAATTCTATCTTCTAGTTCTGTCCAGTAATTTACGCTCGATTCTCGTTCAGATCTGTATGTAACGCAGAGAATAAATTTTTCTTTGTTACCAATTTCGAACCAAAGAATATCGTCATCAAATGACAAGTGTGTTATTTGTTTAAAGATGATGTGATCCGCAAAATATACCGCTACACCACCGCCAAACTGATTACGATTGTGTACAATAGGTACAGAATAGTTTGGAATTAATATATCATTTATATTCACATTGTCATCCAAATGTGTTTCCGTAAAACAGATAATATCAAAGTCGTCCACGTCTTCTGCTATTTTTGACAGTTTGTGGCGGATGCTACGGATATTGTAGTTTAAGATAGAGATTGTGTTTGAATTTTCACTGCCTGATGCTGGTCGAACTGGGCCGGGATTCAGGTGAATATCACCACAGAGTAAGAGTATTATCATAATAACAGTAGTAATTATAGAGGAGCAATGAGGTATTCTGAATGATAAACATCTGAGATGGACTGTACCTGTATACGGCCGAAAGCACACACCTGACTGACCTGAGTTTCTGTTAAGAATATTATAGAAAATTCTCACTGAGTTTCTGTGTTGCATTGCGTCAATCGCCATATTTAATTCTCACTTTAGTTTGTGAAGGATTTTTTGTATCAGTGGGAGTGGCAAACATTCGTTTTTCCACAGGTTTAGTGCATGGGGCACACGGGTTGGCATCATCACTGGAGCAGGAAAAGAAGATAAAATGAACAAAAAAATATAGTAAATGCAACATGTGTTTAAACATGGTAATGTTCACCTGAAAAAAGATTGTCGGGTTGTTTGTGGTAACTAGATTTACTCTTCTACAATCGAACATACCTTCCGAACATACCCCATCTTATTGCAGAAAAATTGGTAACATAACAACCACGTGCTACCTTAGAAACCAAGATGGCGGCCTCCAGTATACAAAATGGACGACGGAAACACGTATCACCCTAACAACACGCGCTGCGCATGCGCACTCACACCACGTATCGCTATAGAAATGACGTCACACGATGGCCGCTCACGCGGGTTACCATGACAACCAAACATGGCGCCACCACGTCACGTGACTACATGAGATCCTGCAATGAGATCCAGCAACCTAGGGGTGAAAAGCCCGAGACATACTACTATGGGTTACACCTACCCCACTCCTCTCCAACCCCAATATCTGAAGATAGTAAATATCCTTTGTACTGAAATCTTTTCTGATGGTTTGTGTTTGCTCTACATACCCATTTGCAGTAAGAACTTAACACTTTGAGACAAAAACTGAAAAAAATTAAATATTCAAGAATTTTTGGGCAAGTGTCGTCTGCAAATGAGAGTCGTCCCACGCAAAGCAAGAATAATATGCTTACACTGAATTAGTTATCGTGTTTTTTCACAGCACGAATTAACAAAAACTAGACAATGCAAGAGACAACCAGCATTTATTCATATTTTATAACCTCACATCGGAAAGTAACACAATCCGTCTACCATCTCTCCCAAACAAAATATAGCCGACTATATTCCAAAGATCTCTGCGGCTGAAAATGATTGCTTTTGGTTAAATTACCTTAATGATATAGTGAGTTGATTACGAAACAAGAGGTTGGTATCACAGATGGTTAAGTCAACGTGTTACGGCAACTATTCAGGTGCTAATTGATTGAAATAAAAGAAAATAACAAACTACGCGCCACAACTCGACAAAGATAAATCTGAGAATACTGACGTTCGACTGTTATAAATATTATAAAAACAAACCATTATAGGTACATATTCATCCGGGCAGCTGGCATGTTTACGAAAAACGGCTCAACTCCTTCTGCCATCCCCACCACACAAGATAACGTCAAGTCGATGAACGCTGTAACTCCTCCCATTTGTGACGTCGAGTCACCGTGCAACAGCTTTCACTTCTTCAAACATCATGGTGTTCCTGGCACGAAAACTATTAACAAAGTATCAACTTTCCAAAATTCAATTTTCATTGACGCGAATTTGTTTTTACGACATTCACATATTCATTTTCGCAGACATCGAAGAATGTTTTAACTCTTAACTCGCTGAGTATTTTCAAAATATTTTTCATCAAATCTAGCCCTGGCTGCTACGAAGCAGCCATGGCTAGATTTGATAAAAAATTAATCTAAGTATAACACAATAAATCATTGGTGAAAACATGCATTCAATTTATGGGGGAAAAATGTTGCTTTGAACGACAGCACCCTCCCGTTAAGTGGAAAAGGAGATTGAAGTTTTGTATGGGCGTGGCCTATGATGTTCTTTTAACTTACGCAATTCATTGGTCAATAAAATGTTTAATGACACAAGAACAAGTTTCAGTGAAATGTCCGTTATTTCAAACAGAATGTTAGAAAACTATGCCTTTTTTGTTTAGTTGTCACTAGGAAGCATGATGCGACATGGTTTTTATTTCAACTCCGCAAAGTAGCGAGGGTTTAAATTTATTGCCCCGCAACTTTAATTATAAGGAATGATCTTTTGCAAGCCAGAAAATAGAAAATAACAGACTGTCATCTGCAAAATGAGGTCCACAGAGGGTGAATTTAGTGATGCTACCATGCACAGCAGGGCAGCATCACTAAATTTACCTTCTGTGAACCTCAGTCTGAATCAGGGTCTCAAAACTAAACAGAAGGAGGTACCCTGAAGACAACTGGCCCACTGTATGGGATAGCACCATCAAATTCACCCTTTGGGGACCTCATTCTGCAAATGTCAGACTGCTTATTTTCAGGCCTAATCTTTTGTTTCTGCCTATTTCTTGAGTTATGAACCCCAAAAAACAAAGGCCCATTTACACTATGTTTGGCCTTTGTTTTGTGGGGTTCATAACTCAAGAAATAGACAGAAATAAAAGATCTGAACGATCATTCCTTATAACATATTAAAAATTAAAATAACGACGAATTGACAAACGAAAGGCCCTGGTTCTCTGTCAAGAGTTGATTGTTAATTTGTTAAATATATTAGTTTGTAGGACGTTATTGTGAGAAAGGGTTAGTCAGTCTGTTCGTGAGAACATACATTTAGTTTGATATGCCGAGTTCTCTGTACCATGTTCGTAGAATTTATAATTCTGTGTAATGTAATCTGAAACGCATGTTTTATTTTCTGTCCTTTAATGTGAGCGCTTAGTGGATGAATGTGTCGAGTCTTCGCAGTATACCAAGATAACACAAAAAAATAAATGATCTCGAGCGTGGGAATGAAATGAAAAAAATGTAACAGTAACATATGAGCTGGGGCAGTCGAAAAGTAGTTTTGCAGTGGGCAGACTGAATAATAGGATAGCATAGGACGTTTGGGGAATGGCCCCACGTCGGAATTATTAAGTGGGCAGTGGACCCACCGTTGGTGCCAGTGGACGCACCCATACAAGTGCTGGTTGGCAACGGCCACCGAGAGACTCTAAAAGTTATTGCAACGTGATGTTGTTGTTGTAGATTTACGTATTTCGGCTAAATCTGAACGGACCGCAAATACATACACTGGAATGAGCCAGACGATTAACATTACCGTTACGCCTAAAGTTGGGAACCACGAGCGATTATTGCATTAATAGTATACTGAAGTGTTTGTAGTGCCGCAGTACTGAACGAATCAGAGCGAATGTGAGCTATACGTAGCAACTTTAAATATATGTATAATTCCGAGGAGAATTCGCCGGGGACGTCTATATCTCGTCAGAACGTTCCTGCGAGAACTATACATTGAGTTTAACTATTCAATGGAGATTAACAGACGGTCGCCAGAGCGAAATGACGTCGAGTGTGTTGATTACAATCAGGAACAAACAGTGTTAATACGCTACGACATCGGGAGTGAACGTGTTAATAAACTACGACATCGGAAGTGAACAGTTGGAGCAGTAACACAGAGGCGCCTCTGGAAGAACATTCTTTTTTTCAAGGACTGGTAATATAATTGTAAATGAGTGGAAGTGTGTGGATGTGCGTGGAAGTATGTGAGTAAGTGATGACGCAATCTAGTGATGTAGAAGTAGAGAAATAATTAAAAATTATACATTATAGTAAATCGTATTTTTAACCGTATATTCGTTCCTCCAATTCATAGAAACCTAGAGGCTAAGATTCCCAACCCTTTTCGCTCGTCAGAGTATATTCACTGAGTCGACCATGTCGGCAAGGTGCGCACACTCAGTCTAACGGAAAGGTAAATTACCACATCGCCCACAGGGGTGCTGTGACATTCTCGTAAGACAAAACTGACTTTCCAATACAATCAAGATATTGTAGCAGCTAACTCAATGCCGAAAATTTTTGGAGGAATACACTGACCTGTGGATGAATCATTGTGTTGAATTAGCGCGATAACTTATCCACAAGGAAAAGTATTCCTCTTGCATTGTTTGGTTTGTGAGATAGTTCGTCCCGTGAGTTCCAATGTGTTCTATGTGCCTACTGGCACATAGAACACATTGGAACTCAAGGGGCGAGTTGCTCTAATGCCTAAAAGGCTAATATTCAACAAACAAAGGGTCAAAACGACAGTAAGATAAAACTTTTCAGACACAGTAAGGATATTACGGTAGTGGACACTCATTCCGAAAAATGTGATGTGTGTTTGAATTATCGCGTTACTCACTAAAGTCACAATCAATCAGCCAACTAAGGGGCCGGAGTCTGGAAAGATGATTTTGAACTCGATCAAAATGCATGCGTAATGTGGCAAGTTGGCTAACTAATACTAATACACTAAAGGCTGCGAAAACCTATTAACTTTTGTTCCCAGAGTTTGCGAAAAGTACTGAAAATCACGAAAAATCAATAAAATACTTCAATAAATAAAATTCAATGAAAAGTCGTACGGAGTGGTTATTTAAACTCAATGAAGATAATGTCGTAGCAAACCTACATACCGACAGTTGTTATTTATTTATTGGTGCTTAAGGTACCATACTTATGCACAATGTCTAATTGTGACCGTGACAGTTTTGCGGATGGAGGAAGCCGGAGTACCAGTAGAGAACCACCGAGCATCGACGAGCAACTGTCAGCTCCTCAACATTCTAACTCTGTTCAAGCTCCGCTCAAACAGGGTTACATCGGTTGAAGACCTGTGCACAATCGACGTGCAGAACGCTTTAGTACACGGCGCCATCGTGCCCCCGTGTAGGCAACCGGGATAAAGTGCCTTGCCCAAGCACACAACGCGGGTCGTCACGGACGGGGATCGAACTCGGGACCTCTAGCACAGAAGTCAAACAGCTTACCACTGAGTCACCGCGCTCCCACCAACAGTTGTTACAGTTCAATGTCATTTGTTCGAGTTATCACACTAATGGTCAAAACAACATGATGAATCAACAAACCGCTGGTCATGACTCTGCTGGGAAAAATGAGTAAACTGATTTTCAATATTAATTAACCATTTACCCAATGTAACGGCCAAAACCGGTCAGCGCTATTCTCAAAAATCGCCAATTAATTTTTATTATGTTTTTTTAATTTTTTATCTCAAAAACATAGGTTATGACCCCTCGTTGGAACGAGCTCGTCCAGATCGTTCCAACGAGGGGTCATAACCTATGTTTCTGAGACAAAAAATGAAAAAAATTAGTTATTCAAGACTTTTTTTTGCAAGTGTCGTCTGCTTTTCATGTTAGGTAAAGGGTTCAGATGTTATGACATCAAACTCGATATTCCATGCAAGTTCAAAGCCATCAACTTATCGAGTCTGTATTCGCTACTTGGGGGAAGACCAATCAATATTTTCAAAATGCAGCCTTAGTCGGTTACCGCACAAATTCACCGAGCAAATGTCCACTTTAGAATTCAGTTCGTACCATGATCCTGGGAGGGGGAAGCAGCCTTTTGTGTTCAAAGAGTTAATGCGTTGTTCAAGTTATCTGGTTAACAATGTTGTATCGGCGAACCATCCGTCCACACTCCCGCCCGCCACTACACAATCATAAGCTGAGTTTTCACAACTCGACTAAACTCCTCGTTCTTGTATAGTCCAGGGCAATGGCGTGCTGGCTCAAAAAAGATGGGGAATGAAAAACTCATCTGTCCGATAAGTCTCGTGACAAGTGTAACCAACTTCCAACAAGGCATGTCTGCGTCGAAAATAGGCCTTGGTGATGCATTTGTAATATTAGGTAGGCGGGATTGTAGTAGAAAACAGTTCTTGGAAGTGTACTTGTAGAGGAATAAAATATACAAATAGATGCAGCTTCTTATTTAACCCTTTACCTAACACGAAAAACAGACGACACATACAAACAAAATTCTTGAATAACTAATTTTTTTCGTTTTTGTCTCAAAAACATAAGTTATGACCCCTTTTTGGAACGAACTCTCGAGCTCGTTCGAAAGAGGGGTCAAAACCTATGTTTTTGAGACAAAAAATGAAAAAAATAATGAAAATTAATTGGGGATGTTTGTGAATAGCGCTGGCCAGTTTTGGCCATTACGTTGGGTAAAGGGTTAACCGCGACTGCCTGAATCGGGTACCACAGCTGTCAATTTATATAACTGGCTGTGTGAGTCACGTAAGTCCACGTATAAAAAATCTTTTCTCGAAAAAAGCATACTATTACTAACAACAGGAAATGGAAATCTAAAACCCCTATCCGGATGAAACTGTCCCTGCTGAAAAAATTATCCGTCACCCCGACTGACGCATTTTTTGACCGGTTAGGGCGGTAACCAATTCGCGGGTTAACCGTTTCAGCAATGTTAAAAACATATAGGGCGGTGTCCCGTCGCATTCACCGTAACAGTAAAGGACATTTGTGCAACAGGAACCCTTTGAACCCTGGTGGTATCTCCCATACCAGTTGAATGCCAGCAATAGGAAAGTCCATATTCATTATTTGGGGATACACCAATTAATATTGTCAACGTGCAGCCTTAGGGCTGCGCATTGAAAATATTGATTGGACTAGCACAGGCATTCACTTAGCTGCCAACATACTTAAAGAAATTATGACGTATCATATTCCTAGGGAGCGTGGTGACTCAGTGATACTGCACTGTACTTCAAACCGAAAGGTCCACGGTTCGATCCCCGCCAGTGCGTTGCGTGTTTGGGCAAGGCACTTCATCCCGACCGCCCACTTGGGGGCACGGTGGCACTGTGTACTGAGACGCACTGAACGTCGATGGTGCACTTATTTGCAACCAATGCTTACCCTGCTTGTGTGGAGTTAGTACGTTGGGGGTCTGACAGTTGCTCTCCGTTGCTCGGAGGTTGTCTTCGGGTACTCCGGTATCTCCAACCCGTAAACTGTCCGACACGAGGTGTGTCGTTAAATCCCATTAAAAAAATAAATCATATTCCTGGGCCAGAAAAACAACCTCTCTGGTTCAAAAGGTTAACACCGAGAGAGTTAAATTCAACATAAGGAAGGCAAACTCAAAAAACAACATTTCCTACATACTTCTGTCAGTCCACACCTTCCTTGACAAACACGAAATAGTCTGATCAACAATAAATAAGCTTGAATATAAGTCTGTCAATTACAGACGGTGATTTATCACTGCTATTTTCTACTGATGGAACCGATTTGTACAAATTAATGTAAGAATTGCAAACAATAAAGGGAGGTAAACTGAGCACATACCTCTGTAAATAGTGATTAAGGCCGTGAATGCATTCTCGTCGATGGTAAATAATCGCGAGGAGTTCTTTTGACAGGCGAGGTTATTATTTGAAATTTGCACAGATATTTATCTTTGATAATTATTCCTAACAAGAAGTAACAATCACCTGCAGTTATTATTATCTTCAAAAAGCGAAGCTGAATGAGTTTGGCAGTGACGACTAATGTTTTGGAATGTTCTGAACGAGAGATACTTGTGATGACCTGAAGCTATTAATTCTAATATCCAAATCGACAAAAACTGTAAGGTTGGATTGAGAAAACTTGTGCGGTGGTATTCAAAGGCAATTCATTGTAAGTTTCTGAACGCGACTTGATTTTTATGTACTGCGTATTTCAAGTGACTTTGACAACCAAGTGCACCGGGAGCACTCGGGGGCATGTGGGGAGGTGTATCAAAAAGGGCAATCGACTCTGGATATGAATTAACACCAGGAGTTTACAATGTATTATAAATTGTAATGCGATACTCAATAGTATTGCCATCATATATTTATCATCCCTTGAGTGCAATAAGTTGCCAACTGCAATGCTTCTACATTGCAGATGGCGCCTTGTTGCACTCTAGGCGCGGAATAAAGCTTTAGAATTCTCTCCGCCGATTGTATAGCTTCTTTGTTTGATGATTATCGACAAGCCTCCGTCATTATAGCCCCTCCCCATTGTCACTGGTACATATAAAATACGATGGAAACGAATACTCGATAGTTTCTTAGTTACAGTTCTCGAAAAGTTCAAGTCTTTTGCATCTCTGGCGAAAAGGGCCCACGCTGCCCATTTGCTGCCTCCCCGGCTTCTGGCGCCTTTGATGACAACTAAACTAGGACAGTGTGCTTTACGTCATTAACGTTTCCAGTTCTCATGTATACAATACCAGCAGAAATAAATGGAAATACCAAAATCATATTTTCATACCATTTACATACGTTGATAATTCGAATCTTGACTTTATGTTTTGACACACGCCTCCACCTCAACCTAAAATGTTATACGTTTACCGACTATTACTACGCTGGTGGTCAAAAAATGACGGTGCATTATGGATATCATGTGGTTGTCATGGTAACATATATGGAGCGACAATGTTGTGACGTCATGGTCATGGTGATGGGTGATATGAGTGCGCAGCCCTTATGATTAAGGCAATACGTACTCCTTAATAACTGAAAGCCCTAGTAGAACGGGTGTGTGTTCTGAGGATGTGTTCGATTCAATGGGAACATATGGTATTACCGAGAAAGACACGACAAATACCACAAATCACCTTCCTTCCAAAATACTGCTAAATATTGTATGGGCAATAAAATCAACTCAAATCAAATATTGGGTTCATATTCACTCGACCCAGTTGATTTGGGTTGAGTTTTAACACAAGTGACTCTAGAGTGTTTATATAGTCGAAATTAGATTTGGAAGCATTTGGCACCTAAACGCTGAAGGTTCTTGCTCCTAGATCATGAACTTCGTGGCGCTTAGCTCCAAGATCCCGAATGATTTTTTTTTATCCAACGCTAGTGACATATAGCGTCACTGCAGATTGAACCATAACACATTTGACTGAGATCATCACATTCTCCCCCATATCAGATTCTGACTCATCAGTCGATTCTGTCCCTATAGGACTTTTTCGAAACTGCCATTTTGGCTTTTAATTTATGCAAGGTCACAGGTCGCGAGGTGTCAACATTTCAAGAAAACACATTGTAAGCAATTGGAGAAAAGAGCAGGTGAAGTGCTTCCGATCCCATTACGTTCATTAGTGCGAATTCAAAAAAACATCTATCCAAGGTTACCATTTGTTCAAGACAGTGGCAATATTGTATGAGAACTTTCAATATTTCGAATTGAGTTCCTATCGACTTAAACTGTGTTTGAATGCACGTTGAGTCATAACTCTATAGCTGTCAGCACTGTTTCGACAACTTTCGGGGATTCGCCAAGCCGATAAACTGCGTGCAACGACAGTTTACTTGTTGCCACTCAAAACAAATCCTCGCCTGCGTAAAAAAGTCTTTAAATCTGCGATATCTCATCGTTTAAAATCGTCTAGGGTTACTCCTTCAGTCAATTCGAATGATGACATCGGTTCTATGAATTTAAACTCTATTATTTCACAAACCTAGTTGTCTTGGCTGACGAACATGAAAATCGCCTTGTTTACACCCCGCGACCTGTGACCTTGCATAGATTAAAAGCCAGGATGGCAGTTTCGAAAAAGGCTTATAAGCAAATGTATATTAAACCAAAATGGGATCGACCAAAGACTTTCTCTTTTCGAGATCATGTTTCTGGGATTCCATGAGGTCGTAGTCGTCGCCCTCTCTAAGACATTTTGCAGTTTTCTCTATTTTTAGATGAAAGAGATCTCGCCAAAAATTCAGCATGTACCCGTGCGAGTTTAGATATCTTGCACCAGTTTTTTTCTAACACTACATCTAAGATAGGTAGCTGCTTCTTCTGACGCTTCATATTTGTCCATTGCTCCTTTTATGTTACCACTCAGGAGATTCTCGAAATCCACCAGGTAATCACCATACGCACCCCTGACGATACAATCCAATGGATCAAAGAAATCGTCTTCGTTCATTTATTCTTTCTCAGAATCCACGTTTGATTCTGAATCCGTATCTTCTTCGATTTCTTAATATTCGGATTCCTCACAGGAATCATCTGTTGATGGAAGGTCGCAATCGTGAGGAGCAAGGCACTGTTGCATTGCGTCGCCATTCTTCGACGATCAGGGCACAAATGAGAACATTGCTATGTGCACGTCCCGTCTATAGAATTTCTTTTCGGACGTGGCAGCTGTTACTTATTCCCAGTTCCTTATTCCACATTCGTTATCAACCGATTTTATAAGGAACTGGGGTTAAGTAACGGTTGTCACGTCCCCAATTTCTTCAAGGATCGTTGATAGTCCACGGATAGTCCACGGACGACTGGTTTCAGCAACTTCCGTAAAAATCACCTTTCTGTGTGATTCATCTTGCTTTCGTTCAGGTGATTTCTTTCTACCCCTTCTTTTTCTGAGTCATCATTCCTTTTGTGCCTCTCGCGAGAGTAACCACCTTCGTGTCTTTTGCATGTGAAGCCTCTGGGGAAATTTCCCCCCACAAAATTACAGAAGTGGTTCGGAATGTCTTTAATCCTTGTAGGTCAGGGGGCGAACGAGAGTTGGAAGGTATGCACATGTCCTTTATATGTTCTGAGTGCTTCGACCAATACAAGGGTGTTGAAGATTCCTTGGACAATCGATTATAATGACGTTGTATATCATAAACCATAATGTGCTCATATGCTAGAGAGGGAACGTGCATAATGTAACGGATAATAACAATTAACAGAATTGAATGCTGTATATTGCTGTGTTGTTTGTTTACCTTTGGTGATTAAGATATCCACCCAAATAATACTACAACTAGTACATCAAAAATATAGGTTGCCCGCTCGTCTCCAAGTATTGGTCCCCATGCCCCCATATCTGTGGTCTTCAAATATCCGTATTTATTACACACCTGTTCTATGAAATCCCCATCTACAGCAATACTAAACCGTGCGGAAAATAAAAATCTATTCTGTACATATGTGCGGAACGGAAATCGTTGACGGACTATTTTTAAATAGAAGCGAAATTTCACTGGAATTTTCTACAAATCGTGCAACGCAATTACAATTTGAATCGCTAGCGATAGTTGAAAATCGTCCCCTGAGTTCCAATGTCTTCCTCTCGCAAATTTGGTTGGCGATAAAATGTGTTGTCTGTGTTAGTAGCTGTCAAATGAATTGCCGAGTGTCCTTCTAATAATTGTTTTGTAGACGTGAAGGCGTGTAATAAACACTGAGCGACACACGCGTGTGAATGGGTTAATCGATATGGCACTTGTGTCATATCGATTAACCCATTCACACACGTGTGTCGTTCTGTGTATGTACTACATATGCTGTGGGCACATTGTTCACTACCTAAAACGTACATTACTCAAAATATACTTTGATGCGGCGGAAACTACTTGATAGTTGAGGGGCACAAATGTCAGGACGTACCGAACCTATCATGTTTCTACAGTACAACCGCCGTGGAATGGTCGTAGTCTACGCATGGGCAGTGATGTCCACACATGCGTTTACCAGGTAATAAAAAACAACAGCAAAATTTTGATTAATAGAGCAACGGGTTTTATCTATTGACTAAAGTGATTTTTTTTGATTTGATTGGTTGATAGATACGTGGCATGAGACCATATTCATTGAAACCCACGATACGTCCGCCCAGCCACTGACATATTTCCCAAACCCAGTGGAAGCCTCGTTCTGAAATCTACAAATTGTCCATACCCCGTAGAAGACGCGTCATACTAGTTTTACAGTGTACATGTATTATATTTTATTTTTTTATCTCCAAAATAAAGCTCATGACCCCTTAATGGAATGAGCTTGTCGAGTACCCTCCAATGTGGGGTTCATAAGCTATGTTTTTGAGACAAAAAAGAAAAAAAGAAATTCAATAATTTTTTTATACTAGTCATATCGGCATATTTTCACAAAAACTCTTTTGCACAAAAATTCCACAGAAACCTGTATGGCTCAACAATGGAAGATAAAAAATCTCATGCTGTGTGTGTTCACACATGAAATAGATTGTACTTCTTCGGCCTCATGGGATACGGCTGACTTCGGGTAGGTAAAAACCCGTACCACACGTGATCAGACACGGGGTAACTAATAGTACTCAGTGCTTCATTTATTAATGTTTTGATAATTATTTCTCTAATTGGTGTTTGGAATATAACATTATTACGTCCGTGGAAATATTGCCCACTCATGGAAAGTGACCAATCCACCGCGGCCGTTCTGTAGGAAGCGGGGAAAAAATTAAAATGAATCCACAGAAATGCAATTCAATGGATCTCATGTACCCTGCACAGCTACTACTCTGAGCTGGGGGTTTTCCAAGCTGTTCTCAGATCGTTTATCCTCTTTTTTTTAACCTTGAAGTTGGATATACGTGTTGTCGATGTTCCTTTCAGAAATATATTGATATATGCTTATCAACCACTTTTCAAAGTTTCAAACTGTTTAATCCATGTACATGCAATTCATAAAGCGGGATTCCAAAGCCTCCCGAATGATGTGGGCCTTCTATTCCTGGGTTATATACGATATTTTGAGTCTGTTCTGTGTTATATAGTGCAACCTATTGTGTATACGAAACCGAGAGTCTTGCAATTCTGAATTCCATTCCATTGCAGTACCAGGTTTTGAGAATAGGTTCAACATTCCGGTTCATAGTTCGTTTGAGGTAGCATCATATACTCTCAAGACACCAGTCAACTTCTGTAAGGAATCCTATGCTGTTATGGGTTGTTTGTTTAATGCGATGTCCCTTTTCTGGCAACAAAGATACACAGATATTCTTTCATGTTAAAGTTAAAGACAGTCCAAGTATTTAATGTGCCTTTAAAACATCAAGATATTACGACAATTGGTTGAACTACGCGACATAGTCTTATTCCAAATTATTTTGTAAACAAACGTGTCTAATGGTATTGGCAATGTAATTAAAGATTCGATAAATGAAGGTCTTCACCGAGCAACATTTCTAGCGTTGATTCAAAGAAAATTAATTATGGTATTAAATTTATGGTATTTTTTAGATTTGATCGGATGGAATATTTCGATTGGTCTGGAATGCGAAGCGCTTTCCCAACCAATTGAAATATTCGCCCGATTGAGCCTAAACATAGGCGGTGCACTATTTAAGAGCTAGACTGGTTCCAGGCCATAACAGCGTCGAATTTCTAACCGACTTTGACAGGTGGCTCTGGAGCTTGAGGTAACATATCAAACTTGTGCACTCACAAATAAGTATTCAAACAGGCTATGCTTAAAGTAGCCACATAGGCGGTTAAGTAAAGTGAAGCCGAATTGTGAATAAAAAAAATGTCGATGGAACGGCAATCACAAAGCTAAAATAGGTAATTCTTCTTATTTCCAAGTGGAATTAAATACCGCTGTTTGATTGGCTGAGAGGTACGTTGTAACTTTTTAAAGCTATATTAGTTGTACGGCTACCAGAACGAAGGGATTTGGAAATAAACCCGTTATCCTCCCTGTGTCTTGTGTGGTGTATGGGAATTTACACCGGTCTGGGGACTCATACACCCTTCAGGGTATAAATTCCCATAAATTCCCAATTTACACCGGTCTGGGGACTCATACACCCTTCAGGGTGTATGAGTCCCCAGACCGGTATAAATTCCCATACACCCCGGAAGATAACTAATAGTATCCAAGGTGATAAATAAAATGCCATTTACATACATAAAACTGCACAACAGGAGCAACCTTTATAATCTTATGCTGCATATGATACACAATAACATCAGAGGATGTTGAAGCAAACACAAAACATACCTCTGATTTGACGTACGGTGTGTGGGTGTAACCAGGTTCCACTTAGAACATAATCTGCTGTTTCTTGTGAATGAAAACACTTTTGATAAGATGCTTGCTTCTATGAATGAAATATCCAGGCACTTAGTGGAGGCAAATGTTCGCACATTAGTGCATTTTGGGTCAAATAGAGCGATTATTTTAACCGTTATTGGTAGTAATTGTTTTTAGAATGAAAACTCACAAACTTCTTTTGGGTGTTGAAATGCCGTTTTGTGACACCCGGTTGGAAATGACACTCAAGGCTCTTTCTAACGGTTTATCTATGAGCCTGACTTAGGGATGAGGGTGTGAGACTCCCAATAATTTTTCCAGTCGTTACATTTTTCTCTGGATTGGAATCTTCTCACGAGCCTAAACATGATGATTGGACTTAATATCACACACACAGCCGGGAATACAAATGGGGTCTGGAGTAACCGATTCGAAATGCTGGGGTCGGGATTAAACAATTTTGGATTGCTGTACATGTTAATTAAACAAGTTTGGAAGCCCATACATCACGCCTAGTGTACATCCGGACGGGTGCCAATCTAGCCAATTGGATTAATTAATTAATTAATTTATTATTTATTGGTGTTTAAGGTCACATACTTATGCACAATGGCTAATCGTGACCGAATTGGATAAAAAAATTTTATCTGGCACCAAAAAATCTTCGATGGCTAAAATTTTAGCCCAACAAAGGTTTCTTTCATGTGTGAAGGAAAGACACTGCGGTAATGAACAGCACGATAGATGACGAAACCAAACAAAAAATGTTATTGTGCGTTTTGTCAATAAAGCACCGGGCGTATTAGGGGCATTCCTTTTTTCTTCAATAATATATTGTAGGTTATCAACTTTACAAATGGCTGTACTTATTTAGATAAATACTTCATGCCGTCGCGAGTCACTCGCGACGGCATGAAGTATTTATCTAATTAAATACTGCCTTTTTGTAAAGACTAATGACCCGTTAAGCACAGTGAATTGACAGTAATTAGTCAATTAATCTGTTATTATCTAAGTTTAACCCTTTGAACCCTGGTGACCTTTTTTCCGGCCAGCAACATGATACGCCATAACGTCATTAAATAGGATTATCTTATCTTAACGTCATTAAATGGGATGACTGTTCAGTAAATGTGTGGGGTAGACCAATCAACATCTTCAACGTGCAGCCCCGAGGCTGCACTTTGAAAATATTAATTGGTCTACCCCAAATAATGAATATGGACTCTTCTAATTGCTGCCATTGAACTGGCATGGAAGATACCACTAGAGTTCAAAGGGCTAACAACATGTATAAGTTCCGACATAATTCAGACCGTTGATTGAATCAGTGACATAGATATAACTCAGGTGACCGCCATCTTTGCCTCCCGATGATTTCGTCAAAACTTCCGTGTTCTGTCGGATTGCTTTCGTTAGCATTTAACGGTTCAAGCTTGAAATAATTGCCAATTCATTTTTCAAAACCAGATCAGTTTATTTGGATCAGACAGTGAAGCACATCCCTCCCATAGGCATTTTGGAACTAAAACATTTTGTTTGTCACAAAAATTTCCAGAATTGCTAAAAAATGTGGAACCAGACAGTTTCGGCCCATTGTTAACGACCACTGCACGTTTTTCTTCGCAAATACACTTTCAAGAACTCTTGTGTGCGACGCACCTGAGCTAACCACATAACAGAAGGCCTCCATCTCAATGCGAGAAATTACAGAAATGATATTTGAAATAATTTTGGAACAATTAGATTATTTATTTATTTATTTATTTAAGATCACATATTTCTGCACAATGGCTAATCATGTCCACGACAGTTTGACGGGTGGAGGAAGCCGGAGTACCCGGAGAGAACCACCGAACAACGGCGAGCAACTGTCAGCTCCCTAACATACTAACTCCACACAAGCAGGGTTAGCATTGGTTGAAGGCAGATACACCATCGACGTACAGTATGCCTTAGTACACAACGCCACCGTGCCCCCACGTGGGCAATAGGGGCGAAGTGTCTTGCCCAAGGACACAACGCGGTTGCTGCAGGTGGGATTCGAACCGATGACCTCTCGGCTTGCAGCCTGCACCTCTACCTTCTCAGCCATCGCGCAGCCATATCACCGAATACAGGTGTGATGCATGAGCAATATTCCGAGGGGCGTCAAAACTAGATTCTACCATGACTGCAAACGGGCGGGTGTGCGTGCGTGACACGATAAGAAGCACTTGCTTTCATAAAAAAACGGAATCAACCTGCAGTAACGTTTGATATAAGAGTGAATATTAGAATATTGATAAACTTATGCTGGCTGGATTTCAGATACAGAGAATCTCTAATGAGCAGGGACGCCGGAAGCACGGGAGCAGAGGGGGAAGCTGCCCTCCCTACCTTCGGACCACGGGGGCGAGAGGGGCGAACAATGTCCTTCCCATGTTCGTCACTCATTTTTTTAATGATTTATTCTCCACGTAAAGCTAAAATACACCCCAAATCCGTTCTGGGGGCCTTCAAAATTCAATGGGGAGTTTGGGAGGAGGTGCCTCACTCTATCTTGGGCCTTCAGCATTCGAGACATGCATGCCTCAGCATGCCATGGCGAGGCTCCTAATGCGAGTAAATGCCATTTTCCAGGGGTCTGCCCCCTCCATGCCCTGAAGTGCTTCCGGCGCCCATGCTAACGAGTTGCGATTTCATATGAAATCTCTGTACCGAGTTCACTAAAATCGATCTGAGCCGAGGTTTACTGATGCTCAGTCGATTTTAGAGTGCAAGGTTCGGAAATTTCATGTCAAATTTGAGATTCGGTTTATCGCATAATGTGTAGTTTACCCTAGCTAACGTAATGACTAAAATTAGGTATCACTACCGATTTTCGCTCTTCAATTAATATATTTATTTGATTTTTTTATGAATTTATTTTGCAGTTTTTGTGCTTTCTCACAAAAACAACACCCGGAGGCATTATGTATTTTTTTCTAAAAACGTTTTAAGGTTTAAGAAAAAACAACCTCAAAATTGATAATATAAAAAATTTCATAATATTTGACAATTTCTTCTGTGGACTCTAGATAATACACTGGTGTAATGGAGTTGACACAACATACTACACCTATTATTTTTTATCAACTGCAAAAAAAAAAAAATAATAAAAAATAAATAAACAAACAAACAAAATTTTGCACAGAAACTGGTACTGCTGTTGGCTTAAAAGAATCTTGCTAACAATTATCAAAAAATAATGGTGGGGGTTAGCGGTTTCTGGTTAGTCAAATTTTCAAAAGTTTTAAATTCTCATTTTGACCAATATTCTAATATCCCTCATGAATGATTTCTAACATTACAGCCCTGACTGTATCCATAGTTAAGTATATTTAACCCCTAAACTCTTGTAGTGCAACAGAATTTTCTCCGATCAATCTGTTTTTCTCTTGTTTAACTAAGAATTTAACCAATTATATTTTGTTTGACAGAGCTCACTGTCTAATGGTACCTCCATTTTCGTCTCAAACTTCATAAACAGACAAGTAAAGTTGTTATTTTACACATCTTTTAAAACCAAATTGTATTCAAAGATTACTGAGAACACTTAACTTACAAATTAAAGATTCTCAAATCCAGTCCATCATTCATTTCCTTGTGTTCATGCTGTGTTCCATTCACTGTGGGAAGGAAACACGAGTATATTATTATGGTACGCGTGCTGTCATAAACAAGCCTTTACTTCTGGTTATGAAATATGACCCTATCCTGGTACCTAACCGCAGAAACCCTTTACAGCAGCGGACTTGTTAAGACATGTATTGGCGTAATCCCTTTTCCTTGCACAACTAATCAACGACACTTGCCAAAAATCGTGTATAATGCAAACATTCCATTTTTGCCTCTAAAGCATTTTCCCCCTGGCCAACACTGATATACAACAGTGTGTGGGTGCCCTTCTTTGACCGCCTCCCCCAGGCGCGCTGGAACCATCCAAGGGCAAAGGGGCAGGGGTATCAAAAATGGAACTCGACCGAGAGTTTACATTGTATCATAAATTGTAATGTGATTCTCAATAGTATTGACATTACATTATAAGGACCCTTGAGAAGATCAATGTGCCATCTGTAATGCTAAAGCATTGCAAATGTTACCTTGTTCCACACAAGGGAAGATATAAAGCTTAGAAATCTCCCCGCCGATAGCATAGCTTCTTGTTCTGGTGATGGCGATTTATTTATTTATTGGTGTTTAAGGTCACATATTTCTGCACAATGGCTAATCATGACCTCGGCAGTTTTACGGGTGGAGGAAGCCGGAGTACCCGGAGAGAACCACCGAGCAACGGCGAGCAACTGTCAGCTCCCCAACATACTAACTCCACACAAGCAGGGTGAGCATTGGTTGAACACAGGTGCACCATCGACGTGCAGTACGCCTTAGTACATCGCGTCACCGTGCCCCCACGTGGGCAATGGGGTTGAAGTGTCTTACCCAAGGACACAACGCGATTGCCGCAGGTGGGATTCGAACCGAGAACCTCTCGGCTAGCAGCCTGCACCTCTGCCTACTAAGCCACCGCGCCCCCAGGTGATGGCGATTATCGACCAAACTCCGTCATTATTCCTGATACCCCACCCCCACAATTGCAGACGTGACAATTGACATTGGCACACGTAAAATACGTCAGAAACGAGTTTCTCCGTTACAGTTCTCGCAAAGTAATGTCTTTTCCACTAGGGCACTTCTGACGAAAGCATTGCAGAGAGCACTTTGTCCCACTCAAGGGACAATATAAAGCTTTCGAATTCACCCTACAGATTGTATACCTTCTTTGTATTGCTTCCTTGTTTGGTGGTGGAGATTATCGACCAAAGTACGTCATTATTCCTGATGCCCACCTCCACCCCAGTTGTCATTGACACAAGTATTGGAGCTCTGTGGCTCAGTGGTTACGGCATTGGACGTCAAACAGAAACTTTCACGGTTCCTTTCCCGCCAGGGGTAACTGCGTTGTGTCCTTGGACAAGGCAAGACATTCCATCCACGTGGGGGAGTGACAGTTGCTCGCCGCTGCTTGGTAGTTCTCTCTGGCTACTCAGACTTCCTCCACCCGTAAAACTGTCCGACACGAAGTGATCCTGGCTGTCGAAGCGTCGTTAAACCCCAATAATAAATAAATAAATAAATAAATAAATAAATAAATAAATAAATAAATAAATAAATAAATAAATAAATATTGACACGTAAAATACGTTAGAAACAAATGCTCGAGAGTTTCTCCGTTACAGTTCTCGGAAAGTAAAGTATTTTCCACTAATGCACATCTGGCGAAAAAGGAAACGTGCTTCTCTTTGCCTCCCTCCCAACCTCAAGGCAAATGAGCAGCTGCCCCACCTGTTTCCGGCGCAAATGCCCCCTTCCCCAATGCTTTCTGCACCCGGGCCAATCTCTTACACGGGGTTATGGTAGAGTTTTAAGCTTTCGTCTAAAAGATATAGGGGATGACACGCCCAAATAAAATTGTTTTGGAATAAGTAAACATTTTCATTTTTAGCCTCGAAAAAACACCTTAAGACTTTTTTTTGAAAGAGTGCTTGTTTAAATATGGGGTCATAAGCTGAGGTTTTGAGTCAAAAATTTAAAAAAATAATAATATTCCGATGGAGATTTTTGTGAATAACACAGGTTCTGTCTTGACTGATGAAATAATTAAAAGATTAAACCAGAGGTGGACTAGCCGTATGGTCCATCGGAAAAATTCCCGGTGGGCCCCAATTGGGTTCCCCCTGGGACCCCCAAAATTGATGCACTCCAACACCTGTTGGTACGTGAAATTTCGTGAAAATGACCAAAAGACGAAATGCATCTGATTGCATAGGCTCTTGGTATATCGAAATGTCCTCTATGTGGACTGCCGTTGGCAGTCCACATAGAGGACATTTCTATATTCCAGTCCACTCTGCCATTGATCGCTCAGATGAAATGAAACAGCGTTCCTTCAATTTCAAAAATCAAAATTTTCTGCGATTGGGGCGAACTATGTTCTTTCCGATGGTCCCTCCGGTAGAACCATTTTTGTCGAATAATCGATGGAGATGGCACCAAAAACAAAAATGCCATCGAAATGTCCTCTATGTGGACTGCCATTGATGCCCTCAGATGGTAGGAAGCCGCGTTCGTTCAGTTCCAAAATTCAAAATGTTATCCGGATCTGCTCCCCCCCCCCCCCCCCCCCCCGGTGCATTCCCCGGTAACTTTTATTGGCCCATGACTTTTTTTCTTAAAAAAAAATAGAACCCTTTGCTCATTCATCGACATTTTGTGTCTGGGCGTGGGAAAATATTTGCCGATAACGCGCTTTGAAGGCTCAACAAATTAAATATTTTTGTATTTTAATATAAAGTAGAACAGAAAAGAACACAACATCAATTTGTTATAATCTTCTTTACTCCAAGAATGCCATTAAAAAATCATGATAATACAACAACAACTTCTTTGACGAATAGTGGTAGAGGATCAATCGGGGGCGTGGCTTGCGTTGTTCACTGTGAAAAATCAATTTCATACAGAATTTATTGTGAAAATAAAAGTGCCAATAAAACCAACGGCATTAATGCAGTCACCTGCATCAATATTAAACAAGAAAGTAATTTGGTGTCACGGGTATCCAGTTCATAAAATGAAATAAAAACAAACAGTTGAGACATTTTCACTGACACCGGAGATCGCCCTGTTAGAATATCGACCCGTTTTGGGTATGGAATTAGATTACAAAGACTGAATTAATTTGACTTAAACGATTTACACTGGCCCCTCGACCTCAATGCATTAGACGTATTTGTGAGAGAAGTACATGTTTAATTTTGATTCCTTCTGTTAGAGACTGGTATTATAAGGCCCATTTTCAGCTGTGTTTATCTAATTTGTCATTGTCATTAAGCCGCATCCACAGTGTGTTTCGGAGCTGTTGAGCTAAGACCACCCACTTCACGATTGGTCAGTGGAAAGCGCGATATGCTGAAACGCATCAAACATTTTTGAGATAAAAGTGTAGTTCATGATGCTTACTTAGGAGGAATGGGGAGCAAGTTTCGCAACTTATTTTAACGCCTCTCCGGGCACCAGCGACGCAAGTTGTGTGGGGCGACCTTTGTCCCATTGTGAAATTTGCTTGTGACATATTTGCGATATTTTTGGTGGATATGATTGAGGAATGTACTGAGATGGCCCCCAGTGTTTACATTAGCTCTCTTGACAGGCAGACTTTTCGTGACAGTCATGGAAAGCGTGTACCCCTTGATTTTCATGATGTTTTCGTGTACTGTCTACATGTACATGACATGTGTAGGGTATTCAGTCTTCATTCCAACACAAACCCTTGTGATTTAATGACTGAATAAGGCAAATGCAAATGTAAGAAGACATTTGACTGAAGCAGAAATGTGGCGGGCTGTAGGGATGGTGGAGCAAGGGGCTAACCATCGTCACGTTGGTGAAGCCCTTGGTGTGCACCATACGGTGATCAACAGAGCCGGCCTGAGCAAGATTTCAGCAGTATGGCACACAGTAAGACGGCATGGTGGTGGCAGAGACAGGGCAACATCTGCAGCTGAAGACCGGTTTTTGATCATTCAGGCCCGTAGGAACCGCTTTGCCACAGCAACCCAGCTTTGCAGTGACCTTCAGAATGCATCCGGGGTAAATGTGTCGACGCAACTATCCGGGCAAGGTTGCAAGAAGGTGGTCTCCGATCGAGAAGACAATGTATTCGCATTCCGCTGTCCCAGAACCACCGCCAGGCACGAGATGAATGGGCCATGGACCACGTTGGATGGACCAGAGAAGATTGGCGACCTGTCCATTTTACAGATGAGTCGAGGTCCTGCCTAGACCGCACAGATAAGTATTCTAGGGTATGGAGAACACCAGGAGAGCGATTCCATGGAGCCAACATTGCTGAGCATGACCGCTATGGTGGAGGGTCAATCATGGTTTGGGGCGGCATCAGCTGGGATGGACGTACAGAGCTCTGTGTCCTAGAACGCGGTACATTGACTGCACAACGGTATATTGATGAGATCCTGGATGTCCACGTCAGATTGTATGCAGATGCAGTGGGTGGTAGATTCATTCTGATGGACGATAATGCCCGTCCTCATGTTGCTCATGTTGTCGGGAGTATCGAGTGAGGGTGGGGATTGTGCATATGGACTGGCCAGCAAGATCCCCTAACCTCAATCCAATCGAACATGTCTGGAATGAGTTGCAGCTTGCAATTTCAGCTCGTCCAGTCCAGCCAAGAAGTGTCCAGGGGCTTGGTGCCATGCTGGTCCAAGAATGGAACAACATCCCACAAAGGACCACCAGGAACCTGTTTGGGAGCATGAGAAGGCGTTGTCAAGATGTAATTAACAGTAATGGGTCTCATACTCGACATTGAACCCATACCAGTTCGCTCCGTCAACTTTTTGGCAAATTGAAAAATTTCCTCTTTTACCAATAATATCCATTTTCTATGGTTATCGTATTCAAAAGCTAAAAAATAATGTCAAACACAAATAAAATCTTAATTTCTGTACTTAAATCATTAAAGATATAATACACTTTTCATTACAATATTTCAACTAAAACGTAAAACAGGTAGTTGGATAAACTTGGTGCTTAGCAAACTTTGAGTAGTATAGTTAGAATGAATGTTTCCATTCACCAAACCAACCAAGATGTTCCAACTGAAGGGTGGCATACCAGAGTATTATGTTTAGACCTGCACCGGAACAACAGCAATAACAGAATCACGGAATGTACTAAAAAAGTTCAATAAGGAATTGACATTGCCCAAATCGGAATACATCTGAGTCAATGTGAAATTTAGTTTGTATCACATTTTGTGCTAAAAGGCTTGGAAAGTGGAAACCAACGACGTCTTAATAAAAGGGTCAGTCCTCTCTCTCTCTCTCCCTCTCTCTCTCTCTCTCTCTCGAGTCGTTGGGGCTGGTGCTGCTGGTGGACATGCGGACAACTACGGACATTTCAATAAAAATATAAACTGTTGTATTGCCACAAAAGAAAAGAGAATGATCCTGATTGCTTGAGTTTTTGAGAACGTGGAGTCCGGAGAAAAGCCTTGTTATTATTTTGTTATTTCGTATTCATTGTTTCAATCTCAGTATGTAGTTCATCAAAATCTAATGGTTAACCCTTTACCCAACGTAACGGCCAAAACCGGCCAGCGCTATTCTCAAAAATCGACAATTAATTTTCATTATTTTTTCATTTTTTGTCTCAAAAACATAGGTTATGACCCCTCGTTGGAACGAGCTCGTCGAGCTCGTTCCAACGAGGGGTCATAACCTATGTTTTTGAGACAAAAAATGAAAAACATTAGTTATTCAAGAATTTTGTTTGCAAGTGTCGTCTGTTTTTCATGTTAGGTAAAGGGTTAATCTGTGGTAGTAGGAGAGGTATGGTCAACTAGAGGTCCAGTCGTCATTCAGGCACTGCCAGATGAACCCATATCTCACAACCTTAAGCGAGCCATCCGTGTTCATTTGGAACTATGGATTACAGCCTGAAGGTGTTGATGACCTTTCGTTTTAAAAAGGGTATTTTCGATGATAATTCTGGGTTTGGTACCGCGGCCTGTGGCTATCTCACGTCTTGTCTCCAAATCATAGGATATGACCTCTTATTTGAGGGCTTGTGAGGTAACGAACTCACTGAGCCCGTTCCGAGGGTAATAAACTGTGTAATTGGGTAAAAAATGAACGTTCCAAGAAGTAAGGAAATTTCTTTACAAATGACATATATATAGTCGTGTTAACCCTTTACCCAACGAATCGGCCACATCCGCCCGCGTAATATGCAAATTCAGCAGTTGAAAAAATATTATTTTTCAAAAAATTTCAACAAAGCCATATCATGTGACCCCTCGTTGGAACGAGCTCGTCGAGCTCGTTCCAACGAGGGGTCACATGACATTGTTTTGTTGAAATGTTTTGAAAAATTTGAAAAAATGGGTATTTAAAATAATAAAAATGTTGGTATCGTCTGCGTTGGGTAAAGTGTTAAGTAAGGCTTAACCTTTTAACCAGCGACCACAATATCAAAATTTGTTATTTTTTTTCAATTTTGTCAACATATTCCATCAAAACCATATCATGTGACCCCTCATTGGAACGAACTCGGTGGTTCTGTTGAAATGTTTTGAAAACTGTATTATTTTCGAACGGCTCATTTCGAAAATTTTGTGGGCTGCTACTACCGATTCGTTAGGTAAAGGGTTAAAGTAATTAGGTATGAGAGACTTCGTACAAAAAATCAAGCACTCATTCCATAACGATTCACACTGCCACACGGTGCTACCTGTTTATTTCTGTCCACCGCTCTTTCGTCATGGCCGAGAGCGCGGTGGCACAGTGGTAAACTATTGAACGTCTATGTTAGAGGTCCCGAGTTCGATAACCTTCCGAGTCGACCCGCTTTGAGCCCTTGGGCAAGGCACTTTATCCCGGTTGCCTACATGTGGGCACGATGACGTCGTGTACTAAGGCGCACTGCACGTCGATAGTGCGCATGTCTTCAACCGCTGTAACTCTGCTTGAGCGGGGCTTGAACAGAGTCAGAATGTTGAGGAGCTGACAGTTGCTCTTCGATGCGCGGCGGTTCTCTCCGGGTACTCCGGCTTCCTCCACCCGTAAAACTGTCACGGTCACGATTAGCCATTGTGCATAAGTATGTGACCTAAAACACCAATAAATAAATACAATAAATAAATACTTTCGTCATGGCCAGACAAAATTTCCCTAAAGCAGAGATTTGATGCATAGCGAGTAAAATGATTAAAATATTTATTGCGATCTACTTTTGAGGTACAGTGGCTGATTTAGGGCATGGGCATTGTTTATTTCGAGATCTTGACATAATATCTCAACACGCGTATCTCAAAATCTCGTCCCAATATCTCTTCAGCTCGAGATAAAATCTCTTTATCTTGGGATCCGCCTATGTTGGCCTACACAGCATTTTGTTCCCAGTCAGCGTTGCTCCCAAGCTCTCGGGTCACCAGTCTAACACTGTAGGGAATTCGACGTTGTTATGGTCTGGAAATAGTCTAGTCCTTAAATAGTCCATCGCCTATGTCCAGATTAAATCGTCTGGAATATGTCAGTTGGTCGGAAAAGCGAACCTATAGTTCGCTTTTCCGACCAACTGAAATATTCCAGACGATTTAATCTAAAAAAAATACCACAAACAGTCGTTTTCTTAGAATCAACGCAAGAAATCTAGACTTCATTTGACAGAATGTTTAATGACTTTATCACTATCAATAAAGACTCACAACAGCTGTAGCTTTTTAATTACGCCTTGTAGTTCCGCTAATTGCGTCAATATCTTGATTGTTTCGATGCAAATTAAATACTGATTGAATGGAAAATCTATAACTGGACAACGAAACAATATCTATGTATCGTTGTTGTTAAAGAGACGTCACATTAAATGAATAGTCTGCGCGCAAACTCCACGAAAAGTGGGTAAACAAATAATCCATAACAGCGTCGAATTCCGAACAGAATTAGACTGGAGGTCCGAGAGTTTGCGTTACTTCAAGAGCCACCTTGCTAGTATTTATTTATTTATTTATTTATTTATTTATTTATTGAGGTTTAACGACACTTTCGACAGTCTTGGTCACCTCGTGTCGGACAGTTTTATGGGTGGAGGAAACCCCTACCCGGAGAGAACCATCGAGCAACGGCGAGCAATCGTCAGACTCCCCCAGCGTACTAACTCCACGCAAGCAGGGTTAGCATTGGTTGCAGACAAGTGCACCATCGACGTGCAGTACGCCTTAGCACAGAACGCCCCCGTGACCCCACGTGGGCAATTGGAATTAAGTCTCTTGCCCAACACAACGCGGTTGCCGCAGGTGGGATTCGAAACGACGACCTATCGGCTTGCAGTCTGCATTTCTACCGCGCTTCCCCCTCCGAGCTAGTAATAGTTTTTATATGGTTTGCTTGATTTTGCTCTTCTATATTTGAATACTCGACAATGCAGTTCCTCGAAAGTCAAGATTACGGTATGATTTTGATAACGCTGCACAGCCCTGGCCCAATCTATGTAACTCGTTCCAATTAATTAAGATACATCAAATTAAACACAACTGTCGCCATAATCTGAGGGTGTATCCATGGGAACCACCGATAGTGTCAAAGTGCCTCTCACAGACTTGAACAAGTTATCTTTAACTGATAAAATAAGAGACTGCAGTCCTCTAAAATGGAACTCCATTCTGATGCAGCGGTCACAGTATAGTCATAGATGCTGAAGATGACCTGAAACACCAATAAACAGATGACAGAAAGTTACACGACATTGTTACAAGGTCATGCTCCTTATGTCAAAGACAAAGAATACACCTTGATATTCTATCACCCTTATCAATTCAAAGAAATCTGATACTGATCGGATTTGCAGCGCTTGCTTATCCTTCACAGTTGTGGGCCTTCATCCAAGAGTATAATAATAATAACAATAATGGTAACTTGACCCGTGATTGCCCTCCAAGGTCGAGGTCACAGACAGGAAGATCGTAATGTTGTTTTTATTTAGACATTGGACGTTGGCGTGAAAGTGTTATAACAGAAGGATGCGTCATGACTCTTACATCACTTTCGTACAGTTTTGCCAACGTCCATTGTTTATGTAACTATATCAAGGTCTTCCAGTCTCTGACGGAGACGTTAGAGGAACACCTACGGTTTTCATGCTCATGCCATGCCGTTGGACTGATGGCAACAACTGTGAATCATATATACCCATGATCCGTGAATCGGTCCAAATTTCTTTGTCCTGATCAGAATGATAAAACACCCATTCCCAATTTCCATGGGTTAATTCTTAATCCTTTGAAATCCTGTTTCCTGGAATGGTATCGCCTTTGTGTACACTTATCGTGACATGGGTCAGTCCAATATCAACATACAGGGAGGATAAAACAATAACTGCAGTCTGCAGCCGTCTGGCTGCAGACTGCAATTATTATTTTATCAATAATGCCCCGCGTATTGACCTCTTATATTAAGACAGAAATGGGACGAAATTATGCCTTGGACAGAAAAATCGGTCTTACGAGTTGAAATGGTTAATCCGCTGAGTAGTTTTTAAAACATTGTTCATCATATATCTAGTCATGGCTACTGCGAAGCAGCCATGACTTGATGAAATGAGATATTCATGAACAAAACTTACCAAACCATTAGTCAAAACACTGATTGAATTTACAATGGACGCTTTGGTTAAAATGCCTAAATTATGCTTATTTTAGTGGCAAGAGATTTCTCGTCCTTCTCAGAAATATCCGCCGGTAGAATATAGGGAGTTATACCCGGGTAAGTGAATGCTAATGACCTGCTGAATGTGATAAGTAAATAGCTACACTGGAAAGAATGTATGTAGATAAATACTAACTGGTCCACCAGCACTAGTATACTTCATTTCCACTGTAACTGACGTTTGATGCGGACGTGTGTATATGGGTGGTTGTCAAGAAAGCGAGATATTCTACCGAGATCTCAAAATATAATATCGATGCGTATGTCGAGATCTCGAGATATTATGTCGAGAACTCCAGATATCATGTCGAGATCTCGAGATATAAAAAACATTATCATGCTCTACGTCAGCTGACTTTTTGAAATATATCAATTCTCGTTATATTTGGCATGGAGAGGGACAATACATTTTGATACAATAATTGAATATTGTATTTATGTTATCAATACTTCTTTTGTATAAAATAATAACCATTATTGTCAAAGCAAAAAACTCATTACAAAAAATGTTTTTATCACATCAACGTTAAGAGGTGGGAAATCCACGGACGCACCTGTCGACTCGCCAGCTCATCCCTGAGCTCGAGAGGTAATCGATGGTCGATTGAGCACTGTTTAAAACGTATTCAATTATTTTATTTATTTCAATGTCATCTCGGTGTACACAATCAAATTGACTTGTTAAAGACCATTTTGTTCCTCGGTGTATTGTTATTGTAACCAGCTTCGTTCAAGTTTACATAGCAATTAGCGAGGCAGTTCTACGGGAAAAATCAAACATAGATCTCGAAGCAACAATTGAAAATTTCATAAAATAATTGGTCGTTATTGGAACCGTCAAGGTGATGCCAAGTGGCCGTCAACGTCAGCGATATGGGGCTAAAAGAATTCATTTCAAATCATTTAATTCAAATCCTCAATTGGACAAACAGTAGGAATAACAGTTATGTTATAGGTACTCTATTATCTGTCACTGTTCTAAACAGACATGTCACATGCTACTGGGTAACAATGCCAATTTACCTGATACGGCAGAGAATTAAGTTTTCATATTGCTTGGTGATTGTCGTATAATTGGACCATAATAAAATAATTAGAAATATACGTTTATAGCGACATTCGGTATGTTCAAGTCGATCAATGGTGTCATTTGTTCAAGACACGATCCACTTTGGTTATTTTCACGAGGACAATGGGCCCGGTATTGAGATGTTCGAGGTTACGGACTACAATACCTGCCTGCTATAATTGGTCTAATGAACTATGAAAAAGATCCTTTCGACGGTAATGATGAGGATAAAAAATATTCCATATCGAAGTACGATAAATCTACACGAAAGGCCGCTTTTCCGACCCAGAATCGTGATACGACCTGAATACATCAAGTAGATACTTCCTCAGTAAATGTATGTGGTCGATCAATCAAGATTTTCAACGTGCAGCCCTGGGGCTGCACGTTAAAAATATTGATTGGTCTTCCCCCAAGTAATGAATATAATCTCGACCAGTTAATGCCTCAGAACGTTTTTATTTATTTATTAGGGTTTAACGACACTTTCCACAGCCAGAGTCTCCTCTTGTCGGGCGGTTTTACGGGCGAAGGAAGCCGGAGTACCCGGAGGGAATCATCGAGCAGCGGCGAGTAACAATCATGCTCCACAGGGTAATAACTCCACACAAACAGGGTTAGCATTGGTTGAAGACAAGTGCACCAGTAACACGCAATACGTCTTAGTACACACTAAAAACTAAAGTGTTCAAACTGACACTTTCAAGGTGTTAACCCCATTCTAACTCTTACGGTTTGATTTTAACACTCAACGTGCAATGCTTTAAGCACTTAGACGTTACAATCGTCAGACATCTGAAACTTGAATGGATGGCACTTCCCATGTGTCTAGCATTGGTAGTTCTTCCAGAATCGTCCATAATTTGATTTGCGCTTGGTGGGTGCATGTACATAATTAAAGGGACACAGCGCAGATGAAGCGGATCAGGCTCGAGAGTTCGAGCCTGATCCGCGTCATCTGCGTTGTTTCCTTTTAAGTGTCGCGACATTACACTTGTCAAGTGGTATTATTGTAACACCTGTCAAGTTCTGGGATATCTGCACTTGAACAAAGTGCTAGTTCAGCACTTAGTAAATGTTAAATACAGCACTTCAAGTGTAGTTTTTAACACTTTAGTTTTTAGCGTGTACATAGCGCCACCGCACCACCACGTGGACAATCAGGATTAAGTGCCTTGCCCCAAGGACAAAACGCAGTTACTCATGTCGGGGATCGAACCATCCAATGCCGTAACCACTGAATCACCGAAGTAGTATGTCAGGGGCTTTTCAGGGGTTAGTTGCCGGATCTCATCGGGGGACCCCGCAGGGGACCGTTGAAGGGAGAGCCAGAGGGGAAGGGAAGCAGTAGTATGTCAGGGGCTTTTCAGGGGTTAGTTGCCGGATCTCATCGGGGGACCCCGCAGGGGACCGTTGAAGGGAGAGCCTGAGGGGAAGGGAAGCAGTAGTATGTCAGGGGCTTTTCAGGGGTTAGTTGCCGGATCTCATCGGGGGACCCCGCAGGGGACCGTTGAAGGGAGAGCCTGAGGGGAAGGGAAGCAGTAGTATGTCAGGGGCTTTTTAGGGGTTAGTTGCCGGATCTCATCGGGGGACCCCGCAGGGGACCGTTGAAGGGAGAGCCAGAGGGGAAGGGAAGCAGTAGTATGTCAGGGGCTTTTCAGGGGTTAGTTGCCGGATCTCATCGGGGGACCCCGCAGGGGACCGTTGAAGGGAGGGCCAGAGGGGAAGGGAAGCAGTAGTATGTCAGGGGCTTTTCAGGGGTTAGTTGCCGGATCTCATCGGGGTACCCCGCAGGGACCGTTTCCAAATAGTCCCCCACCAGACCCCACTACTTTCCACCAATCCTCAAATCACCAAAAAAAACCCAAACAAACCCGACTATATGTGATATGGATTCTTCAGGAATATTTTGCAGCACGTAGTGCAATAGGACCGCCATACCTTCCACATAGCCTTCATGGCCTCATACGACTAAAAAAGCCCTACTTACGGAATCCCTTTTTAAGAATCCCTTTTTGGAATCCTTTTTTTCTGAAATGAGTCTAAGAGTCGTCCGATGAGTCACTCGAACGAGCAATTGCTCGTTAGCTCATTTGCGCGATGAGATTCGAGTCATTTGAGCAATATATGCGAGTCACTCGAGGTAAGACGGAATCCCACCTATGGAATCCCTTTTGGGGAATCCCATTTGTGGAATCCCTTTTTCGAAAACGGTTGTGGCTATGGAATCCCTTTTTTCCGAAATGAGTCTAAGAGTCGTTCGAGGAGTCACTCGAACGAACAATTGGTCGTTAGCTCATTTGCTCGATGGGATTCGAGTCGTTCGAGCAATATATGCGAGTCACTCACTCGAGGTAAGACGCAATCCCACTTATGGAATCCCTTTTGGGGAATCCCATTTGTGGAATCCCTTTTTCGAAAACGGCTGTGGCTATGGAATCCCTTTTTCCTTAAATGAGTCTAAGAGTCGTTCGAGGAGTCACTCCAACGAGCAATTGCTCGTTGGCTCATTTGCTCGATGGGATTCGAGTCGTTCGAGCAGTATGTGCGAGTCACTCGAGGTAAGACGGAATCCCACTTATGGAATCCCTTTTGTGGAATCCCATTTGTGGAATCCCTTTTTCGAAAATGGCTGTGGCTATGGAATCCCTTTTTTTCTGAAATGAGTCTAAGAGTCGTTCGAGGAGTCACTCGAACGAGCAATTGCTTGTTAGCTCATTTGCTCGATGGGATTCGAGTCGTTCGAGCAATATATGCGAGTCACTCGAGGTAAGACGGAATCCCACTTATGGAATCCCTTTTGGTGAATCCCATTTGTGGAATCCCTTTCTCGAAATTGCTCGTTAGCTCATTTGCTCGATGGGATTCGAGTCGTTCGAGCAATATACCGAGTCACTCGATCGAGCAATTACTCTAAAGCTCATTTGCTCGATGGGATTCGAGTCATTCGAGCAATGACTTATCAGTAACTGCTCGATAGCTTATTGGCTGCCTTCAACGACCCTGTACCGGGGTCCCCCAAATATTCCCTCAAAAGCCCCTGACATACTACTTCTTCCCTTCCCCTCTGGCTCTCCCTTCAACGGTCCCCTGCGGGGTCCCCGATGAGATCCGGCAACTAACCCCTGAAAAGCCCCTGAAATACTACTGCTTCCCTTCCCCTCTGGCTCTTCCTTCAACGGTCCCCTGCGGAGTCCCTCCATGAGATCCGGCATATAACCCCTGAAAAGCCCCTGACATACTACTGCTTCCCTTCCACTCTGGCTCTCCCTTCAAAGGTCCCCAGCGGGGTCCCCCGATGAGATCCGGCAACTAACCCCTGAAAAGCCCCTGACATACTACTGCTTCCCTTCCCCTCTGGCTCTCCCTTCAACGGTCCCCTGCGGGGTCCCCCGATGAGATCCGCAACTAACCCCTGAAAATACCCCTGACATACTACTGCTTCCCTTCCCCTCTGGCTCTCCCTTCAACGGTCCCCTGCGGGGTCCCCCGATGAGATCCGGCAACTAACCCCTGAAAAGCCCCTGACATACTACTGCTTCCCTTCCCCTCTGGCTCTCCCTTCAACGGTCCCCTGCGGGGTCCCCCGATGAGATCCGGCAACTAACCCTTGAAAAGCCCCTGACATACTATTGATTCCCTTCCCCTCTGGCTCTCCCTTCAACGGTCCCCTGCGGGGTCCCCCGATGAGATCCGGCAACTAACCCCTGAAAAGCCCCTGACATACTACTGCTTCCCTTCCCCTCTGGCTCTCCCTTCAACGGTCCCCTGCGGAGTCCCCCGATGAGATCCGGCAACTAATCCCTGAAAAGCCCCTGACATACTACTGCTTCCCTTCCCCTCTGGCTCTCCCTTCAACGGTCCCCTGCGGGGCTCCCCGATGAGATCCGGCAACTAACCCCTGAAAAGCCCCTGACATACTACTGCTTCCCTTCCCCTCTGGCTCTCCCTTCAACGGTCCCCTGCGGGGCTCCCCGATGAGATCCGGCAACTAACCCCTGAAAAGCCCCTGACATACTACTGCTTCCCTTCCCCTCTGGCTCTCCCTTCAACGGTCCCCTGCGGGGTCCCCCGATGAGATCCGACAACTAACCCCTGAAAAGCCCCTGACATACTACTGCTTCCCTTCCCCGGTCCCCTGCGGGGTCCCCCGATGAGACCCGGAAACTAACCCCTGAAAAGCCCCTGACATACTACTGCTTCCCTTCCCCTCTGGCCCTCCCTTCAACGGTCCCTTGCGGGGTCCCCCGATGACATCCGGCAACTAACCCCTGAAAAGCCCCTAACATACTACTCACCGAGCCACCGCTCTCCCCATAAAGTAGATAGTTACTCAGGGAATGTGTGTGGTGGACCAATCAAGAGGCTTGAGGCCCCAAGGCTGCACGTTGAAAATATTGACTGGGCTTCCCCCAAGTAACGAATATAAACTCTACCAATTGATGGCTGACAACTGGCATGGAATATACCATCGGGGTCAAAAGGGCTAATATTGCATTTGAAATTAGTCATCCTTGGACTCTTTACCTAACGTAACGGCCAAAACCGGCCAGCGCTATTCTCAAAAATCGCCAATTAATTTTCATTATTTTTTTCATTTTTTGTCTCAAAACATAGGTTATGACCCCTCGTTGGAACGAGCTCGTCGAGCTCGTTCCAACGAGGGGTCATAACCTATGTTTTAGAGACACAAAATGAAAAAAAATTATTATTCAAGAATTTTGTTTGCAAGTGTCGTCTGCTTTTCATGTTAGGTAAAGGGTTAAATGAAAATGTAATTCAAATTACCAAATATTTTCAGAACCTCAAAGTGATTCATTGAAGCTACAAGCCGTATAGTAGAGGGAACCAGTCTTCCAGTTGAGAACGGTCACAATTCTTATATACGAGTTGCTTTCTGCACTTCGATCTGTAGAAAACTTTTCCCATGTACCAAGTATACTTTCTTAGAAAACGTGCAGAAGCATCCGACACCAACTGGAGGGAACAATTGCTCTGCTCATTGGTATCCACGCCTCAATTTCAGATCCAGAGACCATAAGTTCTCATCTGACCCGTAACGCACGTAACACACTTCACCTCACCTACTTTAGATCGAGCGCGTTGCAGCAGGGTGCTTCAAATAATGCAACCACTCAGAACCGGTTGGTACAGTGAAATAGTTGGCGTACCGCGGCCTATTCGTTCACTCCTAGAGAAATTGTTCAACCAAGACCAAATTACCCCTACTGGGTGGGAGGGGTGGGGGTGGGGGGGGGGGGGGGGGCGTAATTAATGTGCCTTGCACAATATGTGCCACAAAGGCCTCCACGGTCAGTAAAAACCCTTCTCAATGTAATTCATCGGATTTTGCACGAATGACACAAAATTCCTTTCGTTCAATTCACGGAATATTCTCCGTTAAAACGTCGAATGAGTACCATGTATACAGGGACGTAGGAACCACGGAGGCACGTCCGACTTTTTCCAGATAATAGTTGAGAGAGAGAGAGAGAGAGAGAGAGAGAGAGAGAAGAGAGAGAGAGAGAGAGAGAGAGAGAGTGTGTGTATATGCGTGGTGTGTGTGTGTGTGTGTGCTTTGGACTATTATTATCCCTGGTGGGTGAGAATGTGAGATGAGGAAATCTCACCCGCGGGCAAGTTATAGGGGCCGGACACGAGGATTGCCGAGTGTTTGGACCAAATATGTAGTCCCCAGGGTGTGATATATACCCTTCTCGCACCTGCCCTCCAGGGATAATATTTCTCCCCCCCCCCCCCGCCCCACCAAAAAATCTGACGTCATCAAAAGTAATTCAGGGGCACGTGCAGATATATCGAACAATTTTGTTGTCCATTTCTGAAAGAAACCCGATTTTGCTTATCGGAAAGAGCGTACAAAAGTTCTGCATATACCACAGGTATATACCACAAAATTAAATCCCGAGATTTGTAACGAAATGAACATTGACATATTCCGATGACG
This sequence comes from Pictodentalium vernedei, assembly GCA_031216915.1. Taxonomy (NCBI): domain Eukaryota; kingdom Metazoa; phylum Mollusca; class Scaphopoda; order Dentaliida; family Dentaliidae; genus Pictodentalium; species Pictodentalium vernedei. Next base: position 581,551,271 of record CM062295.1, read on the forward strand.
TTATATTGAGAATTCTCCAATGTATTCGCATTACTTATCGACAGTAATTTCGTGCAACTCGCTCTACTCAAAATGATAATGGCGTTCATCCAAAAAATCATATAAAAGAATCAAGTGTCCTTTGGTTTTGCGGTCTGTGTTTTTATTTCTATTTTCTTCGACAAACGTTCGTCTGCTTATATTTCCGAAATGTGACACCATGTTGTTTGTTTATAGAAGAACGTGCAATGATTGAATAGTCCTGCGCTCATTAAATATGCCAATAAGCCGATCACGTGGGTCATATGAGATCTATCTCACATGGCCTTCTCACATGAGACACGCTTATCTTGTATATGAAGTGAGGAGAGAAAACGCTATCTTTACCAACCCGTCATTGCAATCCTGTTGGGAATTCGCAGGAATTGGGTGCACATACACTTTAACCCTTTACCCAACGTAACGGCCAAAACCGGCCAACGCTATTCACAAAATTCACCATTCAATTGTTATTACTTTTTAATTTTTTGCCTCAAAAACATAGTTTATGACCCCTCGTTGGGACGAGCTCAACGAGTTTGTTCCAATGAGGAGTCATAAGCTATGTTTTTGACGCAAAAAATCAAAAAAATTAGTGCTTCAAGAATTTTATTTGCAACTGTCGTCTGCTTTTCGTGTTAGGTAAATAATCCTAATTATATAATGTGATTGAACCTTCTCTAGTTTGGTTTGTCTCTGCTACTGCCTTTGAAGTCGAGAGAAATGCTTTTTCCATATTTAACACGAAATTTGTTAAATGTGAAGCTAAGAATGTTCTCTTTTCTCAATGCAGAGCTGCCTTCAATTTCTAAGCATTTAAAGGAGTACAAGTTTCCCGATTATTCGACTGAAGAAAATACTAATCGATTATGCCGTGAACGATAGTAGACTGATTGCTTGAATATTTATGACAGCTCCAGTTGCTGGCATCCCAGAAGGATAAAACATTGAGTCGGAGATAGTGTGTTTTTCATTGGTGAGCTTCCTGAGATCTCCTGTTTGGATATTTTCTTTCAGAAATTGGACCTATATGGTGCTATCTGAAGCCATCCTGACCATCTGTTTCTCCATATTATAAAATACCCTTTAAGATTTTCCTATGTCGCCAAGCTATCGAATCCGCTCAAATATATATATTCTTTGATAATCACAAGGACATTTATTATACTTTTCTTTGATGATAACTCCAAGACTCGACATCATTTCTCTGGAAACTCCACTGATCTCTATACGACTGGATTGCTGGGGCGTCAGCAAAACACGTCGCTCCTCAAACTGCCCCGTCACTAAGATGACGTCAAATAATCAACGCGGTAACTCCTCCCAATGCATGACGTTTGATGTGACGCGAAAGCTGTTAAGCTAGGTTCTCACTTTCACGGTTCGGGATGCCGGAAGCCCACGGGTTTAATCCGCGATTGACCCTGGTAAATCCGAATACCGGGCCCGTAGACATGACCGTGGTGTTCCGGGATAAACCCTCACGCTTCCGCTGCCTTGTTTTTTCCGTGAAGCGATTTCCAAAATGTTTGAAAATTTCATGTTTTCTGTCACCAACCGAAAGTGACCGTAGAAAAGCGTAAACACCGGACACAGCTGTACAATATCCGTAGCCGATCCGGCATTAACTGCGGTTAGAAATGGGGTCCCGATTGACCACGTAAAACGCCGGATGGACTACGGATATGCTACGGTTGTGTCCCTGTGCCTACGGTGATGTTACCATGACATGACGTGACACAACGATAGAGACGGTACAAGAACCGCTGCAAAACCGTAGCATATCCGTAACACCGTAGCATGATCGTGAATAACCGGGACAAACCGTAGGACAGCCGTGCCTTGTCCGGTAGTGCTGTTGCATAACCATAGGGAAACCGTCACATAACCGTAATAATCCGTGGCGAATCCTTAGTACATCCTCAGTGTTTCCTTAAATCTTCCAGAGGCGCCGTAGTCACACCCTGGTGCCACCGTAGAAATTGTCTACCGTGGCCAAAACACGCCGGTTTTACCACAGCTCAAAACCGTAGCAATCCGGGATCCAAACCGTGAAAGTGAGAACACCGCGTAACAGCTTTCACCTCATCAAACGCCATGGCATTTACCTAACACGGAAACTGATAACATCCCAGCACTTGTTTTTTTGTCAATCATAACTAAAATGTGTTATTAATATTCAATTTGCATTGCCACGAAAATTGTACACGTGGGCATACAAATTTTCACAGACATCAGAGTATATTCTTTAAAATGTGAGCGCGATTGTGAGGCGTCGGGAATTTGGAAACCTTGAAACAAATTTTTGGCATGGTTTATTTATAGCAACTTCCGCCCACCCTAAGAAGACAGCGGCTGGCGAGACACTTTTTATATGTGGCCAATGAGCGTTGCACAATCCAGTTGTTTTGAGATTAGTGGAAAGCTCTCAGAGAAAGCTTCCTGAGAAACGATGTCAAGGCTTAGAATTATCAACAGAGGGAAATAGGATGAAAATTTACTGCTGACGCAGCTGGTAGGTGATGGGGGTCGCCCTGTCTCCACTTTCAACTTTCGGTCTGGCAAGATGCTTTATTTTGCACTCGTTACATTTGTCTGAAAGATGATACCATTCGAGACACGAGGCAGGTCCCGTGAGCTATCGATACGATGAACAGGGGCTTGGGTAGGTTTCCGAAATGGGAGGCGAAGGACACTTTCTTCATTTGATGGTAAAATGTGGAATCGATCAAACTTTCGGAAGACAAAAACAGCTTGTGAAGCCAGAGAAAACCCAAATACCACTCACCATTTCGTCGCCTGAGTTCTAGAATGTTCTATGTCCCCTATGGGACATAGAACATTCTAGCACTCAGGCGACGATTTGGTAACTTCTCGTTTTCTGTCCTGCACGTACCAGCACCATCCTACGCGGATCAATATACGGCAGTGAAACAACACCAAAGCCGAAAGCAAATTCGAATAATCGAAAGTTGTTCAAACGTGCTGATCACGACTATGTTCTTCAGTACTTCTTGTTCACAGTGCGTTATTGTTTGTCGACTTTGGGTTGTTTTTGGAAAGGAAGAGTGGTATTACATTCTCATAGTGCTCCGACCCCATGTACGTCTCCGACGGCGAACGTAACATGCGCGATGATATTTTGAAAAGATCAGAGCTTCAAGCTTGTTATAATGTAATACTCTTAGCTCGAAATCTTAAAAGATTATTTCCATCCACGCCTGTTTTGAAACTTACATTTTACAGGGGTTGTTGGCATTCAGCGATCGTTTGCTATTGAACCCCAGCATGGTTGCACAAGTGAATTCAGGCCGAATCCAGACCAACACAGAGATATCATGCTGCGCAAAATTTCTCTAAATGTCAAGTCTCTTCTTTTAGCAAATGTACTTACGTCCCATTATCCCTTGCACTAGGATGTCAAAATGGCAAAGTTTTCAGCAGCAAATATTTCCCATAATGCAGTTTGGTATTTAACCAAATATTCCTTGTTTGACAGAGCTCAGTGAGCTCTGTCAAACAAGATATAATTGGTTAAATTCATAGTTGAACAAGAGGAAAACAGATTGATGGGAGAAAATTCTGTTGCATCACCAGGGTGCTGTTGGTTAAGAGACGGATAATCTCCCTGAATAGGCTTCGTGTGCTGTTAAGGTCCAATTATTCTCTGGCAATATGTGAAAAAAGAACAATATCACATAAATAAAGACTGTATACGCGAGTTCTGGTATAATTTATGAACTTTATCAGGGGATGCCGGTTGCACACGGAGGCCACCTATGTCGACATTACAAACACAAAGGTGATAAAGACAATATAACAAGTAACACGCCTACGATTAATGTGCAATGTGCCCTAATGAGAGCCGTAACCCCATCAATTCACACATCTTTCGATACATTCAAGAGCAGTACTCTTATTGTATGCATTACGGTTTAATTGTTCTGTGAAGATAAGAAAAGTGTTTCAAATACCGGCAAATTGCTCTTAATATACTGTGGGAAGATAAATTTGCATCATATAACTCCATTGTATATTACGCTTATATGGAACGCCGCGAACAATACATCGGCTGATAAAACAAAAAAAAAAACAAAACTGCCGAACCTGAAAATAAAATGAGCGCAAAGCTTATACCAACTTTAAAAGATCAGACTTGCAAGATTGTTATAATGTAATATGCTTATTTCAAAAGCTTAATGGAGTATTTCTATCCACATCCGTTTTGAAACTTATAGTTTCAGGAGTTGCGAACATTTACCGGCCGTTTGCTATTGGACCCTAGCGTGGTTGCACAAGTGAATCCGGACCAACACAACGATATTATGCAGCGTTACATTTTTCTACACGTCAAGTCTCTTCACTTAGCAAATGCACTAACGTCCAATTAACCCTTTTCCACTCTGATGCCAATATGGCAAAATTTTCAATGGTCGAACAGTTGATCTATTAACCCTTTCCATAACGATGTCAAAATATCAAAATTGAAAGCTGCAAATGTTTCCCATAATCCAACTAGGAATTTGACAAATTCAATCTTGTTTGACAGATCTCGGTGAGCTCTGTCAAATAAGATTGAATTGGTTAAGTTCCTAGTTGCATTATGGGAAAAATGTAAAACTTGAAATTGTCATATTTTGATATCGTCGCTGGGCTAAGGGTCAATTTCAGCAGAAGTTTGAAAGTTTTGGCCTCCAAATGGGGGACTCCAAAACAATACAAATGGGGGGTTAAAATTTAAAATAAATGGTTGCTGTATGTTTATTAATAAACATAAAGCACATAAAAAAACCCTATTTGTTGAAAAATAAAACTGAAAAGAGTTTTTACTCAACAAATGATAACCTCCCCGAACTGCGATAAGACAAGTGTTATTAAATATTGAAAAACAAAAAATAACTCACTGTATTCAAGGTATATCTTTCGTACTACAACAGGGGGTGGGGGGGGGGGGGGGGGAGGCCTATTTTGTTTTTAAAATTTTGTTTAAAAGTATAAGAATAAAATTTATAAATGACAATGTAATATATTTTTCCCACTGAGAGTACAGCTTGAGAAAATAATACTGAATGTTGGTGAAAACATTTTAAAAATGTTGCACTGAAACACACATACCACCATTCAGGTAAAAATGAGAGTTTTAAATTTGATCTCTAACCCTTTACCCAACGAATCGCCCGCACCCGCCCGCGTAATATGCAAATTCAGCAGTTGAAAAAATATTATTTTTCAAACAATTTCAACAAAACCATATCATGTGACCCCTCGTTGGAACGAGCTCGTCGAGCTCGTTCCAACGAGTGGTCACATAATATGGTTTTGTTGAAATTTTTTTTAAAAATTTAAAAAATGATATTTAAAATAATAAATTTTGATATCGTCTGCGTTGGTTAAAGGGCTAAATCAATTCTTCTGCAACAAACAACCTCAATTATTATACATCATCTACAAATGTTACTCTAATCCCCCATATAATGCCATTAAACATTTTACAATGCTCCACCCGCGGTGAATAATGCCGGTCAATAATATTTGCATTATTACCCGCTTCAGTCCAAGATTCCTGACAACGCCAGAGCGGACACCCGAAGTATTGTTGCACGCGCGTGTGATGACGTAGTTTCTTTACCAAACGTCTTCCGCGTTGTGAAATAATGTAAGAATGAAAAATGTCTCAGGAGATAATGGTCCCTCGGGGAGACCAGGGGTGTAGCCCCCCTCCCATAATCTCTTCCAACTTGACCTTTGGCCATTGGAAGTGGTCCGGTGTGGGGGGGGGGGGGGGGAGGTTGGGGGTCTGGCTCGCACGGAAAATATCTTCAACATTTGATATCAGCAGTAACAAAAGATTTCATGCTGGGTGAAAGTGAAACAAATTCAATGTAGATATGTATTAGACCGCTGTGGAGAATATCGGCCGCGGGCCGTTGGGATTTGGTGTGGGGTCGTAAAACTCCCATGACCATCCCTGGCTACACCCTTGAAGACAACCCACATTGTTACCCTCAAGCCCAGTCATTATTTTTATATCATTTCACCAATACACGAACATGTTTGGCACAAACTTTTGGTCGGTGCCTAGGTGAATCCGATACATTGTATAACGCATTCTGATAGACATTTTTATTTTACAATATATCAATAACGTTTTACAATTAACAGATAATCTATATCAAGAAACAAAAATATTGATACATCGTAGGGAGATAACATAGCCAGATTGGCTGTCTACCTGTTATCTCCCAGGTAATAGAAAGCATCGAATGTTGACTGCGAATGAACGTTTTCTTTTTTTCCGGCGGTTGAAGATTCAGGATATGGAATTACACATTTAATTGCATATGTGCATATACACACACAAGCATACACATATACATGAGTGCATTTTTGTACATATACACGCATGTACACATATGCACATAGATGCATATAAGGGAGACCTACTTTCTTTTCACAGGATACATGTATGCATATATATACACACCTCACAATGTCCAATAATTACGGATAGAACCCGAATCCCTGCCACAAATTGTCCGCAAATGGCAGGTCACTCTACGTGTTTGTCAAGGCTGTCATATTTATTATGTTTTTTGTTTCTTTATATGCCTTTAGCACGATAAATACCTCAGCCAACGAGCCACCGGGTTTAAGCCGGAGGTTCATTGACCGAGGCACTACCTGTACGATCTGTTAATAATTAGGACCTGTCGCGCCCCTGCTGCCTGCTTATGAGGAGATTATGTCGAAGGTAAGTGCCGAGTTAGAGGCAGGGTCTCGAGCTCCAAGCGTAATTGTGACGTCAAAAAACCGCCGCAGTCGAGAGGTCACTTTTTGAGACGGCTCTCTCGCTTGCCACACAATGAGGTTTGGGCCAATCAAGAAATACATGACATTTTATTTGACTTTTGTGGGCATTACATCTGTTTGTCTCACAGAAAGGGGCACATCGGGTCGCGACGGCAGCTCGACAGAGTTAGATATACATGCGTAGACCTTCTTACTGCATGTTCATAACTGTAGACTTGGTAGACTTTTAACGGGCAAAACGGGACGAGATATCCAGGCTTGATGTAAGTGGGAGGTTAATAGATAAACTTTAGCGAGTTTTTTGTATGTGCGTGGTGCCTTATTAATAAGTGTGAGTTGTGATAGCTCAAATTTGACAATCAGGGCAGTAAGGGTTGTTACATTGAACATTCACAGGATATTGGGATAGTAGATTCTTCATCAGTAACTTTTTAAACACTTTTCTATTCTGGATGTTTCGTAGTTCCAGATCTAGTTCACTCCATAATTTGGGGAATAAAAAAATGGGTAATTTATCTAAATATTTTGTGCGTGTTCTGCTAATATGAAATAAATCAGACTGCCTCGTGTTTTTCTTTGACACATTTTGCGTTAAACTAAAACAATTGCTAAACGAACCCGGGAGTCTATTCCTTTTCCAATCAAACATAAAGAGACAAGCTTGAGTTTTGTATAAACCATTCACTTTCAGAATATTGTCTTTAACAAACAATGGGTCAGTATGGGCATTATATCTTTTATTGTTAATTATTCCCATTGAACGTTTTTGCATTATTAATATTTTGTTAATAGCTTTAGAACTTCCCCATATGTGGATTCCATATACAAGATGGCTATGAATAAGCGCACAGTAGAGAGTTTTTAAAGCTGAATGTGGCAGTATATTTTTTACCTTATTCAGGGCAAAATTAGCTCGCCCTTTTTTGGAGCATAGTTGAGATATATGGGCATGGTAAGACAGATTGTCGTCAATGTTTATTCCGAGGAATTTTAGTGATTTTTCAGTCTGGTTGTGTCCTATTCTAGTTATCTGTTGATTCTTTATGAAAATATGTAAGTGCTCAGTGCGTTTGTTGCTACGAGCCGGGTTAATAAGGATGGATATGGTTTTATTAGCATTCAAGACTAATCGATTAGCACGGCACCAATCCAGAATTTTCACAAGTTCTTTATTAATATAGACGGCAAGACTAGCAATATCTGCATCTGAAGCATACCCTGTTGTGTCATCGGCGAACAACAGAAGATTAAGATTTGTTGAACATCTGATGTCGTTAATATACAATAAAAATAAAATGGGCCCAAGTATAGATCCCTGGGGGACACCACACGTTATTGCGGCTAGATCTGAGCTGTGTTCGCAATATTTCACGTATTGAAACCTTTGAGACAGGTAGCTTTTAAACCAGTTATTGCAGATTCCTCTAAAACCGTATTTTTCGAGTTTGGCTAGTAGAATAGTGTGGTTTATTGTGTCAAAAGCTTTGGAAAAGTCTAGAAAATGGCTAAAATGTTTTGTTTACTTCGTTTGTTATTTTCTAATGCTAAATCTTTCAACAGGTGCATTACTGGGTGTATCGTGCAATGTTTTTTTCCGAAATCCGTATTGATGTTGGTATAAGATATCAAAGTTGTCTAAAAATTTATTATTCTTTTGGACATTATTTTTTCCAAAACTTTTGAGAAGGTTGGTAAAATACTAATAGGCCTATAGTTTGTGAATATTTGTTCATCGCCTGTTTTATATATAGAGATAACTTTAGCTGTTTTCATCTTTTCAGGGACGGTTCCGGTAATGAATGAGCTATTGATGATATGGGCAAGTGGTTCTGCCAATAAACCGACAGTATTTTTGAGGATACGCGTTGTAATGCCATCACAATCTTCACTGTTTTTGGACTTCATGTTGTTGGTTACATTTATCAACTCCGCGGCGTTGTTGGGTTAATGAAGAAATTATGAGAAGAATTTGTGTTCATATAATCTAAAAACGGTTTATTTGTATTGCCAATTTGTTCGCTAGTGAGCTTACCAATGTTAGCAAAAAAAGCTGTTAAATTCATGTGCAATTTTTGTTGGCGCGTTTAATATATCGCTACCGTTCTTGACGAATGAGGTTGGCACTGTTGCGGAACCTTTTTCCTTTTTAATTGTTTCATTCGGGATTTGCCATGTTTTGCGTAGATTGCTTTTGTTTTCATTTAAAATATTACTGTAGTACATTGCTTTGCTTTGTTTTTTAATTTTTTCAAAAATTCTACAGTATTTTTTATAGCTTCTAATATTTTCTTCGGTCGGGAATTTCAATTGATTGTTATAGAATCTTGCCTTATTAATGGATGAGGCCAAAAGTCCCTTGGACATCCAAGGTTGTTTCCGAATAGATTTTCCTATCAATCGAACTTGTTTGTAAGGAAATGATTTTTCAAAGGCCGATACATATATATTAATGAAGGTTTCGTAAGCCGCGTTCAGAGAGTTTTCTTCGATTCACCGGGAGCACAAAAATGCTGTTAACTGAAAGCATATATCATAGACAGGTATGCTATTTGGTACAATGGATACTCATTTGTTTAACATTGTGCACTCTGGCGTCAAAATACTCAAGTTTTCAGCAGCATTTCTCCCACAATACAACTGAGAATTTAATAAATTATATCTTGTTTGACAGAGCTCATTAAACAAGAAAAAATTTGTTAAATTGTCCATGCTGCATAGGTAATATGGGTTGATTGACGAACAATTTTAAATACAACCAGAGTGCTTGGAGTTAACAATGGTGCTGAACAGTTTGGCTCGAACGTCACAAAACGCACGTGGGAAGGCGTATGGTTTCAGCAGAATACATTTTGGGTATTTTTTCTAATTGACCAGAACTGACGGCATTGCAGTACCGAGAAACATACCATAAAGATATTGCTTTAGTTTCCGCAACATCAGTCAGTTCCAAATAATGTATTAAATTATGGAGTTTTGTGTGTTTGGATTCTAATGTTTACGAAACGATTTCCTGAGAGAAAGTGCTCAGGAACACCCAAAATATGTTTTTCTACTCCTCAAGAGATGCGGATTTTTAGTTTTAGCCCACTTTGATAAAGTCAACCTGAGCTAATCTCATCTCCGTCCGTCGTCCGTGAGTGATGGTCTCGATGGGGCATTGTATTTTTGTTCAACTCAACATGCCCAGCCCCATAAGGAGGGGGTAGGGGAAAATGCTCCAAAATATTTTTAAAATCTTCTTCTCGTGAACCAGTAGGTACAATGACTTGATATTTGCTATGGAGCTTCCAGTCCGACTTGAACCAAATTTGGTATGTGGTATTATTGGGTCATAAGTACGTGACGCGTGCATAATTTTTTTTCCTGCATCCCCATGCGAACCCTAGGAGTTAAAAATAGAAATATTTTCAAACAACACCCATATTTCCCAAACCACACGGAACAGAGAGCTGTTATTTGGTATGAAGCATCCTTTGGACAAGTAGAATTGAATGGTAAAAAAAATTGCCATCGATTATGTTAGGGTGTTCTGCAGAGGGCATCATAAAATGCTGAGTCGTAGGTTAATATTTGGGCTCGCTATGGTAGCCCAAATTTTAACTTAGTGCAATATGAAGAAATTGCTTTTAAATATTTCTTCTTCAGATCCAACAGTCAGAATGCTTTCACATTTGGTATACAACATCGCTAGGGAGGTCAGATTCAACTTTGTTCAAACCGAAAGCCTGGGTTAATATTTGGGCTCCTTATAGGAACCGGAATTGGCCATGTAGCTGAAGAATTTGAAAGTTTGTATTCAGTACCCTCTAGAGGTGTGTAACTAAGATTAATCCTCGTAGGTTGTATCAAGGGGCTTCATTGGGGATCTTCACATTTTACATTATGATCAACTGAAGAAAAGGCATAATGCTCGAGCTATGTTTGTCTCTCCTGAAGGGCTCAAGGATTGACAATGTATCCTATGGAGATGGATTGCTTAATGTAGACTCATTCTTGGACTCTGTTTATATCGTGTTCTGTTCAAGATGAGCGTTTCAGGCCCCGTGGGCCTCTTGTTATATATCACCTTTATATACCTCATTTTATCGAACTAAACAACATTCGAATGAATGTTTGTTACTGATAATAGGTTCATAAATAAAACCCCTGAAGTCGACATTTCATTCGAAGTTTACCAAATGCTCTGATTTTCACTGTAATCAACACGACGATAGTGATTTTCAACATTATGAAAAAACGGTTTTAAAAAGTTCAAAAGTAAACAATAATACGTCGCTTTATTTTCAGTTGTACACACTTATTTTTTAAGAAAACAAATTAAAACACGATATACATGAAAGTCGTTGAAAGCGAACGCCACCTCTCACGAATTGCATTTTTGTACTGTTTCAGTGAGTTTAGACGTGAAGAGTGTAAACAAACCCCCTTTCATGCCTTACCGTTCGCCAGTTTCAAGTCTTGTCGAGAGCATGTCATTTTTAAAGCGTTTAAACATATCCAAGGTGAATTTGGAAAAACTAAACCTCGTCTGTTGTAGCCAAGAAAACAGAAATGACGGAAGTTTGATTACTTTCGTCGGAAAGTGGACTTAAAAGCCTATGGAGATGCAATCCCGTTCCTGGAAAAAAAAATATCCATTAAAGTTTTTCTAGATTTATAAAATTTATTTTGGGTATATTTCTTTTTCCTATGTATCACAAGTGTTGTGCTGATTAGCCCTTTACCCAACATAACGACGAAAACCGGCCAACGCTATTCACAAAAATTACCATTCAGTATTATTATCTTTTCATTTTTTTGTCTAAAAAACATAGCTTATGATCCCTCGTTGAGCTAGTTCCAATGAAGGGTCATAAGCTATGTTTATGATTCAAATAATGAAAAATATTAGTTATTTAAGAATTTTGTTTGCAAATGTCGTCTGCCTTTCGTTTATGTGAAGGGTTAAATAAAAAATGCAAATGCGTGCCAATATTTTTTTATCAGATGCTGAAATTCTCTCTTGGGAAATTGCATTAAACATGACCCTTAAGGACAGGACCATCACTATAGCTCAAAATTACTAGCGTATGATTTAATTTTACCCGATAAGTTTAAATATCAAAATGTTATACAAAGGTATGACAAAACAGGAGCCAATACTATAAAACTTTTACAATAATTATTGTGTTTTCTAGAATTGTATTGTCTACCTATTAATATGAATAACTAAAATGAATTATGAGCATTTCAAAAGATATGGCAATTTGCCAACTGGCAAACTGCCAGATCTTTGAAAATTCTAATGGTTCATTTTACCCATTTGAAGTCGTATGTAATAATCTCCCGTTGTTTCTCTCCAGCGTTTCACAAAACTGTATTAAGGGCTGTTGTACCAGACACAGTGCGAGCGTTACTCACGACTCGCTGGTGTAATACTTAACGATTTCTCTTCTTCGTTTTGATATTTGACAAAGTTTGGTGCCTCCAATTTGAACCTTGCAGTCGAACAAAGACACCGTTAACTCATTTGTGACCAACGGCGTAGTTACGGAGGGGATTGGGTGGGAGGTCTTGACCACACCCAACGTTATATACATTTACGCCTCAAACTGATTCATGTATTCTCACCAAGATATTTCTTCTGTCATTTTACTATGACTAGTCTCCACTTACTTAAACCTTCAAAAAGTACTCAAGATACTCCACTTGGGATGAGATGTTAATGCTTTTCTCCGGGAAGATCCAGGACCTTCACCTATGAGAAATACACAATTTTAATCCAGCACAATGTGAATGAAGTGGTGGGATAAACATATATTTTGTCACCAGACAACACTTAATTGGCCCTGGCCACGTCCCTGTTTGCGACCAATATTCAAAGTGCAATGTACAATCACCGATTATAATTATGACACGGCGATTCATAGAATAAAAATTAAAATCAGTATTTTTTTGTTGCAATGCTCACAGTGGTCTCAGTAGTTTACTTCAATTCAATTCCGAGTTCCTTGTTCGAACTTAAGTACATACCGCACAATTCACTTCCAGCTTGCCCCTTCACTGAACAGATTTTCAAAACTTTTACCTGTTTTCGAAACACATACGTTCTTTACTAGTTACATAATTGTGAGACGATATAGGGTCTTATAGAGGATGTCAGTATGGCCCAGCGAAGTTTCGAAATAGTCCCCATGATTCTATTCGATTTCAGTCGCGCCGATTCGAAAATGTTCGAATCGTCTAGATGTTCTTAAAATCCCACAAAGTGTCCCCTCTTGAACTCTTATTCTGTCATCAGGTCTCCTGTACAGGAGACCCGATGATAGAAGAAGATTTCAAGTAGGTTCCGCTTCCGAAATTACACTGATTCCGTTCTTGAATATTCCGCTTTTTTTCTTGATTTGCACGAATCGCCTAGAGGTATTTATTTATTTATGTATTTTTAAGGTCACATATTTATGCACAATGGCTAACCATGACCGTGACAATTGTACGGGTGGAGGAAGCCGGAGTACCTGGAGAGAACCACCCAGCAACGGCGAGCAACTGTCAGCTCCCCAACATACCAAGACCACACAGGCAGGGTTAGCATTGGTTGAAGACGGGTGCACCATCGACGTGCAGTACGCCTTAGTACACAACGTCACCGTGCCCCCACGTGGGCAATGGGGGTGAAGTGTCTTGCCAAAGGACTCGCCTATAGGTATCGCGGAACTAAATATTGAAATTAGAGTGAACCGCCTTAAAATGTTGCACTCAGAAATAATGCAATCTCAAAAAATAAACAGCTTTGGGAAAATCCGTTGTTTCAATAAACGTTTGAAACATTCTATTGACATCTTACATTATTGTTGAATCTTCCCGATAATAAAAAAGGGTGATTTGATGACTTTTGGACCTAAAAAATACAATTTGCTTTTTGTGTGTTTTTGTAGGGAATTCCCTGAAAAATATGTGCATGTGACCGGTACTTCCCTTTGTGTCAGTTTTTCTCTCTTATTTGTTGCATGACCCCCTGTTTTCAGATCAGAAAAAGTTGTCTGAAGGGCTATACTTGACAGAGATATTTGAATGCCAAAATTAAAGTGATGCGATCATATTTTTTTTCGCCTGAACGTTATAATGGTAGACTATGGGAAAATATTTAGTTCTATGATACCATTACACACAATGAGTGGAGACTGACAATGTTTACGGTTGTAAGAAGGTGCAATATTCACATCTCGAAAAGCGATGAGATTCGATTCGAGATTATGCAATCTGTTGTCTGATTCAATTCGAGATTCGATTTGAGGTTCGCAGGGCCCTAGAAGTCAGGAACAACCCTCTCCCCACCCCTTTAGATTCGAAAACGTGGAATCTCCGTCTTTCGAATCGATTTGAAACTCAAGACACCGCATGGCCTAAACGTACAATTAATAAACACGAGTCTGTTGCCTCTCCGATTGCGTGTGTTCTTATATAGGTATCGGATGACATGTCGATCAAAGTATTCTTGATATTACGTTTTGTTTCCGATATTGATCGGGCGGAGAGCTGTCCATCCTATCCAACTCATCCTATCCAACGTCGTTCTATACAATTTCAAAGAGCTCATTTCAATGAGGACGCACGGGCTATAGTCTGGACAGATAGTATATATTACATTAGGTGGATTGGACGAACTCGTTAGATGATTGCACTCATAAAAGGATGGAAATCAACGGAATTAAGCCTCTTTGTTTAACATACTCCACAACTTTTTTCATGTAAAAGGGTGGAATTTCTATCAGCTTTGAGGGACAAGCATTTTATGAGTTCGTTGAAAGACCTTACATACCATTAACACTTTACCCAACGCAACGTAACGACCAAAACCGGCCAGCGTCATTCACAATAATCGCCAATGAATTTTCATTATTTTTTTCATTTTTTGTCTCAAAAACATAGGTTATGACCCCTCTTTGGAACGAGCTCGTCGAGCTCGTTCCAATGAGGGGTCATAACCTATGTTTTTGAGACAAAAAATGAAAAAATAGTTATTCAAGAATTTTGTTTGCAATTGTCGTCTTCTTTTCATGTTAGGTAAAGGGTTAATTGGCACAAACGTGTCGCTCTTTGGCTTTAATTTTCGATAACGATAACCATATATGCATTATGATCACGTCTCAGGCCCCACGCACTTTGGCACGAACATGGTTCCCTGACAATCTTGACGTTCAGGCTTACCCACAGCAACATATCGTACACAAAGGGTGCGATTCGTATTAGGCTAATTAGTTCAATAATTCCCCATTATACTGACATATTGTCTTCAGAACACCGCTCTTTAGCGAACAAGAGAGGCAGATACAAAGCACAAATCTACTGCACTCAAATGATGTGAAGAAAAAGATGCTTAACGAACAATGAAGAAAGTTGTTATTGAAAAATAAAAATATATCATATACGACTTAACCTGGGTGATTGGAGCTCATTATCGGCGCGGTTTCAGCTCTTTATTCCCTCTATATTGATATTTCAAGTCGCTAATAACAACTCATTTCCGACCATTATCAATGACGATGGGATTTCCTGCCATGGAAATGCTTCGTCACGTTCCGCGGTTTACGTTAATGCTGGTCGGAGTGTTTCGTAAATTTGTTCATATTAAAACACAGACGTTACTTGCCGAGTGTTTGATGATTCTGTCAACATTGTATTTACGAAATTTGTATATTCTGGCACTATCCATGAGATATAGTTTTCTATAATTTCTAAATATTATAAACGAATATTTACCCTCTTTGTGCCAAATTATAATTATATTTTTGTTGCTGGATACATTTTATTTTGCTTTTCGGCGGACTTTCGATTTATGAAACGAGCTGTCGTTCTTGTGCCCCACCGCACTTGCAATTTTTGAGAAGACAACAGGGCACCTCTGTTTCACCTAGCGAACGCTTATGCTTTACTTAACGGGAGCGCGGTTGTTCAGTGATAGATTGACGGACTTCTATGCTAGCGGTCCCGAGTTCGATCCCCGTCCGGGATGATCCGCGTTGTGTCCTTGGGCAAAGCACTTTATCCCGGCTGCCTACATGGGGGCACGATGGCGCCATGTATTAATGCGTACTGCTCGTCGATGGCGCACATGTCTTCAACCCTGCTTGAACGGAACTTGAACAGAGTAAGAATGTTGAGGAGCTGACAATTGCTCGTCGATGCTCAGTGGTTCTCTCCGGGTACTCCGGCTTTCTCCATCCGTTAAACTGCCACGGTCACGATTAGCTACTGTGCATAAATATGTAACATTAAATACCAATAAATAAATAAATAAATAAATAAATAAATAAATAAATAAATAAATAAATAAATAAATAAATTAATAAATATAAATCCCTTACTTTACGAATTTTCTGCATCCGTTACGTAATATACAGATTAAGCAGGAAAATTTTAAAAAAATCAACAAAACTTTGTCATGTGACCACCTCATTGGAAGGAGCTCGTTGAGCTCGTTCCAAATGAGGGGTCACATGATCTGGTGTTGTTGAAATATTTTAAGAATTGGGGAAAAACGAAAAATAACATAATAATAATAAACTTTGATATGATGTGTTTTTTTGTAAAGGGTTAAAATCTATTCGTGGGAACATAGGCCAAATAATACAATGCGTGCATGGAAATGTGAACAATGCACCGTGAATTGTAAGCGGTAGCATTCCAAGACTTCAAACTTCACATTCCAAAAACTGGTACAGTACGTGGAGAGTGTATTATCACGAAATCAGCCGCAGAGTGGAGATTCCACCCAAGTAATAATTGCAAATTTGTTGCAAAGCCTAACCAGCACAAGCAAAGTTTCAGCCAATGGACCTCCGGTTTAAACCCGGAGGTCCATTGGCTGAAACATTGCTTGTGTTTTTTGGCTATATGTATATATGTATATATGTATGTGCTATATTGATCAAGGTTGAATCAGATTTCCCCTATATACATATAAGGCATTCCGTTATTGAGATTCGTAGCCGAGTCCGTAAAATTTGGATTCCGTGTTTTAACATCGTCCACTCGAGGGTATTTCCCTTCCCTATTAGAAGAATTCAGTTCACTGGGTGATAATACCTTCATTGGGATTATAGTTCAAAAATGCAAATCACCTTTCGTTATATTTTCATTAAGTTTAAAAATTCAATCAGTTCAAAAAGGTGTTAATATTTATTTATATTATGGTTAAAAAATATAGATAGTTAATTCAGTTCAATGGGGTTAAATATACATTCATTAGGGTTATAGTTCATTCATTCAGTTCAAAGGGGTTTTAATTACATAAACTTCATTCAAACAGTTCAAAGGGTTAACACTTTTATTTTCATAGGGGTTATAGTTCATTCAGGTGAAAAGTTTGTTATGGTCAATTCACTTCAGTACCTTCATTGGGTCAGTTGTCTTGTATCTGTTCATAAACCAGTTCTGTTCCCACCCATCTTGATTGTATTTGATCAGATCTGTTCAGTCTGTCCAACTAGTTTGATCAATCCGACTAGTTCTTTCACTTTGTTATGTTCACTTCGATCTTGGTTATGTTGGATCTGTACCTTTGTTGTTTTGTAGTGGTTGGTTGTCTCTGTTCAGGTTCTTGTAGTCATTGTTGAATTGGGTGTTATCAATCCTTTTCCATACCCTCGAGTGGACGATGTTAAAACACGGAATCCAAATGTTACGGACTCGGCTAGGAATCTCAATAAGGGAATGCCTTATATGTATACAGGGGAAATCTGATTCAACCTTGATCAATGTTATAGTCGAGACTGAGATAGGTATAGCTAGGAAGTAATGGATGAGATATGGGGCAGAATAACAGAAGCCAATAGTACTGGTACAGGGCCGCAATGGAACAAGACTGTTGTAGAAGCTAATGATAGGACAGATAGGCCATAGACCTGTAATGGCCTTGGAGATTTGGCGACAAGATGGAAGCGGTTGGTAAGACTACATTAGACCCATTGAGGGCTTTTACATAGCCTAATGCGACACAAAAAGGGATTCTCCAAAAGGTATCCTCGATAGGTATCCTCAATAGGTATCCTCAAATAATACAATACCAGGCCATAGGCATCCTCAAAAAACCCGT
Source organism: Pictodentalium vernedei (assembly GCA_031216915.1). NCBI lineage: Eukaryota > Metazoa > Mollusca > Scaphopoda > Dentaliida > Dentaliidae > Pictodentalium > Pictodentalium vernedei. The sequence continues at coordinate 581,569,176 of CM062295.1, forward strand.
ATGCGCCTATGTGATAGGGCATATTGTGTCACATTGTGCCTTTTCACATAAGCACATATGACAAAAATGGATTCTCCAGTGGGTATCCTCGATAGGTATCCTCAAATATTACAATGCCAGGCCATATGTATCCTCAAATACCCGTATGTGCTTTTGTGATAGGGCACATTGTGTCACATTGTGCCTTTTCACATAAGCACATATCGGCACATAAAGCATGTGTCTTTGTGCTAGGGCACATTGTGTCACATTGTGCTTTTTCACATAAGCACATATGGCAAAAAAAGGGATTCCATAGCCACAGGTGTTTTCAAAAAAGGGGTGCTAAAATTGGGGTGCCTGGGGATATTGCCATTGGATATAGGCTTTTATTACGCAGAAGGGAGCTAACTCTATACGATTAAGTACAGGTTATGGGAAATCAAGCAATCTGATTGGTTATAAATGATCTAGATAAATGAAACAACAAGAGTACTTGGAATAGGGTCAGAACTAACAAGAATAGACCAGAAATTGCTAAATATAGTAATAATAAGCAAAACTGTTCCAACTAATAGGCCCTTCTACGCTACTGGAGTGTACTCCAGAACAAAGGAACATGGCTTGGTAGACATAAACTATTACATATATAGATAGAAGCAGAGAATTCTGGGTAAATTTGCCCTATAGCACTACGTGCTATTCTTATTGGGAAAAACGTCACGGGATAAGGATCCAAAATGGAATTCTGGGAGAATTCTAAGCCAGAACATTACTCCTGTTCAATCGAACACACCCCCGGTACACTCTCGGTACTATAGCACTACGCGCGAAGCCGATAAATTGGGGAAATAAAGTCAATTTCGGTGATTTGGGGTGGATTTTGGTGATTTGGAGAGATTTTCGGGTTGTTTGTGGTAATTTGATTTACTCCGATTCAATTGAACATACCCCCAAAACATACCCCTGTCCTGTTGTAGGCCTTAGGTAACATAGCAGTCACGTGCTACCATAGAAACCAAGATGGCGGCCTCCAGTATACAAAATCGACGACGGAAACACGTATCACCCTAACAACACGCGCTGCGCATGCGCAGTCACACCAGGTATCACTATGGGATGACGTCATAACATGGCCGCCCACGCGGGTTACCATGACAATACAACATGGCGCCACTGGGTCACGTGACTATGACGTCACATGAGATCATGTAATGAGATCCTGCAACCTGGAGGTGAAACGTGCGAGCACTACTACTTACGTGAACAACATAATTCGACACACTTCAAAGGCTAGTAATGTGACTCGCTGTCTTTTTGCCCGAGCATGACGTGGAGGATCATTACCATTGCTCTATTGAGGGTGGTTTTCATTCATTATACCGAACTCAAATAAATTTGATTATTGCTGCGAAAAGCTTATTCGATAAATTGAGTAAATATATCTTTTGAATTCCTACTTCCTGTGCACCAGTGGAATGAACTTTGTGGAGATGTTTGGTGATGTTATTCTTGAAAACATTTTCCCGATGCCGGGATTCAAAAGACCGTTTTCAGAACCTTTGGTTATAACTATCGTTGGAAGACGATCAACGAGCTCCTTCCAATAAATGTTCCATTCTGCAGTGTTTGAGAAAATGGCCACCGAGCAATTGTAAAAGAAGAAATGGAAGTCCGTAGATGCAGTAATTTGACTGACGATTTGGCGGATAGGGTCAACACTTCGCGTGTTACGGTAAGAAAAACATAGTGATAATAAATGTGTTTATTTATTTGGTTTTACGACACTTTCAACAGCCAAGGTCAAATGGTGTCGGTCAGTTTTACGGGTCGATGAAGCCGGTCTACCCTGAGAATGTCACTGAGCAACGGTGAGTACATAACTATCGGTCCCTTCTAGATATCAACCCTGGGGCGGACTCGGCCAATGAAAAATTACTGTAGGGGCCCCGGGCCCGGAGAAAATTTTGCTTTTTCTAACAGAATAAAAATGCTGCTTCCCTGCATCCAAGCGATGAATGGCAGTCCACATGGATCGTATTTCGATAGCATTTTTGTATCGTCTTCGTGGCTGAATTGACAAAAATGGTTGCAACAAAGTGGGGCCCGGGTCCATCGGGCCGACCATACATGTAGTTCGGACAAATGAGAGAAAATTTTGATTTTTCGGACTGAAAGAATGCTGTTTCCTTGCATCTGAGCGATCAATGACAGACGAGACTGGTCGAAGACCGAAATGCCCTCTCTGTGGACTGCCATTGGCAGTCCACATAGAGGGCATTTCGATGTCCCGATAGTCTATATAATCGGATCCATTTAGACTTTTGGTCTCTTTCACGAAATTTTATGCACCAATAGGTGTTGGACTCCACCAATTTTGGGGACCATGGGGCCCCCAATAGGTGGGGGTGGGATTTGGGATACCGGGAAATTTCCCGATGGATCATACGATCAGTCCATCTCTGGACTAACTCGGCACGAGTTGGATTAGCGTTGATTGAAGGGAAGGGCAACGCCGTCGTGTCCTACGTCTTAGTATACAATGCTACCGTAATTCAGCAGTCAATTGAACTGAAGTGTCTTGCCCATGGACACAACACACATGACGCGGGTGAGGATTGAGCCATCAGCCTTTCGATCTCAAGTCCAATGATCTAACTAATGGGCCTCTACGCTCCTTAATGATAACAAGCCATGGAAGAATCTAACAGTACAAAATTAAAGTAGCAGTGTTTGTAGTGTCTGGTATTAGTAGTGGCAGTTCACATTATGAAAGGGTACAAAATCATGAACTAGAGAAAGCTGAAGTTATAATTGGAGTGGCCTATTAACCAAGCCCCTAGCTAAGCAGATTCGTAACGTTCAAACAGACGTCTTTTTTATGGGAGCGTCTAAGTGACATGTAGAATTTTTAAAAAATCGAAATTTCGACTTTTTACCTCTAAATTTCGAGGTTTCAAATCGCAATTTAGACATTTTATCTTGAAATCTCGAGATTTTAAGTCAGAATTTTGACTTTTTATCTTGAAATCTCAAATTTTTGACTTCTTATCTCAAAATTTCAACTTTTCATCTCGAAATTTCAGATTTTAAAACGCAAGTTCGACCTTAATCTCGAGATATTTCGACTTTTTATCTCGATATTTCGAGATTTTAAGTCTCGAAATGTCGAGATAAAAAGTAGAAATTTCGAAATAAAAAGTAAAAATTGCGAATTAATAAAATTATAATTATCAATGAAGCATTCCGTATCTTTTTCCTGTATGTTTTACAAGTATTCACCTGAACGACCGTCACTTTCTGTCGCCAATTATCGTTGCGAAGATAAAAAAAAACTGTTAACGGACATGTTGGATGTTCGTTCGCAGGATTATCTTTTCCTTAATTAACGACAGCTTCGTAAACTTATGACGTCGGATGGTTCAGAGTCATCCGATCAACCTCAATGATGTCTGACGGGCGATACTTTTTGGGGTGATGCCAGCTTTTCGACATCAGCACATCCTAATATCGTCGGTCGAATATCATCGAAAACGCACAGATTAGACTCAAGTGTCCTCAAGATATGTTGTTTTCCCTCATTATTTTTTGAAAACTTCCAGACTTATACAGGGCCGGCGGAAGAGAGATAAAAGTGGAGGGGCACTATTTACAATGCTACCACAGTTCGACCCAATGTGAGAAAGGCTACAATCGTGTATCGGTAAATGTACCATGACTCGATATAGTTTCACGGTTAAATGAATATGCCGCTGTGTCGTCACTGTCTTGTCCGTTTCTTCTACTTCAACCATATTCCAACCCGAAGGCCAGCCTTCGGGTTGAAAGATAGTTGAAGCAGAAGAAACGGACCGAAGCGACCGAAAGTGGGATTCTTTGGCTAAATACTGTTTGGATTTGCAAATAATGTTACAGGAATACCCGTGTATTGACACGTTTGCATGCGCCCATTTTAACTAATTATGTAACTGCGAAATATATCTGTGGAAAAAAGTGGAGAGCCTGTGTCCCCTTTGTCCCCTGGCTCCGCCGCCGCTGGAATTATACCTTCAACAGGAAACATAATATTTTGTAGTTGTCTGGAAAATACGCATGCGCGAGCGGGCAATTACGCTTTACCGAAGCTCCAAAACCTCAGACCAGTAGCGAATGTATGCAGAAAACAGACAGAAACGGACTGTTCCTTAGGCTCGAAAATAGAAAGAAAAGATCGATTCTGTTGTCATATAATTGTTCTCTACTCCACAGTGTGTTATTGTAGAGGCCTTTAATAAAACGAGGTAACAGAGGTAATGAATGTGTCCCTGGATAAAATAGATCATAATGGAAATAGGTTGTCCCTGATATATCAACACAATACTCTCGTTTAATCGGTTCCTTCCCGACTCCGTTGAATGATATTTTGCCCCATAGCAACGACATGCTTCTTAGATTCTCAAAACGGAAGCCTCCCTGGCATGTGACCCTATGAACTCGTTCTGTGCGTGTGGCGAACGCAGCAATCGCCACAATAATATCGTCACCTCATGGGCGTCGTTCTCGCGCTCTGTCATAACAACCTATACTACTACCCCGTGACGTTATATCTGGGGCAACAAGTGTGCCGACAGGATGGGTGAGATTTCATACTAGACATGCTACCTCATCACTGGAACAAACTCGTTCGTTTTGGTGAGCTATGTCCTGGATCTCATAAGCAAACAGCAAAATAGAGCCAACTGGTGATCCAGGGCGTCATTGTTATAAAACGATACTGGTAATTTATAACTACCTTAACACGTGTTCTCAGTATAACGGCTAGATAGTGGTTACCGTTAACTCCCTGCACACTGTTGTAAAAATATTGAAATTTTCAAATAGCAAATTTAACCAATTCAATCTTGTTTGACAGAGCTCATTGAGCTCTGTCAAACAAAATTAAATTGGTTAAATTCCTGGTCGCATTATGGAAAAAATTTGCAGCTTGAAATTTTTGTATTTTTACATTAATGTGCAGAGGGTTAAAAATTCTAGATTCAGCCCCAATGTCGAACATAAAAGTTCTCCACAACCACAAAAAAATAAATAAAAATAAATAAATAAATAAAATAAAATAATAAAAAAAAAAAATAAAAAGAATTGCTGGCTGGTATTTTACCCTCACCATTTACGGCAGCTGTACTGGCACTGTTTGCCGTTTTGTACCGCTTCCTTTCCAAACGCTTTTCACAGGTTGGTGCAATCTGCTATGGGCAGAGCCGATGTCTTGTCAAGTACTTTGAACGATTTTTCTTTTTTATACGCCCCGTAACGAGTTGTGGGGAGGGGGGAGGGGGTATACTGGAATCATCTTGTCAGTCCGTCCGAAAGACTGTCCGTCCATCCGTCCGTAAACATAATTTTGTCCGGAAATTTTCTCAGACGTTTATTTATAGTCCTCGAAACTTGGTATGAATGTTCACTACCAAGGGAACCTGTGCACCTGCGATTCTAGTTCCAGTAGGTCTCTTTATGCCAGAGTTATGCCACTTTTCGCCTTGCCTTAGGATGCTAGAAATATGTCCGTAGATTATCTTAGATGTTTATGGGTTGGTTCATTTGAAACTTGCTATGAATGTTCATTGCCATGGGAACCGTGCACCTGCGATTAGAGTTGGATGGGACCTTTTTGCCAGAGTTATGCCCCATCTCGTCTTGGAATACCTGAATTTTGTCCGGAGATTTTCTCAGATGTTTATGGGTCGATTCCTTAGGAAATTGGTACGGCTGTTCTCTACCACGGCTCCCTGTGCACCTGCGATTATAGTTTCGATCTGACTTTTTGCCAGAGTTATGCCCCTTTTCGTCTTAGAATTCCTGAATTTTGACCGGAGATTTTCTGATGTTTATAGGTCGAATACTTTGAAACTTGGTATGGATGTTCACTACCACGGGAACCTGTGCACCTGTGATTATAGTTGTGATCGGACTTGTTTGCCAGAGTCATGCCCATTTTCGTCTCAGAATAATCATAGGTATGGACAGGCCCATCCGGGACACTCACATCTCTAGTTTGTAATGAAAACCACCAGTTCAAATGGTCTAATATCTGGCATGCATATCAACTTGTAGGGTGATTTTTAAGTTTCTTCAAATCAAGCCCCAGAAGTTATACTCAGGGGTGTTACCCCCCCCCCCCCCTCCTCCCCCGCACACCTCCCACCACCAACAATTTTTACTTTTTGGACAATGCTGGATAATGGAGAAAACTTTTATAAAAAAATTCTTCTCACAAATCACTTCTCGAGGTGCTTCATGTCTAACATATAACATTTTTGTTGGTTTGATTCACAAGTTTCTTGAACACAATGTCCTGAGCTCATATTTGCAAGTGCGGCGAAGCCCCCAAATTTAGGCAATGGGGGTAATGGATGAAACATTAAAATTCTCCCAAATCACTGTATCAAATACGTCCATATTTAATATGTGTCATATCTTTGAGGATGATTTACAAGTTTATTCAAAAGAAGATGGATAATGTGTCATATTTAGGGGTGTCACGCCCCTATTCCACAAATTTTAACACTCAAGAAGAAAGTCTAAAAATTCCCTCTAATCACTACTTTCAATGGTTCCATGTTCGGCTGATGAAATATTTTTATGATTTTTTACAAGTTGATTTAAATAAAGCGCTTGATGATTATTAAACTTTAGTGAGATTGGGGATTGAAATTTTAACACCGGTGGCCCAACCACGGTTAGGGGAGAACTCACCCCACCCCACACTTTTCCTGGAAAATTCAACCAATTCGTGCCTGAAATCCCCAAACTGGTTCTTGTTCTCTCATCCTAATCTTCCTTGGGGTTATTTTGCTAATGTTATGCCTTCACTTTATGATTTGATTTTTTAAGCCTTTAACCCTTTACTTAACCTGAAAAGCAGACGACACTTGCAAACAAAATTCTTGAATAACTATTTTTTTTCTTTTTTTGTCTCAAAAACATAGGTTATGACCCCCTCATTGGAACGAGCTCGTAGAATAATAATGAAAATTAATTGGCGATTTCAGTGAATAGCGCTGGCCGGTTTGGGCATTTACGTTGGGTAAGGGTTAAAAAGTACTCATAGTGCTGCAGGAATTTGTTTCCCCTAGGGAAGACACTGAACCCTCAACTATGGGGATGGGGGGGGGGTGGGGGTGGGGGGAGGGTAGGCCTACACACACTTGACCAAACACAAGATGAAATGAAGTGGAGGAAAAGAATATTTTTCTGCTGCCATTGAAATGCTGTGAAGGAGACAAAATATATTTGGCAGCACAAAAAATATTTTGTCCCCGCCCACACTCCATTTATCCAGGCCACGCCCTTTTTTAACACTGTGCGTAAAAAGGTAAGCGTTGAATATATCTTCTCACGAACCATCACTTTAAATAATTTCATTTTTGACATTATAGCATCTTTGTAATTACCATTTGCAAGTTTGTTTATATTAAGCTGTTTGGGCATATTTACACATCTTACACAATTGATAGGATGCGCGGTAGCTCAGTGGTTATGGTATTGGACTTCAAACCGAAATGTCTACGATTCGATCCCCGCCAGGAGTAACTGCGTTGTGTTCTTGGATAAGGCACTTAATCCCGCGTGCCCACGTGTGTGGGGAGGGAGGGGGGCACGGGTCGCGCCGTGTACTAAGGCGAACTGCATCCATCGATGGTGCACTTTTCTTCAACCAATGCTAACCCTCCTTGTGTGGAGTTGGTACGTTGGGGAGTCTGATAGTTGCTTGCCGTTGCTCGGTGGTTCTCTCTCGGTACTCCTGCTTCCTCCACCCGTAAGACTGTCCGACACGAGGTGGCCCAGTCTGTCGAACGTGTCGTTAAACCTCAATAAATAAATAAATAAATAAATAAATAAATAAATAAATAAATAAATAAATAAATAAATAAATCGGGAAGCAATAAGAAAAACTTTCTTTCAAGTCCAGTAATTTTGACATCTAATTTCTGGTAAATATTGAGGGACTGATTATTATTTTTTTAAAAATACGTTTCTTGTTAAACAACGGGCTTCTTTGGGTTGAACGCATTTGGGCCTCTTGTGGCCTCTAGTTAAAACCTGCTTATATATTTAGAGCATACTGTCCTCATTTTAGAGGAAATAACACTGAATTATCGGATCCGTGATCCTCCTAAATGTAACTTTTTTTTAACACCTCCCACACACACACACCTCATCAGCAACGTTCCTGTAAATCCTCTCCCTGGATGTAATCGGGATTAACAATGCTGTCTTCAGAAAATGTTCGAATATTTTTCGGATAGTGCCCTATATCACATTCGAGTAAGTTCAACTCGTTCCCTACCACACGAACACAAAATATTTTACAAAATCGATGAATCACTTACACTATTCTCGTATTTTTTTTTACAATTATACGTTTCTTGGCCTGTGACACAGAAAAAGGCAGTTAAACAACGGGCTTCTTTGGGTTGAACGCATTGGGCCTCCTGAGGCCTCTAGTTAAAACCTGCTTATATATTTAGAGCATACTGTCCTCATTTTAGAGGAAATAACACTGAATTATCGGATCCGTGATCCTCCTAAATGGAACTTTTTCATGTTTTTTAACATTGGTGCATACAGGTAAAACGGTATGAAATAACTGAATGGTAGTTACCCGCCTTGAAAAGTGGAGGACAGAAGTGATGCACAGAAGAAAGTTTTTTTTTTTTAAAGTTTGAAGCACTGTTTTCAATTTTTAAATCAAGAGAGAAAGACGAGGGTGAACTGATGAATTTTGGAGCAAAAAGTTGGTGTGTGTTTTTTAAATTTTACACGATACAAATGTGAACGCGACCGGTACTTTCCTTTCTGACAGTTTTTTTCGCTTATTTCTAACTCTTGTTAGGACCGAAGAGTGCTTTTGGGTGGGTAGGGGCGGGGTAGGGGTGGGGTCAATATTCGACAAGGATATTTGAATGGTCAAATTAGAATTGTGCGATCAAACTTTTCTTCGAGAAACGTTAATCAGAATTGGCATTGCAAAACTTATCTATTTTCCAATCACCTCGCGAGCTGGGGCCAATACTATATAAAACTTTTACAATTGTATTTTCTAGAATTGTAGGCCCTATTTTCTAATATTGTATTTTTTAGTTATGACTTTAAATGGGTTGAAATGAATCATTAGTATTTTCAAAATGATAATGATTCATTTTAGTCAGTTATGTTAATCGGTAGAAAATACAATTCAAGAAAATACAATTGTAAAAGTTTTATAGTATTGACTCCAGCTGGTCACAGTCAGTCAAACCAGTGGGCAATGTGCGGAGATTTCATTAAAAAAACATTACAAAATCATCACCTAATCAAGAAGAACGAACGAAAATACCATCTGAAAGTTTGCACATTTGTTTGCTTTTCGACTAGTAAGTTTCTACTTTTTTGAGGGGAGATAAGTAGACATACAATTTATATCGGGTCTTAATTTGATTGACATTCTCCGTGATCATAGTATTGTTATGGTCGCCTGCGAGATAAGAATCAGTAATGTTATACCAATAAATTTTTCCTATCGTCATTATGCTACTTTTCCGTCGCGAACATATCCGAAACAAAATTTTGGCCATGCTGCGGCTCAAAAGAATTCGACAGCTAGTAAAAGGGTTTAATCCCGGGAACGGGAATTTTCTGGTTCCCGTTTGTGAAAGTCAGTCACGATACCGGTAATTTGCCGGTTGTCGTTTCTGAATATCAATCCAGACACCTGGGAAATTCATAGGACAGAACCGAGACTCAAAGGCTGCGTTCCGCTACCTTTGATTCCCGATTCTAGTCTATGAATTTCCCGAGCTTTAGCACTCATTTTCAGAAACGGTAACTGGGAAATTCCCGTTCGCGTGATTAAACCATAGCTTCAACTGCGATGCTTGTCTCGGGAGAAATTAATATTCGCAGTAATTTCATAAACTTTTATACGCAATCATTGATACCATGGTCTATGAATTTACCGGGTATCGTGATTGACTTTCAGAACCTGGAGCCTGCGGAGCTGTGAAATTCCCGTTTCCGGTGTTAAATCTTAGCAGTTACAGGTCCAACTAATTCACCGTGGCTGTTGTGACAGTTCTTCCAATCATTTAAATCATCCGAAACGTTGCTAAGGGGTCTTGGATGGGGGTGTGGTTGTCCACCTCTATTTTTCCAATTGCACCTCTCTTTCCACTTGGTGGGAAATTCCACCCTCCCTCCCCGACAAGTCAAAATTTTCGAACTACGGATTTTCACCCTTTACCCAACACACACGATATCAAACTTTGTTATTTTTTTTTCTTTTCAATTTTTCACAAAATTTCAACAAAACTATATCATGTAACCCCTCATTGGAAAATATTCGACAATTTTTGTTTCTTTTCAACTGCTGAATCTGTAAATTCCGCGGGTGGCTGTGGCCGATTCGTTAGGCATAGGTGCAGAATTCCATTTGTACATCCGCCTTGACTGTAAATTACCCGACTGATGTTCTTGGTAATTACAAATTCCAACAACAAATGAATATTTGGTTTTTACTAGTTTTCAATCAAGTTTGGAGATCGTTCATTACTTTTCAGTCAAAAAACTCCATATTTTGGCCCAATTCTAGACATGTTTGAAAATGTTGGGGGAGTTTGAGGACTCCCCTCCCACACACACACACCTCATCAGCAACGTTCATGTAAACCCTCTCCCTGGATGTAATCGGGATTAACAATGCTGTCTTCAGAAAATGTTCGAATATTTTTCGGATAGTGCCCTATATCACATTCGAGTAAGTTCAACTCGTTCCCTCCCAATCAAACCTCCTACCACACGAACACAAAATATTTTACAAAATCGATGAATCACTTACACTATTCTCGTATTTTTTTTTTACAATTATACGTTTCTTGGCCTGTGACACAGAAAAAGGCAAAGTTTAGGACAAATACTCGTGCTGCCACGATATCAGCTTTGCTAAGTGATACAACATTTTATCTTACAATCAACATGTATTTTGTCTATATTAACTCCGCAACTGTCGTGTATCCGACACCCTGATATAGATGTTTGTTTGTATCAGTGGGTCGGATACAAGCACGTTCCTTTCGCGTGAGTTCCATTTTTTTTCTTTTTGTTCATCCGTACGAATAAATAGTTCGTTATATATTCGTCTACATTCTTGACTTATCCCCAATATATTGTAAGATAAAATGATTATTACCATTATGTGGATGTACAAAATATGAATCCGAGTCTCGCTCCGTATTCTTAGGGTAGATCACGACTCGTCTTCAACTCGTCGTGATCTGCCCTTAGAACCCGGAGCACGACTCGGATACATATTTTGTACATCCACATAATGGTAATAATCTCTATGTAACACTATTTTTGACGGGTAACCCTTAACCCTTTACCTAACCTGAAAAGCAGACGACAGTTGCAAAAATAATTCTTGAATAACTATTTTATTTTCATTTTTTGTCTCAAAAACATAGGTTATGACCCCTCGTTGGAACGAGCTCGACGCGCTCGTTCCAACGAGGGGTCATAACCTATGTTTTTGAGACAAAAAATGAAAAAAATAATGAAAATTAACTGGCGATTTTTGAGAAAAGCGCTGGCCGTTTTTGGTCGTTACGTTAGGTAAAGGGTTAACAGAAAACCCATTTACTACTAAAACTACCTCCGCTACTACTATTGCTGCAAACATTTACTATACTTTTACACCACTAGTACAGCCGAAAGCTCAATGAATTATTGATACAAGTGTAGGATATTTGATCGGAAGGTCCTGAGTGCAAATCTCACACCAAAGTCACGCGTTAGATCATTAACCAAGGCAAACGCGACTCGAATTCGAGGTTAGCATATGACAGATTTGAAAGATGGAAAGTCTGACACTAACCCGTTACCCTTTACCTAACAAATCGGTGGCATCCGCCCGCTTAATTTACATACTAATTAGTTGATTAAAAAAACAACTTTTCAAAACATTTAAACAAAACCATATCATGTGACCCCCTCACTGGACCGAGCACGTCGAGCTCGTTCCAATGAAAGGTCACACGATATGGTTTTGCTGAAATTATTTTGTAAAATTAATTAAAAAAAACAATATTAAAATAACAAATTTTGATGTCATAAAGATTGGGCAAAGAGTTAATTACCACTGAGCTCTGGTTGTCTCTAGATATTCTGGCGTCCACTGCCCGATAATCTGAATAAAAATCCTCTTTTCCTGACAAAATAAAATAAATGAAATAAAAAATATGATATATAAAAAAAACGAAATTGTCAGGCAATTCTGGAAAGCGTTTCGAGAAATTGGTTATCGTATGAAAACAAATTTAGGTAAAATATTAAACAGGGAGTGTATTATCTCTTGGTAAAAAATAAGAGAGAGGGAGTGTATTGTTGCTAGAAGCCTGCATGGCGGATTTTTTCACGAAGAACCATAGCGAGTAAAGGACTTTCAATCAACTGACTGCCGGTGGTCAACTAAAATTTTGCTGTCACTCAGTATATTTTTCTTAGTGTGTTTTTCTCATAGCTTTTTTAAAATATCGGATCGGAAAGTAGTAAGGGAAGGGACTATGGCGAACTAAATTTAACACTGAAACTCCCATAGACATCAGAAGGAATATGGCGAAATTCGTCTAAGGAAAATGGCGAACTGATTTAACACTGAAAATTCCCATAGGGTTTTTAATTTTATGGCAAAATGGGTCTAAAAGGAATATGGCGAACTGATATAACACTGAATTTCCCCATAGACATTTTTTACGCCAGAGTGCCATCGGCCGATGGCACTCTGGCGTAAAAAATGTCGATGGGGAAATTCAGTGTTAAATCAGTTCGCCTTTATTCCTTCTATTGTCTATGGGAGTTTCAGTGTTAAATTTAGTTCGCCATAGTCCCTTCCCTTACTACTTAGGAACCGTGCGGCCAATACTGTTACGTTTTTTGGTATCTTCCCTCCTTCGTGGTCTAATAATCCGCCGTAGTAACAGGGACAGAGCGCATTCTTGCGTCGCAGGCACAGCAAGTATAATTCTGAAGATAAAAGGTGTTACACATTGTTCTGTGGATAAAATTCTCACTCTTCCAAAGCGGTAACACGAACACAAACATTACAGAAATAATTCCGATAAGAAATTAATAGATTTTCGATGGTAGATTGCTCATTTAACAAACGCTACCTTCCCGCGGGTGTCATGCCATATTAAATAGTTTCTCCATAACCCGAAATGTCGGTACAAAATACCGTGATGAAGCTATCATTTGGAAATAGCGAGCAATTACCTACCATCTACAATGCAATAAAGATCTCATTTCAAAGGATTGCCTTATCGATTCCACCAATATGCACTTAATTGTCTGATAGACATACCAATTATACCATACCGCCGTCACTAACAGAACACGTGCTCTCTGGGAGAGGTTAAACATCCTTCAGGGACTTTTAATTGTATCTTTGACTTGTCGCAATGCAAAAGAAGGGAACACGGTGGCTCATTGGTTAGCGATTTAGACTTCAGATCAAAGGTCACAAATTCGATCTGCCCAGTGTCATCTCCACAAGACAATTAACCCTTCCTGTGCGAGTGTTCGCAACGTGCCGCAGAGCGATAAGACGTACAGCACGTTGATGGTACACCTGTCATCAACCAGTGCTAACACTTTTAGCATGTTGTCAAAGTCCGACAGTTACTCGCAGCGCACGGGGTTCTCATCGGTACTCATAGGCTTCCACACCCGTAAAACTGTTCGAGTCACTCAGAAAAATCCAGTTTCTCCATAGGTATTCTGGAATACCTGGGCGCCTGGAATACCACAAACATTGATCCTTTGGAGACAGTCAGCAACCATATCTTTTAATCACTCTTCCACTGTGGCAAATGACATTTCAGATAGCTCTTGTGGCTCAGGAACTGCAACTCTCGCACTTAATGATGAACTCGGCGCGCAAAGTAGAAGGGGAGGCTATTAAAAATATATGTTACAGGTATTCTAGGAAACAGGGTATTCCAGAATACCTATGGAGAACCTGGCCTTTTCTGAGTGTGGGCATTAAAAGGAGTGGGGAGTCAAATGGAGGCCGACACTTTGTATTTTATTTTTTTTATTACTTTTCAAAGTGTGATTTACTGGGATTCCCGGGTTTGATTATAAACGATAACTTCACAAGTGAATTATGCAATCAACATGTATCCGTGCGCGTAAACGAAGACGCTTTGCCGTGGATGTAATGGGGACTTCATTGTTTTTGTTTTTTTTTAACCCTTTACCTAATATGAAAAGCAGACAACACTTGCAAAAAAAAAATTCTTGAATAGCTATTATTTTCATTTTTTGTCTCAAAAACATAGGTTATGACCCCTCATTGGAACGAGCTTGACGAGCTTGTTCCAATGAGGGGTCATAACCTATGTTTTAGAGACAAAAAATGAAAAAAATAATGAAAATTAATTGGCGATTTTTGAGAATAACAATAATATGATTATCGTTAATAATGAAAAGTAATAAACAGAGTAATCGCTTGACTGGACTGGTTACGTGAAATAATTCATTCGAGGCGAGGGACTATATTTTAAAACACTCGTGCGCATTCGCGAACTCGTGTTTGTACCACGTCCCTCACCTCTCATGAATTATTTCACGCAACAAGTCCAGTCAAACGATTACTCTCTGTTTATTTTATAGTCGTGAATATGATGAGACCAATTAAATCATGTTCATTCTACGACAGAGGCCTAGCGTCACATAATACCTAAAGGAGCCATGGTAGAAAATGTCAAGTGCTTTGGCTTCTGAAGGTAGCAGGCATGGAGTCCTAAGCGGCCGTCAGAAGCTAATGCATTTGATATATCTTGTGGATAAACTCCATGCATTTCCGGACACTTGAGAGCGCTGGTTTGTTCTAAACGAAGAAATTTTGCGATGCTTATTTGCAATTCACCGGGGTGGATGGGGTGGATGGGGTGGCCGATCAGTTTCAACAACCCAAAATACTATTCTATTGTTGGTTTGTTCTCATCTGAACGAATTTATTAGTTTAACTGATGCGTGTTTAAAGTCTCTTACGATATGCTGAGAGTGGGTCACGACAAAAACACTGTGTGGAAAATGTTTAACTTCAAAAAAAGGTCAGCACCTCCAGAAGTACGTGTATCAGTTTGTCAGTGAACAAACGCCCTTAATGCATTAATAATATTACGTCATAAGGTATGGCGTTTGATGCGGTTTCACTGCGTTGTTGACTGCGAATACACGATTTCTTTATAACCACCTTGCCGTTCATTCAGCGTATTGTTGTCGCGTTAGGACGTTCGCAGCTACCGGTACATTCACCCAGCAATATATTTTCATAATACTACTCCGAAGAAACAATATCAGAAGCATCAGCAGCACTTAAGGTCGACCACCGGGTATAGCCCGGTGGCTCATGAACTGAAAGGATGCTGCCTCTCCTTGCAGTTTTTCTTAATAAAAAACCCTCAAATATTTATCGCATAAACCATTGCAGCCGTGATGCAACGTATGTCCCCTTGCTGTGATATTTGTCCCTTCCCGGCCGTGAAACGTGTTTTACAGCTCTCAAAACGGCCCTTTGCGCCTGCCCGGCTGTGAAACGTGTTATATTGCACTCAAAACCAGGGGTGGCGCCAGGTATTCCTCGACAGGGGGGGGGGGGGGGGGGGGAGGGGTGACCTCTCCGACAGGGGGCTATAACATTTGACCTCCCAAACGAAGGAAAATGAGTGAAAATTGGTAAATTGGAGAACCAAAATAGAAGCAAACTGAGTATGTTTGTTGATTTTTTAACCCTTTACCCAACCTGAAAAGCAGACGACACTTGCAAAAATAATTCTTGAATAACTAATTTTTTTCATTTTTTGTCTCAAAAACATAGGTTATGACCCCTCGTTGGAACGAGCTCGACGAGCTCGTTCCAACGAGGGGTCATAACCTATGTTTTTGAGACAAAAAATGAAAAAAATAATGAAAATTAATTGGCGATTTTTGAGAATAGCGCTGGCCGGTTTTGGCCGTAACCTTAAGTAAAGGGTTAAAGTAAACATGTTATAATAAGGTCGGGAAATATTTCATCTATAAAGCCAGTTTGACGAACGACATTAAGGAATTTCGTGAGAATCACTATTCTCTATCAAAGTTCCAGTGCTGCACGGGTTCGAGACTGACAAGACGAGATATCTGCATTCGATTGTCGGAAATTTCTCGTGAAGTCGGACGGACTGACTAAAAATCTCCGACGGGGGGGGGGGGGGGGGGGGACCTCTCCGACGGGGGGCTACAGCCCCCTCTGACCTCCCCCCTCCCCTTGACGCTGCTGAAAACGGCTCAATTTTGGAAAGTGGTATCAATTATGCTCCAGACATCTTTTTTTCTAAAAGATCAGAAGTTTACCAGGCGGATAATAGTTATCAATACAACATATTTTGTTTTCATTGTTGTATCAAACCGCCAATTACATTGAACGCTGAGCATGAGCGGCGGTTTCATGTGCAAACATGGCGATAAAAAGTCGCCGTGAAATGCATATTTATCAATATGTCAGCGTTATATGTTTGGAGATGCAGCTGATTTTCTGTTTGCGAATTCAAAGAGCATTCTATCTTTCAATTGTTTGGAGAGTAGGACGTCTTGATTTTGAAGCAAATCATTTTTACAAAACATTTTCCTTGTCGTTTCTTGAATAAGTGATATGGGAATCCTCCCTCAGACACACTCCCATTGTCATGTCTTCGGTGCGTTCTTTTCTTAACTCTTCTAATTCTGAACTCCTGAGGAGATTTACCGTGTATGCGTCGGAACCTACTACCAAAATAGTATTTATTTATTTATTTATTTATTTATTTATTTATTTATTTATTTATTTATTCTTTCATTTATTTATTGGGGTTTAACAACACTTTTAACAGCCAGGGTCACCTCGTGTCGGACAGTTTTACGAGTGGAGGAAGACAGAATACCCATCAAGAGTTACAACTCTAGTTTAGTTCATATCGACCGAGATCGGCGACATATCAGCCGAGACTGAAGTCATATCTGCCGAGTTTGATATAGGCAATTCTGGGGGAGAAAAGCATATCTAATAAATAAACGGATCTATTACTGATACCCCCTGTGTCTTTGGGGCATGGTGGGCATGCAACACACAAAGCTATGACTAAGACCCACGCACCTCGACATTGTGAAAAATGCATATTTTTCAGGGGCCGACTGGCCGTAAAGTCCACCGGGAAAATTCTGGGTGGGCCCCCATTGGATTCCCCTGCCCCCCCCCCCCCCCCCCAAAAAAAAAAAAAAAAAAAAAAAAATTATGCAGCCCGACACATCTGTTGGTGCTTGAAACTTCGTGAAAATGACCAAAGGGCGAAATGGTTCTGATTGCATAGACTGTCGGTATATCGAAATGTTCTTCACGGCAGTCCACACAGAGGACATATCGATACACTAGCAGACTAGTCTGTCATTGATCGCTCAGATGAAAGGAAACAGCGTTCCTTCAATTTGAAAAATCAAAATTTTCTCCAATTGAGCCGAACTATGGTCTTCCCGGTGGGTCCTCTCCCCACCACCGGTAGAACCATTTTTGTCGAATGAGCGATGAATGATACAAAAATGCCATCGAAATATCCTCTATGTGGACTGTCATTCAGGGGTGCCGGAACAGCCCAAACATTGGCCCGACCATAACACCCAGATCCCTGTTTTTTCGAATTGTTGCCATCGATTATGTGGGGGAGAAAAAAAATGACAGCGCATGCAGTTCGTCTTTCGAGGAACATAATATGACAAAATTCCCTGCCAAATTGCCAAAGGCAATTTGGCAGGGAATTTTGTCATATTATGTTCCTCGAAAGACGAACGTCACTGTGGGGGTCCCCACAAATGTGGGGGCCCTGGACGTTCGCCCAGCCTGCCCATTCGTAAATCCGACCCTGCCCCAGAAAATATTTCAAAAATGACATCTCTCAGACCCATTTTGGGGCTACTTCTTTAGTATTCCAATCGCTTCCGAAGCGGATGGAATGCTAAAGAAGTAGTCCCCAAAATCTCCTCATCTTACGTTAACTCGTCATTAATAGCCGCCATTGTGTGCCCAATATTAAAGAAACAAGACGATCTATGCGCGCACTATTTTCGGATATCCGCCAGAACAAAATTAATAAAATCATAGCCTAGTTATTTGATATGAATGACGTTCGGCTAAAGGTCGATCACAAAAAAATCATGATCGGCTATTTTTTTTTCCCCGACATTGGTCGGGGCGGTTCCGGTGCCCCTGTCATTGATCGCTCAGATGCAAGGAAGCCGCCTTCGTTCAGTTCAAAAAATCAAAATTTTCTCCGGGTCTGGACCCCCTTGGTGCATTTCCCGGTAACATTTCTCAGCCCAGTTCGACCCTGCGCACACTTATTCCCGCTTAAGCGCCTGATCATTTCCTAAAAACTCACGGCACTCAGAGGGATATGGTCTACCATAACTCGAAAGGGTTACATTTCATTTCGATTAAATTCTAATTTTCTTGCAATCTGCAGCGAAGATGGCAATATGATGGTGGGAGGCGTATCAATATATGGATAGAATAAATCAAACATCTATCATCCGTTATCTACGGTGAAAGAAACGTTACTCAAGAATCGTTCCGCTTCGGCTCGCGTTCGTCTTTGAGACTTGACGAATTGCCGATGATGAGCACGACACCCCGGTGATTGGTCCCGTGAGGAGAATCTGATGACGTATCACCGGAATGAGATTTCTTTAGACTGGGATAGAATCGCGTATTAATTACCGCTGCTTTAAGATTTTAATTCTATGAAATTGATAAGTCAATTTCCTAAATAAGCCAGTAATTACGTGAAATTGCTTTGATCTTGAACCGTTCAGTTTTTAAAGAGAGTCTAACTTTGTTGTAAAATAGGCTAATTCCCCTTAATTTATCTAAATATAATGTAATATTCGATGCTAGGTGGATCATGTTCTCTAGTGTTATCATTAAATGAATATTAAGTGTTTGTAAACAGTTTTCATAATTTTATTGTCAAGTATGTCCAGCCGTAGATATATCCCTGATTTGTTTATCCAGAGTTAACGGTCCATACATTGATTCCGAAATAAAAAAAAAAGATACATGGAGAAGCATGAATCATAAATTTGAAAAATATATTGCTTGTCCACTTTCCAAACAATATTTTCACAGTCAATCACGGCCGTACCTGAGGTATAGCAGGTACGGCACGTACCCTGGGAACCACATGAAGGGGGACGCCACTGAGCAGTTTCTTATATTAAAGTCAGACAAGCCATCCTCGAAGAGTGAAAAAAGATTTTTTTTTTAAATACGTGATCTGTCTTTGATTATCCTGGGTGAGAAGCACTATGGTGGCCGGAATGTTAATCCACTAATATAAATTATTAGGTAAAAATGCAGTCCTGGGGCAACGTGACCACTTACCTCAAAGTACCGCTGAGCCTCAGTGCCGGCTGGCAGTAAGGCCATTCTCCTGCGCAAACTTGGGGGATTGTTTTGCTTTTCAGCCTCCTTTGTTTTTACTACGCCGGTCATGCTTTTTACGTCTCAACGGAATTTTCGCCTGTATGAATATCAACAACTAACGCGCGATCTCGCGGAAGCGAGATCGCACGTTAGTTGTAGCTATTTAGTTTGGAGGAAATTCTTTTTGGATGGAAACAGGATGCCGTTCTATTCATATGTGTATGCCATTGGTGCCATTTTCCGAAGATACGTCGCTGCATTCAATTAAATTATATCAGTGTGAGAAAAATGAGAAATATTTTCAGAATATGATCAGTTCCTTGCCACTAATACCATGAGAAAAAAATACTACCTTTCAGTCTATCATCAGTGAAGAGGGGTAATTTTTTTCTCAAAAAACATGATATAACATCTCGTCGAATTGTCTAGATATATTTTGATTCAACACTCTGAGTATCTTTAATTATCACTTCACTGTTATTTATTAATATACTCAAAACATCGTTCATAATTTGTGCATGAAAATTCAAAGTCAAGGGATCTGCCCTACGTATAAATCGAAAGATGAAAAATGTGTCATAAGCCGGGCTGTTTTCATGGTTCCCCTCCCACAACACACGCCTCATCTAAACATTTAATAATAAACCTATGTTGTATATATCGTTGAAAACCATTTTCAAAATGAATTTTCACTCGTTTTGTACATGTTAACATCACACATTTGGAGTCTGCAGGAATTTCTCCAGGAGGGGACTGCTATGAGAATTTTTAACTTGACAATTAGTTGTCTCTAAAAAAGTAACGGCAGCACTTGCAGACCTTTCGATTCAGGGACCACTTGGCTACACCCCCACATCCTCCACCAACCGAGCAGCATCTTATCCCCACGGATCGATTTTGTATATCAATAAATAGCAATTGATCTTCCTTTCATATCCTTACTCGCAACTCAGTGGAAACGAGAACCCAAGAATAAATTTTGCAGCTTATGCACCGCTGACGGGCTGCGAAACCATTTATTCCTTTAGATCCATATCTCCTGAATAGGGTCCGGCGAACGTTCGTGGTTCGATTCGAATCTTGTCACTGATTCGATTCGATTCGAAACAATCTCGATTATTTGAATGAAATCGAATCCTCCAGAGATTTGGATTTCATACAATTGTTCATTGTCGACTTTGTGAAGATAGCCCTGCAGTTAATTTAATAATTATTGGTGTTTAAGGTCACATATTTATACACAATGGCTAATCATGACCGTGACAATTTTACGGAAGCCGGAGTACCCCGAGAGAACCACCGAACAACGACGAGCAGCTGCCAGCTGCCAGCTCCCCAGCATCGTAACTGTGGCACAGGCAGGGTTAGACTGGTTGAAGACATGCGCACCATCGACGTGCAGTACTCCTCAGTACACGGCGTCATCGTGCCCCCATGTGGACAATGGGGGTTACGTGCATTGCCCGAGGACACAGCGCGGAGACCGAATCGATCGCTCAGACGGTCACCCATCCGAGGACTAACCGGGCTCGACGTTGCGTAACTTCGGTGATCTGACGAGAACCGGTTATCTCAACGCCACCGCGCTCCCAAAACGGCAGTTTTTTATGAAAAAGATTGAACGTATCCAGTCTAACAAGAGAGCACAAGTTCAGTCGGAAAATTCATAAAAATGACAGTTGAAACGATAATGAAGATTGCGTAAGGGCTCTGTTGCGCAATATATCGCTTGTTAAGTGCACCAAGGCGCCATTTGCAATGCTTTGGCATTGAAGATGGCGCCTTGTTGCACTCAAAGGGCGATAAATGGATTTGTCTTCCACCACCTTTGTGATACCTGTCAATACCCACCCACCACCACCGAATCAAAAACAAAATAAAGAAATAAAAAAAAAAAGTCCATTCCTCTGAGTGTGAAAACGTGATGCATTTCCCGCCTCAATATATACCCCCAACCCCACTCACATTCACCCGTCCCACCCACACACACATAATATACAAACGCGATTGTAAAGGTCGAGAGTTGTTTAGTGGAAACATTTTATGACTGAATGTTCTGCTGCTTTGAAGGAGCACAATTGAAGCACTGGTAAATTTGTATTCGTTTTTCAAAAATCATCCTTCATCAACCTGATCAGCGGATCCACTCGTCTAATTTTCAAATTGATAAGTTGAAGTTTATTTATTTATTTATTCGGGTTTAAAGACACATTCGACAGCCAGGGTCACCTCATGTCGGGGAGCAATTGAAGAAAAAATGTTTTAAAACACTTTTAACAATACTATTTCCTGTGCCCCCCCCCCCCCCCCGCCCCTTTCCCTCGTCGAGCACGTTCCAGTGGTTTCACACGATATGATTTTGTTCAAATGTTTGGAGAAATTAAAATGACAAATTTTGATATCATGTGCACTGGGAAAGGGTTAAGATTAGAAGATTTGGAGGTTCTTTTTCTCAGTTATATTTTCCCCTCTTATAAAATGTGAGATGTTGGCGCATCTCTGAACCAAGTTGTTTCATTATTACGTCGTTTTTGATGCTGTAACATAAATTTCCTTGAAAATTTGATTTATTATCTATTTTGAGTGGGAGGAAGTATAATATTTAAAAAAAAAACATTTCCACTGTTTTTTTTTTAATTTAGAAATAAACTTTTCAAATACAATTACATATTTAATTGAGGCGAAGAAGGAAGATAATGAATTTATCTGGGTTTTTTCCCTTAACCCTTTACCTAACGAATCGACCGCATCCGCCCTTGTAATTTATAAATTAATATTAATATTTTTTTTCAGAAAATCCCAACAAAACAGTAACATGTGACCCCCTCATTGGAACGTGCTCGTCGAGCTCGTCCCATTGAGAGTTCACATGATATGGTTTTTTCAAGTTTTTTTTAAAAAATTAAAAACATTAATAATTAAAATAATAAATGTTGATATATTGTGCGTTGGGTAAAGGGTTAACACGTCGACCGCCTTATATTGTTTGTGGGTCTTTACAATAGGGGACGTTCATGGCAATAAAATGGAGATGCTCTTTCACATTATCCTCTTACGACCTTATGGGGGCCGTAAGAGAAAAGATTAAATGTCAACCCCGTAAGGGTATTCTTTCAGCATCGGAAAGTTATTTCTGGCTCTACAATTACTTTTTTATCATCCTGAAAGTGTCAAGATGGGGCTGGTTAGAGTCTAGGAGACCACTGTATGTAAATTTTATAGTTTAACCCTTTCAACACGAACAGTCCTTTTTCCGATCTAGGGTCGTGGTACGACCTGAGTTCATAACACGAACAGTCTTTTTTCCGACCTAGGGTCGTGGTACGACCTGAGTTCATAAAGTAGATATAGTTGCCCAGTGAATTTGTGTGGTAGACCAATCAAGATTTTCAATATGCAGCCTTAAGGCTGCATATTGAAAATATTGATTGGTCTTCCCCCAGTAATAAATATAGACTCTACCAGTTGAAGGCTTTGAAATGGCATGGAATATACCACCACGATGAAAAGGGTCAATCTTAGTATCACTAACTTCAAAATTAATTTTTTGCAAATCTAATACTATTATAATCTCTTAGGTGAAAAATTAATGGTTTAGTTCAGGTTACATGCGGTAGAAAAATAGGGTCGGTCAATTAAGTTTTTTAAAAATATTTTATTTTCTCACTTTACAGCCACAATGAGCCAGCGCCATTTACAAAACTCGACCTTCAAATTTTATTACTTTTTCTTCTTTTTTTTGGTCTCAAAAATACCTTATGACCCCCTCATTGCAACAGGTTCTCTGTTTCTGAGGCAAAACATGAAAATTGTAGTTATTCAATTTTTTTTTATAAAGTGTCGTCTGTTATTTGGGTTAACTGAAGGGTTGACATGAATGGCCTATTTTCACGGTACACGTGTATTTGAAGTCTGATCCATATGTTTCTTCCGATATCGTGAGATAGCATTTCTGTTAGGTGCTTGGAAAAAAGTTTAGGGTCGGGCACAAATAATAGTATCGGCTTGGAAACCTTAACTATTTACCTTTTTTCCTCAGTCTTATTGAACTGGGTTCAATGTGAAATCATTTTGGCTATTTTTAGGCAAAAATAGAAAGATTAAAAAAGAATATTAGGCTGTACAAAGATATATTTCTGGAGTGATTTGAGTTTTGTTAACTCTCTACCCAACGTAACGGCCAAAACCGGCCAGCGCTATTCTCAAAAATCGCCAATTAATTTTCATTATTTTTTTAATTTTTTTGTTTCAAAAACAACATAGGTTATGACCCCTCGTTGGAACGAGCTCGTCGAGCTCGTTCCAACGAGGGGTCATAACCTATGTTTTTGAGACAAGAAATGAAAAAAAAATGAGTTATTCAAGATTTTATTTTGCAAGTCTGGTCTTCTATTCATGTTAGGTAAAGGGCTAAGTCCTAAACATGGTGTTGAAAAGTTTTTTATGTAAAATAGAAATACAATAATGGAGAAAACAAAATTCAAACATACATCCTAGCCGTGATTTTCAGATATTATTTTACCTGAACTAAGTGCAGAATTTCAATAACAAAAAAAAATATTAAATTTCCAATGTTGTGTCATGGCTATCTAGTCAATAAAACGGTTATCTCTACGGCTGTTGCGTAAGAAAATATTTATTCTTCTCGGATAAATTACGAAAAATTAATTTGATTTTAATTTAGTAGTGTTGAAAACTGATGTAGTTCGATATCAGCGCGTTGGGACTATATCAAATAAAACGACAGAAAATAGCCGATAACTGTGATTTGAAAACCATTTTGACGCGACGCTCCGCCCATCAAGCTTTCTGATTGGATTACGCGGAAATACGATCCAAAGGCATTTTGTCGTATAATAACACGAAGGTTCGTCTTTTTATAAATCGGTTACACGACACGAAAATGATAAGATAACAGCCCGTTAATCTGTTAGCCTTTCTTTTACTGCAAGTTCTACGTGTAACAACTAGCTTTCTCATTTGTCTTGACCAAAGATCAGTTCTGCCAAGCTTCCCACGAGAATATTAAATGAAGAGAGATTTTCATTAAAGAGGCGCGACCGTCGACAAGTTTACAATCGGCCGAACTGAAGTGGCATTTGTTCGAACGTTTTAATTTCTACGGGAATGACTATGTCGAAAACGGCGTGTATAAGTTCAAGACAGGGTGGGAGCTTCAGCATTGACTCAATTCTTGGAAAGTGTTCGAAAGATTTTGAGAAGGGTGAGACCAAAGAAAGATGTCGCAACAGGTCACCTGCAAATTCTGACAATCATTCTGTGTACGAGAGTGACGAGGAACGTTCATTTCACGGTGTGTGTACAAATGAGACACAGGAACAGCGACTTTTTGGTGCCATCGACGCGGCTAATATGGTAAAACACGCAGCACCAGAACTGCATTACCCACGGGCAACGCATGTTCATATGCAGGACCCAACACCTGTTTATCAAACATCACACCCTGTGCATCCAGCTCATTGGAATCTTCATGCATATAATTCGATGACTTTGAATGCAATCATGCAGAACAATTCCACAAGACAGATACCACCTTGGTTTCAGAACAGAATATCTGGGCTTTACCACCCCGGGCTAACAGGTATATAACAATCTAAATTATAGTGTTTGTGTCACAAACATATATGCCAGACTGCGATTAATTCCAAGACTGTAGACACTGGATAACAGAAGGGAGAGCTGTTCTGGGTGCCAAGCGGGTGGGGACAACCGAAATTGCAGTTGAGCTTTTAGCTTCATTGTTTTTTCCCCGAATTAATCGAGGAACACAATAAAAATTGAGATTTTATTTTTTTTCATTCAAAGGCAGGGGGCTGGACCGCTAAAGGCTACAATACCCAAGAATATACAGTTCTTGGGCTCCTGTGGGGCGTTTAGTTCTGGTGCCAAGGGGATGGGGATACGGTAACCGAAATTGCAGTTGATATTTTTTTCCAAAATATAATAATAAGGAATAGAGCTGCACGGTATATCGATAAACCGATATACACCTGTTTTCAAATCAATATCGATTGAATACCGGTGTAATTACAGAAATATCGGTTTATCGTCATTATTTTTTTACCCACAGTTTAATTTTCAAGATGTCTTGACTTTTTAACTGTAGCCCCGAATGAATAATATTATCCCTTTATCCAAGGAATCGTCTGCATGTGCCCTAGTAATATACAAATTCTGCAGTTGAAAAAATAATTTTCAAAAATTTCAACAAAACTATATCATGTGACCCCTCATTGGAACGAGCTCGTTGAGCTCGTTCCAATGAGGGGTCACATGATATAGTTTTGTTGAAATATTTGGGGTAAATCTGATAAACTAATTTTGAAAATAATAAATTTTGATATCGTCTGCGTTGGGTGAAGGTTTTTCGAAACGCATCACCAAGGCATGCTAATTCGTTCCGACTGTGATACCTCGAGTCTCGGTTGTGGTACTTGTGTTCATATATCTGAACAGTTTTCGATATTCCGGTATACCGCGGTATTTTTTGAATACCGATACCGGTATTCAGTTTTGAATATCGTGCAGCCCTAATAAGGAATACACTAAGACATGATATTTTATTTTCATTCCACGACAGGGGTCTGGACCGCTTAATGCTGCCAGACCATAGAATATAAAAAAAAATGGGTTCTGGGGCCTCAGAAGACAAAATGTTTTTCATGCAATGCGACTGACTCCCCAAGTAAACGACATTTCGCTAATATGAATTAGTTTCATGACAATGTATTGAGTAATCACGGGAACTCTTCAATAAATAGTAACTGAAGAATTGGTGATGCCTAAAGTTTGACTCATCAAGTTAATATTTCTCTCTCTCAGACAAAAGTGAAAAAATATTCAAAATGGCGTCACAGAAAAGCAACTTATATACGATAAAACATTATTTAACGTAATATAGTTATTCCTGTCGTATTTTTGTCGTTTTTTCCTGCTGAACTGAATGGGACATAAGCCGCGTTGGTGATCTGAAGGTCTCAATATATTTTCTAACTTCGGTAATGGGAACAATGCGCACGATTCGACAATGAGTATAGCAACATTTTAGAGTTTTGTATCATCCAAAATAGAAACATAGGGCTCAAAGATTTCAGATAAATGAGAAATTTCAGATAATATATATTATCAAACTCAAGATTTTTTATGTTGCATAAATTCACATCAAAATGGTGTTTAGATAATTTTTTATGGGAATTTATCGGGGATTGGGTTTTTAAAAAAATATCTGATTTGAAGATTTTCTCATCCAAATAGCAATTTTTTATTTCTTTAACCCTTTCCCCAACGTAACAGCCAAAACCGGCCAACGCTATTCACAAAATTCACAATTCAATTTTTTTCTTTACTTTTTCATTTTTTTGTCACAAAAACATAGCTTGTGACCCCTCATTGAAAGGAGGTCAACGAGCTCGTTCCAATGAGGGGTCATAAGCCATGTTTTTGACGCAAAAAATAAAAAAAGTAGTGCTTCAAGAATTTTATTTGAAAGTGTCGTCTGCTTTTCGTGTTAGGTAAAAAGTTAAATGGACATAAAAATGATCTTTCAGACCATTTTCATGTCAGTCCAAAGAACAAAATGCCACCACTGCCTTACCTCAACAGAACATCTTTTATTTTTGGAACAAACAGCTTGATTTTAAAACAATTTGCCGGTGGGACCACAATATCGTGTTTTTTAAAGTTTGTTTCATAAATATTAGAATGGTTGTAATCTCGTGCCTGATTTATGGACATGAAATGTTTACGCACCGTGATCAAAGTCTAGTGTTTTGTTTTCTATTGAAAATACAAGCATTTGTTGGATTTTTGAGTAATGAAGTTACATTGTTTTGTACATGTCTAGTTCAGCTCCCCACCACATACCGAACGGTACCTCCTCCTTAGAAATATATACACTCTGAAAATTCACGAGTGATCAGTTATCCGTACATATAAAAATGAATTAGGATTTATAAAGGTTATCGAATAACATGGCTCTTTTTGAAAACTGAAGGTAGCTCTTTTTGTAATATTCCTGCAGAATATGTAAATATATATATACATGTAAACGAAACATTCAGAATATTAAAGCTTCTATGAGCTGCTCTCTATTTAGGAGAAGAAAATGCTGTTTTATATAAATCTTTTCCAGACTCGCGACAGTGTCAGCAGAAGAGTTTCAGAGCCCTAAAGAAGCGAAATTTCGCGTTAAAGGTTCGAAGGGCAATAACAAAATCTCAACCTTTTATTTCTCATTCCGAGTTTCCGAAATAATTTTTGTGGGATTCCGGGTTCGCCAGAATTGTGGATGTAGAGTACACGATAAGCAACATCGGCCGTTTTTTCTTTGATCATCGCGAAATCATGACTGGATAAAGAACAACATGCGAAAATAGAATCCCAGGATATAAAATAAAAGAGAATAACATCACGTATCTTTTTCGACACGGTGGCTCAAAACCGTGTTGTGGTCAGGAAAGGGGGTAGAGCATTTCGACCATATAGCGATAGTCACAAATCATCTTTCCGCTTTTGAATGCCAGTACCATAGCACCACATATTAACTGGCTGAATGCTAGAAGCCAATATCATGGCTTTCAAAAAATGAGGGTATCAGAGCAAAAGCCAACATTTTCTTGCTCATGTTTCATATTCAGTCAAACACAAATAATATTTTGTTTATATAAATTTGTTTCATTACAAATTATTGGAGAGTGCCCACAGGCACTCTCCAATAATTTGTAAGAAACAAAAATTTAATATTGATTACCAAATCCAGATCATCCAAAAATATCTAACCCTCAACCAGTTAAGAAGCCTACATTAAAATTCTTTGTTTGATTTTTGGAACAAGCCTCCATTTAAATATTTCCTGGAACAAAATGTCTCTTCATCTCTAGGCTCAAATTGTTCACCTGTTCATATACTTTAATGTAATATTTCCAATGGCGAAAAGAAGAATGGTGACTATCCCTAAAATGCAAAAAAGAAAAATGAACAAATCTTGGTAATTATAACAAGCAAATAAAATTCAAAACAATACGAATATTTTTGTAAGTCACAATTTTTCTGGTGTAGAAATATTACCTTTCAATCAACTCATTTTGCTGCTCTCAGACAGCATTTCACGAACAACAAAAAATGTTACGTCTACTACCAGAACGAGGAGTAAGATATGATGTTTCTGTCTTCATTCTCTCTTTTTTTAACATTGTTGATTCAAGAATTCTTTGTGCCTTTTTTTCCCCACCCTCAGACAAAATTATCATCTGAAGACGATAGCAAAATATCTCTTTCAGCGTCAGCAATAATAACGATTATAGGATGTTAGGGTCTAAGATGTTGGAGCCCAGAATGTTTGCAGGGATGAGAAATTTCACCAAATTTTCTGCTTTCAGCAAATTCATACCCATCATACTGAAATTGAATTTCTATAAATTTGCATAAAAATGGTCTAAGAAGATCATTTTCATGCAAATTTATGGAATTAAAATATCTGTCAACCCACAAGTTCACTCTGTGTAGTTCTGTTTTTGAAGACACATAAATTTCCCCAGTTTGTCCTAAAAGGTGAGAATTTAGCTACTTCTGGCAAATTTTGTTGCATATCATTACCAACAATGTGTTTGGGTATTCGACGTTTCGTCCAGCGAATACTTCGAACTTGGATATTTCGTGCAATACACGTTTTGGTCCAAATATCATATTGATGTAGACAGAGTGAAATAACCGCTTAAGGCTATTCACACACACAAAAAATCGCCACTGCCATTTAGAGTGTTTTTTTTTTTTAAATTTTGCCGAGAAAACACAATCTATGACCGGTCATTGGAATGAGCTCAACTGACTCGTTTCAATGGATGGTCATAAACAAAGTTTATGGGGTTAAAAATGAAATCTTTTAGCTATTCAAGCGATGATTTGGCAAGTGTCGGCCGAGGCCATTCGAGCTTGAAAAAGGGTTCAAGCAAGTTTAAAGTTTGGGATCTGCGAATCACACATTTTTTTCGGATCGAATCTCGAATCGAATCGTGTCTCTGATATCGATATCGAACCGAATCTCGAATCAAATCTTAATAGACAAGTTATTTCATATTGCACCAAACGGAAGTTAAGGTACACTGCGATGACCCTTACAAGACTGACTGACACCTTAAACACCAATAAATAAATATTCTCTGTAGCACTGTCGCTGAATGAGTGAGGCCCATTATCCATAGTTTTGAGTTTTTGAAGGCTTAACTTGTTACTATTCACGTTCTTTAGAACGTGAATAGTAACAAGTTAAGCCTTCAAAAACTAAAACTATGGAAAATGTTCCGACAAAATTCATTACTTACCTAACAATTAACCTTTATCAATTACTCAATTAAATATGACTGAGCCGACATGAATCAATTGTTTAATTTCAGTTTTCTCCAATTTTTGTTGGAGATGTAACAAATTGAAGTGAGTACGAGAGATTCGAAAAAAACGAATCTTGAGACTGATTCGGGATCGATCTCGAAGCAGACGTATGATATCTAATCGAATCTCAAGTATTCGCAGGACCCTATTTAAAGCATATGAATTTAATTGACAAACATGTTATATTAACCCTATACCTAACCTGAAAAGCAGACGACACTTGCAAACAAAATTCTTGAATAACTAATTTTTACATTTTTTGTCTCAAAAAACATAGGTTATGACCCCTCATTGGAACGAGCTCATCGAGCTCGTTCCAATGAGGGGTCATAACCTATGTTTTTGAGACAAAAAATGAAAAAATAATGAATATTAATTGGCGATTTTTGTAAATAGCGCTGGCCGGTTTTGAGCGTTACGTTGGGAAAAGGGTTAAAGAGTACTTGCAAGCAACCCAGAAAATAACACTTATCAGCTTTGACAACAAATAGTAATAATTTTATAGATTATAAAACTCCATAAGAATATACCAACCTTTCAGATAACTGTTTTGGTTAAAATTACTGATTTGTTTTGATACACAGTTTGGTCACTGCGTTGTGTCCTAACTGTACTTGGACAAGGCACTTGATCCCGATTGCCAACGTGGAGGCACGGTGGCACTGTGTACTAAGGCATACTGCATGTCGACGGTGCAATTGTCTTCAACCATTGCTAACCCTGCTTGTGTGGAGTTAGTACGTTGAGGAGTCTGGTAGTTGCTCGGTGGTTCTCTCCGGGTACTTCGGCTTCCTCCATTCGTAAAACTGTCCGACACGAAGTGACCCTGGCTGTCGAAAGTGTCGTTGAATCCAAATAAATAAATAAATAAATAAATAAATAAATAAATAAATAAATAAATAAATAAATAAATAAATTGTCTGTTTCGTCCCACCTTTCTTCAAATATATCTATTATTTAAGATTTGTTTGACTACAATTTATTGGAGAGTGTCTTTAGACACTCTCCCAATAAACTGTCACAAAACAATTGTTTCCACCACCTAAAAATACTTTGGCCAGAACTTTAGACCAGACAAAAATAATTTTACTGAAAAGTCCCGGACCCAAATATCGTTGACCAAAACGGCCCACCGGCAGAAAGAGAACCCACAGCATACGTTTGACACAATGAAGAAGCAAGAAAAGGGAGTTTCACGTCAGCAAGACGCATGCATGTTTCAGGCTTCCCACTTTTGTAATAAATTTTTTTTTATTTTATAAATTGCTACCACCATAATTGATTAAGTCCATGGTGCTAGCTTCTTCCGGTTTTTTTGCGTACACAGATGACATAGATAGGGGTTAGGTGGAGTGTCGATGGCCTCATGTTTTATACGGGTATTTACGGACTTGTCGGCAATGCTTATAGGCTGCAGCCAAAGTATATACCAACAAGAAAAAAAATAAAAATAAAAAAATGGATCGAAAGTGTATAATTGCCAGTTGACAGTTGACAATTATAATCAAGGAGATCTTTCATCTCCCTGACATCAATTTACCCATCAATATACCCATACTTAATATGGGGTTCAGGATCATGGAATATCCGGCAAAACTCAGCGATGCATTGCGTCGCAACATGCGCATCGCTAAGTTTCGATGGTCTTGTCACACTTCCAGAGAAAGCTACCAACGTCACAGCATACACGCAAACACCAGCCATTACTATATTATCACAGGGGTGGACATAAAACGAAACATCGGTCTCGATTCCACCATAAGAGTATTTTGTGTTGGAGACGTCACTTGCCCCTCCACTGGGAATTCTCCTTTGCGTTTTCTGTTCACTGCTATAATATTAAACAAATCTCAATAGATTTGAATTGATGAGCAATTAGAAAATAGTCTTTATGGACTGCTCTTCATTAGCATGAAAAATTTAAAAAATTTTTTTTAACCCTTTACTCAACGCAGACGAATCAAAATTTATTAATTTAAATATTATTTTTTCCAATTTTTCCAAAAGAATTCAACAAATTCAACAAAACCATACCATGTGTCCCCTTATTAGAACGAGCTCGTTCCACTGAAGGGGGAGGGGTGGGGGGGGGGGGGGGAGTGTCACATGATATGGTTTTGTTAAAATTTTGTGATTGGTCAATTTATCTGTATAAAACGTGATAAATATTATACCGAACTGCAAGATAAATAAATAAATAAATAAATAAATAAATAAATAAATAAATAAATAAATAAATAAATAAATAAAAGGAAAGTAGAAACAAAAACCTAACAAAATATAAATATAGTTTATATTTTAAAGATCCATCCAAGAAGACTCAGATTTCGAATATTTGAACACTCGAATGAAAATAAATATAAAAACGATGACATTTTCTGAATGAAGATTTCTTTTTGTTTTCTGAGTAAACGGTTCACAGAGAATGAACACCCACGGAGTTAAGATTTCGACCAGACGCAAAGCATCCAATTCTATAAATATTGTATAAGGAGAAACAAGTAAACACTCTTCCAGGGGACCTCAGAATCCAACTCGGATGTACCCTGGATACAATTTGCTTGTGTTCCTTATTATTAACCCCCTGCACACTGATGTCAAAATATCTAAATTTCAGGCAGAAAAAATTTCCCATAATGCAACTAGAAATTTAACCAATTCAATCTCATTTGACAGAGCTCATTGAGCTCTGTCAAACGAGATTGAATTGGTTAAATTTCTAGATGCATTATAGGAAAAAACAGCTTCCTGAAATTTTGGTATTTTGACATCAGTGTGAAGGGGGTTAAAAAATAAGTGACTGCCCCAATGGAATTCTCACTCCATGGATGTTTTATGAAAATTATTTCACCGCATTATATCGCTCTGAGTGAATTTTGTTGACTTCTTTTGTGAGAGGGGTAAAATAACCCATTGCCTTCCAACCGAGTTATTTATTTATTTATTATTTATTTGTTTATATTTATTTTGTGAGATTATCTTGCAATAAGCAGGATTATTTATCAGGTGTTATACAGGTACGTTAGCGATCACATCTTGTTCGACAGAGCTCTTAGAGCTCTGTCGAACAAGATGTAATTAGCAGCTAACTCCTCAGTATTATTGGTTTAAAATAATATTATTGAAGAGAAATAGTCAATATTATACAAGAAGAATCCATGTACAACTCTAATTTAAATTTTTTGAACGCTTGAGAATACACTGCTGTTTCCAGATAGAACCATCAAACAGTCATAGGAATAAAGCCATTCACAAACAAGCCAGTTATTGCATTATCTGTCAAAAGAAGTGTTCTGTCAATCAACAGTCCAGTTGCATAATGAAAGTTTTAAAATTCACCTTTTTTCGATTTCGGGTCTCATAGACCTGCTATTTATATATTTATTTATTTATTTATTTTATTTTTATTTAAAGATTTGTGCTGATTTCATTGACAGTAACTCGCCTATTGCGTGCCTTGCTTGAATACAGGAGAGGGAGTATGTGTGGGAGGAGGCGCCCTTTCAGGTTACATATGGAGGAGCCTATTTTATGGTTCTCATCATTTTTTTTCAGCATTGATAGATCAAGGCATTCGTGTCATGGTAAAAGGAAACAACATGCTTGTGACACTGATTTAATAAATAAATAAATAACATTGTATATATTCTTAACCCTTTGAACACCAGAGGCCGCTTTTCCGGTCCAGAACATGATACTTCATAATTTAATTCAGTGGGGTGTCTGTTATGTTAATGTGTGGGGTGGACCAATCAATATTTTCAACGTGCAGCCTCCTGGCTGCACGTCGAAAATATTAATTGGTCTATCCCCAATTACTGAATATGGGCTCTTCCAATTGCTGCCAGTGAACTGACTTGGAAGATAACACCAGGGTTCAAAGGGTTAATAAATAAATAAATAAATAAATAAATAACATTGTATTTATTCTTAATAAATAAATAAATAAATAAATAAATAAATAAAATAAATAAATAAATAAATAAATAAATAAATAAATAAATAAATAAATAAATAAATAACATTGTATATATTCTTAAGACGCGGTAAATAAACATAAAAATAAGTACTATTTTAACAGGAAAATACAGACAGTTATTATTCATATTCCCGGTTCTAAATTTTGTCAAATGCAGATCATTCTAAGCAGTGTTCAGCAGAAGAAATTGTCAATGGTACAGTGCGATTTGTATGACAACGGTAATTTTTGAGAAAATATCAAAAAGAAAACTTCAAAAGAATACAAAAGAAAATTAAAAATGTCATTGCTCTGAGAAGGGAAATCCCCTGTTCCCATATTCAGAGAAAAAATAAACAAAGGCGGGGAGCAACGAGCAAAACAAAAGAAACGTATATCAACTTCCCCTCCTTTAAAAAATCTGTGAAATTTGTAGAGCATTCCAAACATTGTTTTGCAGCCGGTACATGCTGTCACACAGGAGGCAGGAGGTGCCCGCAGCCCCCACCCCCCCACCATTTTTTCCACCTACAAGTTACACGAGAGCGTATAATGTGACAATCCCAATTGAGCAGTTAACAAAAATGTATTTTTCATAAAATTCCAACAAAACCATATTATGTGACTCCTCATTGGAACGAGGTCATTGAGCTCGTTTCGATGAGGGGTCACATGATATGGTTTTGTTAAAATATTTTTGCAATTTTTTCCCATCCATGAATGAAGAGAGAATTTTCAACTTCAAGGAATTCAACTTCAAGGAAATCCAATTATCACGTTAAGTAGAAATGTTATGTTCGGTACCTCAGAATTTTTAACTTTTGTGGAATCCCAAATGCATCCTCACCACAAATCAGCAGAACTTTTCCGACTTTTGACCCCCTGAGTTCGAAATTCCGATTCCAGCTAAAAATAGTTACGATTTGGTGTTAAAAATAGGGACGTGGCGACAGGGAGGAGTGGGGGGGGGGGGGGGGGGCACCCCCTCCCCAATGCTGGCCTAAATGTTTCAAATCGGCAAAAATTCCAACTGTTACTATTTTCAACTACAGTGTACACAATGTTGAGCTTCATAAGTACGCATGATGTCAATCGGTACGAGATTTCAAAAGTATGTTACTTATCGGAATAAAAAATCCTCAACATGCGCTTCAAGAAAATCACATCATGATTGAGCTTGAGCATTTGTTTAGAACATATTCAGTTCCCAGAATAATACCAAATAATAATAACCTGATAATTCTATCACAAATGTGTTGGCATTTTAGTTACTAGAATCAATTTTATGCCCCCTTTCATGGCTTCATTTTCAAAAGTTTTCTCGGTGGTGGAATTCCAGCTAGGGGGAGGGACTGGGAGAGGGATTCCCTGCCTTTAGTTGGAAATTCTCTACCCTACACCACCAATCGGAAACCTTTAGCCACCCACGTCCCTGGTTAAAAACTGCAAATTCTTGCCAAATCCAAGTCTAAAAAGCCTAATAATGCAACAACATTTGACATCAGTAAGCTATGGAATTCCAAACTTTTTACAAGTTGAACACGGAGATTTCTAACTTTTGAATTTTGGTACCGGACTAGGGGTGGGGTGGCAGGGGCCTCACTCAAGCCAAATCCCTATTATGTTATGCAGTACTGCCTGCTTCAAAAAACTTGGTGTAAAAATATTATTGCATTGATCGATTTCTTGGCCAGCGCGATGCGCTGAAAATAGAACTATACTAGATATGCCCTACCGGGCACTTGATTGGAACCTGTAGATACGTAAGTGTAAAAAACGAAAACTGTTGTTGTATTTTCATTCTTTCATTTGTCTGAGAAAACCAAAACGAGATTTTTTCCGGTTAACCGCACGGTTCTAGCATCGTTTCAAGCATAATCGTTAATGTCGCATCGCATGATATATTTATTGTATTTATTTATTGGTGTTTAAGGTCACATCACATACTTATGCACAATGGCTAATCGTGACCGTGACAGTTTTACGGACGGATAAAGCCGGAGTACCCGGAGAGAACCACCGAGCATCGACGAGCAACTGTCAGCTCCTCAACATTCTAACTATGTTCAAGCTCCACTCAAGCAGAGTTACAGCGGTTGAAGACATGTGCACCATCGACGTGCAGTACGCCTTAGTACACGGCGTCATCGTGCCCCCATGTAGGCAACCGGGATAAAGTGCTTTGCCCAAGGACACAACGCGGGTCGCCCCGGACGAGGATCGAACTCGGGACCTCTAGCATAGAAGTCAAACAGTCTACCACTGAGCCACCGTGCTCCCCACATCACATGGAGACGTCATATTGACCGTTGTATTTCATTAATGAACAACGTAATTGTGCATTGTGATACTTTCGTGAAATGGACGATACTGAAAATTACAGGATCTTTTGCTGGCGGATACGCTATCATAATTATAAGGCGAAGTGTCAACAATAGTAGGCGAGGTCGAATCTAACATTCACATTGTTCCCACCGAGCGTCATATGACACAGTTTATGGGTTGATTAGTCATTTCTGGATTACCCTGCGTCACATGTCGTGAAAAGTTCGCCCACCAGGAAGTGCAGGAAATTTGGTCCTTTCGCCTCAGTGATAAAATACACTATAAAGGCCACTTAACGTATCAAGTATGACGAGTTAAATCCGATGGGAAGGAATTTCGTACACCCGCTTGAATTCTGTTACGGGGCCCGAGTCCTTTGTACAGGGTCGGCTTGACGATGAGCGAGTGGGAGGGGGGGGGGGGGGGGGGTGTACACCTGTTTTAGCATGACAAATGCATTAAGCCCCGACAGACTAATATTCCGACTAGATCATCAAGGCATGCCTTCGTGGAAGGCCTTGGTGATGTAGTTGGAATATTAAACAGTCGGGATAATAGTTAGAAAACTTAAGAATTCTTGGAAAAGTATTAGTGAATAAATAAAATATGCACATGGTAGTCGTGAGGCAACTTCTTATTTAATTAACATGTACCAGTATGACAAATTGGTCATGCGGGACCCTAACAGCCCTAATCGTGGACTACAGACCTACTTTTGTATGGCTGACACAAGTTCACCTATGAAATGTAATCTTTTAAAAAGTACCTAATTACCAGCAAGAGAGAATTAATATGCTACATTCCATCCGTGACGAAACTGTTCCACTGAAAGAATTATATTATCACACCCATGCTCCCATCACCCATCAGTGGCGTAGCTACCGGAGGAGGGGGAGGGGCTTGTTACTTTGTAGCTGCACCCCCCCCCCCCAAAAAAAAAAACAACCAAAAAAACATTGGCCCAATGCAAGTTTCACACAACATAGAGCCCCAAAATAGTCTGCAATATAGTAGCTACATCCGCTACAAATGCTTCAGATTCGCTCTAAGAGTATTAAATTTTGGAAACTTTTATCGGGGTGTGGGGTGGGTTAGCCCTGACTAGGTCTCTCTGGTCGTTGCCCTTCCTAAAGGGAAGTAGGAAAAGGGGGGAAACGGCCGGAGGGTCCTAGTTAGGACCGTGTAGGCCCCCTTAAGCCGACACAACGGCCTTTCAAATATCATCTTTGGCCACCCCAAAACTGGCTAGGACACCCCTTTTGTAGAATCCTGGTTACGTGCGTGGCCTCATAACCCATCAGTAGCAACATCCCTGTCTTTCAGCATCTCCAAATCATTGTGTCAAACGTACGGGTTCGATGCGAGCGCCGATAGAGAGAGTATGAAAAGGGGGTAACCGGGATCATCGGGGATATGACGGACATCCGCCACTTTAGTAATTCTAATTTGAAAAATGTTCCGGAATGTTACATCCTGGAACATGTTCCGAATTTGCATTGCAGAGGTTTTTTCGCAGAATCGAATACCTGCGGAAATCGAATGAAATTATATGGATAACAACAGACTTTAGTGTCTCCATCTACAAATCATCGCCTGAGTGCTAGAATGTTCTATGTCCGCCATGGGACATAGAACATTCTAGCACTCATGCGACGAAATGTCGTCTGTAAATAATGGCGGCTTTTTATGGAATTTTAATTGGTTACTTGCGTTGCTAATCGGAGCCTAGTCCTGGCCCTAGGCCTGGTTACCCCCACCCCAATCTTCAGGATTACTACCCCGCCGCACCCTCTCGCCGGTCCCGTGCCTGTCAGAACGTCTATGTTTTCAAATAATGGCTTATACTTTAGATACAATTTTGCTCCACAAGCGAGTGTCCAAAGCGTTCAGAAAGCGAAACAATAATTTACCCAACGAACGTCAGCTTTTTGTGAAAAACAACACATTACTCCACGTTCTGAACTGTCTGAACGAGAATAATACATTGCTAATAAGTCATTCAAGTGAAATAGATTCCACCCGTAAATTAAATCAGTCCTGGAAAAGAACCATTCAAAAATCAACAAGCTTTTTGAAATCAGGTTATTCTCTGTTCACAACGAAGACGAAACGCATCAAGGGAAATAACTTACAACGGACTAACAGCCTGCTGTTCAGAGTTTTGATTTTCTGTCATCGAGTTCAAAAGGCGAAGAAAAAATAAATGGTTCGCTTCAGGTTACACACAATAGAAAAAATAGGATCGTTGGGTCGGGATCTTTTAAATATTTCTTTTAATATTCCATTTTCTCACACAATCGCTTAACCCTTTACTCAGCCTAACAGGAAAAGCAGCCAGTGCTATATTTAAACATCACAATTCAAATTCTATTTTTTTTCATTTTTTTTTGTATCACAAACATAGCTTATGCCCCAAAAAGTAAATCTTCTGTTTCTCAGGCCATTTTGTTGTAAAATTGCATGTGGGCGGACGGTTTTGAATTTTATTTTTGTGTTTTTGTAATTATTTCTTTGCCATCAAAAGTTCATGTTCTTGGTTTATTTTATGTTTTAGGCCTCATAATCTACAGAATAGCATGGGTGGTGATGTATTTCGCCCCTTGAGTGCAAGAAGGCTTTGCAGTGCTAACGCATTGCAAAGCCTTGTTGCACTCAAGGGACAAATTTATCAATTTAGGTAACTTAAATATTTTAAATATCAGAACAAAACCATTTACTTTTTATTTTTTTAAAGTTTGCATTGGTTATAAGAAGAGAGCATACCGCAGCCAAAAAGACCATGCGGAAGGCCTGAGAAACAGATTTTTAACTTTTTAGGCCTTATGACTCCTCACTGGAACGAGCTCGTTGAGCCCGCTCTAATGAGGGGTCATAAGCTTTGGTTTTGAGGCAGAAGATGAAAATTTATACTTTTTCAAGAAATGTTTTTTTTAAACAAGTGTCGTCTGCTCTGGATTAGTAGAAAGGTTAGAATGTATTGCCTATATACGCCGTGTACATGTATTTGACACCAAGGGCGTAAGTAAGGGTCTTCAGATATTGTTTTTTAAATAGATGTAACGTTTTATTCCAAGAGCTCATAAAAATATTAGTGTCGGGCATGACAAATAGGATCGATCGGGAGACATGAACTATTTTATTTTTCCCCCAGCCTTTCAGTGGAATTGTACGGTCACGATTAGCCATCATTGTGCATAAGAATGTGACCTTAAACACCAATAAATAAATAATAAATATTCAATGGAATTGTAAACTCTTGAAGAGAGTAAAAAAAAACAAAAAACACCAAACCAACAACTGCTGTCATGTACATATGAGCTTCGCTGTCTTTTCGACGCTGTATCCAGCTGCTTATTATCCGATGTCCAACCGCTTTTTCAGCATCTATGGGTATATCAAGACTGCAACACAAGTTTAAAGTCAAATCTAGTCAATCGTTTATATCTGTGCTGTGCTTCTTACATGACTTGGACGCAATAGGACTTGTCACACAACAGTTATCCGGCATTGTTCTGCTTGCTGGGCTTGCCACGATGAGATGAAAAATGCTGAATAACCTCGGAAAAGAATCCTTATTTATTTATTTATTTATTTATTTATTTATTTATTTATTTATTTATTTATTTATTTATTTATTTGAGTTTAACGAACTTGCGACAGCCAGGGTCACCTCGTGACGGACAGTTTTATCGGTGGAGGAAGCCGGAGTACCCGGAGGAAACCACCGAGCATCGGCGAGCAACTCCAGACTCCCCAACGTACGAACTCCACACAAGCAGGGTTAGCATTGGTTGAAGACAGGTGCACCATCGACGCGCATTACGCCTTAGTACACAGCGCCACCGCCCCCCCCCCCCCCCAGATAGAATCCTTCTTATATTTCTTCAACAATAACTTGAGCACCTGACATTGGTATCTAACCAAACTCTGTAAGGCAGCTTTCCAATATTCAACATCATGGGCTGTTATTATAAGAGACAAAAAAAAAATTTCCTTGCTCCTATTACAGCTTATTTCCACTTGTTCTGCTGAAAATAAAATAAGGTCGCCATTGTTCCTTCTACTTGTAAAATCTTCAAGTTACCTTCTGTTTCCTTGAATTTTTCGGTTAAATAAATTTATATAAAGGCCCCTTCAAAGGAACTAAGGCCGGAGGTGATAAAAATGATGGAAATTTAAGCACAAAATAAATTATTAAATATAATAATAAAGAAATGAAATTGATAAAAACAATAAAACAAAATAGGACATTTACAAGAGCGTGGATGTGACAACCGTTACTTGTTCCCAGTTCCTTATTCGACATTCGTTATCAACCGATTTTATCGGTTGATAACGAATCTCGAATAAGGTACTGGGAATAAGTAACGTTTGTAACGTTCGTTACAAGAACATGCTCGTAAAATGCATGGGCGTAACTAGAGAGTGGGGTGGGAACTGATGGGAGGGGGGGGCACATAGGCCAGGACTCCCGCTTTCTTTCCATAAATAGTTGAGAGAGAGAGAGAGAGAGAGAGAGAGAGAGAGAGAGAGAGAGAGAGAGAGAGAGAGAGAGAGAGAGAGAGATATATATTATGCTAGCATTATATTTAGCAATGTATTTTTATACCATAATACCACCAGCAGAGAACATCACTTGAAACTTGTTTTTCTCTTTTGGGTACCGACCATTGCAATCGTTCGGGGAATTATCGGGAAGTGGTTGCATTGCCTCTTTCCTTTCACGACGTGACTGAAGATTCCCTCGGCGTATGTTGTGTCTTCTTATTTATTTATTGGGGTTTAAGGACACTTTCGACAACCAGGGTCATCTCGTGTCAGACAGTTTCACGGGTGGATGAAGCCGAAGTACCCGGAGAAAACCACCGAGCAACTGTCAGGCTCCCCAACGTACTAACTCCACACAAGCAGGGTTAGCATTGGTCGAAGACAAGTGCACCATCGACGTACAGTACACCTTAGTACACAACGCCACCGTTCCTCCACGTTTCTTGTCCAAGGACACAACGCGGTTGCCGTAGGTGGGATTCGATCCGAGGACCTCTCGTCTTGCAGTCTACAGCTCTCTCTACTGAGCCACCGCGCTCCCCGTTGTGTCTTCTTTCCGTCTTTTAAAGTTGAGACAAGAGCACAGTTTGATTTCATATTGAATGAATTTCTCCACCGGGCCGAAGCATTGTTTTGTCCCCCCCACCCCCCTTCCACCCCAGCAAGATACTTTGTGAAGTATGCAGTCCCATATACATCTTTGTGTATTTTATTCCTAGCTGGCAACTAAGTCACGTGGACCACCACTGATGTGTGCCCTTCTATAACCGTACCCCATACCACAATTCGAAATACACCCTACGCCCACCCCCTCCCCAACGAGGGTGACATCGAGAACACGCAC
The DNA here is from genome assembly GCA_031216915.1 of Pictodentalium vernedei. Taxonomy (NCBI): domain Eukaryota; kingdom Metazoa; phylum Mollusca; class Scaphopoda; order Dentaliida; family Dentaliidae; genus Pictodentalium; species Pictodentalium vernedei. The sequence goes on from CM062295.1 coordinate 581,610,744, forward strand.
ATCTCTCCCGCCTGTAATCTAATAGCAATAGATCTTAAATCTGATGTTGTTCTTTTTGTCTATTTCAGTTCCTCCAAATCCAGCTTTTCTATTTCACCCTTACCGCAAACCAAAACGAGTGAGGACCGCCTTCACGCCATCACAATTGTTACAGCTGGAAAGAGCATTTGAGAAGAATCATTATGTTGTTGGTCAGGAAAGGAAAGAGCTAGCAGTGGATCTGAAGCTCACGGAAACACAGGTATGTGTTCTAGGAAAACTCCGTACACACAAGCAAGGGCGTCGCGAAGATGACCGATTGGGTGGGGGTGGGAGTGGGGGTCTAAACCTGATTTATCCCGTCTGTGATGGGTCGAGTCCCGACTATCTAATATTCCAACTGCATCATCATTATTTTTTTAGTGAATGAAAAAATACACCCAGGTAGGTGGCGCCGCCGGGGGGGGGGGGGGGGGGGGGGGAGGGGGGGCTTTCCTATAGTTGGAAATTCGGAGGGCAAGTCATGAGTAGTTGGAAATTCCATCTATCTGGATTTGAGAGCTTCTTTGGTGATGCTGATGTCTCCTTTAACCCTTAACCTAATGTAACGACAAAAACGGGGCAACGCTATTCTCAAAAATCGCCAATTAATTTTCATGATTTTTTTCATTTTGTGTCTCAAAAACATAGGTTATGACCCCTCGTTGGAACGAGCTCGTCGAGCTCGTTCCAACGAGGGGTCATAACCTATGTTTTTGAGACAAGAAATGAAAAAAAATAGTTATTCAAAAATTATTTTTGCAAGTGTCGTCTGCCTTTCAGGTTAGGTAAAGGGTTAAAGACTTCCCAAAATTCCAACTCGGTTTCAATCGGCAAAAATTCTAACTGTTACTATTTACAGCTAAGGTGTACGCAATATCGAGCTTCAAAGGTATGCATGGTGTCAATCAGCACGAGATTTTTATAATACTTTTACTTATATATCGTCATAAAAAAAATCCTCGAAATGCACTTCAAGAAAATCACATCGTGTAAAATCGTTATTCTGAGTTAAGTCCATTATTCGAAGTTACAAAATGATGAAACATCGAAAACTGATCATTCCTGCATTAGATCTGATTTAAAGTTAGGACAGTGTGAATTGCTCAAAGTTCTCAGCTCCAGTATTTGTTTAGCACATATTCAATTCCCAGAAGAATGCCACATAATAACCTGATAATTCTATCATAAATGTGTTGGCATTATTTCAGTTACTAGACTCAATTTTATGCCCCCTTTCATGGCTTCATTTTCAAAATCTTTCTCGGTAGTGAATTTTGAACTAGGGGGGGACCGGGAGGTGGGTTTTCCCGGTGCCTTCCCCTAGTTGGAAATTACTACCCTTCACCCCCCCCCCCCCCCCCAATTGGAGATCTCTAGCCACGTCCCGGAATTCACATTCAGTTGTCGCGACGCAACTTCTTATTCAATTAGCATGTAGTGTACCGGCATATTGGTCATAGTAGGTCCTCCACAGTCCTAATCGGATACTGTAGACTTCCGTTTCTACGACCTATTTTGAGTATAACCCAAGTCCAAGTATAGCAAATATAGTTAATTAAGAAAGTGCATGTTCACTAGCAAGACAGAATTGATAGTGTAAATCCCAATCCTGTCAAAAACGTCCCGACTGAGAAATTATTGGAGTTGTGTGTGTGTGGGGGGGGGGGGGGGGGGGGCGGGTCAAACTATCCACACTTCCCATAGTTATGCCCCTGCGAGCACGCGCTGCTACTTCCCTTGACATTGTAGCACTGCACTGGGGGGGGGGGGGGGGGGGGGGGCACACTATCTACACTTCCCATAGTTATGCCCCTGCACACAAACGAGCACGCGCTGCTACTTCTCTTGACATTGTAGCACTGGAGTTGCCTTTACACTGAATTTTGTTTGTATAATGTGGAATGTATGCTTTTGATGTTTTTTTGCAATAAGGAGTCTGTGTGAAAGAAGCCAAATGCATCCAGGCTATGTTCACAGAAATTGTCTGTTTGCAGAAGACCAACAAATCACAAACTTACACGACCCTTGTCTCTGGCCTCCATACACACAAACACACTTTTTCGTGATAACCTTCCATGACAACTGCATGGAACTTTACAAACATCTTCAAATGACACCATTTCCTGTGCTCAAACCCATTGAGAAAAGTTGTCAACTTCCCATACCAACAATTAAAATCTTGAAAAATGGCAATTGATGTTTTCTAAACTAAATTGCGTGCTAATTTAGAGATTTGTATTCCCCTCATGGTAAATGTTTGCTAATAGAAATAATGACACTTTCTCGAAACTTAAACGCAGTGAAAATGTTTAAACTTTACTACCCACGCAAATCTGCGACCACTAACAACTTAAACCTATTGTTATAGGTGCTGTGTAAACATTTCTTTTGTTTATCGACAACTTGTACATTTGAAAAAGGTTACTGGTCTCTTGTGTTCTTGTGATTTGAAATGATCGTTCTGAAGTGAAACTCGATCTACTGTACTATGAGCGGACATAACCTTCTTACCCACCAATAGGCCTATTTTAGGTCCCGAGTTCGATCCCCGTTCGTGACGACCCGCGTTGTGTCCTTGGGCAAGGCACTTTATCCCGGTTGTCTACATGGGGAGCACAATGACGCCGTGTACTAAGGCGTACAACACGTCGAATGTGCACATGTCTTTAATTAACCCTTTAGCAGACGACACTTGCAAAAATAATTCTTGAATAACTAATTTTTTTCATTTTTTGTCTCAAAAACATAGGTTATGACCCCTCGTTGGAACGAGCTCGTTCCAACGAGGGGTCATAACCTATGTTTTTGAGACAAAAAATGAAAAAAATAATGAAAATTAATAGGCGATTTTTGAGAATAGCGCTGGCCGGTTTTGGCCGTTACGTTAGGTAAAGGGTTAACCGCTGTAACCCTGCTTGAGCGGAGCTTGAATAGAGTTAGAGTGTTGAGGAGTTGACAGTTGCTCGTCGATTCTCGGTGGTTCTCTCCGGGTACTCCGGCTTCCTCCACCCATAAAACTGACACGGTCACAATTAACCATTGTGAGTAACAACGTGACCTTAAACACTAATAAATAAATAAATAGGCCTATTTCGCACTAGAGGTATTGGAAATTGAAGCCTTTCTGGTTTGTCAAAAGGAGCACTCTGTGCTTTGTCAAACAACATGTATATAAAGAGGTTATTACTTGGTTAGTTTCATCTCGAACAAGATATCAGCCCGAGGTAACTTCATATTAACCTGAGACCGTAGGTCGAAGGTTCATGTGACGCTACCAAGGGCTGATATCTCGGCCGATATGACATTAACCAAGTAATAGCCTCTTTTTATACTAAGCCAAAGCAAATAAGTACGGTACAAAATGTTTTCAGATCTGTCACACTTTTCTGACTGTGTTATTGTTTGTCATTCTTTTCCGATTGACTTGCCTATCCTCCTGTTTCAGCTATCCGAACGTCTCGGCTTCCCCTATGGGGAAACCGCGATGTTCGGGTAGCTGAACTATCTCATCTCCACTTCGATGAATCTCCGCTTACGACTGTAATCATGGTTTGCGTTGAATTTTTTGTACAACGCCCTCCTTTCTTCTATTCATACACCTAATCCTTACTTTTTGCCATCTTTAATTCCTCATCACACAAAAACGCAGCTTCTAGTAACTCCATTATGCCTGGTATCACCAATTTTCCTGATTGCGTTCGGCGAAAATGCAGAAAGTTTGCCTTGTAAACACACTATAGTTGCGCCAAGTAACGCATCCGGGGGTGGGGTGGGGGGGTGGGGGTGGGGGGGGGGGGTGCAACGCTAGCTTGGTTCATATCGACCGAGATCGGCGTCACCTCAGCAATATCTGCCGAGTCTGAAAATGGGCAATTTTGGGAAAGAAAGTTATATCCAATAATAATTAATAATATTTCAACTTTTATTTGAAGTCGTCACTACAGCACTTAAGATACTGAATACATTGTTATAAAGGAAAGATTCTATTTGTCCTAGACTTCACGGGGCGGTGGGTTCAGCTGACCTTTTCACAATCCTATCAGGGAAGCATGCAGTAGTAGTCCCGGAAATACCCGTCTGCAACTTTATCACTGTTCTGGGACTTCTTCCAACAGTGTTACAATACACATCTGCTGTTGTTAAACATTTTCATTCCCATGAAATAGCATTTTCCCGATAAATTCCACTCTTAAAACCTTTACCAAATGCAATTTTCGGACAACTATGGCATTAACTATCCTCACCTTGAAATTATTTATTCCAAAACAATGGTTGAGACAACTGGATGGAAGGAGATCGTCGAACTTGTTCCAACTTGGATTCATAAACAAGGCAAGAGGTTTCGCTCCCGGGCCTGGAGTGAATAGTGTCCGGGTTACGGATACTCGATAGTCTCTAGGTCATGATATAGAACGTATGACTCGAGTCTCGATGGGGATGAGAATAGCACTATCAGAGGGGGGTAACCTTGGACAAAATGACTTTTGCAGTTCAGATTCGGAAAATGTCGCTGGATGTCACATTCAGGACATTTTTCCGAGTTTGAACCACAAAAGAACTTTTATCTCAAGCGTTGTTTCGGAAGAAACAAACGTAAAATTTACATACGTTTCTTACGACACAACGCTTATGATAAGTCTAACAAATCCGTCCCAAGTTAGACATACCATGTCACCAGTTTACGACGTAAACTGGTGACTTTTTATGTTTAATTTGGGGCGGATTTGTCAGGTTTTGTCAACAGCACTTGAAAAATGCCGTTTTATTTGATCTACCCACCCTCAAAATTTCGCCGCACCTGATTTTCTTCACCCAATCCCAGGAACGCTGTTAAGGGGTTTCGGAGGGTGGGGGTAGGCAAAAGTCCGACTGCCACTGCATAATTTCCAATTGGGAAATTCCATTGGGACCCCCCCCCCCCCTCTTCTTGAGTCAAAATGTTCCCACCACATGTTTTAAGATGCAAAATTACACTTGTACCCACTCCGCCCCGCCCGCCCCACCCCACCCCAATCCTCCGTCTGAAATTATCCAACAAAGGTTCTTCGTAGTCACAATTTCCAACACAAATCAATGTTTGGGTTTTTTTTTACTGTTTTGGAGAACTTTCAGCACTTTTCAATCCAAAAACTCCATATTTTGGATAAATTTTGGACATGTTGAAAAAATTCCACTGGCGCCCTGTCTGAAATTTCTAAGTTTTTCCAATTTAGGGCTTCGAATTTCCAACTATTGTCAATTTGATGCATTTTATCCCCCCCCCCCCCACCTCCCCGAGGCAATGTCCCTGCTGAAACCCAAAACTGGACATTTGTATAGTACCCACATCTGCGCGGCCCTTCAACATTCAATCCTTTCAATTGTTATACCACAACTTGCGAATAAAAAAATGTTGAAACGAAATAAATGTACGTCCATTTATTTTTTCAGGTAAAAGTGTGGTTTCAAAATAGAAGAACTAAACACAAAAGAACCCAGAGCGACGATGAAAATTACAAAAGCGAGAAACCTGGCTACTTAAATGACTGTAGTGAGAGTGAAGACGAGGCAGAAATTAATGTTGATATGGACGAATTTGACTCAGATACGTCGCCAACAAAATGAACACAAAAATTTTCTAATATTGAGCGACAAATTCAGATCAGTGCTAGTTGTAACTTGGTGACAATCACTTGTGTGAAACATTTTGCACCAAGCACCCACACGATGTTAAACGTGTCAGAACGTTGAACAGTTATATAAGGCGGGAATCTCTACCTTTTTAGATTGAAAGGAAATGGTGCTCGGAAATGTTGCTCCCGGGATAGAAGTAAATGGAAATGTTTCTTCCTGACTTTTCTCCGTCGCATCCGGTGTAGGATATTGTCACCATTATCTCTTCTCTTAAGCGGGTTTATCCGCCGCAACTCAACGGTGTAGGGCTGAATTGCCGCAAAATGGGTTACAAACTCTCACAACATTCGAATATTCTATTGTCGTTACCTTAATCCTAATGCGGCCGGCCCCGACTTTTATCGTGTATTTTGACGCACTGACGTACACAGATTAACAACATCATCCGATTAATGGTTGGAAAGATCTTAGAGAGATCTTTCCACCAATTAATCAGATGATAGAGTTATTGGTGTGTTATAAATTTAATTGAATCTTCTCACACACACACTCTTAAATATATAGGTTCTCCCTATTTGGTTAAGTGAACGTGGCAAGATGATACCCATTTGAAAACAAAACGGAGGACCCTGTGCGCCACCTGCCAAACTATTGTAAACATTTCCGAAGAGTCAAAAAGTGTACATAAAAATTGTTGATTTTTGTATTAGTTCTGATGTTAAGAATATTTATTATTAAAGATTTTATGGAATAAAAAAATCTTATTTTGTTTCTTACAGTTTACACTTTGCAGTTTGCCATCATTCATAGCTTAAAATTTTCTGCTTCACAAGGCCGAGACCAGGGCGCTCGATACGAGTGGACGGGAGTTGAACGTTTCCAACAAGAGTGTTAACACGTTCCACAGAAGACATAGCGCCCAGTACAAAACATTGATTTGGGGGAGAGTATGTCTTCCACTGGAGGGAATACAGCGTTTCCCCTGCTCGGAAATTTCGTATATCAATTTCAGCTGAAATCTGATATAATTACTGCTATCTGAAGCCACCCTGGACATCTCGTCCCTTGAGTCACAGTGTGTTCTATGTGCCTACTGGCACATAGAACACACTGGAACTCAGGGGGCGATCTGTTGGTCTATATTTTGCATTGCACTTTGCACATTGTACGTTTCTCCCGTCGTCGAGTTACATTACCGGCTGAAATAATTTGTTAGATAATACAAGAAAATATATGTGCATTCGTCGGTGATGCGTCGACTATTTCAATTAGATGCAAGTAAGGCCTGAAATAGTCGACGGATTTTTGACGCGTCGAATCTAATACCAGAGCAAAAAATGAATTAAATTCGTCGGCGATGCGTCGACTATTTCAATTCGATGCGAACAAGACGCATCACCAACGAATCTCCGTCCAGCTGAAACGAATCTCCGTCGGCGATGCGTCTGAAATACGTGTTTGCAATAGTCGACGAATTTTTGACGCGACGAATCTAATACAATGTGCAGAAACAAACGAGCGCTGCCGATCAGCCGAATGCAAATCATATGGTAATGAGGAAATGTCAGTCGCTGGAAATGTCAGTCGCTGGAAATACCCATCTTACGTCATTTCAGTGTTGACTGATCGAATGCTTGATTCGAGATTTTTAAAAATGACTGAAGCATAGGTGAGAACGAAAATCAATTTTTCAAAATGACTGAATAAGAGCATTTCATGGGTGAGTGCGAAAATCAGTTTTTAACCAACAGCATCATGCTTGCCTACAAACTACGTTGATAGTTTCAACTTTCGACGTTCGTGGTATTGTTGTTGCTACGGGTAACGAAAGTTGGCAAAATATTCTCGTTCAGAAAAGCTTAGCCCCCCGCCCCACCCTCTCTCTCTCTCTCTCTCTCTCTGGCTTTAATGTGTTCCCGTCTCATACGTTATTTTCTTTTAAACCGGATTCACAACATTTGTTCGGGCCCTCGGTTTGCTGAAGCTCGCATCGAATTCAGTTGTTTGTTTATTGGGGTTTTACGACAGTTTCAATTGCCAGTGTCATGTCGTGTCAGGTAGTTTTGCGTGCGTAACTTTGAGTGGGGAGGTGGACTGGAGGGGGAGGGGGAGCCGGAGAGAATCATCGAGCAATCGGGGTGTAACTACCGAACTCCTCAACGTGCTAACCAGGGCTAACATGCGGTTGAAGCCATTGACGTGTCACACGCCGTTTTGCGTTTTTAGGTGGGGGATGAGGGCTAAACAGGTCATCGCACTGATAAATGTGCTATTGGCAAGGATATTAGTGCTGACCATGAATCAAAAGCCGTTAATTTTATGTTTTTCTCTGAGGGGGAGGGGGCTGGGTATTTCTCAGTGCTCAGCCTTTCCACCGGTCTTTAGACGGCCGATCAAAGCATGAGAATTAACTTTGCAGCCTCCAATTTCCCCCAGTGCCCGGAGTGATAATAAGCTGAATCAATAATTGTGATTTCTGTAGGAATGTTTTTTAGCTCAACTTGACAAAGTCAAGCTGAGCTATTGCCATCACTTTTCGTCCATCGGCGTACGTACGTTAGTACGTACGTCCACAATTTCATTTGGCACACCTCACAGGTCGCATTTATGATCAGATCGCTTTGAAACTTGGTATGCTTGTTTGGGGTGACCTCTAGATGGGAGCTATCGATTTTTTTCAATTTCCGTCAAAAAATGTTGCCGCGGCCAACGTTCTTAGAACTTAGTTTAGTCAGACCACAATTTTTCCCTTTGGCACTCCCCGCAGGGCACATTTATGATTGGATTGCTTTGAAACCTGGTATGCTTGTTTAGGGTGACCTCTAGATGGGAGCTATCGATTTTTGTCAATTTCCGTAAAAAAATGTTGCCACGGCCAACGTTCTTAGAACTTAGTTTAGTCAGACCTCAATATTTCCCTTTGGCACACCCTACAGGGCACATTTATGATCGGATTGCTTTGAAACCTGGTATGCTTATTTGGGGAGACATCTAGATGGGAGCTATCGATTTTCTTTAATTTCCGTCACAAAATGTTGCTGCAGCCAACGTTCTTAGAACTTAGTTTAGTCAGAAGACCTCAATATTTCCCTTTGGCACACCCAACAGGGCACATTTATGATCGGATTGCTTTGAAACCTGGCATGCTTGTTTGGGATGACCTCTAGATGGGAGCTATCGATTTTCTTCCATTTCCGTCGAAAAATGTTGCCACGGCCAACGTTCTTAGAACTTAGTTTAGTCTGACCTCAATATTTCCCTTTGGCACACCCTGCAGGGCACATTTATGATTGGATTGCTTTGAAACCTGGTATGCTTGTTTGGGGTGACCTTTAGATGGGAGCTATCGATTTTCTTCAATTTCTGTCAAAAAATGTTGCCACGGGCAACGTTCTTAGAACTTAGTTTAGTCAGAAGACCTCAATATTTCCCTTTGGCACACCCTACAGGGCACATTTATGAACGGATTGCTTTGAAACGTAGCATGTTTGTTTGGGGCGACCTCTAGATGGGAGCTATCGATTTTCTTCCATTTCCGTCAAAAAATGTTGCCACGGCCAACGTTCTCAGAACTTAGTTTAGTCAGACCTCAATGTTTCCCTTTGGGGCATATTTATGATCGGATTGCTTTGAAACCGAGCATGCTTGTTTGGGGTGACCTCTAGATGGGAGTTATCGATTTTCTTCAATTTCCGTCGAAAAATGTTGCCGCTGCCAACGTTCTTAGAACTTAGTTTAGTCAGACCTCAATATTTCCCTTTGGCACACCCTATAGGGCACATTTATTTGCTCAACTTGACAAAGTCAAGCTGAGCTATTGCCATCACTTCTCGTCCGTCGGCGTACGTATGTTCACAATTTCCTTTGGCACACCTCACAGGTCGCGTTTATTTTCATTTCCTTTTAAAACTTATTGTCGTTTTCACCAGCCTTTGAACTTACCCCATTTGTGTAGCAACTTATCCCCTTCGCACTCTCTGCAGGTTATATTTTTGAATTTCCATAAAAAAGAGAAAAAACATTGCCACAAGGAGTGACATTCAAACTTAGTGCATTTGTGCATTAAAATCTTCCTTTGGCATGCCTCAAAGGGTGCATTCATTATCAGGTTGTTTTGAAACTTTGTATGCTTATGCAGGATGACAAAGATAGGAGCTATCGATTTTCTTTTCATTTCCATCAAAAACTGTGCATCAACATTCCTCTTTGACATGGCCTACAGGCCACATTTATCAAGATTTTTTTTTTGAACTTGGTGTGCTCATTGGGCGAGACCTTTAGATAAGAGCTATTGATTAGCATTTATTCCTGTGAAAAAAAGTTGCCATTTACAATAACCTCTGAACTTACTGCATTTGTGTATCAACATTCTTCCTTTAGCCAGTCTTACAGTTTATATTTATAAATTGAAGGATTACTCTTGACGTTGTGCACACACAATGCTGTTATGTTGAAATTTCACCAAATAACATTGGTACCAATGATCTTCAATTTTGCCTTTTCACTTATAACTTACCAAGTTCAAGTTTGTCAAGTTGAGCTACAGTGTCATTGTGTCGGAGCGGCGAGATGGGTTCGAGCACTAGAGGGGGTGTCCCCCGCTCGTGGGCCTTTGGAGTGTGTGTCCAGGGTGAGGTTTTCCAGGGAAAAATTTTGAAATTCGAGACAACAACAGCAATTTCTTTGACACTGAGTCCGTTTGTGTCCATAATTAGTTAATAAGTTGTGAAAGGCAACATTAATTAAGCCACATCACCACCAATGGAATCCGAATAAATTATAAAATTATAAGATATTGTAACCGATTGCTTGCAACAACATGGCAAAATAGCAACCAACAGGTGAACTATTTGGTGCAGCGCCATTTCAGTTTTGAGTACGATGGTTTCCTGTATGGTTATAAACACAACACATGTGGGTACACAGTAAAGTGCACCTCAAATATTGTCCGAAGCATGTGGAATTTCGAATGAATTAGAAAAAAATAACCATGGAAGATATAAATTATGGAAGAATTATTTTCCACAGGCGTACGAAGCATCCGTGCTTTGATATTTTGGTGTGAGAATTGACGTGAGATATAAGTGAAACTGCGTTCAACAGAAGGCAGACATATTTGGAAATCCAGATGCTAATTTTACTTTCCCTGCTTTTCACGTATAAATTTGCTATTACGCATCCCCTCCACTCAAACATTTTACAAGTATAAATATCAAGAATTCTAGATTTTAAGATTTCTTGCCTGATGTTCCCAATATCAGGCATAGGGATTAACATGGTGGGGGTGGGGGCATGACTGAATTCTTTTTTTTGTGGGGGGGGGGGGGGGGGGGGGGGTCAGGTTCCACTGGATCATGGTTGCAGTGTGTTGAGGCGTATACCACATCGACGGTACATACGCCTTCAACCATTGCTAACCCTGCTTGTGCCGAGTTAGTATCTCTGATAGTTACTTGCTCCGATCAGTGTTTCCCCGGGTGTTCCGGCCTCACCTGTAAAACTGCCTGACACTGGCTTTCGAAAGTGTCGGCGCGGCCCAGAAAACAAACAAATAAATAAATAAATAAATAAATAAATAAATAAATAAATAAATAAATAAATGTCGCATCCTGGGTGCAAAAACAAAATGACCGAAGGAACCAAATATATGCAGGTCGACTACGATTGGCTGATCAATTAGATTCGACGCGACGGTGATGCGTCAGAATATTTCTAAACTTCTCCGTGTCGCATCAGCGGCGGATTTAATACAATTAGATTCGACGTGTCAAAAATCCGTCGACTATTTCAGGCCTTAGGCCAACTTCTTCATGAATTAATACTTGCTAACTCGCTTCGGGGACAAGAATAATTTTAAAGAGAGAAAAGATAATTTCTTAGATCAGGTGAATTAGAAAATATTTTTCCCCGACACACAAAACGAATCGGAACATAATAGGGACTTTCAAAGAGACCCCCAAGGCCCCCCCCCCCCCCCCCCCCCACGAACATAGACCTTACACATCACCCATAACCCTTTCAGCACTGGCGCCCTGAAAGGTATCATTTTAGTCTGTGGCGTAGCCACGGGGGAGGCTGAGGGGGCATTTTAATATATAGCAATTTCCTTGATTCTGAGTCCGTTTGTGTCCATAATTTGTGGGTTTTGAAAGGTATCAATCAATAATTAGGCCACTTTGTAGCCTAATTATTGATGCCTTTCACAACTTGTAAATTGTGGACGCGGGCGGACTCAGAGTCAAGGAAATTGCGTTTTTTTTGGTCTCAAAATGTTTCCCGGGGGAGGGGTGGGCAGGGTCAGATCCCATCCAACGAGAGGGAGTACTCTCATATTGCTGCTGCGGGGCTCGGATGATGCAGTGAATCATATTCTCTATGCCCCCTAGATATTACTCTTGTCTCCCTAAATACGTGCCTGCAGGGGCAAAATGGGCGAAACCATCCTGGTCAGTTAGGGGGTTCGAGTAGTCGAGCTGTTGGATTAAATTATTACAAAGCCTCTTTTCAAATTTTTGTGATCTTTTTATCGTCTGTTCGTCCACTATCTTTTTTTCTTCACGCAAAAATTTATGAACACCGGGTTGAAAAGCCAAATCAAATGAAATTTGATATGGAGGTGTATAAGCATAAACTACAGGTCAAGTTCGAATCGGGGGTGATGTCCGACGATTTTTGAAAGAGTTATGCCCATTTTTTAACATCAAAAATTCATTATTTTTTGGTTTCCCGATGATAACTTCATTTGTAGTTGGCCAAATCATATGAAATTTGGTGTGTAGGTGTATCAGTGTAAAGTACAGGTTCGAATCGGAGAGCGGTTTGACAAATTTTGCCAGAGTTATGCCCCTTTTTCGTCTTCAAAAATTCATTTTTCGGGGTTTCCTAATAACTACAGTTGTTGTTGGCCAAATCAAATGAAAATTGGTATGTAGGTGTATCAACATAAAATACAGGTCAAGTTCGAATAAGGATGTGGTCCGACAAGTTTTGCCAGAGTTATGCCCCTTTTTCGACTTAGAAAATTCTTCTTTGTTTTGGTTTCCTGATGATAACTTTAGTTGCTATTGATACCAAATATAACGTTTACAACCGAAACGCGGTATTCACAAACGACGCCGTTGAAAGAAAGATTATTATTTTTTTTTCATTTTTTGGGTCAAAACATAGCTGAAGACCTCATTGGAACAAACTCGTTGAGCCCGTCCCAAACATCCCTGGCTTATATTGTCATGAAAATCGACATTAGATAAAGTTACCTACCTTGAAATTATTAGACGTGCGAGCAAAGTCCAATTAAGAAGCAATTAATTATTGAGAAAACGCCTTCGTTCTATTACATCAGTAGAAAATAAAGCCAAGTTTCGCGTTGTTACTTTTAATAAACGAAAACAACAGACAGCTCCCAGAGCTGTCTGTTGTTTTCGCTTATTAAAAGTAACAAAAGGAAACTTTACTTTTTTATGGCTAACTAATTAAAACAACTAGTTCACGGATAATCCGTCATTAAGGACATCTATCAGTATCACACCTCCCAACACTAAGGTTCACTTTGGTTCTTTATTTAGTGAATGTGTTTTAAAGTTATTTGCAGGTTTTTATTCTTTCGAGGAAAACAAGCATTTCTCACCTCAAGACTTTTATATTGATGGAAAGGACAGTGTCTGTATTGTATGTCACGATGCGCACACTGTTGACATAAAAGGAACACAAAAAAGTTTCAGTGCATCAAAAGAGGATGAAAATGCAGTTTTCTTGTTTTTAACCCTTTACCTAACGTAACCGCCAAAAACGGCCAGCGCTATTCTCGAAACTTGCCAATTAATTTTCATTTTTTGTCTCTAAAACATAGGTTATGACCCCTCATTGGAACGAGCTCGTCGAGATCGTTCCAATGAGGGGTCATAACCTATGTTTTTGAGACAAAAAAAGAAAATAATAGTAATTCAAGAATTTTTTTTTGCAAGTGTCGTCTGCTTTTCATGTTAGGTAAAGGGTTAAAAGGGGTTTCAATAGAGGATAACAGTCAAATGTTCAAACTGACCAGAACTGACTGGAAAAAAATTGTAAAAGGCCAGCTTCTGTATTTTTATATTACTCTACAGGAAAATGCCTAAAGTTTGTGAAATGATGCGCACATCGAAGATACAAATTTGCTAACACTTCGAAAATTACAATTTTTATACGAAATTCCCATACTGTTACATTTACCGACAGCTTTAGGAAATTAAGGGAGCTAGCTAACTTTTCCGTAAATATGTTCCAGTAACGAAAATTGTAAGCCACGGAGGAATCATATCCTATGTTTTTGAAGAAAACAATGAAATTTTTAAGTTACTCAAAAATAGCTTTTGCAAGTGTTGTCTTGTAATCGAGTTGGGTAAAGGGTTGACCTTTGCATGTCAGTGTTTTTCAGATCCATCAGACCAAATCCAAAGAGATTTGTTCAAAGAATGTTTCAGAACCAGTTCACATATGTAGCATTACTGGGTGACATGTTGATGCATGCCAAAAATCTATTTCGGTAGCCCCGTGGAAAACCCAGGGCCGAGGACTTAGGGAGCATCTCGAACTTGAATGGGGGAAGGGGAGGAGGAAGTAAAGCCCAACAAGGGCAGCCATACACTCATACATATCGATGGTGGGCCATGTGCCTTTGTGAGATGGTAGAAATATAATGCACAAAGCTATGTTTGTGACGCGCACACCTTTACATTAAAAGATGAACCTTTTTAGCTTCACATGGGGAAATTTGCTAAATATGGAGCTAACCTTATACATTGTTTCTCGACTTTGAATGCCTTAAATTTTAAATACCGTAACAACCTCAGAGTAAGGAGTCACTGCACTCCATTTCTGTTAGTTCGCAACCAGACTGTACTGACGTGGTGGTAAAGATAATTTTGGACTAATCTGTCTGTATGCCAGCCTGCTTGCCTGCCTATCTGTCTGTCTGTCTGTCTACCGGCCTGCCTGCCTGCCTGCCTATTTGTTTGTCTGTCTCTGTCTCTCTCTTTTACAATTTTAAAAATAAATTTGCCGGTTTGAACAAAACTCCGCGTGCAATATAATTGGGTTACATCAACTTGATTACTTGTTTAATGCCAAAACCCCCCAAAAGTTGCTTGCACTCCCATGAGAACCCTATGGGTGAAAATAGTAAGGAACTTCAAATGCCTATTTTTTTCTAAACTGCACGAGACAGAATATACGACAGATATTTTGTTATTTGTTATAGAAAAATCGATCGGTCCGAAATATGCTATCAACTTTAAATAATATTTTTACTCGGGTTAAACAAATCAACAAAAATCTATCACTCTTCTAAACTGCCCTCTCTCACACACTCGTTTTTGGCAAATGTGATTAAAATTTGGAACCCATTGACATATTTCATCCAAACTTGGCGTGCAGTGTTATCGGGTGACATCTATTTAATTCACGCCTAATTTCCCATGCCATTTTGAGAGATTTCAGCGAATTAACTGATATTAGCTTATTATCAAATTGCTGAACTTTTATTTTCTATAAATTTACATGAAAATGGTCAGAAAGACCGTTTGCATGTGAATGTTCAGAAATGAAATATATTTCTTATGTTAAACATTCACTATACGTCCCTTTTCTCTAGATAAATTGTATTATTATCTATACACTGCACAGTTTCCAAATGAGAGGGTCAGGTTATTTCGGCTAATTGAGTTGCCCTCTACTCCCATTTCTGGAACCATATGTCAAAACATAGAATAAAAAATTCGAATACCAATTATTTCAAAGCTGCATCGGACAGATATTTGTTATTTGTTATAGAATATCCCCATGATTAGTTGAAGTAATAAGGCTAACAAAATCTCATCACTTTTTAACCCTTGGACCCGAGCGGCCGTTTTCCCGATCAGGAACATGATGCGTCATAACGACATTAAATAGGGTGGCTGTTCAGTAAATGTGTGGGGTAGGCCATTCAATATTTTCAACGTTGATCCCAGAGGCTGCACGTTGAAAATATTTATTGGTCTACCCCAAATTTATTTATTTATTTATTGGTGTTTTAAGGTCACATACTTGTGCATAATGGCTAATCATGACCGTGACAGTTTTATGGGTTGAGGAAGCCGGAAAAAAAACCACCGAGCAACGGCGAGTAGCTGCCAGCTCCCCAACACCGTAACTCCGCACTGCAGCACAGGCAGGATTAGATTGGTTGAAGACATGCGCACAATCGACGTGCAGTACGCCTTAGTACACGGCGTCATCGTGCCCCCATGCGGATAATCGGGGTTAAGTGCCTCGCCCAAGGACACAACGCGGGTGTCCGAATGGATCGCTCAGACGGTCACCCATCCAACTACTAACCGGGCTCGACGTTGCTTAACTTCGGTGATCTGACGAGAACCGGTTACCGCAACGCCACCGGGCCCCCGTCTACCCCAAATAATGAACATGGACCCTTCTAATTGCTGCCCTTGAAGTGGCATGGAAGATGCTACTAGAGTTCAAAGGGTTAAAAAGCGTCTCACCTCAGATGGTTAAATTGGGTTCATTTTAACTGTGCCGGTGTGACAGGAATGATAGTCCGTAGGAACGTTAGTCCCTCTGGACTATTATTCCGCGGAATTATAGTCCTTGGTCTAACATTTCTAGGAATAGTTGTCCGGCGGACTACTATTCCTAGAAATGTTAGACCTAGGACTATAATTCCGCGGAATAATAGTCCAGAGGGACTAATTTTCCTACGGACTATCATTCCTGTCACACTGGCTTGAGAAACGCCCTTGAAACCCCGTACTGGTTCTGTAACATTTGTCAATTGGAGAAAGTATGTTTATTATAACAATGACATGATTTTGTAGGGCTTTATTTTGTATCAACAGCTCGACAGAAGTTGTTAACAGCCCAAGAGCTTATCAGCGACGCGAGACGAAGCCGAGCGCCGCTAATAAGCTCAAAGGTTGTTAACCATTTCTGGTGAGCCGTTGATACACTGTAATGCCAGGCAAAGTCATGTTATTTCTATTATTGCCACTTTCGTACAACGGTACCTTGCATTTAAATTATATAAATAAATGAAGTTTGACGTTTTCGAATTCAAGAAATGTGTGAATAGAAATGTGTGAATCGAAAGCCTATGGACAGGGTCTCTGAGACAGAATCATGAGGAGGGTCTCCTGGGCCGATCACACAGGGCACTGGGTGGTAAGAGGAGTGTGCTGGGCCAAGTTGGCGAGGGAATGGCAGGGCCTCTTGGTCAGGTCTTTAGGATAGGGCCACAGTGGTGCCTTCTAGTGCTGGTCATCACGGAATACATCGAATATGCAGTGGGGTGAAGTTGTCAGGTCAGTCAAAGGAAGGTTGACAGTAGGCTTTCGACGGTCTCTATGGTAGTTTCACCGGGAATGGATTCTAGGGCAGATCATTGTGTCACTCATGGAATAGGTGTGTGTGTTGGATGGTGGTGGTGGGGGGGGGGGGGCAGATACTTTCCGATGAGGTATCATAATTTTCGAATGGAAGGTAAAGATTAAAAAGGAAATTTTAAATTAGGATTATGATTTTGAGTAACCCGGAGCCGATTGGGTGATCCTTTGAGCAAAGAGTTGAACGAGGGTGTGGGTGACCGACCACAGATTAGTCTCATGGAAGCCACATCGTGATGTAAACTCTACTTAAGATACCCTGGGGCACACTCCTCTGATAAGACGACCATCGGTAACATGTCATTGCACGATAACAGTTTGATGTTTTTTGTTTCGCTTATGGGCCTGAGGATTTTACATATTTCGCATTCCAACAAATGAAGTAGAAAACGCAGAAAATGTTGACCGAATCGTTTGTTCTTGCATGAAGTTGCATCATGTTCCATGAAGGGTTTCCTGAAGTGCACGGACTTCAACAGGTGCAAAAGGCTTCATCCCACATTGGCCCTGGCATTCGAAGTAATGCATATTTCCAAATTTATGGACACATACATGTACTCGAGCAGTTAGCAATCATACGTTGACCTGTACATCCGTTCTACCGCTGATGCTGTTGGCTTCTTTGTTTTTTTCAAAGCACCAGCTCGACTTGATGAACTTACCGGCTACTCACCCTCGTCTAAAGGAGCTTCTTGTTGGGGGTCTTTTTAGTGTTTGCCGAACGCCAAATCAGTTTGATAGACTTCCGGTAAACCTAACACTGGAACAGACCGTCAATGTAGATACTGCGTCGAGGATGACACCTACACATTTGCCACAAACAACTGTCAAGCTCAACTCCGCTGGAGCGTGACAAGAGGCAGTAGAGCTTCTTTAATTGACGCAGCGTTTTATATGGCGGGATTGAATCAGAAACATTGTTCTCAAAAGGACCTTGCAAAAAGTCGCATCAACCGTGATAATGCGGACTTCAAAAAAAACATATCTACGATTAAATGTCATGCGAATCAGTTTACCCTGGACACGGAAAAATGGCGAATAGAATATCCACACCGGCAAATGTGCCTCTGACGAGATTTCAAAGAAACGAGACGGAAAATGCATAACGATTTTGTCATTGAATGTGACGCTGATGCATCTCGATTCGAGAAACCCTTCACTAAAAACAAACTTAGGACATTCGTTCAACAGTGTGTTTCAAACAGAAGGTATCAGCACCCCGTTGTCAAAGAAGTCAAGTGCACGAGGGACATGTTAGGAAGGATCGCGATAATTGCCCCGAAGCGAACGATTAATTTGCAATTTGTTCTGACATTCCCGCTAACTCATGTCCTGATGTCCATGTGCAGTACTGACGGAAAAATGCCGCATACAGACAAGAGCGCCTTGTTTGAAATACTTGAAGAAGGAGGGGACTTAGATTCGCATCCCAAAGAGCGCACATTATTGATGGAAACTTCCTGCTGCAATGTTTACCACCAAATCTTCCTGCAACATACGATGGACTGTCTCATGTTATCCTTAACAGTGTCCTGAGCTACCCATCCAACAGAGTAGACATAGCGTTTGATACTTTCCAGAAACCGTCGATCAAGGATTGCGAACAAACCCGACGAGGTGCAGAAGACGTTCACTTTGCAAAATCTGAACCTGAGCAGCTACGACCAAAAGACTTCACGAACGCGCTAAAATCATCAAAATCGTTCAAGCAGGAGTTGTGGAAGTTTCTATTACGAAATTGGTCAGAGCCTCATCATGCCTCTCTGTTAAAGGGTCGTGAGATATATCTCGGTATTGGTGAAGATTGTGTCAGGTTTTTCGTGATCGAGGACAGAGTCGTAAAGGAATCCGTGCAGTATTTGATGTGCAATCAGACCGCTGCTTCCAGGACGGTGATTTGATTAGACGGGCTTCAGACACGGACATTCTTGTTCTACTTATCCATCAGAGCCACATAATTTTATGCCAGACATGGATCATGGGCGGATAGTGGAATTAAAATACCGGGGGGGGGGGGACTGATGTGATCCGATAGAGTCCTAGCATCAGAAGGCGACTGTCGCACGTGGCGAAAGGACGTGCGTTTGTGTGTGTGTGTGTGGGGGGGGGGGGGGGGGGGGGGGAGGTCGGGTGGGGTGGGGTGGGGGTTCTCCCCCAGAAAGTTTTTGATTTTCAGGTGCTCTGAGGTGGCTTCTAAATGCATTCTGGCCTCCAACTGAATATGTCCGTCGGCGAACGCAATTCGATATTTGTTAGAAAGGCCATGTCACACCACACACCTATACAAATTTTCATCAATTTGCCTCTGCTATTATAGGAGTTATGGCCCGGATCACGATGGACATCTGACCGACGCACCGACCCACCGAACGACCGACCCATCGACGGACAGATGCAATCCAGTATACCCCACTTTTTCAGAAAGTAGGGGTATAATAAGTTTAAAGATTGTTGTAGGCACTGCGGTGTGCCACAATGAGAACTCAACCGGTCAACTCAACTGGCCATTTCCCTTAATAAAATTAGAACTGGGAAACATATACGCGACTGGGAATATGGTTTGGTGTATGCGATGTAAAAATAATGATACCAGGAACATACCATTTCTTCGGCCTTGTGGCGACAAAATATTCTTTTATACTTCGCTTCATTGCGTCCCGCTTTCGTCTATCGATTTTGCAGACAGCGGATACTTAGGACACTCAAATATTTATTTTTATCTCGTTATAACGAGAAAACATCTAGTTATAACGAGAAAACATCTCGTTATAACGAGAAAGTATCTCGTTATAACGAGAAAACATCTCGTTATAACGAGAAAACATCTCGTTATAACGAGAAAGCATCTCGTTATAACGAGAAAGTATCTCGTTATAACGAGAAAAGATCTCCTTATAACGAGAAAAGATCTCGTTATAACGAGATAGTATCTCGTTATAACGAGAAAAGATCTCGTTATAACGAGAAAACATCTCGTTATCTCGAGATAAAATCACGTGACTCTGATGACATGAAACATATAGCCCCCTACCACCAAAACAGTTTATATATCTCGCGGGTGTTTTCAATATTCTGGATGTAATACATGGGAAAAACACCTACCCACCCCCACCCCCACCCCCAAGCATCCCAACCATGCCCGTGAAATACCGCTCCTCTCCCTCGCACATGTTGTCAACGATAATTACGATAAGCGCATATAACTCTCATACCAATAAACACAGAAAATGAGATGGAATTCACACAAACAAATAAAACAATTATAGCGTAATAAACTCGCTGCCCCCCCCCCCCCCCCCCTCCCCCACACCGTATGTGGAACACTTTTTCGGCACACAGCACTCAAAACACGACTATAGCCTCAGCCCCAAAACAGTGTACATATCTTACGCGTGTGTTTAATACTGTGGATGTAATACACGGGAAACACTCCTACCTCTCTCCTTCCCAAAGCATCCCACCAATACCCGCGAAATGCCCCCCTCCCCCTCGCACATGTTGTAAAAGATAATTACGACAAGTGTTTTTAACGCTCATACTAATAGAACAAGGACGGGACGTGAGAAGGTAAAAATATTGGGAGAGGGGTATCAGGGCGGAGATCCATGCAAAAGGGGAACCCATTGTGCTGACAGTAGTATGATTCGAGTCGCGCAGTGGCGAGGTGGAGGAGAGCACCAGATGTGGTATCTCCTTCTCGTTGGCGGGGTCCGGGGGCCCTTCCCTGGGAAAATTTTGAAAAAATATGAGGGCCAAAACTCGCGTTCTCATAGTTTTCAAAGTTTTCCCAGGGAAGGGCCCCGGACCCCGCCAACGAGAAGGGGATACCACATCTGGTGCTCTCCCACGCCTCGCCACTGCGCGACTCGAATCATGCTACTGCCAGCACAATGGGCGCCCCTTTTGCATGGATCTCCGCCTTGATATCCCTCTCCCAATAGTTTTACCTTCTCACGTCCCGTCCTTGTTCTATTAGTATGGGCGTTAAATACACTTGTCGTAATTATCTTTTACAACATGTGCGAGGGGGGGGGGGGGGGGGGGGAGGTATTTCGCGGGCATTGGTGGGATGCTTTGGGAAGGAGTGGGGAAGGAGTGTTTCCCGTGTATTACATCCACAGTATTAAACACACGCGTAAGATATGTACACTGTTTTGGGGCTGAGGTTATAGTCGTGTTTTGAGTGCCGTGTGTCGAAAAACTGTTCCACATACGGTGTGTGTGTGTGTGTATGGGGGGGGGGGGGGGGGGGGGTGGTGGGCAGCGAGTTTATTGCGCTATAGTTGTTTCATTTGTTTGTGTGAATTCCATCTCATTTTCTGTGTTTATTGGTATGAGAGTTATATGCGCTTATCGTAATTATCGTTGACAACTTGTGCGAGGGAGAGGAGCAGTATTTCACGGGCATGGTTGGGATGCTTGGGGGTGGGGGTGGGTAGGTGTTTTTCCCCACGTATTACATCCAGAATATTGAAAACACCCGCGAGATATATAAACTGTTTTGGTGGTGGGGTCTATATGTTTCATGTCATCAGAGTCACGTGATTTTATCTCGAGATAACGAGATGTTTTCTCGTTATAACGAGATCTTTTCTCGTTATAACGAGATCTTTTCTCGTTATAACGAGATACTATCTCGTTATAACGAGATCTTTTCTCGTTATAACGAGATCTTTTCTCGTTATAGCGAGATATTATCTCGTTATAACGAGATCTTTTCTCGTTATAACGAGATAGTATCTCGTTATAACGAGATGTTTTCTCGTTATAACGAGATCGTATCTCGTTATAACGAGATAAAAATAAATATTTGAGTGTCCTAAATCAGCCACCGTACTTGCGGATGTGACTGTCGTCAGTTCTATAAATAACCGATATTCCGCGAATTCTAAAAGAGGATCATGTCCCTTATTTGGCAACGTGATGTCATTAGTTAAGGAGGGGCGTTATCCGACAAGATTGTGTGAAATAAGAGCATGACTTTTTTAGTAGCCCCCCTAGCCCCCCCCCCCCTGGATCCGCCCTTGCCATCCCTCTCTCTCTGCATTTGATTTTTTCATCTTCCTTTCTATAAAACATTACCGTTAAAAATACGACAGAAGTCCCAGAAACCAGTACAGCTGCATCTACCGTAAATTTTAAGGCAATGGCTCTTACTGATTAAAGTTTCATAATATGTAATATGAAAATATAGAGAGGCGTATTTGTGAACAGGGGAGATCTTTTTTTTCAGAACGAACGCATTCAACTCTCCAATTTCCCCTTTTGTAAAATGACATTTTCCATGGCCAAAGTTACCTTGTTTTAGAAGAGTGAAATTAAAGTGGGTTTTCATCACTCATATCCAATAAACAAAACTCAAAGGTATGGAATTAAAAGCGGTATGGTAACCTGAGAATAAGAAATCGGTGTTCATCTCGAATGAGATACCCAGGCCTGTACACCAGAAATCATGACTCCCAAAGAAAAGATTACCTCTATTTTTTAGGCAATCGTTTTTAAGCAACCTTAATTCCGATGTTTAGAAAGAGAAATTGCATGTTAATATCGACAAGTTTACTATTAGCAGAGTGAAGGGCAAGATCAGAAACAAACAATACTTAACAAATGTTGCGAGTCATATGTCAGTTTATGAACCGGCCAGTCAACCCGTAATGTGTAAAGCGGCCCATACACTATCAATATTTTTGACAATAATATTGTCAATAAACGGTATTGACAATATTATTGCCAGTGTGTGGGAGATATTGAAGATTGATCAATATTATTGACGAATATCTGAGATCTCTGAAATATTTTCTTCAATATTTTACGACCGTCAATAATATTGATAGTGTGTGGGTTCCGTCAATAATATTACGCAATATTAAGGAATTTCAGGTCTTCAAATGTATTTCCAGTCGCCAAAAAAACGCAGTGTGGCTGATAATCGTTCCATCGGTGGTATTGCATCGCGCATCTTTGTGTCTTTTTTCTCTATTAAAGGTGTAACCAACCGTAGCAGCTCTTTAAATGAATCTTCATCCATTCGAAGAAAGTTTCTGAAATCATCAGGTTGATTAATCCGGAGATCCTCCATAAGGGCACCATGACCAAATGTGTGTCTTTCTAAAAACCATCGTTTAGTCCACCATTTCTTTTTATTTTGTTTTTCGTTACTCAGGGCCAGTACCACGCCTAAACCCACAAATGGATTCATGTTTACAGCGCGGTGGCAGACGAAGAAATGACCGAAAATATTGAAGAAACTATTGAGTAGTTTGTGGCAAAAAATGTTTTGTCAATATTATTTACTCAATATTATTGTCAATAATATTGATAGTGTATGGGCCGCTTAAGTAGTATGTCATGTACCCGGACACCCGACAATTAGGGGACCTCATCTGGGGATATCATGTGACGTCATAGTCATGTGACCCAGCGGCGCCAAGTCTGACTGTCATGGCAGCCCGCGTGAGCGGCCATGTTGTGACGTCATTACTATAGTGATACGTGGTGTTGGTGCGCATGCGCAGCGCATATTATTAGGGTGATACGTGTTTCCGTCGTTCATTTTGTATATTGATGACTGCCATCGTGGTTTCTACGGTAGCATGTTATCGCTATGGGCCTTGAAGGCTTCTTATAAGAAAGGGGTATATTCGGTGGTTATGTTCGACTGAATAGGGGTAAATCTAATTACCACAAAGAACCCGACAATCCTTCCAAATAACCCCAAAACACACAAAACTACCGCAACGGACTTGGCGAAGCTTCATTTTGGATTTTTAGAGTAGTACGTAGTGCTATAGGATGTATTCTATTAAACTGGAGTATCTGTACTGGTTCAGATTTTCCCAGAATCTCATTTTTTCTGTCTATTACAGACGCTATTATTGCTACTCAAACCCTAGCAGTTCATCTAGCCCTAGCTGCTCTTGACTCCCACTTGTTACGACCTTTGCCCTCGTCCAAGTCTTATAATCACCAGTCAGATTTCCCATATCTGTACCTAACCATACAGTGTTATCTCCCTTGTGTGCAACGATAACCTCTATGATTCTCAAACCTAAAAGACAACCGCGCAGTAACTAACTGGAACATGTATTGGTCGAACGACTCGAGTCCCATCTGGCAAATGGGCTTTAGAGCAATTGCTCGATTGAGTGACTCAACATGATGCTCGAAAGACTCGAATCCCACCGAGGAAATGAGCCATAGAGCAATTGACCCCACATACCGTTCTACGACTCATCTGGGTATTTGAGGATGTCCATAACATGGCAATGCATCATTTGAGGATATCCATTGACGATACATTTTGGAGATACACTATCGAGCAGTTACTGAAACCACATTGCTCGAACGACTCGAATCTCATCGAGCAAATGAGCTATCGTGCAACTGCTCCATCGAATGACTCCACATACGACTCTTCTCCTCATCTCGGTATACCTATGACATGGCAATGTATCATTTGAGGATATCCTTTGAGGATACCTTTTAGGGATACTTATCTGAGGATATCTATTTGAAGATAGCTGTGGCTCCTATTACCAGTTTGGCCCGGCCTTCTACGCCACACCAAGACATACTTATTTCACGTTCCCCTAGTAAGCTATCGAACAGTTATTGAAAAAGTCATTGCTCGAACGACTCGAATTCCCTTTAGCAAATGAGGTAAAAAGAAAAAGCTCGATCGAGCGACTCCTCATACTGCTCCACGACTCATCGCGGTATTTGGGGATACCTGCGACATGGTCAAGCCAGAAAGTAAGCAGACTGACATCTGCAAAATGAAGTCCCCAGGGGGTGAATTTAGTGATGCTACCCTGCACAGCAGGGTAGCATCACTCAATTTACCCTCTGTGAACCTCAATCTGAATCAGAGTGTCACAACTAAACAGAAAGAGGTACCCAGAGGATAACTTAGCCCACTGTATGGGATAGCATCATCAAATATTCATCCCTTTGAGGACCTCATTCTGCAAATGTAAGACTGCTTATTTTCAGGCCTGGACATGATGGTGTACTATTTGAGGATACATTTTGAGGATATCTACCTGAAGACAGTTATGGTTCCTGGTACCTGTACCTGTATGACCCTGGCGGCGTCTTGGTCACTACAACTGACTTGTCCATAGTCACAATCTTTTGTCCTATCATTAGCTTCTATAGCAGCCACCCTATACTATAGTCTTCTTCTTCCCTTCTACCCTTGAAACCTTGAACCATTTCTTCTGACATGTAACACTACTACAGGCATACTGGCTCTCTCTGTCTCGAATCTACCCTTGGTCAAACCTTCAACAAATTCAATCAGATTGCTTCAACCTCCCCCCCCCCCCCCAAACATGTACCTTTTTTACAGAGTTCAAATCGTGTATAACATCTATAGACAGGCCATGGAAGGGATTCCGTAAGTGGATTCTTATCCGACTCCATGAAATGTGATTCCGTGGTTTGACACTCGAGGGTATTCCTCATCCATATTGAAAGAATTGCATTCAAGCGAGCAAACACTGGGTTATATTTTCATTTGGATTATAGTTCAAAAATAGAGTTCAAAACTTTGGGATTATAGTTCAGTCTTTGTTCACTTGGTTGTGTTCAGTTCACTTCGTGGTGTTCAATTCACTCTGGCTTCGTTGGAATCAGTTCCGCCTTGGTTGTGTTGGACCTTTGTTCACTCCGTGATGTACCTTTGTTGTTTAGTAGTGCCAGGTTGTACGTTATGATGTTTCATCGGTTCAGGTTCTTGCAATGGTAGTTTAATTTGGGTGTTATCGTACCCTCGAGTGTTTATGTCAAATCACGGAATCACATTTCATGGAGTCGGATAAGAATCCCACCTACAGAATCTCTTCCATAGATGTTATACAAGGGATTTGAACTGCGTATAAATTGGTACCTGTTGGGGGAATGAAGCAATCTGATTGAACCTGTTA
Organism: Pictodentalium vernedei; assembly: GCA_031216915.1. Lineage (NCBI taxonomy): Eukaryota > Metazoa > Mollusca > Scaphopoda > Dentaliida > Dentaliidae > Pictodentalium > Pictodentalium vernedei. Next base: position 581,636,719 of record CM062295.1, read on the forward strand.
AACGCTTGACCGAGGGTAGATTCGAGACAAAGACAGCCAGAATGTATGTAGTTGTGCTGCAAGTCAGAAGTAATGGTTCAAGGCTGCAAGGATAGTAGAAGACTATGGTATTGAGTGACAGCTGTAGAAGCTAATGAAGGACATCTGATGGTGACTGTGGACAAGTCAGTAGTAGGGGCCGAGACGCTGCCTGGGTCAAACAATTACTAGGAACCTTAACTATCTTCAGATAGATATCCCCAAAAGGTATATGCAAAAGGTATCCTCAAAAGGCATCCTCAAATAGTATATCACCATGTCATATGTATCCACAAATACAGAGATGAGTCGTAGAGCAGTATGTCGAGTCACACGATCGGCAATTGCTCTATACGTTCTATGGAATTCTAGCAATGACTTTTCAGTAACTGCTCGATAGCGTATTAGGGAAACTTGGAATAGGTATGTCTTGGGGTGGCCTGGAATGCCGCGCAAACAGATAATAGGAGCCATAACTGTCTTCAAATAGATATTCTCAGATAAGTGTCCCCTAAAGGTATCCTCAAAGGGTATCCTCAATGATAAATTCCCATGTCATAGGTATTCTCAAATACCGAGATGAGTCATAGAGCAGTATGCGGAGTCACCCGAGAGAGCAATGGCTCTATAGCTCCTTTGCTAGATGGGATTCGAGTCGTTCGAGCAACATGTGGAGTCACTCGATCGACAATTGCATTCCTCCTCCAATTATCCTTCATATTTTCATCCCATTTTTCCATTAGTTTCCCAAGGTGTCTTGTTCCACAAGGAAAATATTTGGGGGGGGGGGGGGGGCATTCTAAAATGAAATGTTCCAGGTTCTCTCCGTTGCACCTAAGATACACATTTGGCACACTCTTTCCTCACCTTTCCTGATTCTCTCCCTCAACTCTAGTGACTTGGATCTCCCTTTGATCAACAATGACCCCCGCCCCACCCCCACCCCTGCTATAATCTCCTTTATTGATCTTCAGTCTCTATAGAGTAGTTCTCCATTAGCTCCCTCACCTGCTTTATCCATCCTGTTTGAATGTTATAGCTCCACGCATGGTTAAACAACGTTTTACCCAATCTGCTGTTTGGGAGGTTTACCAGATAATTTAGGTAGCATAATTTCCCCATATCTATTCTATCGTTAACCGGCATCCACCCGAGTTTCCCCTCTGATCGCTTCCAGTGCGGCTGCGTTACTTGATCCAGTTATCCAGCGACCAGCATCATTTTATTGAATCTCCAAGTTGTTCACTACCATTTGGTTTAGAGGGATCACATCTATTCCATACGTTATACTTGGTAATCCCACCTTCTCTCTAATAGTTTTTCCAATGAACATTTTGTCAAAGCTATTTCTTCCCAGAAGTTTTAACTGATGGAGTATTCTTTTCTCCTTTGCCTTAAGTTTATCTGTATGCTTTCTGTGTATGCCTTTACCTGTAGCACATAGCTTCACCCCAAGTAGTTATATTCGCCCGTTTCTCCTACTGTTATATCGTCGCCTGAGTGCTAGAATGTCCTCTGTCCCATAGGGGACATAGGACATTCTAGGACTCAGGCGAGGATATCCTTGCTTTCCTCTACACCAACAGAGAATTTACCCACCTCCACCTTCGCGACTCATTTACCTTACGGCCCACAGGTATTACCATGTCGTCAGCAAAGAAAAGCCCCGGGACTTTTGTCTCTCCGACGTTTATCCCCTCTGCGCTTGCAATCAATTCATCACCGAAATCTTTTGTGCACAACGCAAACAGAATCAGTGACAAGATGCACCCCTGCTTAAGGCTTATTTCCGTTGGGACACTCTTCCCTGTGATGTGTCCCAGGTTAAGTACACTCTGCACATCTCCGAACAGTGCTTTCATGATTCCAACAAAACTTTCTCCGAATCCAAGGTCCTTAAGGTTTTGCCACACCCCTTCCCTCCATACCCTGTCATATGCTTTTTTTACATCAAGAAAGGCCTTAATAACTTCTTTTTCTTATTGACATTCGTTGATTCTATCAGTTGTGATAGTGTAAACTAGTGGTCGTTGACTCATCTCCCTTTCCGGAACCCATTCTGAATTTCCCCCAGGAATCCTCTTTCTTCAACAGTTTCCTTAAGCCTTCCATACTGAACCTTGCAGAATACCTTCCCAATATTGCTGCTAAATTTTCTTCATTCTGGAGGGACGCCCCCTCCCCACCTTCTCTCATTAACCCTTTCCCAATGCTTGATCATTTCTACTATTATACTGTCCCGATCATCAGTACTTTTCCTATCCACCTTAATACTCTGTGTGGTATCACCCCTGCTGGCTTTATTTATCCATTTCCAGAATATATTGGAACTTGACCCCCTGTTTTTCTTATTGCTTTTATGAGATTACCATTTCGCACTTTCCTATTTCTGTCCTTGATTATTAGTCTGTAGGAAAACACACAGACTATTGATTTTGTATTGTTTCTTTTTTTTTTTTCTTCTTCTTCTATGCGCTTCATTGTCAGCACGGTAACTCGAAAACGAATTATTCTAGCTCGCTGAGTTTTGGCATACTGATGGACAGTCAAAAGTTCTCGGCACCCTATGTTTTTCAGGTCACTAGATCCCTTGATTATGGCCCAGTCGGGCACAGGATTTTCTAATTTCCTGTAACAGTAAATTATCCCCAAACAATACTATGTTATACTTATTCACACTGGAGAAATGTAAACAGAATTGGAGGTAGCTATCAAACATTCAATGTAATCTTGTTATTATAATCAGATGTCATTTCTTCTAACCAAGTTGAGAGAAACCCTTTGCTTTGCAAAGAAATAAAGTACAAATTATTCAGTTCAATGCTTTTAACCCTCTGAAGACTTCATTTGGGTTCCAAAGATTTTATTTCAGTGAAAATAATGTTAACCCTTTCCATACTCATATTACTGCTATAAACATCATTCAAATAAGTGGCAGAGCAAAAAATCTCCACTTCTGATTCCTTGATCGAACCCTTCGAATGCTGTGCACATATATGCTTTTTCTAGTTTCTTGGAAGAAATTGACTTATTCCTGTATGAATATCTTTAAATACTATTAACGAAGACCCATTTCTGAACTTCTTTAAATTATTTCATCCCCAACATTAAGCCTCCATAAATTCTCTTTCTATTCTGTTTATTTCTGATGCTTTAACTCCTTTCACACAGACTTGAATTTACTGGATGCAGTAAATTCTCTGTTTCTCTAGTATTAAACTTTGTTCTTGCCTCCTCGTATACTTCTTTGACACTTTTAGTGGCTCTGCCATTTATTCCCCCCCCCCCGACTTTTCTACACCTTCTAAACGCAGCAGATTATTTCTTTCTCTCTTGTTTGCGTTTTTGAGCCCATTATTTACTCTATATCCTAATTCATTTGTCGTAACTCTGATCCCCTCTATGCTTTCCCTCCCATCATCTTTTAGACTTCTCACTATTGAGTCCGCCACCTCCTGAACGTTATATCCGGTTGACACATTTTCTAACTTTGATTTTAATTTCTTCTCAAAGTGCAACCAGTCTGATTCTTTTCCCAGCTTACAAATGTCATTAGAGACCGCTCTTTGTTTTGCTATTCTATTGCCCTTAACCCTTTACCCAACGTAACGGCCAAAAACCGGCCAGCGCTATTCTCAAACATCGCCAATTAATTTTCAAAATATTTTCATTTTTTGTCTCAAAAACATAGGTTATGACCACTCGTTGGAACGAGCTCGACGAGCTCGTTCCAACGAGGGGTCATAACCTATGTTTTTGAGACAAAAAATGAAAAAAATTAGTTATTCAAGAATTTGTTTTGCAAGTGTCGTCTGCTTTTCATGTTAGGTAAAGGGTTAACCCATACTGTTATCAGGTTGTGATCACTATTTAACTTTTCTTCGTCGTCTATAGCCTCCCTCCATAGCTATCGATCCGTGAGTACATAGTCCATTATTTTCTTTCTATAGTTTTCTCCCATTAACATTGATTTTTTATCCCCACCCACTATACCCTCCCCTCCGTCCCCAGTGTGTCCATTAAAATCTCCCATTAATACAACATGGAACCCCCTAGTTTCCAGTTCTGTAACATTGTATCTGAGTGTTGTATATATTCCATCATTCCACTCGGGCTTGCTCTCTTCAACTGCTAAATATACAACCCCAACTGCGACATCTGTTTTTCATCTTGATTTTTGCCCATATTATTTCACTTTCTACTTGATTTGTAGTATTTACTTTTGAAAAGCCTGTGATTCTCACAGGCCATAACGCCTCTTTGACATACATACCTACACCCTCTCCGCTTTTCTGACCTCCTGTCCGCCCCACACCAATCTACACATACCCCTTGATCTGGTCAGCCCTTTCACCTTCTCTAATCCACGTTTCAGTAAGGCCTACCAAATCAGGGTTCTCGTCCTCCACCAAGGTCGTAATTTCGCTCACTTTTCTACGGAGACCCTGAATATTGCTGTGCCCTATTTTGAAAACTCATGAATTATCTGAGGTGTTATTCTCATCCTTTTGTGGGACTCCTCTTTTTTCTATCTTTTTACATTTGCCCTCCCCTTATTGTTTTTGCATCCAAACTTTTCCCACCCACCTTGCTTTATGCCAAAAGGCTGCACTAACTGCAACACGTTTCTTACCCAACGTCTCTGTATCCTCTGGACTTAGATGGAGCCCATCCCTGCCATACAACTCCCGCTTACCCCAGAAAGTCCCCCAATTATCGATAAAGGATATCCCAAAGTCCATGCAGTACTTCTCTAAGTCCTTGCTTACTCCAATGATTCTAGAATTCCATTCACTCCACCCATCCATCACTGGACGAAGCCCCTACACTTCTACAGACGCATTCCAACTATGTAACTTGGTGATCGTGTCCCTGTATGTATATCCATAAGCTGAACTGACCTACTTTCCCTGATATCGTTTGTACCCACATGCACCACCACCACTGGATCTGCCCCTGAGCTCTTAACAATACCATCAACTCTATCCCTAATATCCCCATTCCTGGCCTCTGGAAAACACAAGTTAGTTCAGTTCAGACTGTCCGGACCACAAACCACCCTATCTACTTCTGACTACCAGAAGTTTTCGATTTGGCCTCCTTCTACTATCTACCACTCCACCTTTCCTGCACTGACCTATATCACCACCGCCACCCGATAGCATCCCCCCCCCCATCACCGACTACCTCCCCAGACACCCCATAACTACCTGCCACCCCCACAACACTCGACCTATTTTTCAAAACGCACCCACCATTGACCACATCGCCCTCTGTCACCCGTCCTCCTCGCCTTTCCTCTTGTCGATACCCTTTCGTCATCACCCTCTTCATCCTCAGACCCCCACTGTAAACACCCTTTAGTCTTCCTTCCTCTATCCCCTCTCAGACCTGTCGGTTCCCCCTTCTCTACTCTACGGACCTCCGGTTAACTACCCTCTCGTTCTCGACATCAAAGGTCCTCTTCTTACTACTCCCTGTCCTTCTCTTCAAGCTGTCAACCACTTACCATCCACTATCATATGCTACCTTCATCGGGGTAACTGCTGGAAATGCCGCCTTATCTAACCTCCCCCTCAAATGTTCCATTTCCCCCTTAAGCTTTACATACGCTTAGAATGCAAGTGCACTAAGAGTGCATCCTAAACTAGGAATAAAAAGAAATACCACACCACAATTTTCGCCAAATTCGCTTCTGTTTACACTCCCATTAAATCAGTTGCGCAAACATTGACACTTCCAAAACTGTCTTCTGAATCGAATCGTACGGAAGCCCATTGGGGCCAACATATTCAATTACGAATATTCGCAATGCATTTCAAAAATTCGCAATGCATTGTTGAATGCGAATATTCGCAATGCTCCCACTACATATGTTGGCCCCAATGGGTTGTATGCGAATATTTGCCAAGTAGAATGCGAATATTCGCAATGCAGAATGCGAATATTCGCAATGTTAAATGCGAATATTCGCAATGTTAAATGCGAAAATTCGCAATGTTGAATGCGAATATTCGCAATGCATTGCGGATATTCGCAATGCTCGACCCCCCCCCCCCCCCCCCCCGCTACACATGTTGGCCCCAATGGGCTTCCGTAGGATCGTCCAACTCAATACTCCTTTCAGCAAATTTGTTTTTATTTCAGGGATGGTCACAAATAATTTAATCCTACTACTCTATACGGCTGTAGGATTAAATTATTACTTATATTATTCGCCATACTGGTTCGCCGTACACTGTCGTCTGCTCATTGATTATTTACGCAAAAAATAGCGTACGAAGTCGAAGGAGGCAACATTACTTGATGAACTTCAACAAATAATCATTAACCCTTTCAGCACTGTTGGTATCCGCCATGCCAGTTGAACAGTGTGAAATGGAAGAATCCATTTTCATTATTGGGGTGGGGGCGGGGGGGGGGGGGTTCAAGTAATATATCAACGCGCAACTTCTGCGTTGAAAATATTGATTGATCTTCCCTTAATTCTCTGAACCACCATTTAGAAAATTAGGACGTATCATTATACTGATCCCGAGAAAGGTCATTCGCGCTCAAAGAGAGAGAGAGTGTGAGAGAGAGAGAGAGAGAGAGAGAGAGAGAGAGAGAGAGAGAGAGAGAGAGAGAGAGAGCTAACAATGTATTTAGCAATATATATTTTTACACCATAATACCACCACCAGAGAACCAAGGTAAAAAAGGGTGTTCCTCACGACTCAAATGCAGTAACTCGAAACTTGTATTTTTCTTTTAGGTACCTTCTGAAGGAGAACCTTTGTATTTTTTCGAAGCTCGGAATTTTATGTATTTAAAACTCGTGAAAGGATTCACTTTTTAATATCATACACAGAAATATCGAGCAAAATACTGAATCTCGATAGAGTGATCTTTTCAAGCTCTTCACGACACTGCCGCAAAATGATACTTTCAGCAAAACAAAATGTATTCAGTTGAACACAGCATGGCTGAATGGTAACTTACGTTATAATAACAAAATGGAATCGGCTGAGCTTCTGCTTAAGTGTTCGAAGAGAGAGATTCGGTGAAAAATTAAACCCATGGCCAAACATTTTCCTTTCTCTCTTCGTTATACCCTAGCTGGTCAGTTTTGTGATTTGTGTGTGGTGTGCTCATATATGACCATTTTGTTCTTCAAGCCATAAGGGGAAAATGTGTACTATCTTGAAAAGGTTAACATATTTTGTGTCCACTGGGCCGTCTTCTTATCAATGGATAGCGTTTATCTTTCCCGCTAGCCTAGTTTCAGGTGACATACTGCATCCCTAAATATCACACTTACAGACCCCACTATGGGGCGACAGAGGCGGAGTGACCGTATGGTCCACCGGAAATTTCCCATTTGTCCCCCAAAATTCATGCAGCCCAACACCTGTTCATACATGAAATTTCGTGAAACTGACCAAAAGGTGAAATGAATCTGAATGAAAATATCAAGGTGATTTTCGATTTTGTTTAAAAGTGTATATATTTTCGATAATCTTTCTCTCTGAGCTAAATATAAAACGTACAGATAGGTATATTACGGACCCCGAAAACCGATTTGTCATTTAAACAGAACAGCAATAATTCAAGCGCTGCTAATTAAGCATGAAATTGAATGTCCATTATGGCGCACTTGTTGAACGCCACATGGGCTGTCTGATAAATGATAAAAGGAGTAAGAGAGACATTGTTCTCCTGTAGTCATTATCTGTGTAATTATGGCCAGTTAATAGGTAACTGTTGTAGAAACAGTACATCGCATATGTTCTGGACACACACCCATATTACGCATCTAACCTGTCATCGAATGTCAGAGATGCCGAAATGCGAGTCTTTCAGAGGAACTTTAAAGCGAATATTAAATTAAGATAGATCTAAGCGGCCAAGTTCAAGAGAAGCAATTAGACCGGGAATTAATATTCAGGCTATCGAAATAAAAATCGGGGGTTTCTCGAAAAATTCATTCCAGTCTGAAGGTGCGTAAGACTGGGGGTCGTTGCGAGTAGATGGGGGATGTCCCATGAAAAAGGTTAGAGGAGGTGCCGCATCGGTGCGAAGGTATAGGCACGTTGTGATGTGGGGGGCCACAGAGCTCATATTTAGAATAGGAGCAGTCGCGGGCCACGTCGGTGGCCATATATGAGAATAGGATCAGAGACACGAAGTACGAGCACACGGAGCTGTTTGCATTTAGGTAAACGGCTTTACCTGTTTTAGAAGTCAAGACACACGTAGGCAGAGTGGGCTTTGCCTGTATGAGATAAACGTAGTGGAACGTTTAACCCCATTGGTGGCGACTGCTTGAGTGAAAAGCGTCAAGTAAAGTGACAATAAGCTGGTGGCCGTGCGACGGCAGTGGAAGGGTGACATTCCATCACTTGTTAGTGGGAAGGCGAAATACTAAAGTGACAATACGTTAGCGGCCGTGCGACGGCAGTCGTAGAGTGACGTTCCGTCACATGTTGAGTAAAAACGTCCGGTAAAGTTTACCTGCAAGAGCTCCTCACTGTATATAAACCATCACGCAGTCTCCGATCAAAAAAACAAATTCAACTAGTTATACCTTTTAGCAGACCTAATCAGGCTCATGATCGTGTGTTCTCCATCGTGGGTCCCAGATTGTGGAATTCCCCGCCAATTAGTGTCAGGATTTCAGAAACTCTCCATGTCTTCAAAAGAAATCTTAAAACTTTTCTATTTACTGAAGCATTTTCCTGAACCTCTCTAAGAGGCAAGATGCAACCAAAACAGATGTGACTCTTTATTTCAGAAAAGTGTATTTATTTCTGAAAAGCGTTCTAGGGCACTATTTGTGGTTTTACGCTATAGAAAATCAATTATTATTATTAAAGTGACAATAAGTTAGTGGCCGTGCGACGGCAGGAAAAGGGTGAACTGAAGAAGCGACCAAAGAACAAATACCAGTGAGAATGAGGAAAAAACAGCGACAGCAGAGTATGCGTGTCCGCAAGTGAGTCAAAAACTGTGTGGGTAGGGGGTGATTGACGTTTTGATTATCATATTCATTGGATTCCATGTACCACAAATTACCATATTAATTTATATATATATGTATTAAAATTTTTGTTTTTGGTGAACCCCTGCTGATTCATGCTTTTTGACGAAACGTCACCGACCCCTTCATGATAAGAACCACCCCATCAAATGTGAAACGGTCTGATTCGTCACGGTGAGACATACCTTCACGCACGGATTCAGGCGACACTCCTCGAGTTTTGGCTGAATACGCGGCGTGAATCTGTTTCTTCCAGCAGCGACGAAGCCCGGTTTCCGACAGAAAAGGCTGACTGTTTTTGGAAATGACCTCCCTGTGGACTGCCACTGGCAATCCACATTGAGAGCATTTCGATATACCAGCAGTCTAGTCTGCCACTAATCGCTCAGAATGAAGGAAATCTGCATGCTTTCAGTTCGAAAAATCAAAATGGTCTCCTATTGGTCTGAACAATGGTGGGCCATATGACTCCCCCCCCCCCCCCCCCCCCCCCCCCCGTCGCAATCATCTTTGCCGAATGAGCGACGCAGATGATACAAAAATGCCATCACAAATGCCCACAATGTGGGTTGTCACTGATCGCTCAAATGCAAGGAAGCAGCGTTCATCCAGTTTGAAAAATCAAAATTTTCCCGGGTCCACCCCCTCCGGTGCATTTCCAGGTAACATTTTTGGCCCTGTCCGCCCATGTGGAGCGAGCTAAAAACACTCGTTCCAAAGACGGACCAGGAGCAGTTTTTATAAGCGAAAAATTAAAAAAATAATAAAAGACGATGTTCGATTTTAGCACCTGACGATTTGTCCGATTTGCCCCGCTCGAATTAAAAGGTGATGTTCTTTTGCAAAGCAACCGTCTTTCGAGAAATTTGTATTGCAGAGAAATTCAATCAAACAAAGGCTTAACTATTTAGTATTTTCTGAAGTTGCTATCGATGCCACTTATTTATGAAGGAACTGTTCTTGTATTGTTGATAAATCCATGGATTTATGTGCCATTCAGGCCTGTTAATTTCTTTAATAAACAGAGGTAAGCTTTTGGTAAACACTGCAGCGTTTTGTTATATTTTTTGCACCCACAGTCGAAATCTCACACCAATTTGTACCCAGTTCTACCAATTTATACGTTTAGCAATTCAAATTAGTGATATATCCCAACAGACTTTTAAATTTCGTGTACTCGTGTATGAGAACAGGATTAGAAGAAAACCAACGCCCATTGAAAACTAACTTTTCTACACCGGATAGACATTACTGGGCATGTCCGATCAAACAGTTCGGGACACGCATTTCTATATGCATCTACCGTTTTATTATCTCAAATTTCATTTCGCACACGAATCACATTCCGAGGGAAGAAAAGAATTTGTCTTTCTTCAATGGTATCCATTTTCACACTCGAAAGTAAAGAAAGGCGAATTTTCTTTTAATGTTTAGTTGAACATTTAGTTAGATATTGTCAACTGTATAGGATAAACGCTAACAATCGACCTATGTATTACGGCGTATTAGGCTGACGATGAATTGTATTCAACCAAGTTTCGTTTGTTTGATCGGATGGAATTACCTTTGAGTTCATTTAGGGACACCGTTTACCATGCTAGTCATTCTGTTTGAACATTCCAAATTTTGTCACTCTTTCTTCGCGGGGTGGGTGTTCGATAGTAAAATTACACAATAATTTCGACATTTATCGCTGTTAATGAAGAAGAAAAAAAACCTGTCTCTTTAGCAAAAGTAAAGGGTTTGGTCCAGATTACACACAAAAGAAAAATAGGATCGTTCGAACAGAATTTTTAGTTTTATGTTAAGTTTTTATTTTCTCACTCAATCGCTTAACCCTTTACCCAACGTAACGGCCAAAACCGGCCAGCGCTATTCACAAAAATCGCCAATTAATTTTCAATATATTTTCATTTTTTGTCTCAAAAACATAGGTTATGACACCTCGTTGGAACGAGCTCGTCGAGCTCGTTCCAACGAGGGGTCATAACCTATGTTTTTGAGACAAAAAATGAAAAAAATTAGTTATTCAAGAATATTTTTTGCACGTGTCGTCTGCTTTTCATGTTACGTAAAGGGTTAAACCAATTTTACAACCAAAACAAATCAATACTACTATTTACAAAAATCGCCATATAAATTTTATTATTTGTTCCAATTTTTGTCTCAAAAACATAGCATATGACCCCTCATTAGGGCGAGCTCCTTGTGCTCGTCCCAGTGAGAGGCCGTAGGCTATATTTTTAGGCAAAAATGAATATTTTTTAATTATTCAAGAAAATCTTTCCAAGTGTCGTCTGCTACTTGGACTGGGTGAGAGATTAAAATGTATGGCCTAAATGCGATGTATGTATCTGAACCCAGGCCCATAAGTATCTTCAGATATCGGGGCGCTGTGGCTCAGTAGGTGGAGGTGCAGGCTGCAAGCCAAGAGGTCCTCGGTTCGAATCCCACCTGCGGCAACCGCGTTGTGTCCTTGGGCAAGACACTTCTCCCCATTGCCCACGTGGGGGAACGGAGGCACTGTGTACTAAGGCGTACTGCACGTCGATGGTGCACTTGCCTTCAACCAATGCTAACCCTACTCGTGTGGAGTTAGTATGTTGGGGAGCCTGACGGTTGCTCGCTGTTGCTAGGTGGTTCTGTCCGGGTCCTCCCGCTTCCTCCACCCATATAACTGTCCGACCCGAGGTGACCCTGGCTGTCGAAAGTGTCGTTAAACCCCAATAAATAATAAATAAATCTTCAGGTATCATTTTAAATGGTTATAACTTGTTTCAAGAGCTTATAGAGAGGTTATGGGCGGCATGAAAATTAGCATCTGTCGGGAAACCTGAATCCTTTCATTTGTTTCCCCAGCCTAAGTTAATGAAGCCAAACGAAGTTATCACTGCAACTTGCCAACGTGGACTATATTTCCGATGATATTTGTCATTTCAAGCCCCGCGTACAATATGCTAATAGAATAAATGATCTGTTAATCACTGACTAACTTACCTAACCCCATTAAGTGTTCCCCTGTCACGCCTATTTTTACCTTATATAGACGACCTATATATAAGCTTGTTTGGTGAAGTTTAATTAATTTAAAAAATAGTTTTTACTCCATCGCTTGATTAATTGTTGGAAAGGTCTCTCTGGTAAGACAATTATTGCTACTCACTATTTAATCAATACACCAATCAACCAACTGCCTTTCCTGTGGTTTGGGGGGGGGGGGGGGGGGGGACCAGGGATTTCCTAGCAACAAATACTGATACTTACTGAATCAGGACCTCCACTTGTTTGTCAGCATATAGTACCCGAGGGAACGAAACTGGATCTTGCTCACCAGTTCGCAGGGCTGATATCAATCATAATTCTCAAAAGGTCTGTGATGAGGGAGATCCACCATCCACTGTTCTCAGTCCATTGGATTGTAAGATAAACTTTCAAATTGTCGAGTACAGAGTGACTTGTTAAGTGTGGGATATGTTTATTTTTTAAAGGAAATATATGGCGTGTGAAAATAAATTGCTTATCCCACCTGTAGGATTAGTTATGTGACGCTTGAGCCTTGGCGTGTGAGTTAAATAAACTGGAACTATCACCGAAGGTGATTAATACCCCCACTTCCGGCTTACCAGAAAGCGCCTGTGAATGTTGAGGTTGAAAAACCAATAATAAATCCAAGTTCATGGGAGATAACTTGGTTAAAATTGTCGCAGTTCAAAAATTTTGGAATATGCGTATACCCACTTGTTAGTCATAATGTTGGAGCGTTTCATTGAAGTCGATTCAATAATGTAGGAGGAGTTACGCCCACAAGAATCTCATTTGAAAATCCATAATAAATCTAAGTTCTGGGGAGATAACTTGGGTTTAATTTGTCGCAGATGAACAAATTTACAATATGCGCATGCTCACTTGCTAGTCATAATGTTTGAAAAGTGTCATCGAATTCGGTTCAGTAATGTAGGAGGAGTTGTGCACACAAGAATCTCATTTGAAAATCCATAATAAATCTGAGTTCAGAGGGAGATAACCTGGTTAAAATTGTCGCGCATGAAAATTTTTTGATTAATACCCCCACTTCCGGCTTACCAGAAAGCGCCTGTGAATGTTGAGGTTGAAAAACCAATAATAAATCCAAGTTCATGGGAGATAACTTGGTTAAAATTGTCGCAGTTCAAAAATTTTGGAATATGCGTATACCCACTTGTTAGTCATAATGTTGGAGCGTTTCATTGAAGTCGATTCAATAATGTAGGAGGAGTTACGCCCACAAGAATCTCATTTGAAAATCCATAATAAATCTAAGTTCTGGGGAGATAACTTGGGTTTAATTTGTCGCAGTTGAACAAATTTACAATATGCGCATGCTCACTTGCTAGTCATAATGTTTGAAAAGTGTCATCGAATTCGGTTCAGTAATGTAGGAGGAGTTGTGCACACAAGAATCTCATTTGAAAATCCATAATAAATCTGAGTTCAGAGGGAGATAACCTGGTTAAAATTGTCGCGCATGAAAATTTTTTTCATAATATGCGCATGTTCACTTGCTAGTTATAATGTTTGAGAAGTTTCATCGAAATCGGTTCAATAATGTTAGAGTCGCGCACTCAAGGATCTCATTTGAAAATCCATAATAAATCTAAGTTCAGGGGAGATAACGTGGGGTTTAAATTGTCGCAGACGAAACATTTTAGAATATGCGCATGCTCAATTGCTAGTCACAGTGTTTGAGAAGTTTCATCGATATCGGTTCAATAATGTAGGAGGAGTTGCGCACACAAGTTGGGACGGACGTACAGGCCATCGACGATATAGCCCCTACTCTGAAGAAGGGGTATCATAATTCTAAGAGTGGGATAGCAAAATTATGTTAACACACCATATATTTTAAATACTGCACGGTTTGGAGTTGACCATGCCGAAATAGTGGTCCTTGAGGAGGAATAGTCTACGCGCCGAGGGCGCGTGGACTATTCTTTCTCGAAGACCACTATTTTGGCACAGTCCTCGATATACTGTGCAAGAGCTATTCCATTATAACTGGACCAACCCAGAGAGAATTTTGCTACCCAACTGTATTCCATTCCTACCTACAGTGCCTATTATCACGAACCTTGCCAAAGACAAGCATTTTCATTCTTGAACTTAGAAATAATGAAACGAAATTCCGGAAAAAATATCTTAAAAAGGCGTGTTGTATTCCGTCTGTCTGCCGAACGTTCTCTAGACTATTTTACAATCATTTTTTTAATTTGAAAAGTGCATCGGATTAATGCACGGCTATTTTAAGAGCCCTCATTGGGTAAAACTACCCTATTTTGAATAGTACCTCTGAGCCAATCAGATGAAGGGAAAGTCAGGTGAGATACAACTTATTTTATTCATTCCATAGCGTATTTCTGTTGTCTCTGGGTCAAAGCAATCAACCCCAACGATAAACAAGTTTAAGAGTTATCATTTTTCACTTCGCCGTAAGGTCTTTATGGACGTGCAAAAAACCCCCGAAATTATTTACATTAGGCCACCTCAATAACTACCAAAACTCACAAACCACCATCTTATGTTGAAGGCCGTATAGTTTCCTCGTCCACTTTGGTTCGCAGCCTGGGATATTTCTTGGACGAAAATTTGTCGGCATACAAGCATGTAAGTTAAGTATACAAGGCGTCAAGTTATCACCTTTGAAATATCAACAGACGAGGGAACAGCAAAGGAGCTTGTCCAAACATTTCTGACAAGATGCTTGGGTTACTGCAATTCGTTGCTTTTTGGCTGTAGGCAAAATTTGATCAATAGACCTTAGGCCATACAAAATTGTGCCGCTAAACAGTATTCAACCGATTACCAAAAATGGTCGATGACCGATTACCGGCTATTTTAGCTCACAATCGGCCGATTCTAATGCCGATTCCGATTGTAATACCGTGCACTACAAGACAAGTCGAGGTTCGAAAGAACTACATTAAACTAAACATTTTTCACAGTGTTAAACTTCGTTGACTGGGGTCGCAGTTACATTACCAGTCGCGCACACTCGGGCGGCACACAGAGCCACGTTTACCGCCCAAGTGCATGCGACTGGTAATTTTACTGCGACCTGAGACAATAAAGTGCAACCTTCACCTTTCCGGTATGTACTGGCGATTGCCGCAAGTACGCTCAATTGTATAAGCTTTACATGTCGTTCAACATGCATATCCCGTAAAGGGGGCGTCTAGAGAGATTAATCTAGATGCAGATTCTTTGTCTCCTATTCAATCATGCGTTAAAGTGTGCTGCATTGTTAACGTACGAACTGTTGAATGTTAGCATGAATGTGTGGATAAATCATCAGTACAATGCCAAAACAATCCCAATGTGGCTATTTTAAACTGGAAATATCGCGTATGAAACCGCACTTGGACACCTGGTTTCGGATAACTTGGTTCGAATTCGATGTTCGGTCAACTCGGACATTTCTTTGGCAAGTTCGAGTCGGAAGTCGAGTCGAAAGAAATCCGTATTCGCAGCGGCCTACATGAGATGACCAGGGAGTTTGTTCCATAGAAGTGGTACAGCTACGGAAAATGCTTTGTTGATTGCGGTTACCCGGTGTCCATGTATGTGAACGAGATTGTTTGCAGGGACTGATCTTAGACGTCCTGTTGGTGCATAACGTTTAACCATGCTCAATAAGTATAAAGGAGCAATGTTGTTGACTGATTTGTGGGTTATGAGGAGAATTATGAATTAAATTATCTCCCTTACGGGCAGCCAGTGAAGATCTTGCAAAACTGGAGTGATGTGGTAGAATTTCTTATTGTGAGTAACAGTTTTTGCGGTAGTGTTCAACCATGATCGGAACCGGCCTCCACAATCGGCCGATTGTGGGCAATCGGATGACAACGGCAACGGCTCCTGGAACATCGGTTCAACCGGTTGTTACTAAGTATTTTGTGATGATTCATTAGCCGCATTTTATTATCTTCTGCAGTTGTTCAATTGTTAATGTAAATTGATGTCAAGGATACCATTCAATAAAGTTGAAAAACCACCACAATGTGTAATCGGAATCGGCACCAGAATCGGCCGATTGTGAACTCAAATAGCCGGTAATCGGCCAGCAACCAATGTTGGTAATCGGTTGAACACTAATCCAAAAGGGGGCGACGGTACCCTTTCCATCCCAATCTGTCATTGCGCCAAGTCAAAACATGAGAACAATCCACATTCAGATTTAGTGTTCCCAATTATTTTTTAAAAAATTTTCTACTAAACGCTATCCCATAACCCTTCATTGGAACGAGCATATTGTGCTTGTTCCAGCGAGGAGTGCATGAAATAGAGCTTGGGCGAGATCAACGAACTGTTTCTGGATCGCGTCGTAAAAGTTTATAGTTTGGTGTTTCTTTCCCTGAACGATAGGGAGCTAATACTTACAAACATACGCAATATTTCTCATTTTCTCATTAGCCGTTATGACCCCTGTAATACACCACGGCGTGTCTCAAACAGCATGAAAAGAAAACAAGTCAACGCAATTCATATCGAATGAAATTTATTCAGTAACTATAATGTATATTTTATCTTGCAACCGCGGAGCATTGTGTTCACCCATACTTCGCGTAGGTGGGCTTTCTCTGCAAAATTTTCAGTGGACAGGTATAAACACGTGAATATCGAAGGCAGTGCAATGTGTGGTACGCAGGCCATTATTCTGGTAAAGTGCAATGGTGTCAAGGGCTTATGTCGGTTGAGATGGGGGTACATCTTTAGTGGAAAGCGGGATAGTGAAGTACTCTTTTGGCAGAAGTTATTTGGTATCTTCTTCCATGGACTTCATTGGCTAAGTGGTTTGTGGCAACAGGTTATTTTAGATAATGTTGGTGTCTCTTAGCAGCTGGATGTTCGTTCTTCGCGCTTATGTCCAACTATTCAATTTGAATTAGCTTGTGGATTGGGTTTGGTCAGGGGCGAAAATCCTGGGGTGGGGTGGGATGGGGTGTTACACCCTCCCAAAAAATATTCAGATCTTCTGTTCACAGGTCAGCGAGTAGGGCAGGTTACCCGGTTACCACGGCTCGCGTCTCTCGCAGCTACTGCCCTGCCAATGAATTATTTGCCAGAATGTTGCCCTGCCTAACAGAATAGAGCTGAACAGCTAGGGCACGCTAGGCATCTGATATATCAGGCTATTGTACAACTTCCATCTCAGTTCATATATGCCCTTCTGCCCATGCAAAAGGAGGTCAGGGTGTCCTTTTGTATTCAACAATGTTTAGAAACAATGTTTAGAATATATTCATTTATCTTACTGTGTGGAGTGCCCTGCCCTTCAGGGCACCTGATATCATATGATATGTACTATTGACAGCACTTGAATAAGGTGATATATATGCAATGCAATATGCGCTGACAGCAGGGCAGAATGATTTAAAGTGGCAATGATACCATTCGATAAAGTTGAGAAACAACCACAATGTGTATTTGTAATCTCTCTAGACGCCCCTTTACGGGATATACATTTAAACGACATGCAAAGCTTACAATCGAGTGTACTTGAGCAACCGTCAGCTCATACCGCAGAAGTGAAGGCTGCATTCCATTGACTCAGATTGCAGCAAAATTACCAGTCGCACGCACTCGGGTGGTAAACGTGGCTCTGTGAGAGCCACGTTTACCGCCCAAGTGTGCGCGACTGGTAATTTAACTGCGACCCCTGGCCAGTGAACGAAGTTTAACACTGCGAACATTGTTCAGTTTAATGTAGTTCTTTCGAGCCTCGACTTGTCTTGCAGTGCACGATATTACAATCGGAATCGGCATCACAATCGGACGATTGTGAGCTCAAATAACCGGTAATCGGTCAGCGACTATTTTTGGTAATCGTGTTGGACACTGGTTTAAATACGATTGGATTAGAATTATTTAATAATTAACACCGTGTATGAGTTAGTTTACAAGTTGTAAACATAAACAAAAGAGATAAACAAAATAGCAAGATTGTCATATTCAATATAGCCATATATTGACACTGTTATGACAGTAAAGTGATCTGGTTTGTCATATTCCGCCGATTCGACGAGGTCAGATCCGGCGATCTGCCCTCGTCAGCTCGACTGAATACGATAAACCAGATCACTTTACTGTCATAGTGATCTGTTTATTGTGTGCTGTTATGGAAACTAACTTTTCACACTGTCGGAAACGTTTCGCACTCCGCGTTGTGTCCTTGGGCAAGGCACTTAATTCCGATTGCCTACACGGGGGCACGATGACGCTGTGTACTAAGGCGTACTGCACGTCGATGGTGCGCATGCCTTCAACCAATCTAACCCTGTCTGTGCCGCGGTGTAGAGTTCAGAGTTACGCTGTTGCAGAGCTGATAGCTGCTCGTCGTTGCTCGGTGGTTCTCTCAAGGTACTCCGGCTTCCTCCACCCGTAAAACTGTCACAGACAAAACGTCAATCACACCCCACCCACACAGTTTTTAAGACACTTGCTGACCCGCGTTCTCTGTTGTCGTTGGTTTCGTCTTCCTTGTCGCTGAAGTTTGGACTCTGGTCGACTTTCCACGAACATACAACTGGAACTTCACTCTTTCACTGCCGTCGCACGGTCACTAACGTATTGTCACTTTACCGGGCGCCTTTGCGATAACATGTGACGGGATGTCACTTTACCACTGCCGTCGCACGGACACTTACGTATTGTCACTTTAGCGGGCGCCATTGCGATAACATGTGACGGAATGTCACTCTACCACTGCCATCACACGGCCCCTAATATATCGTTACTCGGCTGGACGCTTTCCCACAAGCAGTCGCCACTTATGGGATTAAATGCTCCCCTCCATTTATCCCAGAATAATGTTCATACAGGCAAAGCCTACTCTATCTATGTTTAGCTTGCCTTCTACAGCAGGTATTACGGTATACATAAATCCAAATATTCGCGAGCTCTAGAGCTAGTACTTCCTACTACTGATCCTACACTCATATATGGCCAGCGACTTGGCCCACGACTGTTCCTACTCTAAATATGAGCCCTGTGACCCCCCCCCCCCCCCTTACATTACAACGTGCCTATACCTTCGCACCAATGCGGCACCTCCTCAAACCTATATCAAGGGACATCCCCAGCTTCTCGCCTACTACCCAAAATATTACCCGTTTTGAAACTGGAATGAATTTTCGAGATACCTCCGACTCTTTCGATCGCAAGGACATTAATTCCCATTTTGATTGCTTCTCTATGGATCTGTCTTAATTTAATTTTTTTTTTCAAATTCTTTTAAGTCTGCTATTCTTTAACAATTTTGATAGTCCCTTGTCGAGAATTGACGTTGTCCGTACCACACCAGGCGTACCACGTGCTTTACTTACGAATATGAGATAATCGTCAATAATTATCATACAACTAGATGACTGATTACCTTGGATGGCTAAACGAGTGTCTTTTGTTGAAGCTTATAAGGCAAGATCGTTGTTTCGGACCATATGAGAGCCAAATTGCGTTGCAGACTCCTACTGAGATTCGTCCCATTAAAGTTATCACGTTTATCTGATTTATTTCTATTAAGATACACATATGGCTTACTTGACAAATCGGTTTTCGGGTGCGTCATATACCAATTCTTACACTTTTAGCACGAACGAGAAAAAAATACCAAAAATGTATACACTCTTAAACAACAAAATTGTACATTCAAGCTATCACTTTGACACGCCCGAGAAAACGATTAATCAATGATCAATATCTCGACCCAGAAAATAATTGATCGATTAACCGTTACTTTTGAACTACTGTATTAGGTGGGTTAACAAAGGAACAAACTTGTTCCGAAACAGGCAAACATTGTCACACTGACTCACATCAATTATATGAGACAGAGTAAAGCATGCAAGTTACTAGCTGACATACTTGTTTACTTGCATGATCATCATACTGTATTAGTAGCTGGAAATGGTCATTCTTAACCCTTTACCCATTGCGGTATCAATTCATGAATTACTAAAAATTTTCAAACTCTCAAAAACATAGCTTATGACCCCTCATTGGAACGAGCTCAAGCTCGTTCCAATGAGGGGTCATAAGCTATGTTTTTGAGACAAAAAATTGAAAACTTAATAAATTTGAATGGAGATTTTTGTATATAGGCCTAGTCGGTTTTGTTTGTTACGTTGGGTAAAAGCGGTATGGCAATTATTCAGATATCTATTTGGACAAGTGATTGATCGGATAATCAAGGTTAATCCACGTGATTAATCGATCAAGAAAAACCCTTAACCGTTCCAACTCTAGTGAAAAACACGGTGTATCATTGACAGGTATAGGGCCTAAAATAAATCTTTTTTTATATAGATACATACTCGCGATTGTGGGATTTTTTTCTGTTATGGAGGAAGGACTGAATGTTATTGCAGATTATGTCGCACAAACTTCGATTTTTTCTTTTCCTCATTGTCTGTGTCCTCAAAATGTTAAACTCTTCCATAAAAGTTGAAATAATTCCCTTCGTAAGTTGGCATATGCATTGCATTCCATTACAAAATCGCCGCCTGAGTGCAATAATGCTCTATGTCCCATAGGGACATAGGACATACTAGCACTCAGGCAACGAAAAGTTGTTTCAAGTCCCCGATTGTTGTCATTCGACAAGTTCTCGTATACTTTCTTCATCTGGGAGCGGGGGTTGAGAGTGTCTGCCCTTTCTAAATCCCAAGACATGATAGCTTATCTGAAGACGTGCAAAACAAATTTTCGTCTGAAGGGATATTATAGTGTATGGATATGGTTTTGTAATCGCGTTTGAATTTACGATACGTCCAGAGTTCATTTTAAACATTTCTTGTGTTATCGTCATTTGTTTATTTTTGGAAGTTTTGCCTGTGTGCCACTCTCAAATCTTTCAATACGCAATTGAAATGGAGATGAGAAAGACTATTTGGAGGAATGATACAAAGAAAGTTGATCCTTTGTGTGGGCCGAACCAGTTAGATCAGATTGTTTGGCCAACTCTTAAGATTGCCTTAATATACTATTAGAATTCTCCAACTCTTGTTTGAAAATAAATTTAATACATCGCTTCGACAGTCTAGTGATACCGGATATATTCCCAGTTGAGACAGTACCAAGTGATTTGAGGCATTTTTATTGACCCCAAATAGCTTTTGATAAAATTTGACCAGGGCCTCTTCAATAATGATGCTAAGATAAAATGCATAACAAGGAATGTGGTTTTTATTTACTCTTTTGGGATGGCGAAACGAAGGCAGGGATTTTGTGTTTTCCAATAAATCGAAATCTGATAAACAAAGTCTGGAGTGTTCATCCCATTGTGTATACACTAATGATGGAAATTATAGTTTTGTTTACAAAAATGCACGAATATAGATTAATTATCCACTTCGCCGTTTCGGTGAATATTTCATTTTAATCCTTTCAACCCTGGTGGTGTCTTCCATGGCAGTTGAATGGCAGTAATTGGAAGACTCCATATTCATTATTTGGGGATAGAGCAATTAATATTTTTAATGTGCAGGGTGGACGTTGAAAGTATTGATTGGTCTTCCGCACATTCACTTAGCAGACATCATTCTTAATGAAATTATGACGTATCATCATGTTCATGGGTCGGAAAGGCGGTCTTTCGGGTTCAAAGGAATAAAATAAATGTACAGAAAAACAATATGAAGAAAATGACAAAAAATACATTTGAACAACAGGTTATTAGTTCTAGTTTAAGATGTATTTTTAGTTCACTCGCATTCTCTACAATAAATAATATATGCTGAGAGCTGCAAACGTTTTATCTATAATTCAAATATTTAATAAACCCATTTTTAACCCTTACCCATCGTAACGACCAAAAAAGGCCAGCGATATTCTCAAAAAACGTCAGTTAATTTTCATTATTTTTTCATTTTTCTCAAAAACATAGGTTATGACCTCTCATTGGAACGAGCTCGTCGAGCTCGTTCCAATGAGGGGTCATAACTTATGTTTTGGAGACAAAAAATTTAAAAAAAAGTTATTCAAGAATTTTTTTTGCAAGTGTCGTCTGCTTTTCGTGTTAGAAAAAGGGTTAAAGGGTAATCTTTCACATCCTTTATTCCCATTGTCGCGAGGTCCAGCATCTGCAAAACCAATGTCAACACTTCTGTCGTTTTGTGATGTATGTAAGCCGAGGCGCGAAGACTTGATAAACGGTTCCACAAAGAAATAGGGTGTGTGAAAGTTCTGAAAATGTTAATGAAGCTGATATAAACAACAACCTTCCATTTTGATGTGTCCTCAAAGTACGGTGGTCCATGTCAGTCGATAATCTTTTCTATGAGATTATCTAACTCACGCCAAGCACCACTGTATTAAAAGTAAGGTTTAATCCTGTGAACGGGAATTCCCGCGTTCCCGATTCCGAAAGCCGGTCACGATACCCGGGAAATCTGTAGCAAGGACCGGGAATCACGCATGGAACTGTTTGTGTTGAACTGAAGTATTCAAAATTGAAAAACTGCCCCAACGTAACTTTGTAAGATTTCATCAGCCATTCCACGCCTAAATTTTTTACAATCCTGCTTCCTGAAGAACCTTTTCCCCAAAATCACTGTAGCTCTCAATCAGTTCCGGACGCCTCCTCTCTACAATAGCAAGATGTTCACTCGCATCAAAGTTCAAACTCGTCGTCATTTTCAGAATCATTAGTATTACTCACTATTCGCTACCTACTTCAGCATCAGCTCCTTCTTCACTGCCATCAATAGTCTCCTCTGCGTTAAGTAATGCAGAGGAGAGTGGTGACGGAAGTGAAGAAGGAGTTGAAGCCAGGAGGAAGTGGTGATAAAAGTAGCGATTCTGAAAAAGAAGACAAGTTGGAAGCGGATTTGGGTTTTCACACTTCTCTTGGGAAATTAACTTGGAAGAAGATGGAATTGCCAATCAAATATGATCATTTTCACGAAAATAAATGCATCTTGTTACTCTCGTAAATTTACCTGATATTATCCGGGATATTTCTCGGTTTCCGGTTCTGAATGAAATTTCATTCCCGTTCTCGTTACTATAGAAAACCGGGAATATATATAAGTCGCCTAATTGTGTCTCTTCCTCCATCAGCACTAACGCTGCCCAAATTCTTCTCGCTGTCACCACCGCATCTGGCTGGAAAGCTATTTATTTATAATTATTCTTGTAATTATATGCACTACTGTATCAGAGTGAGAAACGATGGACGGAATATAGACTTTCCACATGGTTAAAAGGTTTCACAGAAATTGAGAAAAGCACCATCATATTTTTTAAACTCTTTCCTATGATTCATCTTACTTTGGATATAAATATAGTTTTATTTATTTATTTATTTATTTATTTATTTATTTATTTATTTATTTATTTATTTATTTATTTATTTATGTTTAAGGTCACATTCTTCTGCACAATCGCTTATCGTGATCGCAACATGGAGATAAAGTCAAGTCCAGTCAATCGTTTATACCCAAGTTGCCCATTTATGAGGACTTTCGCCCCAGGAATTGGTGGCCAGGTTCAGTTTTACTAGTAGAACAGACCTTGCTTAATAACCACAATAAACAAGCACTGCGTCATTCCCCAGGGTTCCCACGGGGATTGTATCTTTGTAAAGCATTTTATGATCTAATTGTTTTAAATTGGATTTTTTAAAAAAAACCCCAGTAGTTCAGGTTACTAATACTTATTTTATTATTTCGCAAGCTGGTTGTTTCAGTTAATTGCCCATTGACCCTTGAGTCCCTATACAGTCACAAATTGCCCCTTTTATATTGCTCTGAAAGAGTTGTCCCAATGGTATTGCATTTATCATGACGGTGATTTTACAATATTGTTGGCTGCCTGCACAGGCAGCCAACAATAATGTAGAAACACCTTTAAGTCATTTGCAGCTGTGATATTTCATATTTATCATATGACTGGTCCGTTTTGTTAACTATAAAACATTTGATATTTTGTTTTCATATTAATCAGTGATAAATAAAGCCTTCCGTCAATTTCATTGGTCAATTTCAAAACTAGACAATTTGATTGGCTGAACAAAATACAACTGGGCCACATTTTCATAATTTGCATAATTAGAGTTGGGAGCTTTCATTGGTCAATTTCAAAACTGGACAGTTTGATTGGCTAAACAAAATACAACTGGGTCACATTTGCATAATTTCAGTTGGGAGAATTTACGTTATCTGTCCTGGGTGGGTTATATTATATTAATCTTTTACCTACAAGAAAAACGCCCTTCATTTTTTTATATTTTCACTTTTTGCTTCCCAAACATAGGTTATGACCCCTCATTGGAACTAGCGTGTCGCGCTCGTTCCAATGAGGGGTCATAACCTATGTTTTGGAAGCAAAAAATGAAAATTTTTAGTAAAACGAGGATGTTTTTTCCAAGTGCCGTCTGCATCTCAAGTTAGGTGATGGGTTAAAAAATCATACTAAGTGGCTAATTTGTGCGCGTGTGTGTTATATGATAAATAGAATATGAAATGAGTGTTTTTTCTCATATAATATTTATGAAACTCGTCCGAATTTTCCGTTTGGGCTCGCCAGAGGCTCGCCCAAACGGAAAATTCTTAGACTCGTTTCATAAATATTACATGAGAAAAACACTCATTCCATATCCTCTATATATATTTTGATATATATTTATTCACCAGTATACTATAAATAACAATAGTTATGAACGTAAAATTAATCTGAGAACGTAAAGTTAAATACAGTTCCACGCTTAAGAGATCCTAATTATGACCACTCGTGGCATACCAGTTTATCGACTTTCTTGTCATCGGATCATTTTCTGGAAATGAGTGTAATACATCATGAGGAGGAGATCGGCTGCTGTGGTAATTTGTCCACATAAGTTCCATAACACGAACAACTATCACCTTGCTATAACTGGAGAAAAAGTGCAGGGTTACTAAGTACTTTTCGTTTACACGGATGAAACCGTACGATGGTTTTGATTTGAAACTGGAGACTTATAAACAGGGGCGTAGATGACAAGGGATGATGTTTTACACACCGTAATTGCGTTGAACAGCAATGCCGATAATATTCTGCGCAAACGACGAGTGTATCTTAACTCAAACAGTTGCCCATTTTTCGACCCAACGAAATTGAAAATTTGGCTGATTATTACAGGAAATTCCAGTTTAATCAGTGGGTGCTCGTTGGCTCAGTGGTTACGGCATTGGACGTCAGTCCGAAAGATGTATTGTTCGATCCACGCCAGGGGTAACTGCGTTGTGTCCTTGGGCAAGGCACTTAATCTCGATTGCCCATGTGAGGGCACGGTGGCGCTTCGTATTAAGGCGTACTGCACCCCGATTACGCTCGTGTCTTCAGCCAATGCTAACCCTGCTTGTGCGAAGTTAGTACATTGGAGGTCTGACAGATGCTCACCGCTGCTGGGTAGTCCTCTCTCTAAACCTGTCCGACAGGAGGTGATCATGGCT
Source organism: Pictodentalium vernedei (assembly GCA_031216915.1). Taxonomy (NCBI): domain Eukaryota; kingdom Metazoa; phylum Mollusca; class Scaphopoda; order Dentaliida; family Dentaliidae; genus Pictodentalium; species Pictodentalium vernedei. Next base: position 581,662,219 of record CM062295.1, read on the forward strand.
GTCGAAAGTGTCGTTAATCCCCAATAAATAAATAAATAAATAAATAAATAAATAAATAAATAAATAAATAAATATTCTGTACAAACGACGAGCGTATCCTTAACTCAATCAGTTACACATTTTTTGACCAACAAAATTGAAAATTGAGCTGGTTATTATATAAAATTAAGGTTTAACCCTTTACCCAACGCAGACAATATCAAAATTTATTATTTTAAATATCATTTTTTTAAATTTAAAAAAAAAATGTCAACAAGACCATATCATGTGACACCTCGTTGTAACGAGCTCGACGAGCTCGTTCCAACGAGGGGTCACATTATATGGTTTTGTTGAAATTTTTTGAAAAATAATATTTTTTCAACTGCTGAATTTGCATATTACGCTGGCGGATGCGGCCGATTCGTTGGGTAAAGGGCTAATAAGTGGTAATTTGATAGGAAATGTCTGAGAGAGTTTACTAAAATCGTTCTAATCCGAGGTTTACCGATGCTCAAATCAATTTTAGTGAATGAGGTTCAGAATTTTCATATCAATTTTCAGTTTAGAAAAGTATCTCTTTACCCAAACGGATAAATGTAACATTCAAAAATTTACCCAGCTCAGAATAAGTGCACAGCCCCTGTCTATTGAAGCCGGGAGATATAGAAAGCGGTTATATATGGGAGATATATATGCGGTTTTGCCCTTTCTGTCCAGATGTAGTGGAGGACGAAACACATTTTTTGTATGCCTGCCAGCTCTACACTACGCTGCGGGACCGGCTATTTTGTGAAATAAATAGCACCGCCGGAATCGACTACAGTGCGCTAAGTACCGACGAGCCATTATTCTACCTGGTAGAGTCTTTTGATTCAGAATTGACACCTTTAACACTCAAGTTCGTTGTCGATGCGCTTACACTGCGAGAGCATAAGCTTTCCCGTTACTAAGAAATATTAATGCTGGTGTATGTTGGTGTATATATATACGGTAGGAAGGGTGGTATGGAGAGGGTGCGACACTGTTCGAGCGCCGTCAGACCTTTTTCGCCAGCGCCCTCGCCGTTCAGTACGGACCATGAGGCTTGCATAAGCTGGTGAAAAAGCCCAGGCGGTGCTGTGCTGCCTCCGTTGAGCTGGCGTAATTCCCTTTGTACACGGAACAACACCGCAGGGCTTTACTGAGAGTAAAAAAGCTGTTTAGGCGAAAATTAAAATCACCCGAGTTGGAAGAACGCTCATCATATATATTCACATGCATGTAACGAATATTATTTAATTCACCTGTCTGTCCTTTGTATTTTTCTCCATCTTTTGTGATCGATATTTGTGTGTCTACACGCTAAAAACTAAAGTGTTAAAAACTACACTTGAAGTGCTGTATTTAACACTTACTAAGTGCTGAACTAGCACTTTGTTCAAGTGTAGATATCCCAGAACTTGACAGGTGTTACAATAATACCACTTGACAAGTGTAATGTTGCGACACTTAAAAGGAAACAACGCAGATGACGCGGATCAGGCTCGAACTCTCGAGCCTGATCCACGTCATCTGCGTTGTGTCCTTTTAATTATGTACCCACCAAGCGCAAATCAAATTATGGACGATTCTGGAAGAACCACAAATGCTAGACACATGGGAAGTGCCATCCATTCAAGTTTCAGATGTCTGACGATTGTAATGTCTAAGTGCTTAAAGCATTGCACTTTGAGTGTTAAAATCAAACCCTAAGAGTTAGAATGGGTTTAACACCTTGAAAGTGTCAGTTTTAACTCTTTAGTTTTTAGTGTGTATGATCTGTTTTGTCATGTAACTCCTGTTTGGTATAAGACAATAAAAGTATTGTATTGTATTGTATTGTATTGTATTGTATTGTATTGTATTGTATTGTATCAATTCTGACGAATTTAAGATTCTTATGACACAATGTGCACCTTAACCATTTTACCGAATGCAAGGAAAACATGTAATAGCGTTATTAAGAAAACGCGCCAATAAAATTTTATTATTTTTTTCAAATTGTTTTCATGAATGAATGCATAGCTTATTAACCCCATTGGAACGAGCTCGTTCTAATGAGGTGCAATAAGCTCTGTTTTGAGACCAAAAAATAAAAATTGTAGTTATTCGAGAAATTCTATTAAAAATTCTGGCCGTGTCAGATAGGCAATTAATGGATTAAATGACTTTAAGAACGGAGAAGATTAATACAATACTTCCTCTGAAAGTACCTTACAATATTACACGTCTGGCTGACTTCTCGTGGCTGACGGTTTTCGCCATTGAAAGAGATTTACCGGAAAGTTAGCTCTCTTTAATTTTCTAACGTTCCAGGAATGTGTAACACAAAGGGTACAATAAATTTCATATCAACATTGAAATTTCAATATGTTAGCGAAGTGGTATCATCGATGTGCCCCTCATTTCACAAACTTCAGGCATTTTTCTGTAGAGCAGTATGAAAATACAGATGCTGTTTTTTTTAATGTTTCCCCCCAATCCGTTTGAACGTTTGACTAAAATTCTATGTTCCAAAAAGAGTAAAATCCTCGCCCTCTGATTGGATGAGAGGTGGCGTGGTTTCTTTTATGTTTACGGCTCCAGTTGCAAATGTAACCGTCTGACGTCACGACGCGAAATATTTGAAATGACGTGACCCGTTTCATAATTGTTTCTTCAACGGAGTGACTAGCAAGCTGCTTCATTTTTCTTGATTTTTCACACGTGTAGCAGACAGTGTTCCGAATGAAGTGTTGTTTAAATTACAAACAAATTTACGATTTGAACTAAGATGGAATGAGTTTGTCTGATTTATTGATTATTTATTCACTGCTGTCGTGGGGTACACGAGAGGTTTATTTACTAAACTGGTGATCGTTAAAAGTTGCCTTGAACAAGGCAACTTTTAACGATCACAAGTTCAGTAAATAAGCCTCTGCCTCTCGTGTTTCACGATGTAGGTTTTGGACTGTAGGTAGGAAACATACGTTATTGTGCTAAATTGTCGGTAACATGGTCTGAAGTTTGCGGCTCGGAGCGTATGAGCAACCTCGACACTTCGCGTCTCGTTTGAACATAAGCCCCGAGCCGCAAACCTCAGACCATATTACCGTCAGTTCATCACAATAATATAAAATGATCCAATCAGACCAGATCAAACTAAAATCCTCCTCCTCTGATTGGACGAGAGCTCGCTTAATATATTTTATGTTTACGGCTTAAGTGGCAAATGTTACCGTCCGGCGTCAGAACGCGAAATATTTGAAATGACGTCGCCCGTTTCGTAACTGCTTCATCAACGGAGTGACTAGCAAGCCGCTTCATTTTTCTGGATGTTTCACGTGCATGTGCAGCAGACGGTGTTCCGGATGAAGTGTTGTTTAAATTACAAACCAATTTACGGTTTGAACTAAGATGGAATGAGTTTATGTGGTTTATTGATTATTTATCAAGTGCCGTCGTGGATACACGAGAGGTTGATTTACTAAATATGTGATAGTTAAATGTTTCCTTGGACAAGGCAACTTTTAACGATCACAAGTTTGGTAAATAAGCCTCTCGTGTATCCACGATGGAGGTTTTAGGCTATGGGCAGTGTCTTATTGGAACATATGCATTATTGTGATGAGTTGCCGGTAACATGGTCTGATGTTTGCGGCTCCGAGCTTCGCGTCTCGGTTGAACATAAGCTCGGAGCCGCAAACCTCAGACCATGTTACCGTCAACTCATTACAATAAATTATAATGTTTACACTCATTTAAAAATAAGAAAATGGCGCCATGCTTTGGTGTTCTGTAACTTTTTTCTGTTCATTATATCAATAGTGTGCGCATCGTGACATGTGATACAGACACTATCCTTGCCATTAATTTAAAAGTCTACGAAGTAAGATTTTCGATTTTTGCCCTCTTGCCTCTCATTCTGCACAGAACGACGCGTCTTTAGCTTTTGGTGAAGATAACTTATGGAAGTGACACACCACAGGATACTATAAAAATAATAACCTGGCTTGACGGTAACATTGCAGGTTGGTTGTCCCACCGAGGAACCAATGTCCGCCGAGGCGTAAGCCGAGGGAGACATTGGTTCCAAGGGGGAGGCAATCTGCAATGTTACCCTCAAGCCAGGTCATTATTTCTTTTATTAAATCGAATGGTTTTATTCCCCCACCCCAGTCAGATAAATTCGAAAAAACTAGCTCTATACTTATACGTGAGCAGTTGATTTCATGTTGAACGCAAGAGTTTCAATTAGCCAGGAGACAATATTGAATGAAAGAACATTGTATAATTTAATTTGAATGGTTAAAATGTGGTTTATTTGAATGGTTAAATTCAATGATCAGCAATCTGAGAGAATGCAACATGAAAGATTCTTCTTCCTCAGTCGCTTCCAGTATCATTTTCGTGGAACCTAGGCCCGAGCAGAAGACGATGTCGAAAATGTCACACGGGAATATTATCCGCGAAGGGAGTATTGCAGAATAGCAAATCATAGTGAATGGCAATTTACCATAGGATTTTAAAATGAGCTATAATAATTGATAACTTATATTTTGTTTCTCAAAAATGAAAGCAATTTCTTGTGAACATCATGTTAGGAAAAGTGTTAACCCTTTACCCAACGAATCGTTCGCATACGTTCGCGTAATATGCAAATTCAGCAGTTGAAAAAATAGTATTTTTCAAAAACATTTCAATAAAACCATATCATGTAAAACCTCGTTGGAACGAGCTCGTCGAGCTCGTTCCAACGAGGGGTCACATGAGATGATTTTGTTGAAATGTTTTGAAAAAAAATAAAAAATTATATTTAAAATAATAAATTTTGATATCGTCTGCGTTTGGTAAAGGGTTAAACAACTTTAAAAGCACAGACTGTTTCCTAAAGGTGACAAATTCATTTTTCTTTACAAAGGTGTTTTTCACGGTATATATATCACTTTTGGTAATAATGGCAGAAATTTAACAAAAGAATACAAACAAATTTTCCTTCATGGACCACGCCTGATGTAGCAGTAATCGTACGCCATATTATTTTCGTAAAGAAACTGTGATTTAATGACTGATTTATGTTTGTATAGAGTTCCGATTTCACTCATAAAAAACTACATATTTATGAGGTTAATTAAATTGAAATAATATTGTCAGAACATAAAAATCTAACCTTTCAGAACTGGGTATCCTACCGGGGGAGATATAAATAGACCAGGACGCCATGATAACTTCACTTTGTATGTAACAACCATATTTATAAATGTAGAAGGCAGTCAATTTACCTGACTGACTTCTACTTTTCTAAATGTGGTTACTTTCTGACTCAGAAAGGCCACGTTGGCGACATAGTTCCTTTTTAGCTCACCTTGACGAAGTCAAGCTGAGCTTATCTACTCCGCCGCCGTCCGTCAACACTATGTTTTGGACTTCTCCAAAATCACTTGGCCAATTCAAGTGAAAATGTGCATGAGTGATATTGCATTTTTGTTCAACTCAACATGTCCAGCACCAAAGGGAGGGGATGAGGGAAAATGCTCAAAACAATTCTTAAAATCTTTATCTCATTAACCAGTAGGTACAAAGACTTGATATTTGGCATGAAACTTTCTTTTGATGTGTAGAATCAAATTTGTTCAAACGAAGTTCGTGGAGCAATATTTGCCTTTGTTTTTGGCCCCGCCCAAAATTTCTATTTTTTGAACCGATGGTCCAGTTTGAACCAAATTTGGCATTACTAGGTCATAAGTACTTGACTCGTGCAACTAAAACATTTTCCCGTATCCCCGTGGGAACCCCAAGAGCTAAAAATAGAAATATTGTCAAACGCCCATATTTCCCAAACCACACGTAACAGAGAACTGTTATTTTGTATGAAGCATCATCAGGAGCAGTAGAAGTGAATGGTAAAACAAAATTCTATCGGTTATGTCACAGTGTTCTGTGGGGGTGGAGGTGGTGGGGGGGGGGAGGGGCATCGAAAAAATTCTGAGTCAGCATATTTGCAAAAATTAAGAATAAAAATTTCTCCAAAAATCCCTCCAGAAACAATGGTCAGAATCTTTTGATATTTGGTATACAGCATTCACAGGGGGTCAGATACAAGTTTGTTAAAATGAAGCCCCTAGGTTCATATCTAAGCTCAATACAGGTGCTCAAATTTTTAACTTAGGGCAATATGGGGAATAATCTTTAAAAATCTTCTTCCTCAGAACCACCAGTCAGAATCTTTTAATGCTTGGCATACATTATTGTTATGAGGGTCAGATTCAAGATTGTTCAAACCAAGTCCCCAGGTTAATATTCGGTCCTCCTGTGGAAGCCCAAATTTTAACTTAGTGCAATATGGGAGACAATTAAAAAAAATTCTTCTTCAGATCCACCAGTCAGAATCCGTTCATATTTGGTATACAACATCTCGATGGGGGGGGGGGGGGGGGGGGGGGGGGGGGGGGGTCAGATTCCAATTTGTTCAAGGCGGGTTCCTAGGTTAATATTTGGGCTCCCTATGGTAGCCCAAATTTTAACTTGATGCAATATGAGGAAATCTCTTTTAAACTTTTCTTCTTCAGATCCACCGGTCAGAATGCTTTCATATTTGGTATACAACATCTCTATGGGGGCAGATTCAACTTTGTTCAAATCGAGCACCTGGGTTAATAAGTAGGCTCTCTATGGGAGGCGGAATTTTTACGTAGTGCAATATGAGGAAAGCTCTTTAAAAATCTTCTTCTTCAGACCCACCAGTCAGAATGCTTTCATATTTGGTATAAACATCTCCGGGGGAGGGGGGGTGGGCAGATTCAAGTGTATTCAAACCGAGTTCCTGGGTTAATATTTGGGCTTTCTATGGGAACCCGAATATTAACTTAGTGCACTATGGTGGAATTTCTTTAAATATCTTCTTCTTCAGATTCAGCCGTCAGAATCCTTTCATATTTGATTTACAACATTTCCAGGGGAGTCGGATTCATGTTGTTCAAATCCGGGTCCCTGGCTTAATATTTGGGCTCCCTATGGTAGCCCAAATTTTAACATAGTGTAATATGATGAAACTTTTTTAAAAATCTTCTTCAGATCCACAAGTTAGAATCCTTTCATATTTGATAAACAACATCTCTGGTGGGGTGAGATTCAAGTTTATTCACATCGAGTGCCTGGGGTAATATTTGGGCACCCTATGGCAGCCGGAATTGGCCATGTAGCAGAAGAATTAGAAATGTTTTATTAAGTAACCTCTACAGGTGTTTAACTAAGATTAATCGACATAGGCTGTATGGAGGGAGCTCCATAGGGGAGCTCCACTTTTTACATTATGATTAACTGAAAAAAGTCATGGTCCTTGGGCTATTTTAGTCACTCCTAGGGGGTTCAAGGATTGACAATGGGTACTATGGAGATTGATTGCTGAAAGTAAATTCATTCTTGGACTTGTTTATATCGGGTTCTCTTCAAGGTGAGCGTCTCAGGCCACGTGGGGCCTCTTGTTTAATTAGGTAGTAGAAACGTAAACAGTTGATTGGTTGCTTTGCGACCATAATTATTATTTACGCATGATGATGTAGGTAACCCTTTACCCAACGTAATGGCAAAAACCGGTCCGCGCTGTTCTAAAAAAATCGCTAATTAATTTTCATTATTTTTTCATTTTTTGTCTCAAAAACATAGGTTATGAGCCCTCATTGGAACGAGCTCGTCGAGCTCGTTCCAATGAGGGGTCATAACCTATGTGTTTGAGATAAAAAATGAAAAAAATAGTTATTCAAGAAGTTTTTTGCAGGTGTCGTCTGCTTTTCATGTTAAGCAAAGGGTCAATAATTAATTGGTTATTAGGGAGCGTGGTGGTTTAGTAGTTAGAGCATTTAACATCAAACGGAAAGGTTCACTGTTCGATTCTAGCCAGCGGTAACTGAGTTTCGTCCCTTGGCAAGGACCATACTACCGATTACACACGTGGGGACACGGTGGCGCTGTGTACTAAGGCTTCAACCAATACTAACCTGACTTATGCGATGTTAGCACGTTGGAGAGTCTAACAATTGCTCACCATTGCTCGGTGGTTCTCTGCCTTTCTTTATCGGCAAAACTATTTAACACGAGGTGACCCTGGTTGTGATGTTAAACCCCAATAAAATGTATTATTGCATCCTTCGAGAAAACCGAACAAAGGGTTGCAAAACTTGGTAAAATGTTTTTGAACAACCCAGAATTATCTGCATTACATGGTATAATTCATTGTAAATATTTAGGAACAACGTTTATCGTCGCTGATTTAGGGGAACTTAAAGGACTGTTTTTTTATTATGAGATTCTTATGAGAATACTAACCTGCAATCCCTCCTCGTCCTTGTGTTTTGCTTGAGTTGTAATTTTGAAAATACTTGATGTCATGTCCTTCTGCATGTAATAAATCACTAAGGGGTCAAGACGGGAAATCCTTTCCCCTGTTCCTCCCCCGAAAGATCACAGATCTTGACGATACATAGCATGTTCTCACGATACCTTATTGCGGGCAAAGGAAATTGTAGAGCCTTCTCGTTCGAGACTCCACTTAACTGACATAGTGCGGGAAGCCCATATTTGGGCGTTAGTCCACATACTGCATCTTAAACGCTTCATATTCTGTGGATTTGCTTCATATTAGCTTTGAAGTGAAATTATTCAAGCTGTATAGCTTTTCCCTGTTATAATTTATTGGAAAGTGCCTCTCCCATAAATTGAAACAAGGCAAAGACGTGTGGGAAAACTTTGGACAACCCAAAATAAATTATCACTCACCTAGTCAACAAATAACTGACGACAATGACACCATATTAACCCTTTACCTGATGTGACGACCAAATCTGACCAGAATACTTCGTCATTCAGTTTTTTTTGTTTATTATTTTGTTATTTTTTGCCTCAGAAACATAGCTTATGACGAATCAGTGGAATGAGCACGTTGCGTTCGTTCCAATGAGGGCTCACAGGCTATTTTGTAAGCAAAAGAAAATGAGTACTTTTAGTCATTGCAATTTTCTTTTTTGCTAAGTGTCGTCTGCTGTTTTTAATGTTTACATGGTTAAACCATAGCTTTTGACCTGAAGTGCTCGTCCCAGCCATGAACCATACGGAATAGGGTGAGGAAAAATGAAACTTTTAATAATTAACAAACAAAAGAGGAAAATGGACTTAATCATGCACACAAATCATTCAAACCATTCAAATTCCCAAACTTATCATATGATCTTTAATTTGAAAGAGTTTGTTCCAATGAGGGTCCTTGAGCTATGTTTGAAATGCACACGTTTAAAAAAACTATAGTTATCCATAAGAAACAAAACATTTTGTAAGGGTCGTCTACTACCGGTACGTTTGTAGTGCATTCCTCTGAGCGGAGGGGGGGGGGGGGGGGGGGGGGTAATAAAATTGGGAAACGAATAGTTAGCAGGGAAACATTTTGTTAGTATCGTCAGCTACTCGTATATAGTGTTCAACCGATGATCGGAACCGGCCACCACAATCGGCCGATTGTGTCCAATTGGGTGACAACGGCAACGGCTCCTGGAACATTTGTTCAACCGATTGTTGCCAAGCATTTTGTGATGATTCATTAACCGCACTTCATTATCTTCTGCAATTGTTCAATTGTTAATGTAAAATGATGTCAATGATACCATTCAATAAAGTTGAGAAACAATCACTATGTGCATACTGCATTCTTAATCTCTCTAGACGCCCCTTTACGTGATATACATGTTAAACGACATGTAAAGCTTACAACTGAGCGTACTTGCGGCACTCACCAGTTCATACCGGAAAAGTGAAAGTTGCACTCCATTGACTCAGGTCACAGTAAAATTACCAGTCACACGCACTTGGCCGATAAACGTGGCTCTGAGAGCCACGTTTACCGCCCAAGTGTGCACGACTGGCAATTTTACTGCGACCCCAGTCAACGAAGTTTAACACTGTGAAAAATGTTCAGTTCAATGTAGTTCTTTCGAGCCTCGACTTTTCTTGTAGAGCACGGTATAGAATCGGCCGATTGTGAGCTCAAATAACCGGTAATCGGTTAACACTGTTCGAATTGCTCTTTTCACTGAAGGTTATCACCTATGTTTTAAAATCCAAAAACAAGAGGCCAAAAATCATGAAAACAAAAGAATTACTCAGGAAAAACCTTTGAGAGTTTTGTCCGGTGTATGGATGTGGTGATATTTTCGACTCGATTTGGGGTACAATATTAATCATGCATTTTTCTAGATTTGCGAATTGATCTTCTATCACAGACACAGTCCTCACATACAAATCGAGGTTTATGGTATCCAGGTCGGGTTGTTAGGAGCCCGAACTCACTAATATTCCAACAACATCATTACGACATACCCTCGACGACGTCACGTCTTGATGATGTAGTTGGAATTTTTTTTATCACTAGTGACTAGAGCTATAAAAGTCAGAACTGTTCATTCCTGGCTCATATCGTCACGAAAATCGACTTTCGATAAATTATCTCCCTTGAAATTATTCGACGTACGAGGAAGGTCCAATTGAGAAGCAATTAAGTGTTGAGACAACTCCTATGACATGATATCCGTAGAAAATAAAGCCAAGTTTTCTTTTGTTACTGTTAATAAATCAAAACAACAGATAGCTCTCGAAGCTATACAATACGTGGAGAGTGGATTGTAACTAAATCACCCGCGGAGTGGAGTTATCACCCAAGGTATAACTTTCAAATTGTGTACATATCGACAAAAGACAAGCAAAGTTTCATCCAATGGACCTCCGGGTTTAATTGGCTGAAACTTTGCTGGTGCTGGTTATGCTTTGCAACAAATATTCTATTATTGCTCGGGTGGAATCTCCACTCTGTGGGTGATTTAATGATAAGACACTCTCCACGTACTGTATATTGTTTTCGTTTATTAAAAGCTACAAAAGTAAACTTGACTTAATTATGGAAAGCTGATCAGAAGCAACTACTTCACAGAGAATCTGCCATTTAGTATATCTATCAGTATCATATCTACCTGCACCAAGAGCGTGTTCGTTTTTGTTTTTTGTTGTTTTGCGAATGTGTTTTCACAGTAATATACAGGTTTTTTATTCCTCACGGAAAAAATCACTTAACTACCTTTATATTAATGGAAAGGGCAATCTATTGTATGTCACGATGCACACACCGTTGATTTAATGAACAGAAAAAAAGATACAGTACATGAAATGATGGTGAAAACGCCGTTTTCTTATTTTTAAATGGGTTTAAACAGAGAAAAAAATTAAAACATTCAATTTGATTGAGAAAAAATTACAAAAGACCAGCTTCTGTTTTTTATACCGCTATGCTTGTGAAATCGATGATACAGTTTCGCAAACATTTCGAAATTTTAATTTTTATATGAAATAATCATACCCTCACGATTAAATTAATGTACAAATTTAGGGAATTAAGGGGATCTAACTTTCCCGTAATTCTCTTTCATGGACGAAGATTGTCAGCCTGCCAGCTGGTCGCATAGCTCTTTCACTGAAGGGCATAAGCTATGTTTTAACCCCGCCCCCCCCCCCCCACCCGAAACCTTTAAAGCCCTGAAAAAAAACAAAACAGTTACTCTACAAAAACTTTTGAGATTTTGTTTGGTATTTGGATGTGGCTAGGAGCGTAACTTACGAGGTGAATGGCATGTCACACCCCTTCCAATAATTTTTCTAGTAGTGATATTTTCGACTCGAATTGGGTTAGCACTTTACCTAATATGAAAAGCAGACGACACTTGCAAACAAAATTCTTGAATAACTAATTTTTTTCATTGTTTGTTTCAAAAACATAGGTTATGATCCCTCATTAGAACGAGCTCGACGGGCTTGTTTCAAAGAGGGGTCATAAGCTATGTTTTTGAGACAAAAAATGAAAAAATAATGAAAATTAATTGCCGACTTTTCTGAATAGCGTTGGCCGGTTTTGAACGTTACGTTGGTAAAAGGGTAAAAGTTATTTATTTATTTATTTATTTATTGGTGTTTAAGGTCACATACTTATGCACAATGGCTAATTATTTCCGTGACAGTTTTACGGGTGGAGGAAGCCAGAGTACCCGGAAAGAACCACCGAGCAACGACGAGCAGCTGCCAGCTCCCCAACATCGTAACTCCGCAGTGCAGCACAGGCAGGGTTAGAATGGTTGACGACATGCGCACCATCGACGTGCAGTACGCCTTAGTACACGGCGTCATCGTGCTCCCATGTGGACAATCGCGGTTAAGTGCCTTGCCCAAGGACACAACGCGGGAGTCCGAATCGATCGCTCAGACGGTCACCCATCCGAGAACTAACCGGGAGCGATGTTGCTTAACTTCGGTGATCTGACGAGAACCGGTTACCGCAACGCCACCCCCCCCCCCCACACCCAAACATCGAGTTAATCTTGTTAGTAAATTAGTAGTAACCATACACCTTTCTAGATGTGCTAATTGTTTATTTATCGGTGTTTAAGGTCATATATTTATTACACACCCATTAAACTTTAAACCCTTGTATTCAACGGAATCGCCGCTATGATAAAAATGATTCTGTATTCAACGGGTGAAATACAAGCCGGAACTTTTTTACCGCACCGTTTAGTTACGCTTCGAAAAGTTTCCAAATTTCGTTATACGATCGTCGACCGTCTGTCGCATAGTGTGAACATGAAAACGTCCAAAGCAAAATAAAGTCGGTTCACAAAAAATTAGCCAAAAAATGAGGTAATATTTTTAAAAAACCCAATCATTTCCAACCGAAACATTAACCAAGTCCCCTGGCGTTTTGTGGATCCCATTATATCTAAATTGGTCAACTTTATTTCGGTAAATCTTCGTACATCTTGACATGCTTCGAACTTCTTTTAAAAACGTTTCTCCCAGCTGTTTTGCAAATCTGCATATATTTGTACTTATATTTTAACTAACAGTAATAGCCACCAAATGGTTAGGCGTGAATGGGCACCAGCCCATTCACGCCTAACCATTTGGTGGCTATTACTGTTAGTAAACAGCGATATGAATTTCAACAAACACTGGTTCCGAAAAGGTTGTTTTGATTTTTTATCGATCCATGTGATCAGTACAGCTTCAGTCAAAACAAACTCTTCACCTTTGGGTTTAAACATCGGAATTAAAATTTGTTTATTTAAATGAATTTTAATGCATCGTTTGTGTAATAAACACAGAACGCGATGTGTGTTTGAATCGGTGGGTGTTTCACATAACGAGTTGGAATGGGGTAGGCTCGAGCGAAATATGATTACGCCATTCCAACGAGTTATGTGTACTCAGGTTTGTGGTACTCAGGTCAGATTATTAGGGCCCCCGCATGACCAGTTTGCATTCCGATACGTGTCGAGTAAATAAGCTGAGATGCCCGTCACGAATCTACTTACATTTACACACGTACAAAAGACGAAAAAATCCAAAACCAACGAGTTTTGAACTATATTCCCATCTGACTAAAATTCCCACTTCATCATCACAGCATGGTGGGATTATAATTAAAGAAATCGAGGAATTGAGGAAGGCATGCCTTGGTGATGCAGTTGGAATATTTAATCAGTCGGGACTCGAGCTATCACAGTCGAGACAAATCAGGGTTACACAACCCCACGCCCGAGAATCGGTCGTTTTCGCGACGCCACTGGATGTTTAAAGCATAAAGGAATTTTCGGGAACGGCGCCCGCATCATTTGATCGATTCACCAGGAAAAGGGTTAGAATGGAAGCAAAATGCGTATAATGTCTTATTAATTACAAGGTTGAACGCACATTGATTTTACGATGACAATACACCAACCAGAATGACGTTGATATATTGACGTTGTGAACCATCTCTGTCTCACTTTAATTATCGAATTATTTTATTAACAATGAAAAAATTAATTATTTCAAGTTTACATAGCATGTTGTGTTGCTCTGAAACCTCAAATCGACATTCATATAAAAGCCCTTAAAACTCTTGCAGGCTTATGTTCTCTCCAGTTTGTCCATATAATTGGACAATCTCTTTATAATATTCCACGATTATTATCACAATTAATTTTTATTTCCACGTAAAAACAGTTTTACATAAGTTGGATCGTGCAAAAAATAGTCGATCTGGGCGTTTTGACCCTTTATCTAACACGAAAGGCAGACGACACTTGTAAACCAAATTCTTGAATAACTATTTTTTTCATCTTTTTCATCAAAAACATAGCTCATGACCCCTCATTAGAACGAGCTCAACTCAGGTCATAAGCTATGTTTTTGAGGCAAAAAAATAAAAAAAAAAATAATAAAAATTGAATGATGATTTTCGTGAATAGCGCTGGTCGGTTTTTTTCCGTTACGTTGGGTAGAGGGTTAATAATTCTTCGAGTGAGTTCTCTGAAAATAGTTTAAAGCTCCGTGAAGTAAGAAAAAAATGATAAAATGATATTCTTGCATGGGGGTGGGGTGGTGGGGTACTCATTTCCCCATTTTTCTAAAAATTGTCAACCTTATCTTATGTACATTCAATCATGAAATACCTTGATGTCCTCTCAAGCTGATATATCTTGGGTCATTTTGGTAGAGTTACTCCCTTCACTCTCTAGGTAATTAAGCCTTCAAAAACTACCCAGAGTGCTCCATTTGGCATGAAAAGATATATTCCCCAGGGAAAACTCTGTGCCTTCACCTATGGGGAGACACCCTCTTAACCCAGCGCGGGGTGAAATGAAGTGCAGGAAAAAAGATACTCTTTAAAGTGTTTTGTCCCTCCCCGTTTCATTTAGTCTGGAATTACATACCGGATTCAGCACCATGATCATATCACCAACGGGCTGTTTCTTGTCTAAACCGTTTAGTTCGTTTAAATAATTTTCCACCCGTATATTTAAATAAGGAAGTAGGAACTGTTACAGTTCGATTTGGGTTGGGTTGTTATTCTCTCTTGCAATACATGACTGATTTCACATCGCTTCATGCTGTAAAATGATCCTTCCGCCTCGCCCTCAACCACTTCAGATTGTTAGTACATATGTTTACCCTCAAGTATCCATGGATCTTCCTAGGAAAATGTGAGAAAACGATG
The DNA here is from genome assembly GCA_031216915.1 of Pictodentalium vernedei. Classification (NCBI taxonomy): domain Eukaryota; kingdom Metazoa; phylum Mollusca; class Scaphopoda; order Dentaliida; family Dentaliidae; genus Pictodentalium; species Pictodentalium vernedei. The sequence continues at coordinate 581,677,265 of CM062295.1, forward strand.
AAGTTGCTCGATTTGGTTCGATTGCTGATTTAATTTTTGTCAGGAAAAACTTCTTCCGATTCCCATGCGAAAATAGCAATCCTTCACTAATTAAAGTCGTTAGCTAATGTGCGTATGTTGGTTTTGTTTTATTGGCCGATTCGTTTGGTAGAGGAATTAACCTTGCTACCTTACACGAAGACAAGACAATACTCATAAAAACAATCCAAGCTATCAGGCCACGAGTCTAATTCCGAAAGGAACCCGATGCTGTTTACCTACTTTTTTGTGGAGTTTCTCTGCAGGCTATCGCTAATGTAATGTGATGTCTATTTACTCGCAAAGATATATAGTAGAGTTCAATCAATTACCAGAAATGATCGCTGACCGATTAAAGTTTATTTGAGCTCACAATCGACCGATTCTGACGCCAATTCCGATTGTAAAACCGTGCACTACAAGACAAGTCGAGTCTCGAAAGAACTACATTAAACAGAACAGTTTTCACAGTGTTAAACTTCATTGACTGGGGTCGCAGTAAAATTACCAGTCGTGCACACTTGGCGGTCACCCAGATACCAAAACATTAAAGTCTACTTGTCCAAAATATAGGGCTAACAGAATTAAATTCACTGGGAAGTGGGATGGGATAATGCAGGATATGTGGGTACTGGGCGACACACAGGATAGGGTTAGTATCATCGTAGAGATTGGGAAGAACGAGGATCGGGATGTCATCAAATAGTTCGTTTCCGGATGTTGAGAGGAGAGAAGAAGCGTGGGAATAGGGAGGCATTTGGGAACACATGGTTAATCAAGGACTCCTCAGCTGGAAACCGCGACAATGCAGCGGCCGGCCAAAGTCTTATTATTATTAGATGCATTGGAGGAAAAGCTGTTACTTGAAATCTTGATATTTTGACATCAATGTGCTGATCATTAGTTGCCATTTGTCAATTAAAGCCAACAGACGCGTATACAGGATTCCATATTAGGGGTGTTCAAGCCAGTTTTTATTGGGGAGGGGCAAACATGATATTTGGAAGGCCGTTGTGTGGTGGGGGCAGATGCCTATTCTTAACTAGGACCCTCCGGTTATTTCTCCCTCCTTCCACTTCGCCTGTAGGGAAGTAGGAGGAGAGAGTAACAGCTGGAGTGTCCTAGTTAGGACTAGGCCTCCCACCCCAAGGAAAATGCTGCTAAATTCAGTGTTCTAAGAGCGAATTTGGGGCATTTATAGAGTGTGTAGCCCTATATTGGAGACCAGTTTAGGGCTCTATATCATATGTGAAAGTTGCATTGGACAAAAGTTTGTGGAGCAGCGAGAGGTTTAGGGGAGGCAAGGCCACCAGCCCCCCCCCCCCCTCCCCTGTGGATACACCACTGAAAGTCAAAGAGACTACGCCTGATGGTTTTAGACAATTGTTCCAACTTTTTCTTTTTTTTCCAAGTTATGATGGATTGTCAAACATTTTAATGTGGGAATCACAGCCTTAACCCTTTACCTAACATGAAAAACAGACTACACTTGCAAAAACAATTCTTGAATAACTATTTGTTTTCATTTTTTGTCTCAAAACTTGACGAGCTCGTTCCAAAGAGGGGTCATAACCTATTTTTTAAGACAAAAAATGAAAAAATAATGAAAATTAATTGGCGATTTTTGTGAATAGCGCTGGCCGGTTTTGGCCGTTACGTTGGGTAAAGGGTTAAAACTCATGAAAGAAATATTAAGGACGCAGAAGGTCACCGCGTACCTCCATGCAGTGGCAGGCTGGGGAATAATATTGCATCGGAAGATTTTGTTTGCAGTTCTATGATATCCACTATCACCAGGTGAAAAAGGTACTCAAAACGATTGCTTGTCACACTTCATTGCAACCAAACTTGCAGGCTCGTTTCAAAAAGGCGCTAAAATCCTTTATTCGGAAGCCAAAAAAGTGAAAATCCGACCAAATTATTTTAGACATTCTGCGTGGAACACTGGATGAATTTTGCAGATTCGATGGTGATGCGTTAACCATAGTACGGACGAAAAAAGTTTTTATGTCGATATTTGTTAAACCGACCGTTAATCCAAGGACGATAACCCAATTAACGAGCAATGCAAACAGAAGAGGATCGATCTCGCCTACTTGTGCTTCATTCCGGATTATAACGAGCACATTACAAGAGTCATTTTGAAACAGAACTGGAAATAGACACTGTGTTTGAACAAAACAACGTTTTGTAATTTAATGAATCTTATATTTGAATAAAAAGTAGAGATGGCTCTTTATATATTTAAGTTGTCCTTTATCTCAATCACGTCGTTATTTATTTCCGACGTAATTTAAAATACAATTAACGAACTTAGCCATATGAGTCCCATGTCTCCATGTTCACCCATGCCCGCTGACTCTCTCATTCTGTATTTATGGAGCAGAGTGTCCATGAAAGAAACCCTGCACAACCAAAAGACAGCAAAATGGAAAACAAAGACTGATGAACAATGTGAGGGTTCTCAACAAGAGCTTCACGAAGATGACCCATGTGGTGGTGGGGGAGAGGAGGGGTGGGGGGGAGGGGTTGTGTAAACCCGATTTGTCCCGACTGTGATGACTCTATATATACATATATGAGAACTATATCCTTATGGCATTCTTCCCGAAGTTATGCCTTGGTGGTGTAGTTGACTTTGTATTTGTCAGTTGGGGTTATAGTTACAAAAACCAAGACTTTTGGGAATAAATAGAAAAGTGGTCATGTTGAGCCCTCAGCAGCCCGAATCGGGTACTATAGACCTCCATTTGTATAACCGACTGTGGGTGTGACACAAGTCCAAGTATCAAATCTAATCTTTTAACCCTTTGCCTAACATGAAAAGCAGACGACACTTGCAAACAAAATTCTTGAATAACTATTTATTTTTCATTTTTTGATTAAAAAACATAGGTTATGACCCCTCATTGGAACGATCTCAATGAGCTCGTTCCAAAGAGGGGTCATAACCTATGTTTTTGAGACAAAAAATGAAAATTAATTGGCGATTTTTGAGAATGATGCTGGCCGGTTTTGGCGTTACGTTTGGGTAAAGGGTTAAAAAGTACATGATTCTCGCAAGAGAGAATTGATAACTTAGACTCCAATTCCGATGAAAATGTAACGATTGGGAAAATTATTATTGGGGGTGGGGGGGGGGGGGGTCACACACAAAGAACGCTGCTCGCTTCCTTAGCGACGCACCTGGCTCTCATTGGGGATTATAATTCACCAACTGTCGGGACAATTTCTCAAACATCTTATTCCGGGACGGTCGGAACAAACCTACAAATGTTACCGAGTGAATCAGGGAGGGGTGGATGGGCTGATAAAAAGTGTCCGGGAGCCTCGACCATCGGTATGCCATCAGCGAACGACAGACGCATGCAAAGATGGATGACATGATGAGCAAAGTGCAGGTATAAGTATATAGGGTTAGTAATAATTTAATCCTGCCGCCCAGAATGGCCGTCGGATTAATTAAGTTTCAACATTTCCAACAGCTAGGCTCATACCGTCTCGGACAATTCCATACCTTTTGAGGAAGCTGGAGTACCTGGAGAGAACCACCGAGCAGCAGCAAGTAATTACCGTTCTCTTTTACTTACTAACCACGCACAAGCAAGGTTTGCGTCGTTTGCATGCATACGCACATTCGACGATAACACAGAGTTTCAGGTTTTTGTTCACTTTCCTTATTAATTAATGATTTAGCAATATTTTATTATGAAATCTGGACATACTGCATAATTGTATCGCAACTAGATCGCAATATGACCGAGAAAGAAAACACTTTTTCGACCAAGATACTGTGCTGCTCCTCATTATTAACCCTTTACCTAACATGAAAAGCAGACGACACTTGCAAAAAAAATTCTTGAATAACTAATTTTTTTCATTTTTTGTCTCAAAAACATAGGTTATGACCCCTCGTTGGAACGAGCTCGACGAGCTCGTTCCAACGAGGGGTCATAACCTATGTTTTTGAGACAAAAAATGAAAATATTTTGAAAATTAATTGGCGATATTTGAGAATAGCGCTGGCCGGTTTTGGCCGTTACGTTGGGTAAAGGGTTAAAAAAGGATGATACGCTGACGTATGTTATTATTTTGTTTTTCGAAAAAAAAACAGAAAAAAAACTAAACCAAAAAAGACCCTGTCGTATCGTCGTTTCTCAAGTTTATATGTGAAAGTAAATAAGAAATGAATGGACATGTACCCACGCATGCAGACTGGGGGAGTGGGTGGATGGATGGCGGGACGTGTAATAGGGGTGACATGACCCCCCCCCCCCCCCCCCCCCCCCCTATTTCAAAAAGGTTCACTTATGGGAAGCATTAGTTCAAGCGGGGACCAAAGACCGTAATATAAGTTTTTGATGTGGTACGTCCTCCAGACCAAAAATAACATTACGGCCTTTGGGACCAAGTTTGAACTTGATAAACATGGGTTACAGTGTTCAACCGATTACCAGAATTGGACGCTGATCGATTACCGGTTATCTGAGCTCACAATCGACCGATCCTGATGCCGATTCCGATTGTAATATCGCGCACAACAAGACAAGTCGAGGCTCGAAAGAACTACATTAAACAGAACATTTTCACAATGTTTAACTTCGTTGACTGGGATCGCAGTAAAATTACCAGTCGCGCACACTTGGGCGGTAAACGTGGCTCTCAGAGCCACGTTTACCGCCCATGTGCGTGCGACTGGTAATTTTACTGCGACCTGAGTCAATGGAGTGCAACTTTCACTTTTCCGGTATGAACTGACGATTGCCGCAAGCACGCTCGTTTGTAAGCTTTACATGTCGTTTAACATGGGTATCCCGTAAAGGGGCGTCCAGAGAGAATAAGAATACACATTGTGGTTGTTTCTCAACCTTATTGAATGGTATCATTGACATCATGTTACATTACCAATTGAACGATTGCAGAAGATAATAAAATGCGGTAAAAATGCTTCGCAACAATCGGTTGAACCGATGTTCCAGGAGCGTTGCCGTTGTCATCCGATTGCCAACAATCGGCCGATTGTGGTGGCCGGTTCCGATCATCTGTTGAACACTAATAGGTTAAGGTCTCCTAGTAATACTCTTAAACACAGCTGGATTTGATTTCGATCCGCAACCCTTACTTAATTAAATTCCCTTAAAAGAGTATTGGGGCCACACATTCACTCTCATGGGCTTGAAATTTCAACACATTTCCCGAGGAAGTCCCCCGAACCCCTCCTTTCCGTGTTCTGTCCAGCGTTTGCCAGTACCAGTCGTAGGTTACTTTCATTCATCGATGGTTCATGAAACCTCAAATTATTACCCACCATGAAAATGAAAAATCCTGGCTGAACCCCGGTGCCCATATGATCATAGCATACGAGTCACTGCAGTTCTTAAGATCGTTTTTGTCTAGGCGGAAGGAAAGAGAACGGAATGAGGAATGTCGTAAAACTTACGGGAATAAACCACAAAGCTGCGATTTGATGGAGTGTTGCTTGAAGTAAACAAACAAGTGCGTCCAACATTTCTAATTCCTCCAGAGAAGATCAAATTCACACCAGAATGAAGAAGTCCGACGCTCTAATTCAAGAGCCTGAACTTTTCTGACAAAATTGAAAACTTGTTTCACATTTTGTTCAACAGCCAGCGCTATTCACAATCATTTTTTAAATTATTTTAATTTTATTAGTTTTTCAATTTTGCCCCTAAAACAAATTTCGTTCATCATTAAAACTAGCGCGACGAGCTCGTTCTGTAATCAGTGGTTTTGGGCTGTTTTTTAAATTGAAAAAAAAAATGAAAATTTTCAATTACTCAAATGACAAAAATTGCATGTGCCGTCTTCTATTCGTGGTTTTTATTAGTGGTTAAATGGAGGTATCGAAACCATTTCGTTATTATGGAAGAGCGTTTTCAGGGTTAAAATGATTCGGGGGTGTTTGGTGTAAACATCCCTGACTTATCTCGTCAAGAAAAGCGATTTTCGAGAAAGTTATCTCCCTTGAAATTATTAAATGAGCGAGTTTCCTTTTTGTAACTTCTGATAAACGATAATAACAGACAGCTGTCGGAGCAGTCTGTTGTTTTCGTTTATTAAAAGTAACAAAAGAAAACTTGTGCTTTTTACCGCAAGCCAATTAGATGCAACCAGATCACAGATAATCCGCCATTAATGATATCTCTAAGTATCATACCTACCAACACAAAGTAAGTTTCCGCTTTGGCTCTTTGTTTTGCGAATGTGTTTTACAGTAATTTGCAAGTTTTTATTCTTCCCGGGAAAAAATTAGCATATCTCACCGCATAAACTTTATTTTAATGGAAAGGACGGTGTGTGTATTATTTGTCACTATGGGCACATGGTTGTTATAATAAACAAAAAAATGTAACAGAATATTAAACGATAGTGAAAACACCTTTTTCTATTTTTAAAATGGATTTCAGCAGAGAATAACAATCAAACGTTCAAACTGATTGAGGAAGAAACGTAAAACCAGCTTCTGCATTTGTCAGGGACGGCAGAAGCTCGATAAAAGTGGAGGGGCACACATTTATAATGCTACCATGGTTCGACTCAGTATGAGAAAGGTTACTTTCACATATCGGTAAATGTACCATGACTGGCTATAGTCTCTAGTTTAGATGAATATGCCGCTGTGTGGTCACTGTCCTGTCCGTTTCTTCTGCTTCAATCATCTTCCAACCCGAAGGCCAGCCTTCGGGTTGGAAGATGGTTGAAGTAGAAGAAACGGACCGAAGCGACCGAAAGTGGGATTCTTTGAGTAAATATTGTTTGGATTTGCAAATAATGTTACATGAATGACTGTATATTGACACGTTTGCATGCGACCATTTTAAATCATTGTGTAACTGCGAAACATATATGTGGTAAAACGTGGAGGGACACGTGCCCCCTGTGCCCCCCTCCCCCCCCCCCCCAGGCTTCACCGCCTCCTGTATTTGTATACTACTCTACAGGAAAATACCTGATGTTTATGAAATGATGCGCACATCGATTATGCAACTTCGCGAACATTTCAAAATTTCAATTTTTATGTGAAATCGCCATTTCTTTGGTGTTAAATTTACTGACAGCTCTAGAAAATTAAGGGCGGCTAACCTTCCTGTAAATCTCTTCCAATGACCAAAATAAAAACAGGCAAGTGTCGCAATTTGTGGCCGAAGATGGAACGTCCAACATTAATAGTCAACCGCTGAAACTCATTGGGACAAAAAATGTTAAAGGCGACTTTCTGTATTTTTACCTGCGTCGCCAGCGGCAGAGCAGGTCTAGTAACTGCTCGACTCCGTCCGTCAGTCCGTCATTCCGTCATTCCGTCAGCCCGTCAGTCCGTCCGAAACACTTTTTCCGTCAAAGTTTTCCTGGCTTCTATGAAAGGGAATGATATTATATTTGGTCAGGTGCTTCATAATGATGAGTTGTATCGTGTAAGTAATTTTCAGATCTGCCGTGCAGCCACTTCCTGTTTGCTGATACTTTGAAATTATACTGTACCCACTGAACATTGAAATTTTCCATCAAGGTTTTCTCGGCTTCTATGCAAGAGATTGATTTTATATTTGGTCTGTGCTTCATAATGATAAGTTGTATCGTGTAAGCAATTTTTAGATCTGCCGTGCAGCCACTTCCTGTTTGCCGATACTTTCAAATTTTACTGTACCCACTGAACATGGAAATTTTCCGTCAAGGTTTTCTTGGCTTCTATGCAAGGGATTGATTTTATATTTGGTCTGCTGCTTCATAATGATAAGTTGTATCGGGTAAGCAATTTTGAAATCTGCCGTGTAGTCACTTCCTGTTTGCCGATACTTTGAAATTTTACTGTACCCACTGAAGATTGAAATTTTTCGTCAAACTTATCTCGGCTTCTATGCAAGGGATTGATTTTATATTTCATCTGGAGCCTGATAATGATCAGTTGTATTGTGTATGCAATTTTCAGATCTGCCGTGCAGCCACTTCCTGTTTGCCGATTCAATTGCATGCAGCGACGCAGGTCCAGGTCCGGTATTGGTCTTGGCTTGTTAAACTCCGCTGCAGAAAAATTCCTGAAGTTTTTAAAATGAAGAACACATCGATGATACAATGTCGTTAACATTTCGAATGTTTATTCTTAATATGAAATTCCCGTATTCTTAGAGTTAAATTTACTGACTGCTTTAGGAATTTAGGCGAAGCTAAATTTCCCGACCAGACCAACAATAAGAAGTATAAACACAGACATATTTGCATGCACTGTGTATATATACATGTATCTCTGGTTATCCTGTCGACTTTTTCATGGATGCTTCCATGATCCTCTCGGGAAAGAAGTGACTTTTTGATGAGCGAATTGGATATCAGATCGAAAGGTAGTAGATTCGATCAGGATTGTCATCATTTATTTTCTTGGGAAAGACACGAAATCCTGACAGCCAAAGCGGGAGCATGGTTGCGAAGTATGCTACGGTAGACTGCATGCCTCCAGCCGATGTTCCAACCCTGTTCGTGTCGGTTTTTTGTAAGTTGGAGAGTCCGACCGTTACTCGTCGCTGCTCGGTGGTTTTCTCCTGGTATTCTAGGGATATATTGGTAACTTTGTTGTTCTATCAAAAGGCCTTGTCCGTGTCTGTCCAAGCAGACCACGGGCAGGCGCGACCTAGGATTCTATAATAGTGGTGCCCTAGTCAGTATTTTTTCTTTGGGGGGGGGGGGTGAGGGGAGGTGGGGGGGGGGGCGATGGCATTTGAAACACCGTTGTGTGGGGTTTCGGGGGCCTTCCCCAATTCTAACTAGGACTACCCCCCCCCACACGAAAAGATATGGCTAAATTTAGTGCTATAAGAGCGAATCAGAGGCATTTATAGCGCGTGTGGCCCCCTATATTAGAGACTATTTTGGGGTTCTATATTGTGTGAAGGTTGCAATGGGTCAATGTTTTTGGGGGGGGTGGCAGCGAACATTTTAGGGTCCAAGCCCCCCCCCCCCCCCCCCTGCTACGCCACTGACCACGGGCAAGGAGGTCGATGCTCCTATTAGGATTAGGGTTTCGGAGCACCTGCTTCGGTCTGTATCTCACGACCATTTGTAAATTGAACTGTCTTTTTGCGCCCAATCGAGCAACCACAAAAATAAGTTTGAACTGATGCACACAATTAATGCATTCAGACAGAAATCTGCTGTGAATCCATAAATCCACCACCAAAAAATTCACGCCAATTTTGAAAATTACCATTAATGTAGACAAAGAAACAAAAACTACCTTGATGAAGTCTTTGCGTAGTACAAATGCGTGCTAAAACGGTGGGAGGGGAGATACATTTTCCACTCAATTAGATTCAATTATTCAAACATGCTGAGGAAATGGGAAAGATAATTTGTCACAGGTCATAAAAGCACCATTACGAATCTTACAGTTTTGTTACCTATAATGATTGCAAATTCTTCATGGTCCGAGTTTAAAACATCTAGTGCCGCATTAATGTATGCACAGTCAGTGTCCGGTTATGTTTTTGTATATTAAGTGCTTATGAAAGTGAAAGTGAAGAATCGCATTAAGACTATTTAGGGCAATCAATAATGTCTTAGTGACTTTCTTCTGAGGACCAAGAAGCCAAGAAGGTAGTACAGGGGGTGGCGCCAGGAATTTCTCGACATGGTGGCTGACCTCTCCGACGGAGGGGGGGGGGTCTATAATATTTGACCTCCCAAACGAAGGAAAATGAGTGAAAATTGGTAAATTGGTGAAATATTTCGCTGCAAATAGAACACCGCACATTATAGCGGGACGCCATTGTTGTTTAGATTTCGATAGATTCCAAACTTTTACCATGACGATAACCGATGATTAGGTATGGAAGTAATAGAACGCCAGTTGGATAACAACTGTCATAATGTCTCACAAAGAAGAACCATATACCTCGTTCTTGAACGAAACAAGACGAGATATCTACATTCAATTGTCGGAAATTTTTCATGAAGTCGGCGGGTTTACGAGACTCTCCGACGGACTGACTAAAAATCTCCGACGGGGGGGGGGGGGGGGGGGGGGGGTGCTGGACCTGTCCGACGAGGGGGGGGGGGGCTGTAGCTCCCCCCTTGACCCCCAGCCCCCTTGGCGCCGCCACTGAGGTAGTAATGATGAAAACAGGAACAGTACGTCCACTGAGTTGCAATGTGTTCTATGTGCCTACTGGCACATAGAACACATTGGAACTCAGGGGACAAGTAATCACTGTCAGAAAATAAAAATGAAAGACTTTTTAATAAAAAGGGAGATAAAAAAGATTTTTTAGTATTTGAATGTAAACCGTATTCATTTATTATTTATTTATTGGAGTTTACGACACTTATGACAGCCAAGGTCACCTCGTGTCGGACAGTTTTACGGGTGCAGGAAGCCTGAGTATTCAGAGAGAACCACCGAGCAACTGCCAGACTCCCGAACATACTAACACCACACAACCAGGATTAGCATTGGTTGAAGACAAGTGCACCATAGACGTGCCATGCGCCTTAGTACACAGCGCCACCGTGCCCTCATGTGGGCAATCGGGATGAAGTGGCTTGCCCAAGCACACAACTCAGTTATCCCCTGGCGGGGATCGAACCGTGAACCTTTCGGTTTGAAGTACAATCCCGTAACCACTGAATCACCGCGCTCCCATATTGCCGTCATTTCAAATGAAAGATTAGTCATTTATCGATTACATCGTTTTAACCCTTTATCTAACATAAAAAGCAGACAACAATTGCAAACAAAATTATTGAATAACTATTTTTTTTCATTTTTTTGCATCAAAAACATACCCCATGGCCTCATTGGAACAAGCTCAACGAGCTCGTTCCAATCAGGGGCTATAAGCTATGTTTATGAGGCAAAGAGATGACAAAATAATGCAAATTGAATGGTGATTTTCGTGAATACCGGAGGCTGGTTTTGTCCATTACGTATTTAAAGGGTTAAATAAAATCGATAAAAAATACGGAGGTGGCGAGACAGTATATGTGGCAAGCTCTCAGTCCACTAGTCAATTTCTGTATGGAATTCAACGCCCTCTTGGGCTGTTTGTTTACCACTTTTCGTGGAGTTTGCGCGCAGACTACCGTTGATGTAATGTGGTGTCCATTTACTCAAAAAGATATACAAATATTCTTTCGAGCTCCAATTATAGATATCCCAAACCAATAAGTATTAAATTATTTATTTATTGAGATTTAATGACACTTTCGACAACCGGGTGAAGGAGAGGACCACCGGACAGCGGTGAACAGATTCCTCAACGTACTAACTCCGCACAACCATATTTAGCATTGTTTAACCCTTTACCCAACGCAGACGATTTCAAAATTTATTATTTTAAATATAATTTTTTAAATTTGTTCAAAAAATTTCAACAAAACCATATCATGTGACCCCTTCATTGGAACGAGCTCGACGAGCTCGTTCCATTGAGGGGTCACATGATATGGTTTTGTTGAAATATTTTTAAAAATATAATTTTTTCAACTGCTCGATTTGCATATTACGCGGGCGGATGCAGGCGATTCGTTAGGTAAAAGGTTATTGACAAGCGCTCCATCGGCGTGCTGTATGCTTTAGTAAGCAGTGCCACCGTGTCCCCACGTGGACAGTTGGGATTAAGAGCCCTGCCTAAGGCCGCAACGCAGTTACCGCTGGCTTGTATTGGACCGTGGACCTATCGGAGTGAGTCAAATGCTCTAACCACTGAGCCAGAACGCTCCCAACCAATAATTTTACCTTGAAGCTATCAAGATATAAACATATTTAGTGGAATACCGTGGCGAAATCATAAAACAATACAGCTGTGGTGAGTCCTTAGTGAAAGATTCGATCAAAGCAAGTCTCGATTGACAAGTTTTAATTGTGTTGATTCAAAGAAAATGTTTATCCCTTTACCCAACGAATCGCCCGCATCCGCCCGCGTAATATGCAAATTCAGCAGTTGGAAAAATAATATGACAATACGCAAGGCGTAAGAAGGAACCCCAAAGTATGCAACGTATTGAAATATTTCATTCCGCAACCATTTCTCCAAAAACATTTTGGTTTATTCAGTTGAATTCCTGCAATTGTTTAATTTCAGCCAAACAAGAATACGTTTCACAGTACTAAATATTTTCCCATAGGCGACCATTATAACGTTCAGGCGAAAAAAAATATGGTCGCATTATTTTAAATTTAGCATTCAAATATTTTTTGTCAACTATAGCCCTTCAGACAACCTTTTAATGATTTTTAAACAGGGGCCATGCAACAAATAAAAGAAAAACTAACAGAAAGGGAAGTGCTGGTCACATGTTCATATTTCTCAGGGAATTCACTAACAAAACACACCAATAGTCAAACAAATTTTTAGGTTCTAAAAGTCCTCAAATCATCCTCTTTATTCATCTGGAACATTCAAAAGTAATGCAAAATGTCAGTAGACTTCTTCAAATGTTTATTGAAACAATATATTTCCCCAAGACTGCTTAGTTTTGGGAATTACATAATTTCCGAGCGCAACTTTTGAGGCATGTAAATCTAATTAAAATATTTACAACAGTTATACCTATGAGCAAACCCAACCCTACCAAAGTTACAGTTACCTCTTTCATGTGATGAAAGAGTCATTTCTTCAATAGAATTCAACTTTTGGCTTCTGTCTAGTCCAAAGCATGGGAAATTTGTTCTTTTGGAGAGAACTGTCCAATCTGTGTCAAATAGGCTTAAAAACTGTTATTGCCTCCGACAGAATTTCTACTCTGTTACCCAATAAGTTGGGAGGGGTAAGAATTCACAGCTTTCTTTGAAACTACCCAAATCCCAAAATAAAACTAAAATCTGCATCAGCACACAAAACCTTTTCACAAAATCTGTTTTAATTAATCATACAGCAAGATAAATAGGGCTCCACCACCATGAAACAATATATCAATTTTGTTTCAAAATTGGGGTTGTGCAGGGCTTATAGTTCCTCTAAATTTGGGAGAATCCATTTGGATTCTTGCGGAAATCGTTCCGAGAATTCAGACCTGCTATGGGCCAGGATCCTATTAGGTCAGTATGATTGAACCCCTGTTGCATACTGATAATACATGTTAACCCTTTACCCAATACAGCTTTTTTAATTTTTACAACACCAACTACTGATTTTTATCCCCCCCCCCCCCCCCCCCCCTGGGCCCTTAATCACTCACCTGACGAGGTGGTTCAGAGAAGTATATTTTGGGTCAGATTCAGTTAGTCAAGGTTCATGGACACTACATAGGAATAATGTTATGAAATTATTCATAATTCTATTGTCCATGTTAGATGCTTATTAGCATAGGTCTTCCTGATTGCTTCCAATTCTGACAGCTGTAGACAAATACTGCTAAACTTCCAAGAGTTGTTGTGTCACTGCACTTTGAAAGGCAAATTTTATGGAAAAGCTCTAAGGAATGGATTTGAACATTTATGAACAACCTCAAACCTAACCCACCCCTGCCCAAATATTAAGCCACAGACCTGAAAGGAACAGACTCAAATCTGCCCCCCCACCCCCCCTCCCCTTCCTGCGATACCAAATATGAAAGGGTTCTGACTGGCAGGAACCAAACTGGAACAAATTTACATCTGACCTCCCCAGTCCAGAGATGTTGTACACCAAATATTAAAGCATTAAACTAGTGGGTCTGAAGAAAAAGATTTTTGAAGAAATTTTCTCATGTTGCTTTGAGTTAATTTGCACTCCCATAATGAGCCCATATATTAACCCATAGATTTGGCTTGAACAAACATGAATCTGGCCCCCTTAGAGATGATGTAAGTCAAATACGAAAGAATTCTGACTGGTGGATCTGAAAAAAACGAGTTTTAAGAAATTTCCTCATACTGCACTGAGTTAAACATTGGGCTTCAATAGATAGACCAAATATTAACCCAGAGACCCGATTCAAACAAACTTCAATCTACCCTCCCCCCTGCCCCCCACCCCACTAGAAATGTTGCATTCCAAATATGAAAGCATTCTGACTGGTGGATCTGAAGGAGGTTTTCAAAGAAATTTCCTCATGTTGCACTGTTGCTATTTGGGTGCCCATAGGGAGCCCAAATATCAACTCAGGGACTTGATTTGAACAAACCTGAACCTATCCCTCCCACCCCTAGAGATGCTGTATACCAAGTATCAAAAGATTCTTATACATGGTTCTGGAGAAGATTTTTTTTCAATTTTGGAAAACAATTTATGCATGCTATCAGAGAAATGCTTGGGGCCCCCTGTGGGTGTGGCAACGTTATTTGAACAAACTGGAATTCATATATGATAAGGAACATGAATATCAAATTTGGTTCAATTCGGCTCAGTTGTTTATGAGGAGAGGTCAGTAATGTAAAGTTCACGCCGAACAGGATGGACTGATGGTGGACAGACAGAAAGTCATCATTTAAGCGCCCCCCGACTTACAGTCAGGTGAGCTAAAAATAAACAATATTCATCAAGCGTAATAATTATGGATGTTACTAGAACCGGCTGATGAGAGCCGGTTCCAATGACAGCCATATTTGTACAAATTTTATTGCCAGTGTCACAATATTTCAGGTCATGTTAGTGTTGTATTGGTTAATATTTGCTGCCTTTGTGTTAGGTAAAGGGTTAAACTGACTCAGTTCTTTTCATGTGAATCCTAGCAGCAATGTTACGAGAAGCTACATGGTTTCTCACTGGTTTTGTTGCATGGATCTCTACGGGAATCGATTCTCAGATTCTTATAAGCCCTGGCTGAGGCTATATAATCCACCAATATCAATAGAAAGTGCCATTTTATCTCAACAAATGATGTCAAATATTCTTTTACCTAGTGATGAGGTAAATTATAGCCCTGGATGTACCCCCCCCCGCCCCCAAGCTCTCAGTATGCATTTTTTCCTAAAACAAGAGACCCCAGGGGGCCTGAGGGCGCCCACCTGTACATGGTAACCTAAATATCAACCCAGAGAATTGATTTCAACAAGTAGCATCTACTCCTCCTAAGAAAAGCTTATACCAAATATCCAAAGATTCTGACAAGTGGATCTAAAAAAATGATTTTTAAAGAATATTCCTCATATTGAACCGAGTTATAATTTGGGCTCCCACAGGGAGCCCATATATGAACCCAGGGACTTGGCTTTAACAAACTTGAATCTCACGCCCCCTAAGGATGCCGCACACCAAATATCAAAACATTTCAACTGCTGGATCTGAAGAAGAAGATTTTTAAAGAAAATTCCTCATTTTGAACTAAGTTACAATTCGAGCTCCCACAGTGAGCCCAAACATGGACCTATGGACATGGCTTGAACAAACTTGAATCTAGCCTCCTAAGGATGCTGCATAAAAAATATCAAAACATTCCAACTGCTGGATCTGAAGAAGAAGATTTTTAAAGAAAATTCCTCATTTTGAACTAAGTTACAATTCGAGCTCCCACAGTGAGCCCAAACATGGACCTAGGGACATGACTTGAACAAACTTGAATCTTGCCTCCTAAGGATGCTGCATAAAAAATATCAAAAGCATTCATCTGCTGGATCTGAAGAAGATTTTTTAAGAAAATTCCTCATTTCGAACTAAGTTACAATTCAAGCTCCCACAGTGAGTCCAAATATGGACCTAGGGACATGGCTTGAACAAACTTGAATCTCCCCCCCCCCTAAGAATGCTGCATACCAAATATTAAAACATTCTGCCTGCTGGATCTGAAGAAGATGATTTTTAAAGAAAATTCCTCATTTTGAACTACATGTAAGTTATCATTCGGGCTCCCACAGTGAGCCCAAATATGGACCTAGGGACATAGCTTGAACAAACTTGAATCTCACCCCCCTAAGGATGCTGCATACCAAATATCGAAACTTTCCGACTGCTGGATCTGAAGAAGATTTTTAAAGACAATTCCTCATTTTGAACTAAGTTATAATTCGGGTTACCACAGTGAGCCCAAATATGAACCCAGGGACTTGGCTTGAACAACTTGAATCTCACCCCCTAAGCATGCTGCATACCCAATATCAAAAGATTCTGCTGCTGGATCTTGAGAAGAAGATTTTCAAAGAAATTTGCCTGAAATGCACTAAGTTCAAATTTGGGCTCCTATACTGATTTGAACAAACTTGAATCAGATCCACCCCACAATGTTGCATATCAAATATCAAAAGATTCTGCCTGCTGGATCTGGAGAAGAAGATTTTTAAAGAAATTTGCCTGAAATGCACTAAGTTCGAATTCGGGCTTCTATAGTGAGCCCAAATATGAATCCAGGGGGCTGATTTGAACAAACTTGAATCAGATCCACCCCACAATGTCGCATACCAAATATCAAAAGATTCTGCCTGCTGGATCTGGAGAAGAATATTTTTAAAGAAATTTGCCTGAAATGCTTCTATAGTGAGCCCAAATATGAATCCAGGGGGCCGATTTGAACAAACTTGAATCAGATCCACCCCACAATGTTGCATACCAAATATCAGAAGATTCTGCCAGCTGAATCTGGTGAAGAAGATCTTTTAAGAAATTTGCCTGAAATGCACTAAGTTTGAATTCGGGCTCCTATACTGAGCCCAAATATAAACCCAGGGGGGGGGGGGGGGGGCAGATTTGAACAAACTCGAATCAGATCCACCCTACAATGTTGCATACCATATATCGAAAGATTCTGCCTGCTGGATCTAGAGAAGAAGATTTTTTAATGTTTTTCCCATTGCCTACAGTGTTAAAAAGTGTTTTCAAAGTCCCGAAACTGTACCCTATGATAAAACCGATGGCAATTTTTTGGACCAATCCTTTCTGTTGGTCATAAGGAAGCTTCACACCAAATATAAATTCTTAGTGCCGTGGAGTTTTGGAGATATGGCGTTTTACTTTTTTCGATTTTTTGCTCCTGTGGTTTCCATGGGGCTACAGAAAAAGAAAATTTGGCATAAATTAGGTACTTATGACCCAATAAGCCCCCACATAAAATTTGATTCAAATCAGCCTCTCGGTTCGGAAAATAGAAATTTTGGGCGGGGCAAAAAATTTTACCCCTCCCATAACGACGCCAAATATAGCCCATCAAACTTCGCTTAAAGAAATCCAAGTCTACACCTTAAAAGGAAGCTGCATACCATATATCAAGTCTCTGCTACTGCTGGTTGATGAGAAGATTTTGGTGCCCCTTGGGGGCATGGCACCACCCAGGAGAAGGGGGCAACTTCATTTGAACAAATCTGAATTGGCATTAGGTAATAAACATTTACCCAACATTTGAATAATGTAAAGTTAACGCCGGACAGACGGCGGACAGAATGTGATTCAGGTGAACTAAAAAACTTTATTAATTTATAAATAAATTGATGGTTTCATGAATTTCTCATTATTTTTTAATCATATTCTTACTTCTGAACACATTTCACATTGTGTTTGATATTCTGCAAACTTTGTAAGAAAAAGCCTAAGTTTTCTCAGTTAAGGCACCTCGAGTCATAAAACAGTGGTTTTTTCCAACAGAATGACCAGTACCTGCTACTGTGGTGTCTCATGACACTGTTAAAATTCCTGAAATCATCAAATATTGATTCATTAGTGCTATGCTTGTGCTGCAAATATCTACAAGTGTACTTTCACTATTTTGGTTTTAATCCCCACAGGCATGCATTCTGTCAAAAGGAGTGAAATTGTAGAAAATATGTTCACAAAGAGGACAAGTTACAGTACAGTCGCCGTGGACAGGTTGTAATATACGCGTGGGCAGTGATGTCCACTCATGCATTTACCAGTCAATAAAAATCATCATCTACAAAATTTTAATTGATGAAGCATCGGTTTGTACCTGGTGCTTCATTATTTAAATTATTGATGATTATATCTATAGTTAGTGTTTGGCATCAAATATTATTGTATCCGTGGAAATATTGCCCATCCATGGAAAGTGAGCAGTACACTGCCACTGTACTGTATTTGTTTCAAGTATATAATATACTCTTTGATGTTTAATATACTTGTGATAGGCTGGGTCCAAAGTACTCAGTACTCGTAGTACTTGAGTACCACTTTTTTGATAAAATACTCAATACTTGCCAGCCCAGATTTGTGTGTGAGTGTGTGTGTGTGTTTGTGTGTGTGTGTGTGTGTGTGGGGGGGGGGGGGGGGTTGGAGGGTGAAAGATAGCTGCAAATTATTTAAAATGTTGACCCAGGCAAATGAAAAGCAAAGAAACATTTCATCCGAAGGACAGACAGACAGACATGCAGTAACAAATTTGGGAAGCCTAAATAAAAGTAATGACTAACTTAAAATGAAAAATATAAATAGAAGAGCCAGGGCAATGTTGTCAAACAGAAAACAAACAAGAGCCCCCAGAGGGCCTGATGGCATTCACCTGACATGGTAGCCTAAATATCAACCCAGGGAATTTATTTGAACATTTAGTTGTATCTGCCCCTCATAAGAAAAGCTTATACAAAATATCCAAAGATTCTGACCGGTGGACCTCAAAAAAGGATTTTTAAAGAATATTCCTCATATTGAACTAAGTTATAATTCAGGCTCCCACAGAGAGCCGAAATATGAACCCAAGGACTTGGCTTGAACAAATTTGAATCTCACATCCCTAAGGATGCTTCTATATACTAATATCAAAAGATTCTGACTACTGGATTTTAAAGAATATTCCTCTTATTGAACTAAGTTGTAATTTGGACTCCCACAGAGAGCCCAAATATGAACCCGGGGACTTGGCTCAAACAAACTTGAATCTCACCCCTCTAAGGATGCAGCATCCCAAATATCAAAAAATATTCTGAAGAGTGGATCAGAAGAAGATTTTTAAAAAATATTCCTCATATTGCACTAATCTAATCATAGAGAGCCCAAATATGGACCCAGGGATTTGATTTCAACAAACATGTGAATAAATCTTCCAAAGATGTTATATGCAAAATATGAAAGCCTTTGGAGCAGTGGTATGGGAGAAGAAGATTCTTTAATGTTTTTCCCATTACTAAAATGATGACTCCGCATAAGTCCTGGAAAACTTCCCTATGATAAAACTGATGGCAATTTTTTTCGACCATTCTTTTCGGCTGTTCGTAAGGAAGCGTCACACAAAATTAAAATTCTCAGTGCCATGTAGTTTTGAAGATATGGGCGTTTTAAATTTTTCTATATTTAGATCCTGCAGTTCCCACAGGGCCACAGGAAAATGTTTTGGCATAAATTAGGTACTTTCGACCCAATAAAGCCCATCATATCAAATTTTGCTTCAAATCAGCCTCTCAATTTGGAAAATAGAAATTTTGGTACAATTCGGGCTCCTACAGGAAGACCAAATATGAACCCAGGGACTTGGCTTTAACAAACTTATATCTCACCTCCCTAAGGATACTGTATATATCAAAACATTCTGACTGCTGAATGTGAAGAATACTTTTGAAGAATATTCCTCATTTTGAACTAAGTTATAATTCAGGCTCCCACAGTGAGGCCAAATATGAACCCAGGGACTTGGCGTAAACAAACTTGAATCTCACACTGGCTCACACCGATTAATCGACTAACCAATGATCAATAACTTGATTGATAAAAAAAAAATAATTGATCGGTTAACCGTTACTTTTGAAGTACGGTACTATATGGCAGGGTATTTGATGGCTGGATTCACATCGCAAAATGCTATACAAAAATGTCCAATTGCTAACCATTTTTCTTTCATATTGGGTAAGCTTATATTCACTATTTATCATCACTTTTTGAAACCAAGATGGAAACTGTTAATCAAATTTTTAAAAACAAAAAATACCCTGTATGGGTTAACTATGGAACAAACTTGCTCCAAAACAGGCAAACATTGTCACACTGGCTCACATCAATTGCATGAGACAGAGAAATGCATGCCAGTTACGTGCCAAAATACTTGTTCACTTCCATGATCATTATACTGTATCAGTAGCTGGAAACGGTCATTCTCAACCCTTCACCAAATGCAGGTAGCAGACGATACTTGCTCAAGAAATTCTAAAGATTTTCAATGTTTGTCTCAAAAACATAGCTTATGCCCCCCCCCCCCCCCCATTGGAACAAGCTCAATGAGCTTGTTCCAATGAGGGGTCATAAGCTATGTTTTGAGACAAAAATTGAAAATATAATAAAATTTGAATGGATATGTTTCTATATGGCGTTGCCCGGTTTTGTCCATTATGCTGAGTAAAGTTTTAATTATATAAATGGTCAACGGTACAGCAATTATTTAGCTACCTATTGGGGCAACTGATTAATCGGTTAACCAAGGTTAACCCATGCGATTAATCAATCACGAAAACCCTTTAATCGTTTCAGCTCTAAAATTAATTTAATTTTATTAAATTTTATCTGATGAAAAAATGCTTATAATTTGGGGGGAATGGTAAATATGGATCTTCTTAACAAGCATTTGCAAGAACATCAGAGGAATGAAATCACCGTTCTCGCAATTTGCAAAACCCTGGTGAGCCAAAATATAGGCTTGGCTTGAAGAAACTTAAATCTCATCCGCCTAATGATGGTGCATAGCAAATATCAAAAGATTCTGATTGGTGGGTCTGAAGAAAAAGATTTTTAAAAAATATTCCTCATACTGCACTAATTTCAACATTTGGACTCTCAGAGAGGCCAAATATGGACCCAGGGATTTGATTTCAATAAACGTGTAAAACAATCTTGCAAAGATGGTATATGTGAAATCTGAAAGGTTTTGGAGGAGTGAATTGGGTGAAGAAGAGTCTTAAATGCTTTCTTCATTACCCACAGTGTTACAGAACGCTGACTAAGCATTTTTTCAAAGTCACGAATAAGTACCCCATGATTGACCTGACAGAAATTTGCTTAGACCATTCCATTCTGTTGGTCCCAAGGAAGCTTCACACCAAATAAGAATTCTCAGTGCCATGTAGTTTTGGAGATATGTGCGTTTTGAATTTTGTTCGATTTTTAGCTCCTGCGGTTCCCATGGGGGTATGGGAAATATTTGGGGGCATAAATTAATTACTTATGATCAAATAAAACCAAAAATTAAATTTGGTTCAAATCAGCCTCTTGGTTCGAAAAACAGAAATTTTGGGCGGGGCAAAAATACATGTCCTCCAATAATGAAGGCAAATAAAGACCCACAGACTTCTCTTGAACAAAACTGAGTCTACACCTCAAAAGGAAGCAGCACACCACATATCGAATCTCTGCTACTCCTGTTTCACGAGAAGATTTTTTTAAGATTTAGGCAAAATTTTGGGGCATGGCCCTACTGGGGGCAGGGCAACTTGATGTAAGCAAAATCAAAATGCAATGTCATAACAAACAAGCATCTCACATTTCACTTAAATGATTAATCAGTTCAGCAGTTTTGGAGGAGAAGACGCAAACACCATGTTCACGGACGACGGACGACGGACGGCAAGTGATCACTACACCTCACCCTGACTGAAAGTCAGGTGAGCTAAAAACTCAGTGGACCATGACTGCTGCAGTTGGGCGAGATGCTTGGTTGAAGGAGAGAAGAAACTTGTAGCTGCTGGCTTTCGAAAGTGTTGTTAAAACCCAATAAATAAATAAATAAACAAGAGGCCCCACAGGGCCTGAAGCGCTCACCTTGAACAGAACACGATATAAACAGAGAACAGAACACGATATAAGAGTCCAAGAATGAATCTACATTAAGCAATCCACCTCCATAGGATACACTGCAAATCTTTGAGCCCCTCAGGAGTGACAAAAACAGTCCAAGCATCATGCCTTTTCTTTAGTTGATTATGATGTAAAATGTGGAGCTCCCCTCTCAAGCACCTTGATACAACCTATGTAGATTACTCTTCACCTCTTGAGGGTACTGAATAAAAAATGTCTAATTCTTCAGCTACTTGGCCAATTCTGGCTCCCATAGGGAGCTCAAATATCAACCCAGGCACTCGGTTTGAACAAAGTTGAATCTGATCTCCTTAGAGATGCTGTATACCAAATATGAAAGCATTCTGACTGGTGAATCTGAAGAACAAAATTTTAAAGAAATTTCCTTATATTGCGCAAAGTTAAAATTTGGGCTACCATAGTGAGCCCAAACTTTAACCTACAGACCCGATTTGAACAAACTTGAATCTCACCCCCACCCCTCCCCCCTTAGGGATGTTGTATACCAAATACGAAAGCATTCTGACTGGTGGATCTGAAGAAAAAGATTTTTTAAAAAAACTTCCCCATACAGCCCAAATATTAACACAGGGACTTGGTTTGAACAATCTTGAATCTGACCATCATAACAATGAGGGTACCAAACATTAAAAAATTCTGACTCGTGGTTCTGAAGAAGATTTTTAAAGAAAATTCCCCATAAAATTTGGGCTCCTGCATTGAGTCCAAATATGAACGAATGGGCTTCATTTTAACAAACTTGTATCTGACCCCTCTATGGATGCTGTATACCAAATATCAAAAGATTCTGAACATTGGTTCTTGAGAAAAGATTTTCTAAAATGTTTGCAAAAATGCTGCACCAACATTATTCTGATGCCCTCTGCAGAACTCTCTAACAACAACAGAGGGCATTTTTTTTTACCATTCAATTCTACTGGTCTTAAGGATGCTTCATACCACATCGTCGTGTGAGAACCATAAGGTTCTATCTTCCACCGGAAGATAGAACATTATGGTTCTCACACGACGACATAACAGTTCTCTGTTCCAAGTGGTTTGGGAAACATGGGAGTTTGAAAACATTTCTATTTTTTGCTCCTGGGGTTCCCATGGGGATGCAGGGTTTTTTTGCATGAGGTATTGGTAAATACTTATGACCCAATATTACCACGATACTGAATTTCATTCAAATCGGACCATCGGTTCGGAAAATAGAAATTTTGGGTGGTACCAAAAATCTAACCACTGCCATTACAAAGCCAAATATTGCTTCACAAAGTATGTTTGAACAAGCGTGATTCTACACCTCAAAAGGTAGTTCCATAACGAATATAAAGTCACTGTACCCACTGGTTCATAAGATTTTAAAAATATTTTGGGAGCATTTTACCCCATCCCCTCCCTATGGGGCTGGGCATGTTGAGTTAAACAAAAATGCAATACCCATTTGGTACCATTACTCACACAAACTTTAACTTGAATTGATCAAAACATGGTGTTGATGGATGACAGATGGATGGACAATGGATGGAAAGTGATTAGATAAGCCCTGCTTGACTTTGTCGAAGTGAGCTAAAAAAAAAAAAAATTAAACGGTTCATGTCCGATATTTTACCCATGTTATTAAAATTGATAAATTTGTCCCTGGAGTGCAACAAGGTTTATGCTATACATGTAGCATTGCAAAGCCTTCTTGCACTCAAGTGATGGAATACACCTCCATCCAAGCTATTCTGCAGATTATGAGGCCTAAAACAAACCAAGAACATGAACTTATGCATGAATATTATTACAATGAATACACTGTCTTACACAAAGGAATACCACACAATCCAGTGTAAACTGATTTCAAAAAGTCCTCCGTAGTGGAAGGGCAATTTTAACAAACATACAGGCCCAAATAAGCTTCATACACAGTGTAAAAAGTCCACAAAATTAATAAACATTCATATATGTTTAATAGGAATTAGGAGTATTGTAATTAAAAGTCAATTGTGTGGTTGTTTATAAACTTATATTAACTTTGTTATCAGATGTTAAAAAATATGAATATTTGTAAACACACCCACCCATTTAGATTAGTCCCTGCTCATAGCAGTGACACAGACATACAGTACAGTTGCTGGTCATAATCCTTGCATGGGCAGTGCATGATGTCCATGCATGTTTTTTCCAGGTAATAGAAAATCATCATCAATAAAATTTTAATTAATGAAGCACCGAATTGTATCCTGTGGTTCATTAATTAAATTTTTGATGATTATTGCTGTAAACAATGTTTGAAAACTAATATCATTGCATCCGCAGAAATATTGCCCACCCACAGAAAGTGACCAGTACACAGCAGCACATAGTGAAGGTAATTGTGTTTTACTGTCTTGAATTTCAATTTTTTTTTTTTTTTGGGGGGGGGGGGAGGGGGTGCACCAGACCCCTCCACTGATGAGAGGGTCACACACCCTCTTGTTCTCACCCCTATCTCACTGCTATGTGGCTCAGGTGATTCTGTGCATCATATTCTTTATGACTCCCACTAGATACATGTATTACTCTTGCCCCTACATGTAACTTAGATATCCTGGCTTAGCGTGTGCTTATGTACAGTAGCTAACATATTGGAATAGTATAATGAGCTTTGTCAGAAACTTGATCAAGTATTGATGACAAACAACAATTTTCATTACCAGTACCTGGTGCCAGTAATAAAATAAGATTTGCAAATATCACCCTGCATATTTTTCAACTATTAACTAACATAAAATTGTGCGCTTCATGAAAATTATTTCGTAACTACCTGTTAAAAATTACCGTTTCTTGTTTTGCTCCTTTAGAAAAAGAAATCACTCCTTTTCTGGAGAGCATACTAAACACCGAGGCAACCAAGGGATACCAAGGTGAAGGAAAACAGGAGAGAAACGGGTATGAGGTGGTGTGTTCTTTTTATTATTTATTTATTGGTGTTTAAGGTCACATTTATCTGCACAACAGCTTATTGTGACCATGGCAGTTTTATGGATGGAGGAAACTAGAGTACCCAGGAGAACCACTGAGCAATGGCAAGCAACTGTGAGCTCCCCAACATACTACACAAGCACGGTTAGCCTTGTTCGAAGACAGGTGCACCAAGAACATGCAGTATGCCTTAGTACACAACATACCTTGCCCCCACATGGGTAGTGGGGGTGAAGTGTCTTGCCCAAGGACACAAAGCTGTTGCTGCAGGTGTGATTCGAACCGAGGATCTCTCGGCTTGCAGTCTGCACCCCTACCTACTGAGCTAATGCACCCCTGATGGTGTATTCTGATTATGTAAATAGATTTAAGCAGTACTAGTATGTGATTGGTTTTAATGCCATATTTGAGAATTATGGGTGCTGAAGTAATAAGAGTGCGCTGAAAAATCTTCCCTTTGGTATTTAGTAGGTAGCTTGGTAATGGTAAAGTGACTTCACCTCAGTAAGCAACAGTGTGAAAGCTGGCAGCCATCTTTAATATCGGGCCGCCACACCCAAAAAACACTCGTTCTCATCCCAAGGTGATAACAAAGGTACCCAAGAAGTTTCATGAAGATCGGTTCATAAATACAGCCTCCAGACTTAGCGTATTGACATGTGCACTTACAGTGTATAAGCATCACTGATAAATTAAAGGTCATCTAATTTGCATAATTTTTGCAAGAGAAAAAACCCTGTATTATACAGTATTTTTTGTGATGTACAGTTAAAACTAGAAGTCCTGTCACGAACTGTGCGCTTATCTAGGCTTAATTGCGCGTATGAATTGCGCGCAATTGTCATATCGGATGGCATACAAAGCACGGCAGGTTCTCCTGGTTACTTATAGCAAACACGGGCAATGTTTCTGCCAATGGACCTCCGGGTTACCCATTGGCTGAAACATTGCTTGTGCACAGGCCATATTTACAGAATTTGATTGCCTTACTATGGTCATATCGCGTAGATTAATACGCATATCGACGTGCTATTTGTGCGCATTTCAGGACAGGAATTTTAGTTTTAACTGTATTGCATGTTACTAAACATTCATACAAAAATTTATTCAAATCAGAACTTTCATACAGAAGTTCTGTACAAAAAACTGATCACACTAATTTTAGTACAAATTGGCTGCTAGTGGCCATCCCAAAAACACTCGCTCTCATCCCACGGTGATAACAAAAGTACCCAAGACATTTCGTAAAGATCGGTTCATAAATACGGCCACTGGCCTGAGCCATATAGAAGTTGTGTACAAAAAACTGATTGGACCTAATTTTGGTACAAAATGGCCACTGGCAGCCATCTTGAATTTTGGATTGCACACCAAAACACTCGTTCTTGTCCCTAGGTGATAACAAAGGTATGCAAGAAGCTTGGTGAAGATCCGTTCATAAATACAGCCCCTAGCCCAATCCGTATTGACATGTGTACTTACTGTGTATAAGTAGCACTGAATAAATCAAAGTTCATCTAATTTGCATAATTTCTGTACAAGAAAAAAACCTGTATTTTATGTGATGTATTCCATGTTGAAGATCGGTTCATAAATACAGCCCCTAGCCCGAGCCGTATTGACATGTGTACTTACTGTGTATAAGTAGTACTGAATAAATCAATGTTTGTCTAAAATCAATGTTTGTCTAATTTGCATAATTTCTGTACAAGAAAAAAACCTGTATTTTATGTGATGTATTCCATGTTACTAAACAATCATACAAAAATTTATTCAAATCAGAACTTTCATACAGAAGTTCCGTACAAAAAACTGATTGCAGTAATTTCAGTACAAAATAGCTGCCGGCGGCCATCTAGAATTTTGGACTCCCCCCAAAAACACGCATTCTAACATCATGGTGATAACAAAGGTACCCAAGAAATTTCGTAAAGATCGGTTCATAAATACGGCCTCTAGCCCAAGTTGTATAGAAGTTCTGTACAAAAAACTGATTGTACCTAATTTCAGTACAAAGTGGCCACTGGTAGCCATCTTGAATTTTGGACTGCACCCAAAAACACTCATTCTCAAAGGTACCCAAGAAGTTTCATGAAGATCAGTTCATAAATACTGTACAGCCTAGCCCGAGCCGTATTGACATGTGCACTTACTGAGTATGCATGTAAGTAGCTGTGAATAAATTAAAGTTCATCTAATTTGCATAATTTCACAACGAGAAAAAAACCTGTATTATATGTGATGTACTCCATGTTACTAAACATTCATACAAAAATTTATTCAAATCAGACCTTTCATACAGAAGTTCTGTACAAAAACGCTGATTGCACTAATTTCTGTACAAAATGGCTGCTGGAGGCCATCTTGAATTTTGGGCCGCACCCAAAAACACTCGTTCTCGTCCCACATGATAACAAAGGTACTCAAGAAGTTTCGTAAAGATCGGCTCATAAATACAGCCTCTAGCCCGAGCCGTATTGAATTGCTGTTCCCGAACAGACGGACTGAATCTTCCTGTGACTGTATGGCCATGACTAACCTTAAATTTGACTTTGTCAAAGTTGAGCTAAAAATGGAGAGTATCCAGAGTATCACAAAACAAAAACCTATTTGTAAAGGACTCCTCCTTTCAAGGACAATGGGGCAGTGTTGGCATTCACCACCATGCTGCCTTGAGGCTGCATTTTGAATTCCTGTGTTTGTTGTTCTAATGAAATATTATTTTATTATTATCAGTTATGGTACAAATATGGTACCGATAGCACACTTTCAGGAACCGCTGATGTCTGATGTCGACTGTGTGTCAGTGCGTGAGGTGCACACATACTTTTGGGGTTCTGTACAATACATCCTTCATTTTGCTTTATAATTTGTGTAAATTTATTTGGAATTTATAGAATTTCAGACTCGTAAATTTCATAGTATTGTTTTTGCCTTAGTTATGGTGCTTTATAACTAATGGGCAATTTAGTTTGAAAAAAAGGGGTTCATGAATATTCAGTCACAGGAAGATTCAGCCCTCATACTTTTTTTGAGAATATTCGGTCCCCAATTTCATTCATGCCCCCACCCCTCTCTCCTGTTAACCCATATAATGAACATCCCAAAAGACATTTTAATATCTAGATATTTATGCTTGTTCGCAACTTATTATGGACACAAATGGACACAGAGTCAAGGTAATTGTGTTTTACTGTCTTGAATTTCAAATTTTTTTGGGGGGTGGGGGGTGGGGGGAGGTGCACCCGACCCCTCCACTGATGAGAGGGTCACACACCCTCTTGTCCTCGCCCCTATCTCACTGCTATGTGGCTCAGGTGATTCTGTGCATCATATTCTTTATTACCCGGCCCCACTCCCACTAGATATTACTCATGCCCCTACATGTAACTTAGATTTCCTGGCTAAGCACCAGTATATAGTAGTAAACCAACATCAAATTGTGCGCTTATGTCCAGTCGCTAACATACTGGAATAGTATAATGTGCTTTGTCAGAAACTTGATCACGTATTGATCACAAACAGCAATTTTCATTACCAGTACCTGGTGCCAGTAATAAAATAAGATTTGCAAATATCACCCTGCGTGTTTTCAGCTATTAACTAAGATAAAATTGTGCGCTTCATGAAAATTATTTCGTTACTACCTGTTAAACATTACTGTTTCTTGTTTTGCTCTTTTAGAAAAAGAAATCACTCCTTTTCTGGCGGGCATACTAAACACCAAGGCAAACCGAGGGATACCAAGGTGAATGAAAACTGGAGAGTCTTAACGGGTATGAGGTGGTGTGTTCTTTTTATTATTTATTTATTGGTGTTTAAGGTCACATTTATCTGCACAACAGCTTATTGTGACCATGGCAGTTTTATGGATGGAGGAAACTAGAGTACCCCAGGAGAACCACTGAGCAATGGCAAGCAACTCTGAGCTCCCCAACATACTACACAAGCTGGGTTAGCCTTGTTCGAAGACAGGTGCACCAAGAACATGCAGTATGCCTTAGTACACAGCATACCTAGCCCCCACATGGGTAGTGGGGGTGAAGTGTCTTGCCCAAGGACACAAAGCTGTTGCCGCAGGTGGATTCGAACCGAGGATCTCTCGGCTTGCAGTCTGCACCTCTACCTACTGAGCTAATGCACCCCTGATGGTGTATTCTGATTATGTGAATAGATTTAAGCAGTATAAGTATGTGATTGGTTTTAATGCCATATTTGAGAATTATGGGCACTGAAGTAATAAGAGTGCACTGAAAAATCTTCCCTTTGGTATTTAGTAGGTAGCTTGGTAATGGTAAAGTGACTTCACCTCAGTAAGCAACAGTGTGAAAGCCGGCAGCCATCTTTAATTTCGGGCCGCACCCAAAAACACTTGTTCTCATCCCAAGGTGATAACAAAGGTACCCAAGAAGTTTCATGAAGATCGGTTCATAAATACAGCCTCCAGCCTTACCGTATTGACATGTGCACTTACAGTGTATAAGAAGAGGTGAATAAATCAAAGGTCATCTAATTTGCATAATTTCTGCAAGAGAAAAAAACCTGTATTATACAGTATTTTTTGTGATGTATTCCATGTTACTAAACATTCATACAAAAATTTATTCAAATCAGAACTTTCATACAGAAGTTCTGTACAAAAAACTGATTGCACTAATTTTGGTACTTGAAAATCTTGAATTTCGAACTGCACCCAAAAACACTCGCTCTCATCCCACTGTGATAACAAAGGTACCCAAGACGTTTCGTAAAGATTGGTTCATAAATACGGGCTCTAGACTAAGCCGTATAGAAGTTGTGTACAAAAAACTGATTGGACCTAATTTTGGTACAAAATGGCCTCTGGCAGCCATCTTGAATTTTGGATCGCACCCCAAAACACTCATTCTCGTCCCTAGGTGATAACAAAGGTACCCAAGAAGCTTGGTGAAGATCGGTTCATAAATACAGCCCCTAGCCCGAGCCGTATTGACATGTGTGCTTACTGTGTATAAGTAGTACTGAATAAATCAAAGTTTGTCTAATTTGCATAATTTCTGTACAAGAAAAAAACCTGTATTTTATGTGATGTATTCCATGTTACTAAACAATCATACACAAATTTATTCAAATCAAAACTTTCATACAGAAGTTCTGTACAAAAAACTGATTGCAGTAATTTCATTTTCAGTACAAAATAGCTGCCGGCGGCCATCTAGAATTTTGTACTCCCCCCAAAAAACACTCATTCTAACCCTATGGTGATAACAAAGGTACCCAAGAAATTTTGTAAAGATCGATTCATAATTACGGCCTCTAGCCCAAGTTGTATAGAAGTTCTGTACAAAAAACTGATTGTACCTAATTTCGGTACAAAATGGCCACTGGTAGCCATATTGAATTTTGGACCGCACCCAAAAACACTCATTCTAATCCCAAGGTGATAGCAAAGGTACCCAAGAAGTTTCATGAAGATCAGTTCATAAATACAGCCTAGCCGGAGCCGTATTGGCATGTGCACTTACTGGGTATACATGTAAGTAGCACTGAATAAATTAAAGTTCATCTAATTTGCATAATTTCAGCACGAGAAAAAAACCTGTATTATATGTGATGTACTCCATGTTACTAAACATTCATACAAAAATTTGTTCAAATCAGAACTTTCATACAGAAGTTCTGTACAAAAAACTGATTGCACTAATTTCTGTACAAAATGGCTGCTGGAGGCCATCTTGCATTTTGGACCGCATCCCAAAACACTCGTTCTCATCCCACGGTGATAACAAAGGTACTCAAGAAGTTTCGTAAAGATCGGTTCATAAATACAACCTCTAGCCCGAGTCGTATTGAATTGTTGTTCCCAAACAGACGGAAGCCCGAGTCGTATTGAATTGTTGTTCCCAAACAGACGGACAACGGGCTATGACACAACCTTAAATATGACTTTGTCAAAGCTGAGCTAAAAATGGGGAGTATCCAGAGTATCACAAAACAAAAACCTATTTTGTAAAGGACTCCCCCTTTCAAGGACAATGGGACAGCATTGGCATTCACCACCATGCTGCCTTGAGGCTGCATTTTGAATTCCTGTGTTTGTTGTTCTTATGAAATATTATTTTATTATTATCAATTATGGTACAAATATGGTACCGATAGCACACTTTCAGGATCCGCTGATGTCTGATGGTGACAGTGTGTGAGATGCACACATACTATACACCACATCCTTCATTTTGCTATATAACTTGTGTAAATTTATTTGGAATTTATAGAATTTCAGACTTGGAAATTTCATAGTATTGTTTTTGCCTTAGTTATGGTGCTTTATAAGTAATGGGCAATTTAGTTTGAAAAAAGGCGTTCATGAAGATTCAGTCACAGGAAGATTCAGCCCTCACACTTTTTCTTAGAATATTCGGTCTCAGTCGTGGTCGAATGTCATCACCTCTTGAGGTCAAATCCTCACAGAATTTTTTTTTTAAATATTCTATGCATTTTTTCTATTGTTTTCTTGTAGGGATTTATGATTACTAATTATGACAAAATTACAAGTGCGATATGAAACAAACCTTAATGAAGCTGGAACAAAAAAAACCTTCCCAAAACAAGCTGTGAGAGGTTCTCAGCTCGAATCCCAATTGCGGCAACTGAAATAAGGCATACTGCACATCGATGGTGCACTTGTCTTCAACCAATGCTAACCCTGCTTGCTTGGAGTTACAATGTTGAGAAGCTGACAGTTGCTTGTCATTGTTGCTCGGTAGTTCTCTCTGGGTGCTCTGGCTGGGTTCCTCCCCCAGTAAAACTGTTTGGTGGCCCTGGCTGTAAAAATTGTTGTTAAACCCAATAAATAAAGAAATCAAATTTGCTGAATCCAAGACCTTTGAATGATGGTTTTGATTGGGTGTGTGTGTGTTTGTGTGTGTGTGTGTGTGTGTGTGGGGGGGGGGGGGGGGGGGGGGGGTTATTCAGTTGTGCCCACTTAATTGGATATATCTTAATAGTATACAGTTGAAACTAGAAGTCCTGTCCCGAATTGTGCGCTTATCTAGGCTTAATTGCGCGTAGGAATTGCGTGCAATTGCCATATCGAATGGCATCCAAAGCATGGCAGGTTCTCCTGATTACTCATAGTAAACACAGGCAATGTTTCTGCCAATGGACCTCCGGGTTACCCAGAGGTCCATTGGCGGAAACATTGCTTGTGCACAGGCCATATGTACAGAATATGATAGCCTTACTATGGTCATAACGCGTAGATTAACGCGCAAATCGACGTGCTATTTGTGCGCATTTCATGTTAGGACTTCTAGTTTTAACTGTATCCCTGTTAATAGAATATAATTTCCCAACACAAAACCATTTACCTCCAGTACAAATTTGACCTGGTAATTGAATATAGGTTATAGAGTAATCTCCTGTTAATTGAATAAAAAATCTTGTAACATGTTGAGAAATTGCCCTGACTCTTCCCAGTTTTCCTTTGGTTATAGACCAATTTGGCCTCAGTACATTCAATACAGGCATTTAATCTATTATATCTTGTTTGACAGAGCTCATGGAGCTCTGTCAAACACAATATAATAGAATAAATGCTAAGTTTATCTCTGGAATACAGGAAAGTGACACAATCCCTGTTAATTGAATAATTCTGCTAATTGAATAATGTCATTGGCAAAGTGGCTCTTCAATTAACAGGGTTCCACTGTACAGCAAAAACAAATATCAAAAACTAATAATGAAACTATGTACTTGTGAAATTTTCATGTGGTCATTCTACAAAATGTTTTAGCTGGTACTATACAGTTTTGAAGGTTAAAGGGCTCAGTACTTAGAGGTGAAGGCTGCAAGCCAAAGGGTCCTCTATCAAATACCAGCTGTGCAACCACTTTGTTTCCTTGGGCAACACACTTCATTCCCACTGCCCACGTAGTGCCATTGCGTACCAAGGCATACTGCATGTCAATCGTACACTTGTCTTCAACCAATGCTAACCCAGCGTGTGTGCTGTTTGTACGTTAGATGTTTGTAATTGCTCTGTGGTTCTCTCTGGCTTTTCCCACCTGTAAAACTGTCCGACATGAAGTGACCCTGGCTATCGAAGTTTCATTAAACCCCAATAAATAAATCAATAAGAATCATGTGTCCCTATTCTGGAGAACAGTTTGGGGCAAATTGCCAAAGGATGGTTTGGGTTAGATTAGTATCCAGTTTGGGTCAAATTGTTGGAGGACAGTTTGGATGCAATTCTCACGAATTCCAGTCACTTTGGCCCCAAGTCATTTTGGCCCCAGTCATTACAGCCTCAGGTCAATTCAGCCCCAATATACCAGGTCATTTCGGCCTCTTTAAATATTTTCAAATATTGTTTGAATTTTAACATTTTTCTATTTAATTTTTTTTTCAACATATATATCTCTCAATTAGATATTCAGGTATACATGATATATGTCTAGTAGATTTTCTTTCATGATGAATAAATAAAAGAAAAGTTTCAGCATGTCGAAGATGCACATGGACTATGTGGGATTTGAAATCACTTGTGACCTGAATAATTTTATTTGCTTATGAATCTATGAGAGCCGGAAGCGAGGGTAAGTAATGTGATTTGGTTTGAGTGTACGCCTTGGAAGTGGGGCACTGGGATCAGACCCCCGTGGACATCGAACTGGAAGGGGACTAGGAATTGCGCATAACTACAAGGATTCTGCTCTGTGTTTTAGAAAATGTGGACATATTTATGGTAGTATCAAAATCGCAGTTTGGTGGTTGTTTCAGAAAAAAAAAGAAAAAGAAACCCTGTGAACCTCAAACTGGAAGGTGACTAGGAATTGTGCATAACAATATGAATAAATGACTGCATATTCCGGTACTTTGCAAAATTTCAAAGTAAAATAATTTCTCTTACTTATACAGATAGCATCTTAAATGTATGTAAAATTGAACACATGGATAATTTTTAATGTCATGTATAACTGTTCTCTACACTGTGTAAATACAAATAACTGAACATTACTTAATAAAGGTAATTACCGATTATTTCTAAACATGAACTATGCACTGATCTTTATAGATCTCTACACTTAAAATGGTGCCGAAATGACCAAGGGACCAAAGTGACTAGGACAGAGATGACTTTGAGGTCGAATTGACCAGAGGACGAAATGACTTGGAGCCGAAGTGATTGGATATCATTCTAACAGATGAGAGACGTTAATTAGGCCCTATTACAGAACACATTGAATGTGAATTTACTGCAGAGATAATTGCTCGACGATATATTATATTAATATTTTTTCAATAAATATCGAACAATCTATTAATATTTTTTTTAAGAATTATTTTCAGGAGTTAAAACGAATATCGTAGCGTATCTAAAATATCCTAACAGATGTGTACTGCTTTTCTTTTGGATGATTCTTCCGTGGGCCTAGTTCTCCCCAGGCTGAAAATTCCCCCAGTTCCCGAAAAAAGATGACATGCCATTTCCAATGGCGGTAAATATCCAAAAGGGTCATTATTTTCCATTTTTTAGTTTTTGAAACTACGAAGCACTGTTCAGAAACACAGATGCACCAAAAAGTAACACATTATTACTTTGTTTTGGTTTCTAACGGGACTGAAAGCAACCTATCAGTATCACTTTTTCGAATTACACCCATTTCGTCTGCTAACCAAATCGTCCGCTGCAATTTTACCCAAGTCGTCCTCTACAATTATACCCAACACGTCCGAAACTCGTTCGCTGGGGGAAAGTATTCAAGTATTGCATTTTAAATCATTTTTTATTTATATAATAATTTTATTGTATAATTTATTGTATATTACCTATTGTAATATATCTTAATGTACCTCCATTGTAATATATCTTAATGTACCTCCTTGCATTAAATTTCATATATGTGTATGAAATTCTGAAAACAGAAATGTCAGAACAAAATAAACTATCCAGCCATCTAATAAATTTTAATTACTGTTTATTCAATGGATTACCAATAAAAATTATATTATTACAGTAAAAGTTCTTAAAGTATATGTACGTTATATTAAGTTCCACAACATAATCTTATAATTTTGCAATTTTTCATTGAAGAGCTCCACCGGCACCTTACAGTGAATAATTGCAAAATTATTAGCATAAGTATTATAAGAATTAATTATATTAAGAAATGCAACAAAATTTGTTATAATAAGTTCTGCAACATAATCTTATAATTTTGCAAGTATTCATCGAGGTGCACCGTCGCTTTACAATGAATAATAGCAAAATTATTAGCAAATGTATTATAAGAATTAATTATATTAAGAAATGCATCAAAATTTATGGTTTATTAAATTCTGCAACATAATCTTATAATTTTGCAATTATTCTTGGAAGAGCATCACCGGCGCTTTACAATGAATAATCACAAAATTATTAGCAAATATATTATAGGAATTAATAATATTAAGAAACGCATCAAAACGTGTTATAATTATATTAAGAAATGCATCAAAACTTGTTATATTAAGTTCCGTAACATAATCTTATAATTTTGCAATTATTCCAGGGGGAGGGGGGTCCTGGGGGGGGGGGGGATCCAAAAATTTGCAAGACGTGATGTGGGGGTGGGTGAGTCTCTTGAGTGCACCAAAAATGTGCATTTCCAACTTGTGCAATTTTTTAAAAACATATCAATATATCAGCCAATATATGACATCATTTGTGTTTCAAACCTTAAAGATGATGTTGTACATCACACTCTTAACATAAATACAACATCAGGAGGCTTTATATGTGAGAATATTGGGCTTAATCTGGGGAAATGTCACACGTTAGTAGGGGGTGGGTGTCTTGTTCGAAATGTAGAAAATGTGCAGACAATATTTTCCTGGACAAGCGGACGACTCGGCTTGCGGACGAAACGTCCGTATACCCTTTTTTCAAGCAAACTTTTCCTTACTTTTCAACACCTTAACATTCGGATAATTCAACAACTGAGTTTCTGTTCATCTTGATATTTCACGAGGTACGTGTCAATGCATATCTGTATACAATCGCACCAATATAACAACAATTATCAGTTATATTATCGGTTATATGTACGTTTTTTCGATTGAGGTTATCACTGGCAGACAAGCTGCAACGAAATCAGGACTGGGAGTTCGATCTGAAATGACGAGATCATCAGCTGATCATATTGACAAACCTCCAGAAGGACAGAACTCGAGTAATAATAGTAACACTTTGGCCGGCCGCTGATTTGTCGCACTTCTCGGTTGAGAAGGCCTGGTTACCCCTGAAGTGTAGATATGTAGGCCAATGTATCACGCAAAGCTTTGAGGCGAAAGAAAAAACATTTGATTCCCAGAGGGGGACAGGCCAATTGCAATTGCATGGGCAATTCGACACCGGAAGTTACGTGTTTTTTTCACTGAAATTTACTGTCCACTTCAAAAATCACATTGACGGCTATAGAGAATTCTGTTCTGGAACACATTTATCTGACTGGGTATGTGGAACCCTTTGCGGGCCTACGGCCCGCTTGGGGTTCCTATTATTTTTCAAAAAATTTCAACAAAACCATATCATGTGACCCCTCGTTGGAACGAGCTCGACGAGCTCGTTCCAACGAGGGGTCAAATGATATGGTTTTGTTGAATTTTTTTGAAAAATTTCAAAAAATGATATTTAAAATAAAAAAAATTGATATCGTTTGCGTTAGGTAAAGGGTTAGAGTATATTCAAATTCAATTATGTG
Organism: Pictodentalium vernedei; assembly: GCA_031216915.1. NCBI lineage: Eukaryota > Metazoa > Mollusca > Scaphopoda > Dentaliida > Dentaliidae > Pictodentalium > Pictodentalium vernedei. The sequence continues at coordinate 581,713,608 of CM062295.1, forward strand.
GAGTATTTCAGTTATTTTAAATTTATCGAAATATTCAATCCGATTGAATTTAAAATAGGCGACGAGCTATTTAATGACGTAGCAAGAGGTTCTTCGATGGGGATGGGTGGGGTAATCAGTTACACTTCTAACTGAGGTTGGGGGTCCCAGCACGACATGCCTTTGGCATGTCCCGAGGGCCGCAGCGGGGGGGGGGGGGGGGGTCGAAAGTGGATATCTCCCTCTCGATGGTGGAGGACCAGGAGGACGTTTAATTTTTGAACCACATAAGCTGGGTTCTGAGGCCTCCCTTTAGCTTAAATCTAGTCATTTTATCCACAAAAAATGCATTTTCTCAGGTAGGTCCAAGAATTTTCCCTGACTGCCAGATAGTTGGAAGGAGTAGGTATTGGCTGAATAGCTGTCAGTCTATAGTCCATGTGCAGTATGGTCAATGTAATGGAAACGAATGATGAATTAAAAAAGCCGGTCACAGATTTAATTGATATTATTGAATTTCCAACTTTTGGAATTTACATTATCGAATTTATTTAAAACTTTTTGAAATTTAAGGGCGATAATTTGGGGGTGGGGGCACCCCTCCACACTCCTCATTTAGCGACGCCCCTGAAACCACCACGAAAAGGATGCAACAAGATGTGAATCATCTTGTAAAATTCAAACTGGCCTTAAAGAGCTGCATTCGGAACGTCTGAGCAGCTTTTCTCCTACGGCAGCCTCACGCGAGGATTTCATCAGCTTTACACGGGTATCATAATTCCTTTAACCCTTTACCTAACATGAAAAGCAGACGACACTTGCAAAAAAAATTCTTAAATAACTAAGTTTTTTTCATTTTATGTCTAAAAAACATAGGTTATGACCCCTCATTGGAACGAGCTCGTTCCAACGAGTGGTCATAACCAGTGCTTTTGAGACAAAAAATGAAAAAAAAAATAATGAAAATTAAAAGCCGAGTGAGAATAGCGCTGGCCGGTTTTGGCCGTTACGTTGGGTAAAGAGTTAATATTGAAGCAAAATGCAAAACACAAATAACGAACAACTTATAAATACTTGGTGTATGTTTCACCATTAACACATTAATGAAAGTTCGTCTAGGGCCTCTTATATACGTAGTCGACTATATACCCATGTAATTTGAATTGAACAATTAAGCCCGTCGGATTAAGTGGTACGGCATGCGTTCAAACAATGCCACATTAACTCCAACCTCGCCTATGCCATAGCCAGCAGCGTAGCCATGGGAGCGGTGGGGATTGGGGTGGGGGATTACTCCCACCACTATACCTAAAATGGCAACAGAGGCAGACTGACCGTATGGCCGACCGGAAAAATCCCCGATGGGCCCCTATTTGGTGACCTCTGCGGCCCCAAAATATTGATGCTGCACTACACCAGTCCTGTTGGTGCCTGAAATTTCGTGAAACCGCCCAGCAGGCGAAATGGATGTGACTGCACAGAATAACGGCAATGGCAGGCCACATAAAGAACATTTCGATATGTCAGCAGTCTTGTCTGCCACTGATCTCCCAGATGCAAGGAAACAGCGTTCTTTTACATTGGCATGGCGGGGGTTCGAACCCACGCCGAGAGAGTTTCCTTCGGCACCAACCGCCTAGCGAAACTATACTGAACCACGCACACCACTCGGCCACCGTGAACAAAAAACAGCGTCCTTTCTTAATTCTATGGCATCCGAGAAATTTGAAAAAGACAAGTGTCGCTGATTTCTTCTGAGGTGCAGTTCGTAGAATTAAGTACTTAGATGCAACTATCTGATGAAGCGTTCTTTTAGTTTGAAAAAATCAAATTTTCTACCATTGGGCGGAACTATGGTAGGCCCGATGGTCCCCCCCCCCCCCCCCCCCACACACACGCCCTGTTGATAGCATTCTTGCCGAATGAGTGGTGGGGAAAAAAACATCATCGAAATGTCCTCTCTGTGAACTGACATTGATCGCTCAGATGCAAGGAAGCAATGTTTGTTCAGTTGGAAATATCAATATATTCTGCGGAGCCCGCCTTCATGCATTTTGTTACTTTCCTTGGCCCAGCCCGCACCTGAATTTCAACCGTGTCCACACTAGAGCTGAAACTGTTAATGGGTTTTCTTGATCGATTAATCACGTGGATTAACCTTGCTTAACCGATTAATCACTTGTCCACATAGATATCTGAATAATTGCCATACCGTTGATGATTTACAGCATAAACCCTTCACCCAGAGTAACAAACAAAACCTACTAGGCCTATATACAAAAATCTCCATTCAAATTTATTGTTTTCAATTTTTGTCTCAAAAACATAGCTTATGACCCCTCATTGGAACGAGCTCGTTCCAATGAGGGGTCATAAGCTATGTTTTTGAGACAAAAATTGAAAATTTTGCGTAATTCATGAATTTATTTTGCAAGTATTGTCTGCGAAAAGGGTAAAGAATGACTATTTCCAGCTACCGATGACGTATGATGACCATGCAAGTAAAGTATGTCAGCAAGTAACTTGCATGCTTTACTCTGTCTCATATAATTGATGTGAGTCAGTGTGACAATGTTTGCCTGTTTTGGAGCAAGTTTGTTCCTTTGTTAACCCATATACAGTAGTTCAAAAGTAACGGTTAATCGACCAATAACATTTTGGATCGATCAAGATGTTGATCACTGATTGATCGATTAATCGGTTAACCGTTTCAGCACTAGTTCACACTGACGCCCGAAGTACCTAATACTGCTTCATGTGCTCTAATCCTGATATTTCCTGACTCATTTTGCTCCAGTTATTTCTTCACTTTCTGTGTACTTAATCCTTCAAAACTTATTGAGGTTTCTCCAGTTGTCATGAAAAGTTAATTTTATTACTGGGTAGGACCCAGTACCTTTCACATGGTGTATACTCTTAACCCAACGCGAGGTGAAATGAAACAGGGTGATAAAATATTTTCTGCTGTCGTGCTCCCGACTTCATTTAGACTGACAACTCCCCTGTCCAGGGCTAGTGCTATCAAAAATCTGACATTTACTCGTCACTGCCCTGTTCTCTATTGATAGTCCAACTTCACCCACTCATCAAGCTGTCCACCTAAAACTCAAAAGTACCATCAGTTTTCCTTGCAAGGGGCTTTGCCCCATAACACATTCATCACAGGCCTATATACCATAAAATATCCTTCCTCGTCATATCTTTTCACTGTGGCAAACGCGTTAAAGCCGTTGGTCAGTACCCGTGAGCGGGGCGAACTATCCAATAATAAATATATAAATATAATCAGTGCAGTGGTTTTTATTTTTAGTGTGCTGTGTCGCATCGATTTGAAGACCTTCAACTAACCATTATCAGACGAGGTGGCAAAGCCGACAAGTCCATACTGCTCGGTGAAAGTGCTCCATTGAGATGCGATACAGCACACCAGAAAAATCCACAGTGCTGATGAACTTTTTATTAAAAAACAGCCCTCGGGTAATAATGTGGATTTCGGAATTTGTCAAATTTATTTTGGATGACAGCAGACGACAAACTTGTTGGTGATGTTGTTGCTGCGGTGTGTTCTTTATCCCCATTCCGGCCTGGGTGGCTTCTATTTACAATTTTACCCTGTAAATTTAATGGATTTTTCCTCCAATAATTTCTTGAGATGAATTTAAATGAATGTTTCATCAAATCTAGTCATGGCTGCCTAATAGCAGCCATGACTAGGTTGATGAAAAATACCTTGAAACACTCAGCCGGTTAAGAGTTAAACGTGTCACATCCCACCTGACACAACAGGAGAGATGTGATGTGTCCGTATCAATGAGAGGTATATATACAGAACCGCTCATACGTTTGAATGGATTAAGAATTATCGCACGAGATTGCTTTGGCCCAGGATATCACGAGAGCCGAAGTCCAAAACAATCTCGTGCGATAATGCTTAACCCATTCAAACGTATGTGTGGTTCTGTATTTATCACACAAATCCCATGTAAAAAACAGTCTACATGGAAATTGAACTAAAAGCACTTTTCAACTGGATAATTGCTGCGTTTCCTTCGTTGCCAACGAGACATCACTGTTACGTTGTGGGGTACCAACCGTAATTTGCTTTTTAATTTTTACGGCATTCAATTGGTCGAAACCAATTGACGTCGATCAGTGTCACGGTCAAGATAAGCGAACTTCAAATGTTGACTAAATTGCGAGGAATAACACGACAAAATATTTTTAATAGCTAATAAGTTTAGCACACTTCATCATCATATTATGACCTTGCTGGGGTTGCAGGTCACTAAGGCATGGCTGCTGTTCAGAGGGCTTGGCTGCGAGAGGTAGTAAGTTACATCTTTGCTCAGTTTATGAACTTTTATTAATGATATGGTCCATCAAATATTGACATTATAATCGGCTACATTAACATAAACGTGGTAAAGTACATTCTTGGATTAGACTATGTCTACTTTGGTATAACATGGTATAACTAATAACCGGCGCTGCTAAAAATGGCTGTCTGCTAACTGATTGACTGGCAACATATTCAATACTCTAACTTAACAACAAAGCAACTTGAAAACTGTGTGACTTGATAACTTATTTGTTGACTCATTGACTGCCCTACACTTTCTTCACTGCAGAGCTTGCCAATGTCTTTTTTGTATCAAAAAGGTTTCATCCTCTATCTGCAGTTGACAGGCAATGTATGCTCCACCTATAATCCCACCCAGCTGTCTTTGATTGGCCTAGACTGACAGTTCTACCCAGTTACCCTGGACAGGAAAACAGCCATCTTGTGAATTTGTTATGGTCAATTTAAATGACAGACCTTAGATAAAGAAAAGCTGTTGTCTTTTACTTGAAAGATTTCAGTTGAAGATAGGGTGTCTCATTACACAATTTTACAGGAAATGGAACACATAATCCTAGCAGGGTAGATTTCCAATCACTTAATTTGTTTTATAAATTGTTTTAAGAGATACTACCATACAAATAGCCTGGGGGGAAGCAGGTGGGCTCAACATTAGGAACATTTTAAAATTATACAGCTACAAGGAAAAGAGTGTGCCAAGCAACAGAAAATAAATGATATTATTTTCTCCAACTGGACACACTGAATTTTTGTAACTGGTTATACTATCCCCTTGGGCACTTAAGTTTGCTCCGTCAAACTTGGCAAACTGTATATACATTGTACTTAAATTATGTGCTGCTCCAAAAGACTTTTTTTTCAACCATCTGAAAAACTATGGTGATGAAGAAAAAAAAAACATAATACTATTATTGTAGGTTATAAACTGAACAACTATTTATGTCACTCGCAAAGACCCATATTGTTCAAACACTAGTTTTGTTGTTCATTTGTTTAAAATGTCACTGTCTTTTCACTTTCATAGTCCCTTGAAGGTATATATATCTGAAAACACATTGGTTGATAAAACTACCTGTACCCAAGTTTCCAACAAAACACTGTCCTTAAAATAAAAAACCCTGTTCTTTAGCTAATTGTAAAAGAAATTATATACACATAATTCACTGACGTGTCTTGAGAGTGTTTATCTGCATGATATTCACCTAGAATCTACCAATAAACATGATAATGTCAGGTACGATCATATAACATCAACAGAGGTTCCCAATGAAAGAGAAAAGAGTAAGATTGTGACATATACTGGTGTTTGTGTGTTGGCCGGTATAACAATCATTTAATGGAAGAGAAAAAAGGGTCTAAGTGTCACACGACTAATAATAAATAGCTTGCAATAAATAAATCGTAAGAATGGACAAGTTTAGTTGAACTCATAAATAGTTGGGGAATTAATTTCATAAAGAAATCACATGTTGAGCTCCCAACATGGTGAAAATTGTAACTATTAATTTAACTATCGCAAAAAAAAGGTACTTTGGAGAAAAAGATTTAAAATACATTTTGTCCTATTTACACTATACAGGTACCTGTAAGAAAAGTGATATTTATGGCAAATATGGGTTAAAGTGGAAATTTGCTTTAAATCAAAACTATACTTGATTAAATGATTTATGCAAAAAGTTGAGCAAAGCATCAATTTGATATGATTAATCTAAGTGAGATTATTTAAATATAACGCACATGCGACCACAGTTCAAAAATCTAAATCAAATGAATCATATCAAACACTACAAAATTATGGTTGATTTCTACATATATATTACAAGGCAGTACAATCTTACTACTAAAAAAAGTACCCGCGTGTACACAGGTTGAACTTAATTCTAGCTTCATGGCCTGGAGAGAGGTATATCTTTGAATATTGGTATGGTGTCAAAATCCAATTTGTTAATCTCCCTGGAGCTCATGGAGTACATCAAAAAGACAGTCCACCCAAAATGGACAACTCAATGAAATTCTAAGGGACCATTTTCGCACACGCAATCACTCACCATTCAAGCACAGTCATATAAAGGAGAAGAAAAATAAATAATTATAGAAAGAAAAAAGCTTGTGCACAAATTTTGAAATTACATAGAAAATGATGAGGAAAATCCAACAGGAAGCATGACTTACAGATGCATTCAAGAGTCCTATTGAGTTCAAGTAAGGATTTACCATAACTTATACTCTGTTCGGTGACCATGACAACAGGAGTATTATTTTTTTAAAAAATTTAGTTTGGAACTTTACGTTTACGTTTTGAACCTTTCAGTGTTTTGTTCATGTGAAATTCTTTAATTAGAATAGGTGGTATATTGTCCTCATATTCCCAAGAATTTGGCATACCATCTTTGCACTGAACATAATAACACCTTTTGCCATTATGCCTGGATGCTTTGAATAGCTTAAGTATTTCTCGCCAGTTTCCTGTAGCTGCCCCATCAGATTCTGACTCAGAATCTGTTGCAGGTACATCTGGTTGAGAAGCAAACTGTTGATTGGCTGGAGGGCTGGAAATTAATTCTCAAGATTTTGAGAAACAGATCCTGAAGGTAAATCTGAGATCAACTCCCCATTAATTTCCTCAGGATTACAGTCAGCTGGTACCCCCTCCAACCTGGGTGGTGGATTTGTGGGACGAGTAGCTGGATCTTTGTACAACTTTAGTCTATCAGCATGGACAAGGGACTTCACAAGTTGATGTGTTTGTGAATGTCTCAATTTCTAAACAAAATTTGGAAATGCTTTTACAATGTAATAAGGACCAACCCAGTGTTGGCACAGTTTTGATGACAACCCTGGGGTAGTTTTCTTACAGTAAAGCCAAACGTCTTGTCCTTCAATAAAAGTTGGTTCCTGAGATTTTTTGTCATGTTGTTTTTTATATTTGGCTTGGGCAGCCTCTATATTTTCTTTGGCAACTTTTCGGGTAATTTCACGTCTGTCCAGTAACTGCGATAAATGCGCATTCGCTGATTTTCCAAGATTCTTTGGAGGAATCAATGCAGCATCAATAGGAAGCGTGCATTCCCTGCCAAACAACATGAAGTAAGGAGAAAATTTGGTAGATTGAGTGGATGGAGTGATTCTGTAGCTCATTAAAATGCTTGGTATCAGGTCAGGCCAGTTAGACTGATCTTTTTCACAGTAAGCTCTTGAAGATTGTGCAATAACACTGTTAAATCTCTCACATGTGGCATTTGTTTGTGGGTGATAGGAACTTGTAGAGATTTTTGTAATATCAAATATTTTACAGATTTCCTGTATGAGTTTCGACATAAAATTCTGCCCTCTGTCAGTCAAAATAGCCCTTGGAGCTCCATAGCGACAAATGAACTCTTTATAGAGTACTTTTGCCACTTCTGTAGCTTCAGTAGACTTTAACGGGAAAGCCTCACACCACTTTGAAAATGAATCTACCAGCAGGAGAATGTGGTTGTAGCCATCAGGACTTTGCTTAAATGGCCCCAGAAAATCTAAATGTAATCGTGAGAAAACATCATCAGCTGGTAGAGGGTTCAGTGGAGCTGTTTTAGCATGAGTGTCACGTTTTGAACGTTGACAGGCCTCACATGTTCTAACATAATATTCAGTGTCTTTATGCATAGATGGCCAAAAGTATTTTAAACGCAAGGCATGATAAGTCCTCTCTACCCCCTGATGTCCCCCTGTGAGGGCATCATGGTAGGAAAGAAGAATATCATTCCTTAGCGAGTGAGGCACTGCCAACTGTTTAACAAGCCGATCCACTTTATGGCCTTTACCTCTCGGGTAATATAGATGATACAGTATTCCATTGTCTATGATGTAATCATTACTTTCTACTGTGATTCGATGAGCTACTTTTTTTGTCATTTGGGAGCTCCTTAAGCTCCAGATATTTAAAGTAATTTTCTAACTCACCATCTTCAAGCTGCCTAGCTCTCAGATCCTCAATGTTAATGTTTAAGATCTGCTTTACATTAGTCAGTGGGTCAATATTAGCATAATCATTTTCTGCCAAAAAAAGGTTGTTGAGTGCGGTATTTACAGTGGGCTGGAAATTGGAAGTAGATATATTTTCAGGCCAAGACAAAATGTATTCAGTAAATTGCCTTTTGACTGGGCCTGAGCATTTTGAAATTGTCTGAATATCAGCTGCATGTGTTAGAAAATCACTTGAAGGAGAGTCAGGTGTTATATCATACTGTCTACGAGGTAATCCATCGGCATTGGTGTGAAATTTGCCTGGTTTGTGAATAACAGTGCAATTATATCCCTGCAGTAATATTGACCATCTAGCTAATCTGCCACGACAATCTTTACTGTTTTCTATGACTTTTAAAGCACTGTGATCCGTATAAACAGTAAATTTCCTATCAGCCAAATAAATGTGATAATATTTTACACCCTCAACCAATGCTAATCCTTCCAAATGTGAAATGCCCCATTTTTGCTCCTCTTTTCTGAGAGCTCGGCCACCATAAGCTATAACACATTCCTTACCAGAACTATCTTTTTGACCTAAAAAATAGCTTATAGATTGAACCGATGCATCAGTATATAAAATGAACTCTTTTGAGAAATCTGGAAAAACAAGGATTGGGGATGTGGTAAGTGCTTCTTTTAATGTGTCAAAAGATTTTTCACACTTTTCTGACCACTTAAACTGAACGCCTTTCTTGAGAAGATCATTAAGGGCACAGGCTTTCTCGGCAAATCCCTTTACGAATCGTCGATAATAATTACATAATCCTAAGAAAGCTCTAACATCATGTTGATTCTTTGGGACTGGGAATGATTTTACAACTTCGATTTTTGCGGGATTTACTAAGATTCCCTTTTTAGAAAAGATGTGACCTAGATATTGGACCTCTTTTGCTGCAAAGTGGCATTTCTGTGGCTGCAGACGAAGATTAGCATTTCTTAACCTCTGAAAAACAAGGTGTAGATGATTCAGGTGCTCTTTAAAAGTTTTGCTGAATATGACAATATCATCCATATACACGATGGCTATATCCCATTGCAAATTCCGCAAAACTTCAGTCATTACCTGTGAGAAGGCCATTGGTGCGGTCATTAAACCAAATGGGAGCTTTTTGAACTGATACACTCCTTGGTGTGTAATAAAACCCGACTTATGCTTTGTGCTGGGATCAAGAGGTATTTGATAAAAGCCTGAGGCCAAATCTAGAACAGAGAAAAATTCAGCCTTAGACTGGCCCACTGAGTCGACAATATCTTCGAATCTTGGGAGTGGAAAATTGATCGGTTTTGTGACTTTATTTAGCTGGCGATAGTCAATAGCTAATCGAAAATCACCATTCTTTTTTTTGACCATGATAACAGGACTGGTCCATGGAGTATTGGATTTTTCAATAATATCATTTTCCTCAAGTTCTGTTATCATGTTTTCCAAATCAGCTTTCATAGCAGGGGTTGTTCTGTAAAACCGACGCCGAATTGGCGGTGCATTTCCTGTGTTAATTTTATGGTGGTGTAAATGAGTGGTTCCCAATTCAGACATATCTTTAGCAAAAACATCCCTATTCTGGCCTAAAAATGTCAAAAGTTGGTGTTTGATCAGGCGTAAGATCTGAGTCATCCAGAATGAAATTTAACGTCTCTGCAACACTTTTAAATGCAGATTTGGCTACTGGTTTGGATGTTTCACAGTGGATGTTATTTAAAGTATTTGCTTGATTATTGCCCAGATCACCCAAAAGGAAATTTGGAGGAAGAGATTCAGCCATTGCAATTGGTTGGTTATTTTTCAAATTAATTTGGCGATCAGTTGGATTAAGTATTCTAGAAGCAGTTTTATCATTATCAAGTTTGACAACACATTTTGCACCTAAAAGATTACAGTTAGTTGGTAAAGAGGAGATTGGTTCTAAAATGCCAAATTTACTTTTTAGCTGAGAAACTTTGTTGATTTTTACAGGAATTAAAATTTCTTGCTTTGGAGGTATACTTACATTTCCAATTACCTTTACCAGGGAAGATTTAACATTTATATTGTTCAGTTCAGCTGTTACAATGCCTTCTTGGAGTTCCAGTGTATTGTCGCCAAGATCTAATTTTGCTTTTTGGGTTTTCAAGAAATCAAGGCCTAAAATTAATTTATAATTCATTTTTTTTAAAACATACAAGGTTTGAACCACTGTGAGTTTATTTATGGAAATTGGCACAGTAACTTTTCCTAAAATACTTATAATTTCTCCTGAAACTCCTAAAACAGTGGGTAGGTCAGACTGTTCTAGTGGGAAGAATTTTTCCAAACCTGAATGCCTGTAAGTGTGGAAATCAATACAAGAAACTGCGGCCCCTGAATCAATAAGGGATTTAACCGCTATTTTTCCCAGATGGACATTAATGGTGCTCAAATTTGGCTCAAGGTGATTTAAAGCAGGTTTGTGTCCTACAATTTTGGACTTTTTGGTCCTCTTGGCATTTGGAGGTCTGGGCCTATCCCGTACTTTGCTGGATTTTGTTCTACCAAAATGAGGGATAGGCGCGTACCCCTATTGGGACATGGTGTGAGAATTGCGACAACATTTGGCAATAGGACCAACATGCAAACACCGATGACATCTTTCATTTCGAAACCTACATTGAGTATTAAAGTGATCGTACTCACCACACCTTGGACACGGCTTGTTATACAATCGTCTACTGGGGTTCCTTGAATGATGAGAAGAGTTAGTTGGTGCTGGAGGCCTCTCTCGTGGTTGTGTCATTGGATTCATGGATGAAACTGTTGACATATTGTTCATGGCTGTTGTCAGTTTGTTGATGTCGCTTCTCAGTTCACGTAGGATATCTGCACTGGGGGTTGGATGATAGAGGAGGCCATATTGGCCCATTTCTTGACATCATCAACAGAGTGTGGCTCTTTTGTTAACACAAAGGACTTAAGTTCTGGCTGCAGGTACCATATGATGGTCTCAAGAATATCGTCTTGTGACTTGCCAAGAATCCATCCCAAACGCTGAATATCATCAATGAAATTGTCAATGGATTCACCGTATTCCTGACGTCTGTCCCTGAATTTATCAAGTTGGGCCCATTTATCAGTAGCACCTGGCAAAAATCGCTTTTCAAATGCTGAGGTAAGATGTGCTAGAGTGTCTTTGGATGCTGATGGTTGGGTGTCAAACCACAATAGTGCTGGTCCTTGTAAAAACAGAGGAAAAAGATTCACTTGTTCTTCTGGGCTAACATTTTTAAATAAACAGTACCTTTGAAATTGGCGTAGCCAAAGTCCTGCGTCCTCATGCTCTGATCCAGAGAAAGTATTAAAATTAAGAGGCTCCCGCCATCATTGAATTGTTCACACTTCTGAGAACTGCAATTTCTCTCCTTAAATCCTGATTTTCACACTGAATGGCATCACAACTGGATCTGGTGACTCGACAGTTCATCAGGATCTAACGGATTCTCCACCAATTATGACCTTGCTGGGGTTGCAGGTCACTAAGGCATGGCTGCTGTTCAGCGGGCTTGGCTGCGAGAGGTAGTAAATTACATCTTTGCTCAGTTTATGAACTTTTATTAATGATATGGTCCATCAAATATTGACATTATAATCGGCTGCATTAACATAAACATGGTAAAGTACATTCTTGGATTAGACTATGTCTACTTTGGTATAACATGGTATAACTAATAACCGGCGCTGCTAAAAATGGCTGTCTGCTAACTGATTGACTGGCAACATATTCAATACTCTAACTTAACAACAAAGCAACTTGAAAACTGTATGACTTGATAACTTATTTGTTGACTCATTGACTGCCCCACACTTTCTTCACTGCAGAGCTTGCCAATGTCTTTTTTTGTATCAAAAAAGGTTTCATCCTCTATCTGCAGGTGACAGGCAATGTATGCTCCACCTATAATCCCACCCAGCTGTCTTTGATTGGCCTAGACTGACAGTTCTACCCAGTTACCCTGGACAGGAAAACAGCCATCTTGTGAATTTGTCATGGTCAATTTAAATGACAGACCTTAGATAAAGAAAAGCTGTTGTCTTTTACTTGAAAGATTTCAGTTGAAGATAGGGTGTCTCATTACACACTTTTACAGGAAATGAAACACATAATCCTAGCAGGGTAGATTTCCAATCACCTAATTTGTTTTATAAATTGTTTTAAGAGATACTACCATACAAATAGCCTGGGGGGAAGCAGGTGGGCTCAACATTAGGAACATTTTAAAATTATACAGCTACAAGGAAATGAGTGTGCCAACCAACAGAAAATAAATGATATTATTTTCTCCAACTGGACACACTGAATTTTTGTAACTGGTTATAATATGACCAGTTGTGGAAAGTATTTGTCAAAGAGCAATCAGTCAGAATGTTATTTTCGTTTTGTAGATTTTCGACTCGAATCTGATTGTTTCAATATTCCGGATAAACAAATTTAAACGGGGAACTTGGAATTTCCAAGCGATCTCGACTCTGTGCATTCGACAATGATGGAGTGATTTATTTAGACGGGTTCCTACTCTGTTTACGTTGGAAACGAAATCGAACGTGTTTAGTATCACCACACGTGCGATACAACTTTATTTTTATCGTACAGGCAGAACAGTGGAAATCCCATGTTTTACATTAATAGTGTGTGATAAATAACAAAATCAACGATTATTCATTGTCAGTTTGCGGACTCAACAGTGCCTTATGTACAGCTCGTGTCCCACTGAAGAACGAAAGCCAAATATTGATCACATCAAGTCTTTTCCTAAATCGTATTGATTAAATGGTAAATTATTTTTGCCATAAAAATTTGTTCACATATCTTTCCCTTGTTACAGTTTATGGGAGAGTGCCTGTATGCAATCTTCCATAAATTTTAATAAGGCAATGCCTTACAGACTAAATAAATTCACTTCAAAGATAATATGAAGCACATTCACTGAGTATGAAGCCTTCAAGTTATGTCACCCTCACCTGAGAACAAAGCCCAAATGTGAGGTTCCAGCAATCGACCAGTTAACCCTTTACCCAAATTCAGACGATATCAAAATTTATTATTTTAAATATCATTTTTTCAAATTTTTCAAAAAAATTCAACAAAACCATATCATGTGACCCCTCGTTGGAACGAGCTCGACGAGCTCGTTCCAACGAGGGGTCACATGATATGGTTTTGTTGAAATTTTTTGGAAAAATAATATTTTTTCAACTGCTGAATTTGCATATTACACGGGCAGATGAGGGCGATCGTTGGGTAAAGGGTTAAAAGGATTAACTGATGTAAATTTTAACGTTAGGATTCCTTGCATTATAATTATAATTAATGATCAGGGCTTAGGTAGTTACCATTTTCAAATGTACAGAGATAATCCTATGTTTCAAAACTATAGGCATCCTTTCTTTAAACATCTTTTGTTGTTTTTACATTGTGAAATATGCCTTTTTAATGGTGTTATCTTCAGGAAAATATACGAGGCTAATGTTTATTGGGGTTTAACGGCACTTTCGACAACCAGGTTCACCCAATGTCGGACAGTTTTACGGATGGAGGAAGTCAGAGTACGCCTTAGTATACAGCGTGCACCCCCCCACCCCCATATGGGCAATCGGGATTAAGTGCCTTACCCATGGACACAACGCAATGCAAGACTATTATCAGCTGTGCATGTTTCCCAGTGGCGTAGTAAAAGGAGGGCTGTAGGGCAATGTTCCGCTCAGTTGTTATTACACATAGGAAAGATTACTTATGCGTCAATAAAAAAGCAGCTTGCAGATTACTGTGCACTGTCCATCCCAGACAAATCAGTAATGGGTTTGGACTGCCTTTCAAAGATTAATATGCTATTCTGAATTTGTTTTGGTGTGTTGTTGATTCAGAATCACAATTTGTATTGCTGCATTGAAATACTCAGGGGCGAATACTTTTTTTTAATTCCCAGACAAAATGATGAAGTACGTCAATTTTAAAATCACATTTTAGATTTTATCAAGAGCCACCCCACAGCCCATTACACGTCTATACATTCCACTTGAGCTGTGCTGTGGAAGGGTGTACACAGACTCTTGTGACCGAAAATTCCCTCGTTTAAGTTATCTTTTCTACACATTAAAAGTCGATAAAATGCGTATTTTCGTTTCAAAATGTAACAAATCTCTGTCAAATATGGAGCCATAAAATGTGTATTTTTCTTATGGCATGCAGGTGCGCGAGTGCCAAACATAGCTTTGTGTATTGTACCTCTGGCATGCCACTAAGGCACATGGACCACCACTAAAATATATGTGTGTGGGTACCCTTGTATGACCGTGTCCCATCAAGTTCGAAATGCTTCCAAGATGCATGGGTGTGTATCAGTTATGAACGCAGTGTAAAGTTCCACATTCCATGGAATATACACAGACAGCAAATTTATTTCCGTACTCTCCTTACATTGAAGCGAATTCATATACACCGGAAAACGAATATATATACTATTCAAAAAATATAGAGGCTATCCAAACTGATCGTCGCCCGAGTGCTAGAATGTTCTATGTCCCATAGGGGACATAGAACATTCTAGCACTCAGGCGACGTGATGTTGATACTGGTATGGTATTGGATACGCGTGATTGGACACATCAATATGTTACCAAGTTTAGTGTGGGACATGAATGTCACCGGCTCACCGTCGCGAAAACTTCGAGCAGGTTTTTCGCAAGAGCGCCGCGATAATGTCTGTGGGGTACGTTTTCAAATTTTCATTTGTTCTGTACAGGCTTTTTCGGAGGTCTCATCGTTCTTTTCTTGGTATAAACACATTCATCAATAGTTTCTAGTCGAAACGTAACTTTTGAGGTATGCGAAGACCAAGTGCGTGTCACATGGCAGTACTACAGTGACAACATGTTAGCAGCTCATGTGATGCCATTTGCGCGACATCACGGCTGTCGATTCATTTTCCAAGATGACAATGCAAGAGCACACAGGGTCCGTGTCCCTACAGAGTTCCTCCAGGAGCAGAACATCACTACACTGCCTTGGCCAGCACAAAGTCCAGACCTTTCACCAATCGAGCACGTCAGGGATATGCTTGGCAGGCTCCAACGACAACGCCAACAGCCCCCTACCAATGTCCAGGAACTGGCCACTGCATTGTAGGAAGAATGGAATAACATCAGTCAAGCAGATGTTGGACGTTTTGAGAAGAGTATGCCACGTCGGATACGCGCTTGTCTCGCAAACCGAGGAGAATTTACAAGGTATTGAGATCCTGGATTGAATGTGGAACATTCTCTGACTGACCGCCCATGTCTTCTACAGCTCAGTGCGTTGAATGTGTGCTTGTCAGACACCCAACTATCGCTGAAATCATTCACCAGATGCCACTGTGCAATGCCTCAACTGTCTTCTTGATGAAAATATAAATAAATTTCTTCATATATCTCATTTTTATCAAATATCCCCTGCTTTTTGGAATAGTATATTACTTGGAACAAACGTCGTACTACCGACGATTCTAATTCAATTCAAATTAGACACGAGTTTAATTCCAAATCCGTCTTTTGAAACAAATGTCGCATTTAATTCGAGACGGATCTAAAAGATTTCTTAAAAGGGCACAAAGCTTTCATCAGGGGTATTGGTCAAAAAGGATAATATATGGAGCTTTATTGTATACTACATCAATGGAATACTTTGGAATACATATTCGTAAATATTCTCAGATACTTCGGAACGTGTTTATTAATGGGAGACCCTTGTTAATATTATGGGGCGCGGAAATTATTGGTTTCAAATTCATCTTGCTATTTTAATATTTTTTTGAAGTCGGACACGATTCAGCGTGGTTACCATTTCGCTCTAAACCTATTTTAACGGAATAAAGTCCAGTGTATTTTCAAATATACGGAAGCCTTGAAGTACTTTTGACCATTTAACAAGTAGATGTTACACAATGGAACGAAAGTGATATTAATCGATTAACCAATGATCATCGTCTTGATCTATCAAAAAAGTAATTGATCGATTATACCTTACTTTTGAACTACGCATTTTCTGGGTTAACAAAGGAACAAACTTGCTCCAAAACAGACAAACATTGTCACACTGACTCACATCAATTATATGAGACAAAGTAAAGCATGCAAGTTACGTGATGACATGCTTGTTCACTTGCATGATCATTATACTGTATCAGTAGCTGGAACTGGCCATTCTTAAGTTAAGGGTAGCAGACGACATTTTCAAAATAGATTCTTGAATTACTAAAATTTTTCAATTTTCGTTTCAAAAACATAGCTTATTATCCCTAATTGGAACGAGCTCAGCGAGCTCGTTCCAATGAGGGATCATAAGCTAGGTTTTTGAGACAAAAATTGAAAACATAATAAAATCTGAATGGAGATTTTTGTATGTAGAGCTGGCAAATTTTGTCCTTTACGTTGGGTAAAGGGTTAATGCTATAACTCATCAACGGTACGGTAGTTATTCAGCTACCTATAAGGGCAAGTGATTAATCGATGCGATTAATCGACCAAGAAAACCCTTTAACCGTTTCAGCTCTGGAACTTGTCAGCCTGAATATTGAGTATTCTCAAATTAAGTATTCTTATCATATAGTGCCGTATCCCCATTTGTAAGATTGCTCAAAGAGCTTTACACAATTGCTGTACGTTCCGTTCGGGCATTACAAGGAGGTTATTGGTGCAATTCGATTATTGCATAATATCGATTATTGAATAAATTATCTGTAGTGCTGAACTGGTAAGTCGGACAACTGATTTTATAGGCTATCGTCATCCTAACGTATTGGGAAAGCTGTAAACCGGTTATCGAAAATGTCCATTCGAAAGATTTCTAACGCTTACGTCGCCGGCCTCACTGTATTCTATCTATCAATCCAGCGCAAAACTGGGTGAAACTTCTGCTGAATTACGTTGAGTACAAAATGACGTATGGTCTTTCGGGTGGATTTGTGTTAACGAATTTTGACGTCCTTTATTTTTTTTTGTCATCTCTTGCGCACAGGTGTTCGACATGAGCCAAAGATCATGGAAAATTGTGTATTTGAGGGGTTTTTTTTGACGAATTATGTAAAATTTCCCATGACATGGTATAACAGAGAGTAAAGGTACTGAACTTCCTGGCCGGGAAGATATCCACCTGCCTCATTCAAACTCACAGAAAACCCAAACACGTGATTTTGTGGCAGAGATATTGATGTCATCCGACAGTTAAGGCACTAAGCTTTACGTTGGTGTACCACTTGACCAACTAAAGGTTCTTCAACGCTAAATCCATCCAAAAAAATCTCGGGGAATAGTGACTTTTCTCAGGTCGGACAACGCTAAAGCCGGAGAATTGAATGGGACGATCAAAACAATTGATCAAATCTATCCTACGAAACAACCCATTTTCTTACGACAACTTCCGCTCTATCTAAAATTCACCACACTAATCATACAGGGCGGTATTGGGGCCTTGTGCCCTCTTGAACGTTATAAAATGTAAAATTTGTATTCACAGTTTACTTCAATGCAAAACGACTTTCCTTCAGTCGCCATGCTTCTTCCGACACCGCATCGAATTTGACCTCGCCATCCCATTGGTTGCTAAATCAAAAATGAAATAAATGACAATATTTACACGTGCGTTTGTTCTAAATATAGGGCAAAACAATACAAGACTGGCTTTAGCGTTGTCCGACCTTAGAAAAAGTGACTCTTCCCCGAGATTTTTTCGGCTAGATTTAGCGTTGAAAAGCCTTTAGTTGGTCAAGTGGTACACCAACGTAAAGCTTAGTGCCTTAACTGTCGGATGACCTCAATATCTCTGCCACAAATTCACGCGTTTGGGTTTTCTGTGAGTTTAAATGAGGCAGGTGGATATCTTGCCGGCCAGGAAGTTCAGTACCTTTACTCTCTGTTATACTAGATCATGGGAAATTACATAATTCGTCAAAAGCCACTCAAATACACAATTTTTCATGATCTTTGGCTCATGTCGAACACCTGTGCTCTTGCGAGGTGCGCGAGAACAGATTTTGCAGAAACCATTCCTTAGTGCGAATACAAACGAACGTTGTCGAGTCGACAACGTTCGTTTGTTTACGCACTACCTTACAGTTTTTGCAAATAACAGTCGTAAATCCAGACAGTTTCGATTTCATAGTCGAAGTGAAAATGACTGAGGATAACTGGTTGTTGTAAGGTTACAGCACATAGTATGCGGTTACGAAACGGGCTAACCGTTTCAGCAAGGCTCGACAGTTTATTATTTATTGGAGTTTAGTGGTACTTTCAACAACCAGGGTCACCTCTTGCCGGAAATGCTTTTCAGACACAAGCTGAAATTGCTCTAGAACACACCATCCACGGGAACAATTTACCCCCATTTTTTTTGGTGGGGGGTACGCACACTTTTCCTGGTGGCAAGTGGACCAGATGCGCTCCTGCTTGGCACTCAGAGTGTAAAACAAAGTGGATCTCAACGCCAAACTGTTCTGGCATGTCCACACTTTGGCTTTGTTATGAGCAACCTCCAAACAACGTCTTAATGTGCTACTGCCAAAAATAGCTGGCGTTTAATTGGGATGATCATTATAATTCAGACAACACACAAGTAGATTAATGTTCGAAACCACCAGCAATTCATTTGTAAGTAATCAGTAACACGTGGGGGCCGTGGCGCTGACAAATTACGCGTTAACGCACACCACACGTGTAATTAAGTAAAAATTATTGTTGCAATCATTTTATTGGCCCAAATTACTCGACAAATTATCTTCTAATCTTCAGTGGTTCAGAACAGGTTAGCGCAAACACAGGCATTGTCAGATATTCCGGAATCGTATTTCAAAATTAATTGAAGGATTTGACAATTATATTGAAGCTGTTATAGACATTGAAGACGGCTTTATCTTCGCCAACAAAATGATTAAACGGGCTTGTGGTCGGCGAAAACTTGATAAATCACGTATATTCATTATACTTAATGACCATGGGTAGGACATTTTGGAAATTAACGCCCTGTTTAAAACTAATTATCTTAATCATTCATCGCATTTTGTGACATGCGAAAACACAAAATTTCTGTGTCTTGATCCAATCAAGTGGAGAACGGCGTTCGATTCAAGAATTCACCCCCATGTGAGTACATTATGTGTTTCTCTTAGAATTCCGTGCAGACAGAGATAAATGACTCCTGGTCTGCAATATGATTTCACAGAAAGAAAAATACATGGACACACATAACTTCTATGCATTTCAGATGACCCACACAGATTTCATTCGGTTATTTTGAATAAATTAACCCAACTCCGAGGAAAATGCAAAGGGAAAGAACAGCACGCAAAACACCTGCACTACCACTTCCCCTCGCACGCACGCGCAAACACTCCCTTACACACGCTTCGTGCGCATATGTACACTCCTCTTACATACTCTTCCACTGCACCACCTATACACATACAGAGGCAGAGACCACATCTACCTCGACATGCCCCCCCCCCCCCCCCCCCACACACACACGTGTGTGGAACATGTATTTGGTATTTTAAAAAATAAATAGACCCAATAGATAAGCAGCGCTTGATATAAGCTCCTAGACCCTGTGGGGTACTCATAGAATATTAACAATTACCTGGCGCAAACTCCTTCAAATGACCTAAAATTTTGAAGAATATTTGCCATACGTGATAGACAGATATACAAAGTATTCTAAAAGTCCAATAAATGATACCGACTCGGCCAATGATAACATATTTTATCTTACAATCAACATGTATTTTGCCGCCTGTATTGACTCCGCAATTGTCATATATCTGACCCCCTGATACAGATGTTTGTATCAGGGGGTCGGATACAAACACGTTCCTTTCGCGTGAGTTCATTTTTTTTCTTTTTGTTCATCCGTACGAATACATAGTTCGTTATATATTCTCCCAAAAAAGAAAGTGTGCATGCTAAAAAATAACACTAAAAAAAGATATATATCATTTTCTTTCATGGAAATTTTATTCAATCACAGATGAATCAACTTGTGATCAACACGAGAAATTTCATTACGCTACGACGAATACTCTTGGTTCCATGGAGAGTCAAAGACACTAAGGGTCAAACACAAAAGTCACACACTCAATATCTGATATGACCTCCGTCTGCATCGACTACTGCTGTGCATCTACGCCTCATGGAAGCGAACAAGTTAGCATGGAAGACGGAAGTGTTGTGGGAAGTGTTGTGGGATGTTGTTCCATATTCTGGTAAGCTGTCTTTGGAGTTCCACAAGCGTTGACGGTGCATGGGGAAGCCGGCGTAGCTGACGTTTCATTTCGTCCCATACGTGCTCAATGGGTGAGATATCGGGCGAATTTGCGGGCCAGGGAAGAACATCCACTTGTTGTTGCTGCAGATACTGTTGAACAACACGAGCTGCGTGGGGTCGGGCGTTGTCCTGTTGTAGAATAACGCCGGGGCCGTGACGTTGCAGAAATGGGACAACAACAGGTGTAAGCACTTCATCACGATATCTGGCTGCATTGAGATTGCCATCAATAATGACCAGCTCAGTTCTGTTACGGGCAGTGATGCCACCCCGCACCATGAGAGACCCTCCCCCATAACGGTTTCGCTCCACGACACATGGATCTGCGTAGCGTTCGTTTCGACGTCTGTACACTCTCTGGCGGCCATGTGATGATGAAAAATGGGAACGACATTCATCTGTGAATAAAACACGTCGCCACCAGTGTAAGGGATGCCTGAGATGTTGTCTACACCACTGTAGTCGAGCACGACGATGACGTAACGTCAAAATTGGACGAATTGCAGGTCTTCGAGGACGTAAGCCGTATTCTCTCAGTCGGTTGATTACTGTTTGAAGATGTATCCGTCTCAGGTTAGGGATGTTTCTGGCTGTCGTCGTTGCCGTTAAAACTTTGTTGCCGGTTCCGGAGATGGACGACACGGATATACCGATCTTGTGCAGGGGTGGTAACTCGGGGTCTCCCGGAGCGGGGTTGGTCTCGAACGTCATCATGTTGTGCATGTCGATGGACTAGCCTGTCTACAGTGTTACGGTGGCAGTTCAAATGCTGGGCAACCTCTATGTGTGTTCTGCCAGCTCTAATCACACCCAGGGCAAGGAGACGTTGATTCATTGTCAATCTTGGCATGCTAATGTGGAGTCGTTTTAACAGCAGCGCAAGTTTGAATGTGAACGGTAGGAAGGCCTTACTTTAGTGTTTAAATACCCAAGGATTCACACTGCTGCATGAAATTTCAGACTCTCCAAGTGCAAAACATGCCTTTTCACAAACGTGCAGCACGTCATTTAACGTTAATGCAATTTTAACGGGAAAGCTGTTTTTGTGTTCAATATAACTTATTCATGAACAGGTTAGCACTCTTTACACCTACGAAATTATTTGTTTGGAGTTTGATCAATTTCTGCAATGCACACTTTCTTTTTTGGGCGAGTATATATATTCGTCTACATTCTTAACTTATCCCTAATATATTGTAAGATAAAATGATTATTACCATTATGTGGATGTACAAAATATGTATCCGAGTCTCGCTCCGGGTTCTAAGGTAGTGGTTTTGGAGGAAAAGTCCAAAACCTAGTGTTGACGGACGACGGACGGAGACTGATTAGATAAGCTCAGCTTGACTTCGTCGAGAGAATCAACAACAATAATTAAAATAATAAATTCTGTGCATTGGATAAAGGGTTCAATAGAACAGCCGAAAAACACCTGGTAGCACATATACAGATTACTACAACAGTCAAATGATCTGTGTTGTTGTATTCCGTCGATTTGATGAGATGAGATCGGCCAGATCAAATGAGACGGAATACAACAACACAGATCACTTGACTGTTGTAGTAATTTGTTTATCATATGACAATTGGTATTTTAAACTGATCACAACACCTGGAAAATCAAATATAACAAGAATTATATTAGCCAAATAACCATTAAGAATTTATGGAATTGGAGAATCTCAAAGACGTAGTAATATCGAACGTTCGTGTCGTACATGAAACTTGAAAGTCAAAAGAATGGAGGCAAGACTTGAATTTCAGTCGGAATCGCTTTCAATAACACAGATTCTCCTACGTTTGGTTGGATTCGCATCTTTAAAATAGTTGTCAATTGTTATTTTACAACTGTTCAGCACGGCATTTTCAAATAGACCTCAACTGGAATGTTTGTCAACGGAGTTTAATGAGGAGACACTCGTGTTTATGTTCTGTGCTGATGTTCTATATTTATTTAACCCTTTACCCAACGTAACGGCCAAAACCGGCCAGCGCTATTCTCAAAAATCGCCAATTAATTTTTTCATTTTTTGTCTCAAAAACATAGGTTATGACCCCTCGTTGGAACGAGCTCGTCGAGCTCGTTCCAACGAGGGGTCATAACCTATGTTTTTGAGACAAAAAATGAAAAAATTTAGTTATTCAAGAATTTTTTTTGCAAGTGTCGTCTGCTTTTCATGTTAGGTAAAGGGTTAAAAGGTCACCGGTAGGAATAGTCCGTTTATGTGCGCCTCGTTTGAGGCAGACATGATAACGATCTGGAAATCTTGACACTCTTGTTTTCCGGATGGCTGGATTTGATGGGCAAACTACAATGATATTGAGGGGCTATTTGTGGTAGTCATATAATAAACTGCATTATCCACTCTAAGATCGTACGGTGCAGTTTAATAAGGGATAAATCAATGATGGGAGAAAAAGTACGAGTGGAAAGGAACAACTTCAATTTAACTCTGAAACCTACTGTGTTTCTAAAGGTTAAATGTTCCAGTCATACACACAGTATCTACTTAGGTCAGATCAGACCTGATTGAAGGAGAGAGACCAAAGTCTAAAATGAAATTACATAAAGGTGTGTTGCAAACATGGAATAAATGCTGTCTTTGGAAGAGTTTAGGTAACTTCATGAGTTTGGCTTTCTAAAGCCAAAACATGTCTGTAGGATAATCTTTTGGAATCTTATTTGCACGAAACCCACTGAACATAAAATGACATGGCTTGTCAAGGTGATAGCTAAAAATTGCGATTTTTTTGTTTGTTTTTAAGTGTAAATATTTTCGATAATATTTCTGCCTGGGTTAAATGTAAAGCGTAAAGATAGGTACAGTACGTGGAGAGTGTATTATCACTAAATCACCCACAGAGTGGAGATTCCACCCAAGCAATAATTGCAATTTTGATACAAAGCATAGCAAACACAAGCAAAGTTTCAGCCAATGGACCTCCGGGCTAAACCCGGAGGTCCATTGGCTGAAATATTGATTGTGTTTTTTGCCGATAAGCACAAAATTTGAAAGTTATAGTTTGAGTGATAACTCCACTCCGCGGATGATTTAGTTACAATACACTCTCCACGTACTGTATGTGACGGACCCCGAAAACCGATTTGTCAAACTAACGTTAATTCAATAGCTTCTAAATGAAGTATGAAATTTAATGTCCATTATGGCGCACTTGTTGAACGCCACATGGGCTATCTGATAACAGATCAATAGTAAGAGAGACAATATTCCCTTCTGTAGTCGATATCTGGGTAATTAAGGCCACTTAAATTTTAATTGTTGAAAACCAGTGCATCACACATGTTCTGGACACACCCCCATACCCTGTCTCCGAAATGTCAAAAGAATTTACCTCAAACAAAATTCGCATTTATATCTCTATCTATATCGAATTACAAAGCACTCGTTAAATCAGAATTAATATGTTTAAACTTTGCGATCCGACTGTAAAAAGAGTGAAGCAGAATTCTGAGGGGCAGTTGGCCTGAGGGCACTCAGAGAAGGTCCGAATTTAGCCTTGGCCGTCGAGGGTCATAGGCACCGAGATTGAAAGTCCGCGTATTGTCGTAACCCTGTGAGGGTTGTAAGGAACCGATAGTAGTTTGTTAACGGTTGCGAACCGTAGTGGCATAGTAGCCAAAGCAGTAAAAGCTGTAACGTTGAGGTCTAGAAACCGTATTGGGAGCATGAGTAAGCGCTTGAATAGCTCGCGAGATAAGATAGTTTGAGGCGGTGCGAGGATTGGCGATGTTGCGATCACCTTGCAGAATATTTTTATGTAAGCTTTGTAAGCATATATCTGAAGGCGAAGAATAACTTAACCCCGTGAGAGCCAGGCAAGGCGCAAAGTGATCGTGAACTGTGGTAGACGCCGATTGAATTGTGATTGAACTGTGAGAACGCTGATAGAGTCACACAAGTAGAACATTATATGTGTTAAGCCCGAATGACTGTGAAGTTAACCCTGCGAGGAGGAAGCAACGAGAAGTGAATAGACACAAACCGTGAGAAAATGAAGATGAAGTGAGGTTGATCTAGCGGACACAGCTAGATGTGGGAGACGTCGAGGGCCCTAAAGAATAAACTTTTATCCGCGTTATTACTGTATTCTTATGGATAATTTTGTGAGTAATTTGTTTCATATTATATTTCTTCGTGCATGTAAATACATAATCTTTTCAATGAATTATCGTTGATCACCCTTTGGCGTTGTAAGCCACAGGCACCTTCAAGAATCATAAAAGTCCCAAGCGGATAGGGCATTGATAAGGTGGCAAAGTTTACGTTCGAACTGGGGTTCAAAAGACAGTCACTGGCTGAGCACTGATAAGAACATAAATTTTCTTCCATCATTTTGAACATCAATTTAATCCCGTAATCCTGCGACATGGCTACTTATAAAAAAATAATAAATTATTGATTGAGTGTTATCCGACTTGAATATTTCAGTCCGAACTGATGGAATCTCCGAAACTAAGCATTCTTGAAAAAATATATTGCTTCAAAAAGTGTTTGAAGTATTTCATTTGATAAAGGCACCAGTCCTGAAGAAGAGCTCAATAAGCTGTCTCAAACAAGACTGAAGTGGTTAAAATGTTATTTGCCTTATGAGAAAAAATATACCATAATCGCGACTGATATAGAACCGAGAAAAAACCCAAAAATGAGCCAGAAGATGCAAATTATTTCTGTGATTTACTTCAACGACTCGCCGTGACAACTATGTTTAAGGTATTCCCTTGATGTGAAGTGTAATATGCAATATGGGGAAGGGGGGGGGGGTGGGGGGGGGAGTCTACACAGACAGTTACTCAGAGGGTGCAGGTAGACAACACTTTTTGAGAGCAGGAATCAAATAAGCGTGGTGTACACAATGTACTACGTAGCTTAAGTATATCTTAACTGATATAGTGTTGGAAGCCCATATTTGGGCTTTAATATGGAGAGCAGGTACCCTGTAAAGGTGTCATATTCAGTAAGTGTGCTTCATGTTATCTTAGAAGTAAAATTACTTAGTCTATATCGGTTTGCCTTGTTACAATTTATCGGAGAGTACCTCTTAGGTAACTTCATGAGTTTGGCTTCGTCAAAGACACATGAACAAATTTTGACGACCGAAAATAACTTAGCACTCTACCAGTTAACTGTTTGGGTGCTAAAAGACCGCATTTTCGGCTGCATTGAAGAGCTCTGGTAACATGATTAAATGATTTCATAATTTGTGTTTATATTTCATGTCATCCTTCGAGTGGACAAATACATGCTAAACTAGACTTTATGATTCTGGAGAATCATGGCTTTTCCCGATTAGATTCCATGATTTTTCATGACCCCACAGTGTTTGATGAATTGTTTTTAACTGTCTCACTGAAGTTCCCTCATTGATGTTATGAGAAAGGTGAGTATAGTAGTCTCAAACGACTCGGTTTGGGTTTGATAAAAAAAAAATGTTTAGGTAAAACCCATCATTAATGGTAGAATGGGTTAATATCAAGATCAATGTTTCCCTATTAGTTTTGTGTCCGGTAAAAGAAGTTTCTCTGTGGCATTTCCATTTGTTGGAGTCCAAAAAACAGACTATTTCTTCAATTTTTTTACATTTAGCAGCCCATGGAGGGTTAACAAATGCCTACCAGAATAATTTATCCATGCAAAATGTTTGTAAAGAAATCCAGGGAAAACGATTTTTTAAGCTATCGATGGGTATCCGTGTTAACCTCCCCAACAGGGGTTAACGCTTGGTTTTTTTAATACCCTTATTACTTACAAAAATGGTCCTCTGTGAATTCCACTTCCAACGAAGGAGATTATGTTTATCTCTCATGTATACATTGGCTGCTGTGCATGTCTGAAAACAGCCCCATGTTAACAAAATTACGATGCTTGGCAGCTTGTAGATGGTTAATAAAAATGTTTGTAAAGAAATCCAGGGAAAACGATTTTTTAAGCTATCGATGGGGTATCCGTGTTAACCTCCCCAACAGGGGTTAACGCTTGGTTTTTTTAATACCCTTATTACTTACAAAAATGGTCCTCTGTGAATTCCACTTCCAACGAAGGAGATTATGTTTATCTCTCATGTATACATTGGGTGCTGTGCATGTCTGAAAACAGCCCCATGTTAACAAAATTACGATGCATGGCAGCTTGTAGATGGTTAATAAACGCACATCGGAGTATTTTGTCCATGCAACTTGTAATGTCACATAAAGACCTACGAATAGTCAATTTGTCTTGAAACCCTACAAGTTATCGTTAGGGAAATTCACAGAAAATGGGAATTTAAAGCTTTCAAGGGATATCTCGCTTTAGCCTGTCCAAAATGGGTTAAGACGTCGACTTTTGAATACCCTTACTGCTTACAAAAATGTTTCCGTATAAATTGTGCACTCGATAAAAGGAGGCACTTTTCTTTGTGGTGTACCCTTTGGGTGCTGTTGGTGTCCAAAAACAGCCCATTTTATCACAATTTTGACCTTCAACAGCCCGGGGAGGGTTAACTAATGCTGACCGGAATATTTTGTTCATGCAACTTGTAATGTCACACCAAGACCTGCAAATAGCCGATTTTTTCTTGAAAACCTACAAAATGTTGATAGAGAAATCCACAGAAAACGGGTATTTTAAGATTTTAATGGGTATCTCTATTTAACCAGCCCAAAATGGGTTAAGACGTCAAATTTTGAATACCCTTACCACTTTCAAAAATATTTTCCGATCAATTTTGCGTCCGATAAATGAAGGACCCTTTCTCTCTGGTATACCTTTTGGGTGCTGTTGGTGACTAAAAACAGCCCATTTTATCACAATTTTTACGTTTAGCAGCTCGGTGAGGGTTAACTAATGCTGACCAGAATATTTTATCTATGCAACTTGTAATGTCACACCAAGATCTGAGAGTGACCAATTTTTCTTGAAAATCTACAAGACTCGTTTAGAGAAATCCACGGAAAACACGAACTTTTGAGCATTATGGGGGTATTGCTGTTTAACCAGCTCAAAATGGGTTAACGCTTGGTTTTCTGAACACCCTTATTACTTACAAAAATGATCCTCGGTGAATTCCACTCCCAATAAAGGACGTTATGTTTATCTCTCGTGTATTGTTTGGGTGCAGTGGGGGCCTGAAACCGGCCTATTTCATCAAAATTTCGATGTTTGGCAGCCTGTGGAGGGTTACCATATGCATCGCCTGATATGTAGTGTGTACCAAAGGGTGTGTCACAGACAGGTTTAGCAATGACGAATGTTTTAAAAAAATCTACAAGACATGTTTCGAGAAAGTGCCGATAAACCCCAATTTTGGCAGTTTTTTTGCCAATTCTGACGAAATAAGGGATAAATCGAAAATTCCGCTTCGGTACATTTTTAGATTTTGTGCCCCTCTGTGCGTGTGCAAAATTTCGTGAAAATCGGTTCGAAAATGGCTTCTGAATCGTACGGACAAAATGTGTGGACAAAAAAACCAACCCCCCACCCCCCCCCCCCCCCCCAAAAAAAAAAAAAAAAAAAAAAAAAAAATCCGTAGAAAAACAATAGTCTTTTCCAGACGGAAAAGCCTAACAAGAGGAGTCGTCTTAAGAGACACGAAGTTTTGAATTTAACCCAAACCCTGATGTATATTCCAAGTCAGTTCAATGACAACAGTTGGAAGAATCCATATTCGTTATCCGGGGATGAACCATTCAATATTTTCAACATGCAGCCTTCGGGCTTCATGTTGAAAACATTGCTTGGTTACCCCACATATTCAATGAGCGGTCCTCCTACTTGCTGAAATTATGATGTATCATGTTCCTGGTCCGAAAAAGTGGCTTTTATGTTCCAATGCTTAACCCTTTACCCAACACAGACGATATCAAAATTAATTATTTTAAATACCATTTTTTTTAAATGTTTCAAAAAATTTCAACAAAATCATATCATTGAGCTCGTTCCAATGAGGGGTCACATGATTTGGTTTTGTTGAAATATTTTGAAAAATTTAATTTTTTCAACTGCTCAATTTGATAATTACGCGGGCGAATGCGGGCGATTCGTTAGGTAAAGGGTTAAAGTCCAAAAAATATATCGAAGACGAAACACAAATATCACTTTCCAATAGGTTCATACTCCTTAACCCTTTACCTAACTTGAAAAGCAGACGACACTTTTTGCAAAAATTTTTTTTTTTCATTTTTGTCTCAAAAACACAGGTTATGACCCAGAGCTGTCTGTTATTTTCGTTTATTAAAAGTAGCAAAATGAAATTTGGCTTTACTTTCTTTTGATGTCAAAGGCGTTTTCTCAACAATTATTTGCTTCTCACCTAGACCTTCCTCTCCCGTCCAATAATTACAAGGGAGATAACTGTATTGAAAGTCGATTTTCATGACGATTTTGGTCAGGGATGTCTTTGGAAAAAAAATGAAAGTTAAGATTTAAAAAAACAATAATTATTTTTGAAATAGCCGGGTACCCGTTCATGTTATTTATTTATTTATTTATTTATTTTTTTATTTATTTATTTATTTATTTATTTATTTATTTATTTATTTATTTATTTATTTATTTTTTTATTGGGATTTAACAAAACTTGACAGCTAGGGTCGCCCCGTGTCGGACATTTTTACGGGTGAAGGGAGCTGGAGTACCCGGAGAGAACCACCCAGTAACGGCGAGCAACTGCCAGACTCTCCAACGTTCTAACTCTGCACAAACAGGGTTAGCATTGGCTGAAGTCAAGTGCACCATCGACATGCAGTACGCCTTAGTACACACTTCCAACGTGCCCCCGCGTGGGCAGTCGGAATTAAGTGTCTTTGAGCTGCACCCATGTGAGTAACAGAAATTAAGTGCCTTGCCGAAAGACACATCTCAGTTACCCATGACGACGATCGTCGAACCTACCTGTTTGAAGTCCAACTTCAGTTTTCATTTGAAGTACAGCACATTTCCCCTTTACAACTCTATGTAAAATTATAGAAAGCTGAAGCTGACTTAAAGTTATATTATTATTTTTATCACACACCTTTTAACCCTTTACCTAACATGAAAAGCAGACGACACTTGCAAAAAAAAATTCTTGAATAACTAATATTTTTCATTTTTTGTCTCAGGAACATAGGTTATGACCCCTCGTTGGAACGAGCTCGTTCCAACGAGGGGTCATAAACTATGTTTTGAGACAAAAAATTAAAATATAATGATATTTATTTGGCGATTTTTGAAAATAGCGCTGGCCGGTTTTGGCCGTTACGTTGGGTAAGGGTTAATGCAAAAACAATTTATTTCCTCTGATTTCCTGTACGATAAAAATAAAGCTGTATCGCACATGTGGTGATACAAAGCACGTTCGATTTCGTTTCCGGCATAAACGGAGAAGGAACCCATCTAAATAAATAACGGCAATCATTGGTCGAAGGCACTGGAGTCGAGGTCGCTTGGAAATTTCAAGTTCCCCATTTAGATTTGTTTACCCGGGATATTTAAACAATCAGATTCGAGAAAAAATTTACAAAATACAAATAACATTCTGACTGCTTGTTCATTGACACATACTTTCCACAACGGTCAAATACAACTCAAAGTTTGCTAAGCACCAAATATTTGACACATCATTGTGAAATTTGCTTGTGACACATTTGCGATATGTTTGGTGGATATGATTGAGAAATGTATTGAGATGGACCCCAGTGTTTACATTAGCTCTCCTGACAGGCAGACTATCGGCGACAGTCATGGAAAGCATGTACCCCTTGATTTTCATGATGTGTGAGTGTACTGATTACATGTACATGACATGTTTAGGATATTCAATCTTCATTTCAACACAAACCCTTGTGATTTGATGATTCAAGATGGCAAATGCAAATGTAAGAAGATATTTGTCTGAAGCAGAATCCTGGCGGGCTGTAGGGATGGTGGAGCAAGGAGCTACCCATCGTCAGGTTGGTGAAGCCCTTGGTGTGCACCATATGGTGATCACCAGAGCCTGGAAAAGATTTCAGCAGTATGCCACACCGGTAAGTCGGCATGGTGATGGCAGAGACAGGGCAACATCTGCAGCTGAATACCGGCTTTTGGTCATTCAGGCCCGTAGGAACAGCTTTGCCACAGCAACCCAGCTTCGCGGTGACCATCAGAATGCATCCGGAGTAAATGTTTCGACGCAGACTATCTGGGGAAGGTTGCACGAAGGTGGTCTCCGATCGAGAAGACCATGCATTTGTATTCCGCTGTCCCAGAACCACCACCAGGCACGATATGAATGGACCATGGATCACGTTGGATGGACCAGAGAAGATTAGCGACCTGTCCTTTTTACAGATGAGTCAAGGTATTGCCTAGACCACACATATAGGAGTTCTAGTGTATGGAGAAGACCAGGACGGTGATTCCATGCAGCCAACATTGCCGAGCATGACCGCTATGGTAGAGGGCTGGGATATCGTACAGAGCGCTGTGTCCTTAAACGTGGTACACTGACTGCACAACGGTATATTGATGAGATCCTGGATGTCCACGTCAGATTGTATGCAGGTGCAGTGGGTGATAGATTCATTCTGATGGACGATAATGCCCGTCCTAATGTTGCCGATGCTGTTGGGTAGTACCGACAGAGGGAGGGGATTGAGCGTATGGACTGGCCAGCAAGATCCCCTGACCTCACTCTGATCGAACATGTCTTGGAATGAGTTGCAACTTGCAATTTCAACCCGTCCAGTCCAGCCAAGAAGTGTCCAGGAGCTAGGTGCCATGCTGGTCCAAGAATGGAACAACATCCCACAAAGGACCACCAGGAACCTGATTGGGAGCATGAGAAGGCGTTTCAAGCTGTAATTAACAGTAATGGGTCTCATACTCGATATTGAAGCCATACCAGTTCGCTCCGTCAACTTTTTGGCAAATTGAAAAATTTCCTCTTTTACCAAAAATATCCATTTCCATGGTTATCGTATTCAAAAGCTAAAAAATAATGTCAAACACAAATAAAATCTTAATTTCTGTACATAAATCATTAAAGATATAATTAAATAAAAAATATATACACTTTTCATTACAATATTTAAACTAAAACGTAAAACAGGTAGTTGGATGTACTTGGTGCTTAGCAAACTTTCAGTAGTATATAATGATGGAGTGAGCTAAACTTATCAGCTATTTAAAGACTTTTTGTTGTGTTATTCCCCGCAGTTTAGACAATAATTGAAGTTCGATCATCGTGACCGTGATACTGATCGGTATCTATTGGTTTCGACCAATTGAATGTCGTAAACATTAAAAAGCAAATTAGGGTTGGTACCCGGCAAACTAACAGTGATGTCGCGTTGGCAATGAAGAAAACGCACTAATTATCCAGTTGAAGAGTACTTTTAGTTCAATTTTTGTGTAGACTGGTTGTTACATGGGAGGTGTATGATAAATACAGAACCGCACATACATTTGAATGGGTTAAGAATTATCGCACTCGATTGCCTTGGCCCAGGATATCAATCGAGTCTTCGTCCAAAGCAATCTCGTGCGATACGTTTTAACCCATTGAAACGTATGTGGGGTTCTGTATATTTGTCACGTTGTAAAAACCAGTCGGACATCGTATCAGAACAAGCAAAGACTGATCTTAGTAAATCGAAAGAAAAATACAATATAAGTGTTCATCTTCCTATACTTCCATTTAATCTCCACTGAGATTTTAGAGATTTGTGTTGGGACAGGCTCTTGATAATATACAGAGAGTCTCACCTGTTGGGGTGATTCGTGGGAGAGAAACGGAAAATTTGCCGTGAAAAAGGGGATATTTATAGTTCAGACAGCAATATTCTTTTCACCAGAAACGTATAATCCTAATTTTGAGTGACATTATGTTCTCTATAATTCAGTGCTTTAATTTCATGAATGACTACTGGACTTCAATGTTTAAACGTCCCATCAAATACTGCCATGGCTGCTTCAGCCATGACTAAATTAATGAAAAAATACTCATCCGGTTAGGAGTTGACTTTTAACCAAAGGAGATATTGTATTGTTTGATAACCCCCCCAAAAATGTATTTTTAATAAAATAAAATGAACGGCATAATATAAAAGTAATTTTTTATTTAATGCTCAGGCATCAATTCACGCTGAAAAATTAAGTCATATTCCCCTGTCGGTCGGCAAAACGAAATATCAAAATGATATTTAGAAATCGATATTTCATCGTAGGTTCGGATGACGAATCACATGTACTTTAAACGAGTCAGCACATCAGTAATGAATTCCAGAGTCCCAAATACAAACGAATTCGAATAATTGATAGTGACAGTGACTAAATCAATTCATTAAATCAGCGGTTTCAAAGTTTGACTTTCTCATTCACCTTCCAGCGAAAAGCCGAAATCACTTTCAAATTTCTTCAGTTCAACTTCACACGTCTTCAGTGCATTGAGTTCAAAAAAAATAAAATGACGTGTCTTGTTATTGAAAATAAGAAAGTGGTGTTTTTTGTTATTGTTCTATTTCTTCGAAACACATTGCGATTATTTCAATTCGCCAGCCTTGGTAAATCGTAAAGTTAGGGGAGAAATAAGACGGGACTACTTTTTGTGCGGATATTCACACATTCCAATGGCTGGAGTTTGGTTATTGTAATTTTTGTATGGACGCCGGTTCGGCACATAAATTTTGCGCCTTAATGGCAAATAAAGGCCACAAATTGGAGAGTTTGTAGTCGTAGAGCATTAAATAAAAAGAAAATTCACGAAAATTTGATGAATACCGAAAATATCTCGTTCGTGGCTACAAGAAATATGAGGATCTTCACGAGCGACTGCGTCGCTCGTGAAGATCCTCATATTTCTTTGTAGCCACTCACGAGATATTTTCGGTATTTCATCAAATTTTCGTGAATATCCTCTATATATTTCAGTTATCGGGGTTAAGTTTGTGTACAAGAGCGTGTGACCGCAACTGATAGGTCTAGTTTTTCAAGAGTTAACTACCATTTGTCCATTGTACAAGTATCTTAACTTTATGTATTCGACAATTTGATACTAGTTTACATTCACTCTTAATTTCTTTTAAACGGTTTATTATTTTTCTGAATGCTGTCAAAATGATAGATTTGGTTAGATTTACGAACATGGCTTATCTGTGTTTGAGCGTGACTATGTCTGCTTTATCGCTAAGTATCGGGGGTAATTTTACATTCAAGAAAACGAATGAAGAGATATTTGTCACTTGTTTAATTGACGCTGTAAAGCGATACGCCAATATCAGCCCCTTATCGCCCTACTAACATCTCTCACACTTAACAAATTGGTTGGTAATTATATATACTGTCCAAAACAAGTTGAGCACCCCCCCCCCCCACCCCCACCCCTATAATAACTGTGGGTATACGGATAGCTCGTATTATGACATTTTGCACTCCTCTATCGGATCGGACAAACATCCTTAAAACAGGTGAATATTTGCTGGATATCGACCACTTTACTGCCGTGTGCTTATTGAGAAATGAGACAACATCACAGTGAGAGAAATTCGGAAGGTCATGGACAGCATACCACGCCGATTAACCCTTTAACCAACGTAACGGCCAAAACCGGCCAGCGCTATTCTCAAATATCGCCGATTAATTTTCATTATTTTTTTCATTTTTTGTCTCCAAAACATAGGTTATGACTCCTCGTTGGAACGAGTTATTCAAGAATTTTGTTTGCAAGTTTCGTCTGCTTTTCATGTTAGGTAAAGGGTTAAGGTGTGTTAGATATGCTTGAGGCTGTTCCACCAGGTACTGAACAACGTTTTTTAACGTTGTGATGACGTCGGCGGTGCCTAATATTCATTGAATAAAAAAGAAAGCTCTAAAAACCCTTGCTTCACTAATAAGGCATATTCCCCCTACTGCAAATAGCGGGTTTTCTCAGGAGAATTTACCCATTTACTGTATACCCACTGGTATTATAGGGAGGTTCCGGGGAGGGGGGGCTTAACTATGTTGTGAATGTGACTTCGTTTGCTGCTCAATGTGCACAGTATGATATTAGTGAAATTCCTCATGGAATACTGTTATGGCGAAGATGGATTTTTTTTCGAGGCCATAATATTTCCTATTTGTAAGTAGCGATGCCAAGTATCGCCGCGTTCCATGTTGGCATGTGTTGATGTTTTGCATTGCTAATTCTGGGTGAACATTATAGAACCCCACTCCCATTTTGAGAGAGGATATAATCCCAAATCCTGTCCACAACTGAAAATTATTTAACCCTTTACCTAACATGAAAAGCAGACGACACTTGCAAAAAAAATTCTTGAATAACTAATTTTTTTCATTTTTTGTCTCAAAAACATAGGTTATGACCCCTCGTTGGAACGAGCTCGACTGTCTTGATAGACAATGAGGACCATGAGGAAATCCCTCAGTGAGGTATATTGCATCATCCCTCATACCCTCATCTCGGTATTTAACAACCACGCTACGCGAGGCCCCCCTTTGGGATCCGTTCCACGGCCTGTCTATGCTTGCAGAATCTTTTGTTGTTGTATGAGACCATGACAGCCACGAGGAAATCCCCCAATGAGTTATAATCTATTATCCCTCATATCTTCATCTCGGTGTTTAACGGTCTCGTTATACGCGGGCGGAATCCTAATTTGGAATCCACTCTAGGGCTATGCTTGCCGAATCCCTGTCGTATGTGGCCCTGAGTGCCACAGAGGGGTATAATCTATCATCCCTCATCTCGGTATTTGTGGATACCTACAGAAGAGCCGGTGTGGACTGGCCACTTTCCACAGAGTGGGCAATATTTCCACGGCCGCAATAATATTAGATTCCAAACACCAATTATAGGAACAATCATCGAAAATTTAATTAATGAAGCATTGGAAAGCCAGAAAATAAGCAAAATGTCACCTGCAAAATGAGGTTTCCAGAGGGTGAATTTGGTGATGCTATCCTGCACAGGAGGGTAGCATCACCAAATTTACCCTCTGTGAACCTCAATCTGAAATCAGGGTCTCAAACCAAAACAGAAAGAGGTATCCAGAGGATAAATTGGCTCACTGTATGGGATAGCATCAGCAAATTCACCCTCTGGGGGCCTCGTTCTGCAAATGACAGATTGCTTATTTTCAGGCTTGAGGACTGGATACAACCCGGTGCTTCACTAATTAAAATTTTGCTGATGATGATTTTTATTACCTGTTAAACGCATGCGTGGACATCACTGCCCAAATGTGGATTAAGACCAGTCTACGGCGACTGCACTGTATGGCACAGCGATGTACTATTTGAGGATACCTTTTGGATGATATCTTTTGGAGGAAAGCTATCTAAGGAAGGATATATAGCTATGGCTCTTGGCCAACGCATTCTACCACTGCTTTTACTTTCTCTAACCTACTCCATGTTTTCTGCTTCCAGCGCTGCCAGGGACGTGGCGACAGGGAGGTGGGGGTGGGTGTGTGTGTGTGGGTGGGTGTGTCACCCACTCCCCCAATGCTGGCAAAACAGTCCTATAGTTGGAAATTCGGAGGACAAGTCATGAGTAGTTGGAAATTCCATCTATTTTGATTTTAGAGCTTCTTTGGCGATGCTGATGTCTCCTTTACTTCCCAAAATCACAACTCGGTTTCAAATCTGCAAACATTCCAACTGTTAATATTTACAACTACAGTGTACGCAGTATCGAGTGTCATAAGTATGCATGATGTCAATCGACACGGGATTTCTATGGCAAGTTATTTATCGTAATAAAAATAAAATCCTCGAAATGCACTTCAAGAAAATCACATCATATAAAATCGTTACTCTAAGTTAATTCCGTCATTCACAGTTACAATGTGATGAAACTCGAAAATTGATCATTCCTGTATAATGATCTGATTTAATGTTAGGACAGTGTGGATTGCTCAAGGTTCTCAGCTTGAGCATTTGCTTAGCACATATTCAATTCCCGAAATAATACCAAATAATAATAACCTGATAATTCTATCATAAATGTGTTGGCATTTCAATTACTAGAATCAATTTTATGCCCACTTTCATGGCTTCAAAATGTTTCTCGGTAGTGAATTTCCAACAAGAGGAGGGACCGGGAGGGGGTTTCCCCCTCTCGGTCTCTCCCCCAGTTGGAAATTCATTACCCTACACCCCCCCTCCCCAATCGGAAACCTCTAGCCACGTCCCTGAGCACTGCTTCTACTTTCTACCCGCTACTAACCTAGTACTTCCTAAGCTAATTAGTACTATCTATAATATCTCCTGCTGTTTTTAAATATCAGTCCTATACTTGTCGACCAATACTACTAATATCACCAGTCTCTTCTTTTGATGTTCGGGGGAACACCACTAGGAGCTTCAAGGAATCGACTAGAAATCCCACTTATGTAATTCCACGTTACGCGGCCCCCCACTAGACCGTTGGGCGTTCTTAGATTTATTCATAATTAAATGAGAATTTCGGGAGAAAATATGAAACAAAAGTTAGAGAGACAGACAGGAGCTTAAGTAATAACTGAGACACCACCTAAATTTCTCGATTTTCCGATCCGACTAGGAGATGTCATGTTCTGACTAAAGAAGTTTCCAAAATTGCCAGTGTCGCAGAATTGATTTCCAAACTCGAATCGAATTTACTTCATGCCCAGTGACCACATGTCTAGTTTTATAATTTAACCTGCGATGTATCAAACCACGACAAGAATTGCCATCAGCAACAACAACCCCTTCGTTCTATTGGCTAATGACTTTCTCTATATCAATGGTAGACAATGGAAGGACAGGCTTGATAGAAATTAAGGGGGTGACCCAGTTACTCGAACGACTGGTTGTTTTACTAACTTTTCTTTTTCGCCCCCCCCCCCCCCCACCCATCCCCCACCAAATTCTCATTAATTATGATACGACCAGCGCAAAAAAGCCCAAAGATGCAATGTAAAGATTATTGTCTCCTCGTTCCATTGACACGAGTATTAAGATGGTTCACAATTTGAGAGGAATGGAAAGAATGTCGGTTAGTTTGTTTTGAAAAAGGAAGTTGTGTACCTTGTTATATTTATATATGTTTGAAGAAGGCGCGTTCTAAAAATAGTTACCAAATAGAATTTTTTCTAGTCCTTAGCTTCTGCCAAGTACCTTTTGTTCATCTTTTATATACAGTAGTACCGTAATCGCAAAAGCGGCCTCCTTCTCGATCAGGTCGGGATTAGGTCGCGATGAGACCGAGAGACATGTCTAAGCTCGTGAATCAAGATTTCTTAAAGAAGTATTGTAAAATCGGTACCGAATGAAGAAAAACAAACCAAAATAGCGGTGTTTTTTTTTCGGCATGTGAGATTTTACTGAGTTGTGAGGACGAAAGCGGACAAAGAATTTCGACTGGATCGCGACAGTACGGTTTTGCAATCATAGTACTTACAATCTTCCGGCCCCAAATATACAATCTCTGAATCTCCCAGTCCCATGGTTACAATAACGTATATGTGATCCGAAACGCTCCCCACACCCACATTCGGGAGTTCTAGTCTCATTTATTCGGCTGTTGTATCAGCATTGAGAAGTGTGCAAACTCTCACTCGCGTTTCTCTGTGCAATCTTAACTCTGACGCACTAAATGGTATCGTCATATGTACCGCTGTCGACAGACAACATGGACGAGTCCTGTTATATTTGGGGGAGGTTTAGTAATAATTTGATCCTACAGCCCCAAAGGGCTGAAGGATTAAATTATTACTGACCCTCCTACCCAATTTGGTGTTTATGGTTACAATAGCCTATAAGTGGGCTAAAATGCCATCTAGCAGTTTTTTCCTCAACAATTCATGGAGCATAAAATGAAGGAGATCAGCTGATTGGGGTATTATTTATTGAATTTGGGACCCTCAATAAAATGTCACAATGTCTATTTTGGAAAAGAATATTTGCATCGGCTGTCCTTTCACAAGTGTGAGAGTTGAAAAGTAAGGTGTGTGTGTGTGTGGGGGGGGGGGGGAATGTAAAATATGCTTTTTCAATTGACTGCAAAACAGGACGGTAGCTGGGAAATCGCCAAATTTGAACACATAGAAATCCACACACGGCAACATATATTTTTTTCCTGCTAATTTTTTTAATGAGATAATATACTAAGCGGATACATGACTGTTTCCCCTCAAATGAGATGATGAGCTCAGGGGACAGGAAAATGTTAACACTGTCGCCAGACGCCAATGCAAATCATTTAAGGTATTGTAACCCCATAATCTGCCTCATCGGGAAGGAGGCAGTTGCGGATTATAAACCAGTTCCCTCCCACCTTGTGTGGAAGCATGCTAGTCTGTGGACCTGGTGGATGGTGGGTAAGTAGGCATAATGAAGGTTAAATGACACCATTGTAGAGGTAATTTGTGCGCTATGCATCATGTTATATTCATTATTAACAAAGCTGATATAAAGCCATTCTTACCACACAAAACTGTACAACCGTGTGTCATATTAGTGATAATTTATAGTAGTATATACACTTGGGTTCTGTTCCATACTTCATTAATTTTCCAAAACACAGTGGGTATGAAATGCGGGTGTAGAGATCGGCAGTAACGTGATATGCATTGTAAAAATTCTACGAGAAATTTGAGAAATTACGAATTTACATTTTACGATGAATGAAGTCAGATTTAATATTTATGAGGTGTTCGTGAACGGATATAAATATGTCAAAACGTATTAGCATACTTCGACCACACAAATGGTTTGATATTCAGCCGCAATGGTCGAGTCAAAAAGTTTGAAATTGAACAGAATTGTCTCCCTTGTATATCCGTGTGTTGCGATAAAATGAAAGCTGGCTCTTTTCAGTGCGGATGAAAAAGACAACATAAACCATTCCAGGTCTGTCAGAAGAAAGTACTCACACAACCCAGAAAGGTATACCTTACCTGTTACCGGTTATCCATTTTAAAAATTTGTAATGTACGAGAATGCAATTTAAAAGACTATGGCAAGAGATGTCGATAAAAGTGCTGCCACATTAAGATTTTATGAAGTTTATCAAAATCGCTCCTTTTCTTCCCCGATGTCAGGTGGATGGGGATGCGGATTAGAACTCCACGCCCGAGTTAAAACTTCCCAACTGCAGGTTTTTACCCTTTGCCCAACTCACAGGATATTAAATTTTGTTTATTTAAAAAAAATAAACAAAACCATATCATGTTACCCCTCTCTGGAATGAGCCTGTTCCATTGAGGGGGTCACATGATATAGTTTTGTTGAAATTTAAGATGCAGAATTATATTTGTGCCCCACCCTACCTTGGCTGTAAATTATTCAACCGAGGCACTTGGTAGTCACAAATTCCAACTACACGATTAAAAAATTACTGTAAAAAAATACGGCAAAGCACTGGCAACTAGCGGCCGGTATTCTACCGTAACTTTTAACGGTACAAATTCGCATTTTTGAAATGAAGACATTTTGTTCGAACGAGAAGCAGAACCAAGAACCTCATATGTATACATAACTCCACAACATCAGACGCTTTTTGAATCATCATCAAAAATAGACCCATTAATATTTTAACCTGCAGCCGATTGGCTGCAGGTTAAAAATATTAATTGGTCTACCATGAGAATGGACTCTTCCCAGACAAGTCGGCCTGGATGACGCTGGTACGCAAAAGTAGTAATTAAATAATTAAATGCCTTCGTACCAAAAAAAAAACCCCAAAAAACAAGCTCTTCTAAACATGAACACCTCTCTGTTTCCCTGATTAAGCTTTGAGTAGAAACGGTAGTTACCGTAAAATTTACGGTGAGAGGACCTGTAGCTGGTTGCCAGTTGGTTGCCGTAAATTTAATGGTACTTTTTAATAGTGTATGTACTACTTTTTAATTACACCGCCGAATGACATAAATGATCCCACCGTCTCTTACCAGCACCATTTCTGGCTGTGCCTTACTTACTCCGATGAATGCCGTACAATTATTAGTATAGATCATATTGCAAAGAATCCATTACTAAATGCAAAAGCAGACAAGGAAAAAAATAACAAAACGGCATGATTTATTAACGTAATGTCTAAAGGTTTGGCGCCATTAACTGTAAATTTCCAATAAATGGTTATTTTCACATGAAACAGATCGAATTTTAAAACACAATTTTGATAATTTAGTGGCTACGGTCCAACTAATGTGGTGTCATATTGCAAATAAATTTAATCCCCGCTGGCGCTCCATACAGAGAGATTGAAAATTAATGAAGCCGCTAAACAGGCGGGAGATGGCTGCCGTCGATTAGAGATGTGCGTATTGCCACATTCCTAATAGCTTAAAGAATAGCTGACAATCAATAAAAATATAAACATAAATAATAATGATACAATTTGCATAAGATAATTTGAAATGTGATAAATGGATACGCCATTATGATCAAGTCATTTCCTGCTTGACTGTCCGAATAAAACATTTTAAAAGGCAGGCGTAAGCGGCACAGTAATTTGCGCCATTTTATGTTTAGAAAGAATTTTAACTCCGTCAATTTTTAGAAATATATTTTTCACCATTAACCCACTTTTATCCGACAGTGATTCCATAGTGGATTAATGAAACACTAGAGGTCTAGAATAGGGCCACCATTAACTGGTCACTTTCCACTGGTGGGCAATAATATTAGATTCCAAACACAAATTATATGGATAATCATCAACAATTTAATTATTGAAGCACCGGCTTCATTAACCCTTTACCTAACATGAAAAGCAGACGACACTTGCAAAAAAAATTCTTTAATAACTAATTTTTTTCACTTTTTGTCTCAAAAACAAAGGTTATGACCCCTCGTTGGAACGAGCTCGACGACCTCGTTCCAACGAGGAGT
Organism: Pictodentalium vernedei; assembly: GCA_031216915.1. NCBI lineage: Eukaryota > Metazoa > Mollusca > Scaphopoda > Dentaliida > Dentaliidae > Pictodentalium > Pictodentalium vernedei. The sequence continues at coordinate 581,755,073 of CM062295.1, forward strand.
CATAACCTATGTTTTTGAGACAAAAAATGAAAAAATAATGAAAATTAATTGGCGATTTTTGAGAATAGCGCTGGCCGGTTTTGGCCGTTACGTTGGGTAAAGGGTTAATTAAAATTTTGCTGATGATGATTTTTATTACCAGGTAAACGCATGCGTGCGTACATCATTGCCACGCGTGGATTATGACCAGTCCATGGCGACTGTACTGTACTTAAGGTCGCTAGCGAATCTCTAGACAACATCCAATGAAAAATGACCAACGCCGACTTTTGGCACCTCAAGAAGATGATGAGATAATGCGTCACTTAGTTTTAACTTTATACAATGAAATTTCAATTTAACGTTTCTGACACTCGATCGGGTTCAACGTGATAATATTGAATTTCTTATATGCTAGTCTGGGAATTATCGTACATTATCTAAAAGATATTTCTCGATATCCACCGACTCGATGGATAACGAGGAATATCCCTCAGAAGCTTGCTAAATGACGTCACTCTTCGGCGCATCACTTCGTCTTTGATACTGTTACAGGTGATTCAGTGCCGGCTTTACAAGCAGTACCAGAAGTTCATTCTATTCCAAGCCGTTTTGGTGATTCTGTGACTGAGAAAAATTAAATATACAGAGGATCTTAAACGAGTGATGTTTGGATATAAGATTTTTTGAAACGAGTTTGATGAATTTGATTCACAATGATTTGATTCTCGTCCAATATGAAATTAACTGACACCATATATACCATATTAGGCCACCAACAAACTGTGTAACTAATAATATCTGTAAAAAGAGATAAATTATAAAAAGCTCATTAATTTTCATGAAATAAAAAACGAGTCGATGAATGTGGAAAGAACTGGAGAAATTAAAGTGAGCAGTCGAATGCGTAATGAGAAAATAAGAAAAGGGTTATCTCCCAAAACTTAGACATCCCATAACTTAGACATCCCATAACTCAGACACTCAGTAAAAGTAGTTAATTATGTTCACCCACGATTACAATGGAATAGACTGATATTATATTAATGAAAACAGGTTTATCCAAACAAGAGAATTACCAAAGAATTGATTATTATTTGTTAGTAAAACTTGTTCACACAAACAAAACTTCAAATAAGTTGTTAATTATTATCATTATCATTATTTATCTTCTAATCAAGATCAAACAGAACATGTTTACAGTGAACTCGGTTATGTTATAAACGCACAGTCAAAAAAGTGCTCTATATAAGATGCCAGACTTTACTTGGGAATCATATCCTGAAAATGGCTACTGTGAAGAAAGTTGAGTTTGTAATGTCACGGAAGGGCACGCCACAGGTACTTTTGGGCGGCTACAGATATAACAGAAATAAAATAAGACAGAGCTGCACTCAATGGAGATGTATACATGCAACAGATTTTAATGACTATATTGTCACAACATGGATTGATGATGATGCAAGATTCCAAATCCCTCTTTGGAATCATCATCAGACAACAGGTCCCAGGACAAACAACCACCTAGAAGGATTCCACAATCGCCTGAATGGAACATTGCCTCACAGACACCCAAATATCTACAGGTTTGTGGAAGTTATAAAGAAAATTGAAAAATCGCCTCTAGAATTTCTAGATACAGTGGGACATCTTCTAAGACTAGCTTAACCCTTTACCCAACGAGGACAACAGATGACACTTGCAAGAAAATGTCTTAGCAATTGAACATTTTGTCTTAAAAACATAGCTGATGACCCCTTATTGAAACGAGCTCAATGAGCTCGATCCAGTGGAGGGTCATAAGCTATGTTTTTGAGGCAGTTTATATTTTATATTTATATTTATATATATATATTATGTAAATTTCAAAATTGGAAATAATACAGGCCGTTTTGGCAATTTTGTTGGGTTAAGGGATAAACGAGTGAACTATTGTAAAAATTTGTGTATGCTTTTGAAGTTTATATTTTAAGTAAATTTCTTGTTGTCTGATGGCAACAAATCGCCCATAGATTAGTGTTTTTATGTTTCTGTAATGTGTTTGAGCATTGTGTGTTTTTGTTCTTGTCTCAGTTTGTTACCTAATTTTGAAATGCTTCATATTCTGTATTTTTATGTGATTGAAATGAATAATGACTGAATTTGAAATTGCAATAAACATTTTTCCATAAATCAGACTTTGTGTGCATATTTCACAGATTAGTCCATTAGAATAATGGGTAACAAGCAGGGGATTAGCTGTACACTAAAGTGTGAATGTTGTTGTTTTAAGCTGTCTAAGTTATGGGATGTCTGAGTTTTGTTTGAAGAATACTGTGTAAATTAACCTGTTCAATAGGCATGCATATAAGAAAGGCAAAAGAATAAATCAATTAAACATTTTTTTTTTTAAAACGGCTGATTTTCTTCAGAAACAATAGAACTTTATAAGAGGATGTGTCGGAAAATAGGTTTCTAAGAGACACTGCAGTAAAGTATTGTCACCCGACAAGAAAGACAAGAATAAAATCTGTACAGTGCAAAGGAATATGCTCCATTGTCATCACTTCGTCTCTTGAGTTCCAATGTGTTCTATGTGTCATTAGGCACATAGAACACATTGGAACTCAGGGGACGACTTGCTGGCAAGGAACACATTATGGCCGCATGTTACCCTCTAACAAAAAAGTAATGCGTAAGTCTTTTCTACAGAGGTTACTTGATAAATAATTATTATCACCAATATTAGGCCGGAGGGTATGTTATTTGTTATTTGTTGCCTCATCCCATTCCGCCTCTTTGCACCTCAATCTTAATCAGGGTCTCAAAACTAATAAATAGGTACCCAGAGGATAAATTGTCCCACTGTATGAGATAGTATCGCAAATTCCTCAAATTCACCCTCTGAGGACCTCATTCGGCAAATGTCAGATTGCTTATTTTCAGGTCTGGTATCGACTCGTTTATATGCGCTATATTTAGATTTTATTTCGGAATGTTTTTGTTTGAACTGCAAAGAATTTGTCTCAGACTTTTTGGAAGAAATAAGGTCCAAAATAACAGTAGATTTTTAAGATGCCGAGAGGGAATGTGTTGTTCATGGTTCTCTTTTATCGAATGAGATTCAAGCGTGGCGGACTCCTTATGGAGTTTACGTCTAATTTCCAATGGAGGAATATTTTCGGGTTTCTGTTTAAGAATTCAACATTCTGAGGCTCTGGGACACAATCATAAGCGGGGTTTGATGGTCTAGACAATAGTTTGGAAACATATTGGCGTGACAGGTTTAATTCCGCGCTTCTCAAACGAATGCTACCCTGCTTCAACAAGCATTGAATCGATTGGCGATGTTCTAAATGCGCCCAAGCTTATTCTAATGCCACTATTATGACTTGCATGATGTGGGTTGAGGTACGATTTTCATGCAGAACCGTAAACCACACAACCATAATCTAATTTTGATCTCACAAGTGATCTATACAGACGGACTAACGTTTTTTGGTCAGCATCCCAATCTGTGCTACCAACTACTTTCAGAAGGTTAAGTGCCCCTTTACATCTAGCTTGTAATTGTTTGATATGCAAAGTGAAATTCAGTTGATTGTCAAACAATAAAGCCAAGAATTTCACTTCTTTAACTTTAACAGTACTACCAGCTATTTTCAATTCCGGATCAAGGTGGTAGTTCAGAAGCTTGCAGAAGTGAACACAATTAGTTTTGTTCTTCGAAAACTTGAAACAGTTTTTGGCAGCCCATTTCTGTTTAAACACAACTGAAGTTTGTACTCAATGACATTCATGTTTTTTTTGCTATAGCAATGTCACAGCACTCAGGTATTTTAGTGAACAAGCTGAATTGTCAAGGTTAACTGAAATTCGAAGTTCTCATGACTTTCCCTTACTTCCACTACATCATCAGAATTGGTAGGTCTGGAACATTACAATCATAACTGTCATTGACAGGTCATTTTTTTATTTAATTTTTTCATTTCCTTTCCTATTGATATGTTTCAAATAAATACGTGTGAGAGAATGTTCTAGAGGAGTGTGAGTGTTGTCGTACGTGCCCTGTTTGAAGAAGATTTCACACTCGGCAGTTGAGTATCAATGATAATGATAAAAGGGCACCGTTCTGAATAACAAGTAGAAGAGACATTTCAACTACATTATGTTGTATAGACAGTGAAGCTAGACATCATGGTCACCATCAAACAACATCAGTTTTGTGTAAAGAGCTAACCAAGCTCTTTGAACTTACAGAACATTGTAGTAAGTCATGCAGTGCTTTTAGGAAATGAGCTCCTTGGGCTACAGAACATTGTAGTCAATGTGCAGTGCCTTTAGAAAGTGCAAAGTACTGTTCCAGCTTAACAAACAAGGAAGATCAGTTATATCAGTCACTCTTCATATTTTGCCACTTACAGAACAAAATTGGATCATCACACCCATCAACTGGTGCCGAAGATTCAACAAGTGAAAAAGTCCTTTGAACTTTTCTTTTAGAACTTTATTCAAACTGGAATGTGAGTTTTATCAATGTTTGTCAGTTGTCTTGTTTGTTACATTATTCACCATATTAATTCCTTTCAGGTTAGTCTGTAGTTTAATTAAATTTTATAAGTTTTACATGCGCTTCGTTTTATGGGAAACACAAGAACACAGAAAGAGCACATTGGAAAGGACCTGGACCCCAAACAATTTGCACGTTATGTGTTAAACGAAGTTGCATCGTGTGACAAGGGACTTAAAAACGTCATCGACATACAATGAAGAATCTTACATATTATCAAAATTGCATAACGATGCTATTGATTGTAACAGAAAATGGGGGGTAACAGACAGAATACCATCCTGCGGAATACCCAGCACTTGATCGTGTGAATCACATAATGTAGATCCAACACGACCTTGAAATTCATGATCCTTTAAAAAACTTTTTATAACTAGAGTCATACGTCCTCGTAACCCCATGTTAAAAGATCTTTTAAAATCCCATGCTTTCATGTTATATGATATGCTTTCTCCAGTTTAAAGAAGATGGTGACCACATTGTTCTTTTCTGACAAAGGCATTTTTGATGAACGTTGCAAGTCTAACCAAATGATTCACAGTATTTCTCTGGCTTCTAAAACCACACTGGACTTTCGCAAGTAGATTGTTTGATTCCATAAACCAGACCAGTGGATCATTGATAATCCTTTCCGTGGATTTTCATAGACAGCTTGTTAATGCAAAGGGTTTGCAATTACTTGGATTGCTGAGGTCGTTATCGGGCTTTGAAATTGGATTTTTTGTTCCTTATCGCCAGAAAGGTGGAAACTGGCCAGTCACTCATATGTCATTGAAAACTGATATCAAAAGTTCAAGTGAAGTTTGCGGCAGATGTTTTAAGAGTTGATAATGTATTTCATCGGGTCCATTGGCAGTATCTTTGCTTTATACTCTTAACTTGCCAAGTATTTTCAAATATTTTTCATCACTCTAGTCATGGCTGCTTCATATCAGCCATGACTAGAGTGATGAAAAATTAATCTAAATTTAATTAAAGTCACCAATCTCGACAAAATACAAACAACTTACGGAAGGGGGGGGGGGGGGGGAGGAGGAGTTGATTAAATATGCCCAAATTATACTTATTTCAGTGGCAAGAGAAAAATGAAAAAAACCAATACATCTATCTTTATTTTTTGAACCCTAAAACATACCACAATTTCGTCAAAATCGACGAACTACAATTTTTTCGCCAATGACATCATAACTTCAAAATATCGCTACGAGAGACTTAGGGACTTTATCCCATCGCATGAAAACTTTACATTATTTCTAATAAGGTACACTTACAATACAGTCTCCGTGGAGTATGCGTAATCCACGCGTGGGCAGTAATGTCCAGGCATGTGTTTACCAGGTTATAAAAATCATCATCAGCAAAATTTTAATTAATTGTACCCTGTGCTTCATTAATTAAAATTTGGATAATTATTCGTATATTGGTGTTTGGAATCTAACATTATTGCGTCCGTTGAAATATTGCCCACTCGTGGAATGTGACCAGTCCACGGCTGCCGTATGTATGCTTCCAATACAACTTGCATAATATTTATCGACAACGACAATCCCGATTAAATTGAATGAACAGATATGCTATAAATAGAACTTTTGTACACAAAAGCAAATAAGGCCAAATATGGAAAATGGTATTGGTTGTTTGCACTGTATCGGAATTTTCCGTGAATGATCGACTAACCATTCGGGTTGAAAAACTGTAGCATGTCGTTTTTCAGTTATCAGATAAATTCTCGCCTTGAGGTTAATTTATTTAATCGTATCAGACGCTTTCATAGGAATGATATATAAAACATGGGGGGAAATTTGCATACCGGAAATTGTGGTTTTGGTAAATGGTCAACTTTTTGTTTTTAAAATCGCGGCTTATTATCCCTTTTGTTTTTGTTGAACTCATTCACGTATGACAAGGTGAATTTTGAGATCTCTGTGTTCGGCGTTGTACGTCAGCACAAGTGGCAGCATATATTTCAAAATATATCTGCCATGATGTGTTATACCCGTGCGATTTTGACACTCTGACCCCAACATTTTGGTTCCTTTCGCAGTGTCGTGGATGAAGGCATATGTTTTTGTGAAGGGGTATGTGCGGGCTACGAGGTATTCGATCTACACACAGAGAACGTCATCTGAACCCAATAGTGATATCTACTGCTTCTGCACCACCTCCCACAAGCACTGACGTTGGGCCAAGGAAGGTATTTATATACGTTGTATAATCTCGCCAATCTCTGTAAAACGGATAAGCTTAAAACAGAAACAAATACGCTTAAACAAAACACCCCGCCCCTTCCGTGTTTCATTTGGAGCAGTTCGATTCCGGAACGGTTATTATTGAATTTAAATATTAAAGTTCACGAAAGACAATTTATTCACATGTGTAAGATGACTCTACCAACATTCACCGTCCACGAATTACAATATACACATTGTTTTGAGTTTTTGCACCAACCAATTCGCATTTTTCTGTTCCTACGTTATCTCGCTGTAACGTCTGGTGTCCTCGTGGTTCATCTTGCAGCCTTTGATGCAAATTCCAGCTTTGATACAGTCTACTGTATTTGCACATCACCCCAGGAATTAATTACCCACTGCAAAAATACTGTTAAAAATGCGTTAAAAGCACTGGAAACCAGCTGCCGGTACTACTTTAATGTGTCAAGTTTCATAATATGAAAACTACCACAGGATTATTTATGTGAATGGGACAGACTTTCAACGCTTTCAACTGTTTAATTTCCACTTTTGCGTGATGCGTACGTCATGTCTTTGCTTGTTCTGAAATGATGTCCGGCTAGGTTTTTACTTTGACGGAAACATAATACTTTTTCTTTCAAGAGGCCCAAGTAAGTTGTTTTTGAACATTTTACCTTGTGTTGTATAAAACGAAAAGGAAGAAACATGCTGAGCTTTAAATTGAAATGAATGTCCCAAAATATTTAAACTATCATCATTAGAATGCATTTGTCACGAACTTAGTGAACTGATATCCGGGCTATTCCAAAAATTGTCTATGTGTTTTAAATTTCAACATTAAATATATTCTACTTAGAGCCCTTTAGTTTGAACTTCGCTGATCTCGGATTTTCGAGCACGCATACCAAAGATGCTAAAATTAGCCGCTCATGTTCTTCTCTCCTCCACTGATAACAAAGGCACTGGACCTGGAGAATGACGAAATGGCTGAAGTTCTTTGACAAATAGTATTGCATATTAAGCGGGCGTATGTGGCCGATTCGTTGGGTAAAGTGTTAAAAAGAAGCAATCTTAACTAATGAATTGCCTAAAAACATAGCTTTTCACCCTTTCATTGGAACGCGTTTTAGGAACGCGTTCGAATGAAAGGGTGGAAAGCCATGTTTCATTGGAACCCTCAAGCCCGTTTCAATGATGGGGGTCATAAGTCATGATTTCGATCCATAAAATGAAAGATTAGGAAAATTTAGAAATTTAGAAAGTGATTTTTCTGAATAGTTGTTACTCGAAAGACAAAGAGATAATTATAAATATTCTTGAAAGGCCCATCTCTCGTTCGAAATTTCATCCGGCACCTATGGTTTTTATACTATTCAAAGTTTGCTAAGCACCAAGTATATCCAAGAACCTGTTTTACGTTTTAGTTGAAATATTGTTATGAAAAGTATATATATTTTTTATTTAATTATATCTTTAATGATTTAAGTACAGAAATTAAGATTTTGTTTGTGTTTGACATTATTTTTTAGCTTTTGAATACGATAACCATGGATATTATTGGTAAACGAGGAAATTTTTCAAATTTGCCAAAAAGTTGACGGAGCGAACTGGTATGGGTTCAATATCGAGTATGAGACCCATTATTGTTAATTACAGCCTGACAACGTGTTCTCATGCTCTCAATCAGGTTTCAGATGGTCCGTTGTGGGATGTTGTTCCATTCTTGGGCCAGCATGGCACCAAGCTCCTGGACACTTCTTGGTTGGACTGGACGAGCTGAAATTGCAAGCTGCAACTCATTCTACATGTTCGATTGGATTGAGGTCAAGGGAGCTTGCTGGCCAGTGCATACGCTCAATCTCCTCCCTCTGTCGGTACTCCCGGACAGCATGGGCAACATGAGGACGGGCATTATCGGTCATCAGAATGAATCTATGACCCACTGCACCTGCATACAATCTGACGCCATCCAGTATCTCAACAATGTACCGCTGTGTAGTCAAAGTCAATGTACCACGGTCAAGGACACAGAGCTCTGTATGTCCATCCCAGCTGATGCCGCCCCAGACCATCATTGACCCTCCACCATAGCGGTTATGCTCATCAATGTTGGCTGCATGGAATCGCCCGCCTTTTCTTCTCCATACCCTAGAACGCCTATCTGTGTTGTCTAGTCAGTACCTTGAATCATCTGTAAAAAGGAAAGATCGCCAATCTTCTCTGGTCCATCCAACGTGATCCATGGGTCATTCATATCCTGCGCGGCGGTGCTTCTGGGACAGCTGAATGCGAATACATGTCTTCTCGATCGGAGACCTCCTTCGTAGTCTGCGTCGAAACATTTAACTCGGATGCATTCTGAAGGTCACTGCGAAGCTGGGTTGCTGTGGCAAAGTGGTCCCTACGGACCAGAATGATCAAAAACCGGGTCTTCAACTGCAGATGTTGCCCTGTCTCTGCCACCACCATGTCGTCTGACTGGTGTGCCATACTGCTGAAATCTTGCCCAGGCTCTGGTGATCACCGTATGGTGCACACCAAGGGCTTCACCAGCCTGACGATGGGCTGCCCCTTGTTCCACCATCCCTACAGCCCGCCAAATTTCTGCTTCAGACAAATGTCTTCTTACATTTGCATTTGCCATATTCAGTCATTAAATCACAAGGGTTTGTGTTGAAATGAAGACTGAATACCCTACACATCTCATGTACATGTAGACAGTATACGAAAACATCATGAAAATGAAGGGGTACATGCTTTCCATGACTGTCACGAAAAGTCTGCCTGTCAAGAGAGCTAATGTAAACACTGGGGATCATCTCAATACATTCCTCAATCATATCCACTACAAATATCGCAAAGGTGTCACAAGAAAATTTCACAATGATGTGTCAAATATGTGGTGCTTAGCAAACTTTGAGTAGTATATTAACATTCTTTTCAATTCAGATAGCAGAAGAAAATTACAGTTGTGTGGAAGTTATTTTTTAAATGAGTTCTAGTCATAGCGCAAAAGACAAATAGTATTATTTTTGAAATACAAACAACATATAAATATAAAAACCTGCAGATATATGACCCATTACCTAACACAACGTAAATAGAAAACCGGAAGATAAACGATCCATCACGTGACGTAATGTATATAGGAAATCTGCGGATAAATGACCCATTCCCTAATGTAACGCAATGTAACGTAAATAGAAATATGATCCTGTAGATAAATAGAAAACCTGTAGATAAATGACCCATTACCTAACGTACCGTAAATAGAAAATCTCTAGCTAAATTACCAATTACCTAATGTAATGTTTACATAACCGGCCAGCGCTACTCACAAAAATCTCCTTTATACCGAATTGTGCCGCCCTATATTCGTGTAGGATAAAGGAATAATCACGCGATATTATAACCATTGGATTCCATTTGTTTCATACTTTATGTGACTGAAGTATTTATGTTGATCAGCTTCACCAACGAAGGATTATGTTGCGAGATCATATGCAATGGACAGTACGTACAATCACAGGCATACCTTAGTACAGTAACCACACGTTTGACCTTGACAACATTCAACCGTAGAGGCCAAATCCTAGTTCTCAAAACTAAATCCAAAAGCAGTTACTATCATTGGTGGTGCTACAAACTGCAATCAGATAGCAAACTGGCAATTTATCGTAGAAAAAAAAACGAGCTTTTCATCTCGAGTGGTATCTGCTCCTCCCGACTGAAAATATGCAATTTGCAAATTCACCCAGGCTCGAGCGAGTTCCTACCTTTTAACCCTTTGAGACGTGATGGTATCTTCCATGTCAGTTCAAAGGCAGAAATCGGAAGAGTCTATATTCTGTATTTGGAGGTTGACCCATTAATATTTTCTACGTGCAGCCCCAAGGCTGCACGTTGAAAATATTGATTGGTCAACTCCACACATTCAATTAGCAGCCATCCCACTTAATGAAGTTATAAAGCATCTTGTGCCTGCTCCGTAAGCGGCATCTCGTGTTTAAAGGGTTAATGACTGACGCCGGGCGTTACACAGGGGTAGCAAGATACCACGGGCTGCCCAAATCTGCCTGGGTTGTTCTTTTGGCGTCGGGACGAAATCCAATTCCTTCTTCAATGCCGGAATTACTCTTCTCCCCGGGAAACACTGTTTAAATGCATACAAGATATCTGTGGCATAAATGTTCTCTGATGAAACACCGGAAGGCTTCCTGAATAATTTCATACAGACACCTAATTACAAAACCACTCCTTAAATTATCAAATTTATTAACACGGCGCTCGAATGTAGAAAAAACATGTTTTGTTGTCACAAATCCCTCTTTACATCTTTATGAAACTGTAACACCATGTAAGACTATTTGTATTTATTATTTATTTATTGGGGTTTATGGTCACATACTTATGCACAATGGCTAATCGTGACCGTGACAATTTTACGGATGGAGGAAGCCGGAGTACCCGGATAGAACCATCGAGCAACGACGAGCAACTGTCAGCTCCTCAACATTCTAACTCCGTTCAAGCTCCGCTCAAGCAGAGTTACAGCGGTTGAAGACATGTGCACCATCGACGTGCAATACGCCTTAGTACACGGTGCCATCGTGCCCCCATGTAGGCAACCGGGATAAAGTGCCTTGCCCAAGGACGCAACGCGGGTCGTCCCGGACGGGGATCGAACTCTGGACCTCTAGCATAGAAGTCCAACAGTCTACCACTGAGCCACCCACGCTCCCCCATATAAGACCATCAAATATTTTTTACTTCAAACGAGCTTTCTGCTTGCACCTTTTTCAATTTACACAGTTTTGAGTTCGCAACAAGCAGTACGTCTTTAATAAGCATACATTTGTGCCTGAAAGATAATATATATTTCGTGCAAATAGGTGTATGCACGTATATTTTGTTGTGATGTGTGAAGTTGTGGGTAATGTTTCGTGTATGTGGGGTGCAGTGGTGTAGCCAGCAATTATGTTTAGGTGGGTAATGCGACTCAAGGATAAGAATGTCTGGCAACTAATAAGACTGAAATCTTGGCCAGAGGCCAACGGTTAAGTTGGAGGAGATTATGGGAGGGGGTGTCCACTCCCATAATCCCCTCTAGCTTGACATTTGGCTATCGGTGGGGGAGGGGGAGGGGGGGGGGGCTCCCCCTGAAAAAAAACATCTTCAATATTTGATATCCGCGGTGATCAAAGATTTCATGCTGAGTGAAAGTGAATCAAATTCAATATACATTTAAAACTAGAAGTCCTGTCACGAACAGTGCGCTTATCTAGGTTTAATTGCGCTTAGGAATTGCGCACAATTGCCATATCGAATGGCACCCAAAGCATGGCAGGTTCTCCTTGTTACCCATAGCAAACACAAGCAATGTTCCTGCCAATGGACCTCCGGGTTGCCCGGAGGTCCATTGGCTGAAACTTTGCTTGTGCACAGGCCGTATGACGTATGTGCAGAATTTGATAGCCTTACCATCGTCATAACGCGTAGATTAACGCGCAAATCGACGTGCTATTTGTGCGCATTTAAGGACAGGACTTGTAGTTTTAACTGTAGGCATGTATCTGAATGCTGTGGAGAGTATCGACTGTAGACGTTTGGGATTGGGTGGGTCATACGACCCCCATGATCCTCCCTGGCTACACCCTTGTAGTGTAACAGGTAATAGAGGGAGTGGGTGCATGTGTGAATAAACGTTCCACGCAGTTCATATGCGTATATTCACATTGCCTGGTCTGAGCAGTCATTAATACCTGTCTGTAATCGTGCGCGTCCATGTAATTTGTTATCGAGGAGGGGCATGATAAAATGCAGACACAACGGGTGGGTGGGTGGTCTTAGCGTGTCAAATATGTGTTTTCTCAGATCATGTAATTTCTTCCTTCTTTATATGCATGACTAAGTTTGAGTCCAAACAATCGCAGAAAGATATAAGTCAGTCCCAGTTTTTTATATGAAGCATTTTGTATAGTTTTCAACCTTATATTGATGTAAAAACTGGGTTTAATTCTACTAAAACTAGTGTCAGGTTCCATTATAGAAAAATGGGAGAGAGTTCCTATTATTCAACTGGTTGAGTGCTGGAATCCCAAACAAGTTAAAGGCTTCATATTCTGTGGATGTTCTTCAAATCATCTTTGAAATGAAATAATTTGGTCTATATTATTTATTTATTTATTTGTTTATTGGTGTTTATCGACAATTTCGTTAGCCAGCGTCACCTCCTGTCGGACCGGTGGAGGAAGCCGGAGAACAGAGAGCCACCGAGCAATGGCGAGCAACTGTCAGACTCCCCCAATGTACTAATACCGCACCAGCAGGGTTGGCTAGTGAACCATCAACATGCAGTACACCCTAGTACACCGCGCTACCGTTACCCCACGTGGGAATTTGGTCCGTAAGGATTTCAATTGTTTCCAATAGATACGCTCCCATAAATTCTAACAATGTAAAGACATGTGAACAAAGTTTGCTGACTACAAATAATTTATCACTCTACCAGTGCAATTTCTAGGACGGCCGAAATACTATATAAAACGAATGACAGGTGTACAGAAATTTTTTCTGTCTGACGTACATTGCCTTCGCGGACTGATAGCAAAAGTGGGCTGGATTTATGCAAGGAGCGACGTATCAGGTCCAGAATCTGTTTGGCGTCATAAAAATGGTTAGCGATCCACATTAACGTCTCAGTGTCGTTTTATTTCATTTTCACAATAAAGAAAGCATACCCAAGGATTTGCGTTTAGGGGCACCTTGGGTGTATCGACCATCCATAAATAATAATAAGATTGCCATAATTATGTGCTATATATTTTTACAGAAGTTCGGAAACTTAACTCTCCCTCCTAAATGCGTACACAAGTTACGGAAAAGAAATTTTACATTTTCTTTCAATAAGTCCTGTTAACCCTTTACCTAACGTAACGGCCAAAACCGGCCAGCGCTATTCTCAAAAATCGCCAATTAATTTTCATTATTTTTTTCATTTTTTGTCTCAAAAACATAGGTTATGACCCCTCGTTGGAACGAGCTCGTCGAGCTCGTTCCAACGAGGGGTCATAACCTATGTTTTTGAGACAAAAAATGAAAAAAAATAGTTATTCAAGAATTATTTTTGCAAGTGTCGTCTGCTTTTCATGTTAGGTAAAGGGTTAATAACGGGAAATGAACAACTTTTATTGCTGGGTCGTGAGAAGTACATCTCTAACACTGGAGTGATATGCCTGTCATCGGCGGTTTCTTCCAAAATCGATATCACGGCCAAAATGGAGTTCGAATTTTCATAAATTTTTACTATAGTACACAACATTTCGATGCATTTACTACAAGTTACTTAATAATATCTTAAGTGAATTGGTAGATTATTATGATCTATCCATGCAACCAGTTCACAACCACAACAAATAAAACTCCAACAGTGATAGCTTGAAACAAAGTAACACTAAAACCACTTCATCATCAGAGCTTCTTTCTGAACTGGAGTCTACTCTATCATCAGAGTCATCGCTCAGCATTGCATTGTCTCGATCACTGTCGTTACAGCTGCCCACATCTTCGACTCAAATATTATGGACATAATATCTACAAGGGAAACGTTCTTCAACCCAATTGATTTCAAAGTCCTCGTTCTGAAGACGGAGGAGAAACTTGTGATTTCGGTGACAAACGCCAGATTCTAGCAATGTTGTTTGCACGCTTTAGATGCAGAAACAAACTGTCTCGGCCAGGAGTGCGGAGAAGTAAATCCATGAGTTGTTCCTCTTAATGGAATTTTTCCCAGAAAATTTGTTTCCGAGTATCTTTACAAGTGTTTGGACGAGTTCGCCTATACAATTTACACATAATGTTCAATATCATCCGTTACTGCATTGCTGATCGACCACGAAGACCCCAGTCAAGCCAAAGCTAATATGTACTTTTCTTCAGACACGAGCAGATTAAAACACATTTTTGTGCCTTTCGAATGAAGGAGTAGTTGTAGTCGTCCCCCGTGAAAACATGCATGCCCAAAAGCGACACTTTTAACCCCTTCTTCATCGAGCAGCTGCTTATTCTGATGACTTTCTTAGCATTGCCGGTGCCATTGTCAACATACAATTCGGTTTCTATCTCGGGAAACACACCAAGCAATATCGCAATAATGTATCACCCGAGGGCGAGCGCACGATAACAGACCCGGATCACTTTGCAGGACATCAGAAATATGCGATGCAACTTTGGTGTCCTCCTCTTCGTGATCAGAGCATACTCGGTCCACTACACCCACAGATTCAGAGGAGATACGATAACATTTATCTTTCAACGAGAAGTAAATGATCCAGTCTCTGGCTGTGGTTGTCTGTTGGTCAGTAATTACTTGTAGAATGATTTCCTCAACACGTTTTTTATTAACTCATTCCTCTTTTCATCCGTTCACTTGATTTGATAGACAGTTCCCTGTATGAATCGGCGAAAATGTGCCCTCTCTTATATCCAACTGGAATAGTTGCCATGAAAGCTAAAGCAAGCCCTTCAAATGTATCTGGAATCGGGCGTAATGTTCGAATCGCGACCATGAGATCGACTATATCAGAAAAGAACTTTTCTCGCTTAAGCTGATCGCGACAGTCAATTTCACTGCAAGTTGGAAGAATGCATTCCATAAGTTTGCTTTTTATGGTCGTTCTTCTGGTCCCATCTGGGTGACGAGGCACAATGGAACGGGGCCTAAGCTATAACACAACGCCTTGTCTATGTCTATTGGGCATCCGCTAGCTTTCAACAGACCAACAAGCTTTGCCAAAATATCGCGTTCCATTGTTAATTCTCGAATCTTTGGGTGATCGCGCGATTTCAGATACACTTTTATACCGGAATTTCTGAATGTCATAACTTTGCATCTTCTAATAGGACCAAACAGTTTCTTCTCATTTAGCCAAGTTTTCTTGAAATCTGCTGCTTTTTCTTTACCTATGATCACACACTGGGTTAAACTGGTGTAGATTCCATTAGGAACGGGTACACCTGATGACAAATTAAATAGTCTGTTATCATCCAAAGTTGCGTCAAACGGGTTGACAAAATCTTCCTTCCGTGCTGATAGAATACCTTGGACTTTCCTCGCAGTTCTTCTCATACGAGTTAGTCTTCATGGTTTCTGCACCTCATCAATTGAACAGTGAAGATCGCACATTTCACAGAGGGTCTCCTTCAATTTGGTCATCTGTGGCCTGTTTAGTACCGCCGATTCCATGCAAACTTCTTGATCCCACCTGACATTGTGGCACTATTGAATGTTTGTTCGCCAGCTTGGTCAACAGGAACACGGCCACCTTTACGTAGACTCCGGAGGACAGACAGTCCCTTCTTTTCAAGAAGATCCCGGTCATGTGATTCCATGCATTCTAGTTGATTTACATAAAATGTTCTATATCGGCCTTAATTTTGCTTGTTAATGGCAAAAAGAGAGGGAGGGAGCGTTGCCAAGCAAACAAACGCTCGTTGTAATTGTTTTTGATGGATAAGCGTCTAGATAAATCATCCAGAATCTGGCTGTCATTCATGTCGGTACAGATTCTCGAAAGGACTCGTTTGCCTTCCAAAAACACTTAACTGCGGGTTGATCGATGACACTTCCAAAGTCCAGCATAGTTGGAGTCCCGTCGAAAATATTCTTGATGCACACTGGAATATCAGAGTCAGGGTACATTTCATCAAATCGTTCCAAAAGCAATCTTTCCCGCGCATCTGAGAAAATTTCGTGCATGTACCAAGCTCTGTTGTAGTGTTTACCCACAAGAATAGCATTCAGACGTTCAGAAGCACAAAGATCAGTCTGAAATACAATTTATTACACGCCTGTCCTATGTAATCCCCATATACAGCAACACTAAACCATGCGGAAAATGAAAATCTGTTCTGCACATATATGCTGAACGGAAATCGTTGACGAACTATTTTTAAACAGAAGCGAAAATTCACTGAAATTTTCTACAAATCGTGTAACGCACTTACAATTTGAATCGTAAGCGATAGATGGAAATCGTCGTCCCCGGAGTTCCAATGTGTTCTGTGTGCCAGTAGACACATGGAACACACTGGAACTCAGGGTACGAAATAGTAACACGGGCTCCCCTCGCAAATTCGGTTGGCGAATAAATGTATTCTTTTTGTTGACAGTTGTCAAATGAATTGCTGAGTGTCCTTCTAATAATTTTTTTTACAGACGTGAAGGCGTGTAATACGCATAGAACGATACGCGTGTGTGAATGGGTTAATCGATATGGCACTTGTGCCATCGCGGAAGGATAAAACTCGAGGCATGTGGCCTCTCGTTCTATCCTTCCGCGCTCGCACTCGTGTCATATCGACTAACCCATTCACACATTGGTGTCGTTCTGTATATACCTCGTACCAGTTTACTCCTGATACCAAACAACTCCTCCATCAGATGAAAGGCGCCAAGATGAACAGTCACACTTTTTAACTTATCGGGGAAATTCCAAACCAACATCCAGTGTCACGTGCACATCTATCATGTTAGCCTCATCGGCGAGGGATTGAATCTAACGCAGCACGTCAGCGACTGTGTTGCATTTAGTGAATGGTTTATGTGTCAAGTCCAACTACTGAACTTCGGTAGAGACTGCTCTTCTGATTTCAGGTGGCGGCCTATTTCCAAAGCATCAGTTTTATGCTACAAATATCTATGTGTAAAGGTGGTATAACATAATAATTTATGAGCTAGCTTCAACCTCGGGTTCACGATGGGGATTCACCTTTCGATGTTGCAACTCACGATGGATGCGAACAATAGATCTGCGCTTCATCTTTGGGATCTCTGTCACTGTTCCCTTAATAAGGTATCATCGGACAGTTCTTGAAAAGCAACGGCATGCGTGCTATGAATAGTGCCATGCCAAGTGGACGTTTCAGTATTATAGTCAAAGTTGCTATCCAAATGTACTTCAAACATTTGAATCATGAAACTTAGGCTGCACAAGTAAGTACAAGACTGCTGAGCCATAGCGCTTTCTATTTCACAGACCATGTCGTATGGGGTTGAATGTTGACAAGATATTCATCGGCAGTCTCTGACCCGTCATATTATGGTTAACTAACCCGATGAGCTCGTATTTGCTTGTCAAATACCTTTCGCGCGATACGCCGTACAAGACATCCTGGGCCTTCGACTTTGCCCATTTATAAATTCTCTTGCTCACTTTGTGTGTCGAAGCTTTCGGAATTCAAGCAAAAAATGACGCAATTTTTTCCGGTGGTTCCCTAGTTTGATCATTTAAGCACCGTTCGTGAGGAGGCCAATTACGTTCGGTTGACTCTTCAATGAAATCCAGTGCTGTATGTCTCAAAATTGAAGAAGCTTTCTCTAGGAAACCATCATCGTTTACAAACATAGAGACAAGGATAATTTTGAAGCTTAGCCGTTTTGGCAGGTATGACAATCTGCGGTTCGTTGTGGCTTATCGTTGCAAAAAGAATCGAATCACACCAAAAGTATTCTCCAGCCTTCTTTTAAGTTTGTGACGGAAACTTCGGTCATTACTAGTAGACATGAAATCAATTAGTGTACTCATGGATACGCATCTACCATTCCCAAGAACACAAGTCTTTATGAAGTCACAAACATAAGCGAACCCATCAGTATTTTGTGAATCCGTAGCGCCATCCTTGCATTGGGCATCACCTGCTGATTGGTCGCGTGCTATGTGGGTGTAATTACGATAACAAACTTCGTGTTTCCGAAACTCTCTGGCCACAAGATCTTTGTCTTTGACTTTGATCAACATGTTTTGATCCGCGTGTAGCGAGGCCGCTAGCATCAACGTCTATTCGGCTGTTTTTGTTGTAATTGCTGATATTGTCTGTTTTTGCCTGCGAACAGTAAGTGACTTCTTCCCACAGATTGAACAATCCACAAGAAAAACGTTACCAGACAGTGTCGGTTGACCACCGCGGAGAAAATAAACAGAACCATTACCACTAGAGAGATGAGCAGCTTGAAGAACTGGTATTCTTGGTGTGTGTGAATCGCTGGTAACATTTACGGTGATAACCATGAACACGCGAGTTGTATCCACTTAAAGGAATTGAATCACATTGCAACAGATGTCCATTGGCATCACCCAACTTTAGCAGAGCATCTCTTCAAGTCCTTAATTTTTGATAGCGTTCATCAGTAAGAAGGTTATGGAATCATCGGCAGTTTCTTATCCTTTCTAGTGGATTTCGCATCTGGGAACATCATTCCTCTTTGCTGCTTACAACATCTACAAGATAAAGTGACAATTCTGTATCATCTGTATCGGGAAAATACTATGTCTGGAATATCGCTAATCTACTTTACGCCATCCAAATTTAACACAAAATGTCCAAATATTACCAGTGCTGGCGCTTTCCCCGACAGTAGGGACTGACCTCTCCGACAGGGAGGTAGGTATATACAAGTCTGTAAGATGGCTATATACTATTCCTCCCCCACTCTGGGGTACAAGTCCTGGGGTGGAAGAGGGGTAGCATAAAGCCGTCTTACAAAGGCTATGGTGTACCCCAGAAACTTTACAATAAAAAAGGAGTTTCCCAACATGGGGGAGGTGAGGGAGCTAGATATATTCGACTCTGTAAAGTGGTTTTCTCCCCCCCCCCCCTCAGCATGGAGCTCATGCCTTCGGGATTGAGGAAGGGCTGTACATAACAATCCCAGAGAGGCTAGCCAAGGAACCATGAAAGAGGAGAGGCCCCCGACGGGGGGCGGGGGAGGGTGGCTAGGTCTCGCCGACGAGAATGTTGTAGCCACCGCTGACCGATCCTTAACGTCAACCTGATTATTACTAAATTGATCATTCGAAAATGTTCCAATTGTACTGACCCCACCCACGCGTAACATATTTTGAAGCATACATTTTAACCCAGCAAATAATCTTATAATGAAACAAAAGCAGCATACTAATGAATCCTTCAAACAAAATAGAAAGAACGTCAAATGACGCTCATTTCGTAATAACGTAGTTATTGTTGCTTTGACTTCGAACGTTATTCTTGTAGGAAGTTCTCATTTCGGCAACTCAGTTTTCAAATTAAATGAGATATATTTTCAAGCCTTATATAGACTTACTTTTCTGCAAATAATTATGTAATATATACTGAAGTTGATATTACCTTTAATGTCGTTGCTATACGGCAGTCTTTCGCAAAAATCGTGAGAAAAACGGTTTAATCTGGAATCAGGAATCGCAACGTGGATCTCTGAAACAACTATGACAGCACGCATCAACATATATCTACATTTTATTGAGGTTTAGATGTAGCGAAATATAACTCACATCATGGTTGTTTACCGTAATTTAACGTCATTCTATACACATATCTATGTTTATTATATTTTTTAATGAAAAAGCGCTAAAATGCGGAAAGTATGTTAACCCTTCAATAATACTTAGATGTGAAACTATAATTAAGACTTGCACTCTTATAATATAGCTCAAGTCCAAGTCATTTAGCCCAGAAAATGTATAACAAACATACGATAGGTGACAGTTAATTCAATTTGGTGCTTTATATGCGGAATTTCTGGGGTTTTGTTTTTTTTTTTGGGGGGGGGGGGTGGGGGTGGGTGGGTGGGGGTACGTTTTTGGACTTTATGCCAATCCAGTAGTACTTTACAAGCATTTATTGTATATGCCTGAATTCGATACACACTAAAAACTAAAGTGTTAAAACTGACACTTTCAAGGTGTTAAACCCATTCTAACTCTTAGGGTTTGATTTTAACACTCAAAGTGCAATGCTTTAAGCACTTAGACATTACAATCATCAGACATCTGAAACTTGAATGGATGGCACTTCCCATGTGTCTAGCATTGGTGGTTCTTCCAGAATCGTCCATAATTTGATTTGCGCTTGGTGGGTACATAATTAAAAGGACACAACGTAGATGATGCGGATCAGGTTCGAGAGTTCGAGCCGGATCCGCGTCATCTGCGTTGTTTCCTTTTAAGTGTCGCGACATTACACTTGTCAAGTGGTATTATTGTAACACCTGTCAAGTTCTGGGATATCTACACTTGAACACAGTGCTAGTTCAGCACTTAATAAGTGTTAAATACAGCACTTCAAGTGTAGTTTTTAACACTTTAGTTTTTAGCGTGTATTTATCGAAGTTTCAAGCAATGTAAAATATATCAGTATTAAGCCATGTTTGTACAATTTTTGGTGATAAATTTTGAAACTTTTTGCCGAATCGCCATGAAAAATTACGTCGCCGAGTCATTAGGATCGCATAACGTAATCCATGCAGTATGCCAGCAGATTATAACCTGTCGTCCTACATTAATGGTCCCTTTGGCAGACGCCAGTGAAATATACCTCACGACATCTCGATATTATTGTGTCTAATTTGCAGTAGAAATATCTTCGGTCTCGGGCTGATGTGAGGTTACCTCGGGCTGACATCTCGGCCGAAATGTAACAGTAGTATGTCTCGTATGTTTGGGGCCTTATTTGGGGGATCTCGTCGGGGGATCTCGTGTGACGTCATAGTCACGTGACGTAGTGGCGCCATGTTGTGTTGTCATGGTAACCCGCGTGAGCGGCCATGTTGTGACGTCATCCCCATAGTGATACGTGGTGTTAGTGCGCATGCGCAGCGCGTGTTGTTAAGGTGATACGTGTTTCCGTCGTCCATTTTGTATACTGGAGGCCGCCATCTTGGTTTCTATGGTAGCACGTGGTTGCTATGTGACCCAAAGTCCTACAATAGGACAGGGGTATGTTCGGAGGGTATGTTCGATTGAATCGGAGTATTTTCTGGAACGACTTCCCTGGATAATTACCACAAACAACCCGACAACTTGTATTATTTCGAATTCTTTCAGAATTCTCTGTTTCTATCTATATATGCAATAGTTTACGTCTACCTAGGTATGTTCCTTTATTCTAGAGTATACTCCAGTAGCGTAGAAGAGCCTATTAATTGGAACAGCTTTACTTATTATTACTATATTTAGCAATTTCTGGTCTATTCTTGTTAGTTCTGGCCCTATTCCAAGTACTCTTGTTGTTTCATTTATCTAGATTATAACTAACCAATCAGATTGCTTGATTTCCCATAATCTGTATGCAGGGTTATCTCCCTTCTGTATAACAAAAGACTATATCCAGTGGCCATATCCCATGGAATCCCGTTTTTTGCAAAACACCTGTGGCTATGGAATCCCTTTTTGTCGTATGAGGCCGTGAGGGCTATGTAAAAGCCCTCAATGAGTCCTCATTTATTATCCCTCATACCCTCATTGAATTTTGAGGTTATGAGGACCATTAAAAATCCCTCAATGAGGCATAATTTACTACGACTCTTAGCCTCATCTCGGTACTTGAGGATACCCATGGCCTGGTATTGTATTATTCGAGGATACCTACCTAGGATACCTTTTATGGGATACTTATCTGAGGATACTATATAAGCTGTACATATCCCTATAGGTCTCTTGCTGGTCCTTAGTATTATTAATCCACCTGATGCTTTATGTTATCCTATGACTGGTAGGTAGTATGCAATGCTAGGCATAGGGGTATTGTGGGTAGGGGTGCTGCCTGGTAGTTTAGAATGGTACTATAGGATGGGCGGTATATACACCTATAGACCCCTGTTAGTGCTTGATACTATTAACCAACCGATTGCTTTGTTTTATTATATGGCTGGTATATCTAGTACGTTAAGGTAGCGCTAGTGATTTTGTGGGGGTGGGGGTAATGCTTGGTAGTTTAGAAGGTAGAATAGCATAAGCTGTACATATCCCTGTAGGTCTCTTGCTCGCCCTTGGTACTACTGATCCACCAGATGCTTCATATCATTGAGCGGTATTCTGGGGTGGGGTCAATGCCTGGTAATACAGAACGGCAGCACAGTATGGTTGGTATATTCCCCTAAAGGTTCCATCCTAACCGTTCATAGTATTAACCTACCAAATGCTTTGTATCATCCTGTTACTGGTAAGGTGGTACGTAATACCAGTAGTTCCTACCTTATTCCAAGTACTCTTGTTGTCTCATTTATCTAGATCATTTATATAAATTATAATTAACCAATTAGATTGCTTGATTTCCCATGACCTGTACTTAATCGTACAGAGTTATCTCCCTTCTGTATAATAAAAACCTATATGAATGGCAATATCCCCAGCACCCCAATTTCGGCACCCCTTTTTTGAAAAGCATATGGCCTTCGGCACCCCTTTTTTCTGAAATGAGGATAAGAGTCGCATTAAAAATCCCTCAATCCCTCCCCGACGGAGACCTGTTCAACCCTTGCATCCCCTCCTCCCCCCTCCCCAATAGTACACACAATTCTTATGCCGTCACTGCCGAAGGTCTGAGTGACAGTGAGGCACCAGAGGAAGAGATCCCTTCCCTCTGGTCAGAGTCCAGGTGATGAGTTCCTCAAAAAACGTTTGGAAAAATTCGCCCCAAATGGCATTATCAAACAAAAATATTTTTGTGGCTCGATAAAACACCAATCTAAGCTGAATGTGAACAGTTCGTAGAAATCAGTGGGTGGGTGGATTTTGCACCAACTGGTTATGACACTGGCAGAATCAATATTTTTGTTTCCTTTTCAACAATTATTTTGGTTGAGAAGCTTGCAACAATTTCGATGTAAGGGCGAGAACACAACAAGTTGTCAGTGGATTGCATTTCAATTTGATACTGTCGAGTTGTTTCCCTTGATGCTCTAAATCCTGAAGTTTCACTGTTCGTGAGCAACATTTCGGTTTCATTTCTTTTCCTTGGGCTTTTTCGATCGGTCAAATTTATCGAATATGAAATCGCATGTGAATCGAGACTGTTAAAAGAGATTCTTGTTAAGGACTACACGACTTTACCCTCTTAAGGCGGAATGCTTAAACTTTTGCGTAAATCGAAAGGTGGCAGCCCGTGAGAACAACGCAGTAAACATCTAAAGCTACGGACACACACATGCGGTTGCGGTGGTGCTTTGCAAAGATGCCATGCCGCTGCGATAGCCATGTCACATATGTGCGGCCCATCTGCGTTCATGTCTGGCTTAACGTCGAGATTGGAGCGGTTTTCATGATGGATGTCAACGATGAGGATGACCTTTTAGTACTTCTGATAGCCATTCTTCATATAAGGCAAAGAAAGAAGAGGAGAAACCGCCGTTTCTGGGTCCACCCCATCAACAGAATGAGGACAACGAGAGCCGACGTTGTAAAGGTCTTTTGTGAGTCATGATAATCCACATGCTGGGGATTATAAAAGTAAGGCCATGCCCTCACCAAATCACATGAATCTTCTACCTCCTGTGCAGTGATAGCTACTGCACGTGGCATCTTGACATGCAGCATTTACCAGAACCACGCCATAAAGTGATGGAAACACCGTCGGTATAGATCTTAACGCACCGTTTCACCGGACAGAAAGTGTCAGCGGCGAAACTATAAAAAACGCACCGCAACTGTACATGTGTCATGGCCAATGCATCGCTATATTTAATTTCGGTTCCGCAAAACGCAGCGGTGAAATGAACGCTCCGCATTGCCACACCGGAGGGTGAACCGCAAGTGTGTGTCTGCAGCTTAACAGTACAGTGATAAATTACGTTTCATTTAATTGCAAAAATAGCATCGTTCTTGTGGAAAATTATCTTGTTCAGCATCCGCTCTTAACCCTTTACCCAACGTAACTACCCAAAACCGGTCAGCGCTATTCACAAAAATCGCCAATTAATTTTCATTATTTTTTCCATTTTTGTCTCAAAAACATAGGTTATGACCCTCTTTGGAACGAACTATGTTTTTGAGACAAAAAATGAAAACAGTTATTCAAGTATTTTGTTTGCAAGTGTCGTCTGCTTTTCATGTTAGGTAAAGGGTTAAGGTAGACTAATTAAAATCTTCAACCCGCAGCCGATCGGCTGAAGGTTAAAGATATTAATTGGTCTACTCTGTATGACACATCAAGTTCAACAG
This sequence comes from Pictodentalium vernedei, assembly GCA_031216915.1. NCBI lineage: Eukaryota > Metazoa > Mollusca > Scaphopoda > Dentaliida > Dentaliidae > Pictodentalium > Pictodentalium vernedei. Next base: position 581,779,789 of record CM062295.1, read on the forward strand.
CCTTCTCATGTACAGTACGTGGAGAGTGGATTTAACTAAATCACCCACGGAGTGAGTTATCACCCAAGCTATAACTTTCAAATTTTGTACATATCGACAAAAAGCACAAGCAATGTTTCAGCCAATGGACCTCCGGGTTTAACCCGGAGGACCATTGGCTGAAACTTTGCTGGTGCTTGTTCTGCTTTGCAACAAATTTGCAATTATTGCTCGGGTGGAATCTCCACTCTGCGGGTGATAATACACTCTCCACGTACTGTAATGCTGAAAAACAAAATTTATTTTATTTTCATTCGTTTTTCTCCCCCCCCCCCCCCCCCCCCCCCCACAAAAAAAAAAACAAAACAAAAAAAACCCAAAACAAATTCCCAATCCCACTCACCGAAAATTGAATTCCTCTCCCAGCATCGTCAGTATTCCACACGCAGCGATGACGGAATATGTTTGTTATTATTTACAAATCGGTTGAGTTGAATCAATTATTATTTCGGGTTGTTTTGGGAAAATAAATAAGGAGAAAATAAAATAAATACAAAATTTCACTGCTCGGATTCGTGCACGATTTTATCCTCTCGTGGGCCGCGGATTATCTCAATCGGCTAACCCTTCATGAAATAAACCTCCGTGCGCCCCACTCGAGGATAAAAATCGTACTGGAATCCGAGCAGTGAACTATTGTCTATATATCATTACCTCCAATTTTCTCCAATATCGAACAAAAACGTAGTCGAATTCCCAAAAGTAGTTTAATATGGTATTTTCGACGCAATAATTTACGGTAAAAGTACCGGCATCCGCTTACTGATACTTTAAGCATATTTTATCTTTAAAATGTTTGTACCGTGTAAGACGATACTCCTTGAGAGAGAGAGAGAGAGAGAGAGAGAGAGAGAGAGAGAGAGAGAGAGAGAGAGAGAGAGAACATTTAACATGCTTCCTTCCAACAATAAAATTTGACAGTTTTCAGATATTTTCTTCTTGCTTTCCGGCGTTGTTTTTCTCAGTTTGAAATTTAGACACAGTGTGTTGTCTCCAATTTGAGACTTACTGTCGCGATCCAGTCGAAATTCTGTATCCGATTTTGAAATCATAGCACTTGTAGATTCTCAACGGTCGAAAAGGAACATTAAATCCTACGTGCTTTGATCGAACTTCACTTTATATTTTATTAAAGAAATCTCAACCCACTGGTTTAAGCGTGTCTCGATCCGCTCGTCCGACCACTGTACCACAAGTACATACTAATGGTACATATTAACTACTTGACTTTAATTTAACCCTTTACCCAACGTAACGGCCAAAACCGGCCAGCGCTATTCTCAAAAATTGCCAATTAATTTTCATTATTTTTTTCATTTTTTGTCTCAAAAACATAGGTTATGACCCCTCATTGGAACGAGCTCGTTGAGCTCGTTCCAATGAGGGGTCATAACCTATGTTTTTGAGACAAAAAATGAAAAAAATGAGTTATTCGAGAATTTTTTTTGCATGTGTCGTCTGCTTTTCATGTTAGGTAAAGGGTTAATGTCCAGATTTATAATGCCAAAACGCTGAAACTCATCCGTTTTATTGTTGTTTACACAATATATTTTCTTGTGTACCAGCAACTCCTAGAGTAATCCTTTGTGATAGAGACACTGCACCATTGGGATAGGAGGCACAGGGGACAGATGTCAGTAGTATGTAATGTAGTTTTCAGGTCATATTGGCCAGACCTCGGTGCCGGACCTCGGAAGTGACGTCATGTCACGTGATCTAGTGGCGCCATGTTGTGTTGTCATGGTAACCCGCGTGAGCGGCCATCTTGTGACGTCATCCACATAGTGATACGTGGTGTTAGTGCGCATGCGCAGCGCGTGTTGTTAGGATGATACGTGTTTCCGTCGTCCATTTTGTATACTGGAGGCCGCCATCTTGGTTTATATGGTAGCATGTGGTTGCTATGTGACCTAAAACCTTCTTATAGGACAAGGGTATGTTCAGAGCGTCTGTTCGATTGAACAGGAGTAATTTCCCGATTCGTAGAATTACCACAAACAACCCGACAAGTTGTACTATTTCGAATTCTTTCAGAATTCTCTGCTTCTATCTATCTATGCAATATTTTTCGTCTACTTGACCATGTTCCTTTGTCCTGGAGTATACTCCAGTAGAGTAGAAGAGCCTATCACTTGGAACAACTTTGCTTATTATTACTATATTTAGCTGTGCTGGTCTGTTCTTGTTAGTTCTGACCCTATTCCGAGTACTCTTGTTGTTTCATTTTCTAGATCACCCAATCTGTTCACTTTCCTGACGCTAACTAACCAATCAGATTGCTTCATCCCCGGTAATCTACCTTGTATCTACCTTGCGTCTATCCTGCATTTACCCTGCATTCACCTTGCATGGCGCTCCTATATTTCAGGAGTCGCCCATACAGCGTTTGCAAATAACCACTTAGAAAAGAACCTCTGCCCGCGCAAATTGTTTTGACATGAAAAGTAATTAATATTCATCTCATCATATTAAAAAAGACTTTCAAAATAAAATTTAATAAATAATAAAATCCTTATCATGCTTTTTATTCCATGTTCAATTTGTTTATACGCAATGGGTGATCGCCTGCGTTCATCGTTTTACCCAAATCAAACGTAAACGATGGCCGGCCATAATAATTCACAAACGAAACTCACGCCAACAAAACTTTCCAATTTCCAAATAGCCTGAATGAACTCTTTCTGAGACAGAGTTCAACCAACTTCATGTCATCTGGGTTTATAAAGAACTCCACATTTACAAACTGTGTTTTCAATTTCTCAGGAAATGGTCAAAATCAGAATTAAATTTAACTCGGTGTTGCTTTGAGTGATAGCACCCTCCCGTCAAGTGGATAAGGAGATTGATGTTTTGTGTGGGTGTGGCCTATGACGCAATTCATTGGTGAATAAAATTGTTAATGACACAAGAACAATTTACAGTGAGTTGTATCGTTATTACAAACAGAAGTTTTGGAAAACTGTATGCCTTTATTATTCAGTTATCACTTGGAAGCATGATGCGACCTGGTTTTTATTTTAACTCCGTAAAGTACAGATTGTTTAAATTTATTGCTCACAAGTTTAATTATAAGGAATGATTGCGTGTGTCTGTCTATTTCTTGAGTTATGAACCCCCAAAAAACAAAGGCCAAACTGTGTAAATGGGCGTAGCCCATTTACACTATGTTTGGCCTTTGTTTTGTGGGGTCCGTAACTCATGAAATAGACAGAAACAAACGATCATTCCTTATACCGACTGAGAAACATTTTTTGCTTGATTCGAAGAAAATGTGTCTTTATGGTACTTTTTATGGTATTTTTTAGATCCATTCAAATGGAATATTTCATAAAGATATTTAGTTACATTTGGTCATAGAAATTGTCGTCTGTTAGTCATGTTGTGCTAGGTAGAGTTACTTTCTCCTCCTTTCCCATATGCAGCAGTTAATACAAATTGGACTTGCTCGGGTTTATCAAAACGAACTGGGAGGGATTATTATGATCCACGGTGAGGCTGGAGGTGGGATGGGGAAATCTCACCCGAGGGGCAAGATATTTGAACCAGACCCGAGGCTTGCTGAGGATTCTGGTTCAAATATCTTGCCCGCATAGGTATATACTAAAAAAAATGATTTGTAACACTGTTCGTTAAGGGGTTAATGAATTTGCGCGTGTCAAACTCTAATGTAAAGGGCATTGTGAGATTATTGATCGATCGATAAATTCGCGCAGTGATATTATTAAATCTGCAGAGAAACATACGGTTGAAACAAAGCAACATTGTTGATTTTGAATGGCACGTGGATTACACGCGGGAAATCGTGAAACCATTTTGTTTATTTACAGTTGTGCAGACGATGATGAAATAGTTCCGGCGACCTAATAAAATATGCAAATGAGTATGTCACGTGGGGTGGGTGGGATAGAAATATTCCACCCTGCTGTCTCACCCGGGACACGCGTATGTTTCACGTATAGTGGGGGGAGAAAAGATGATGCCAAGAAATGGGCATTATGTTCCTTCTTGTCTCTAAATTAAGTGGTTGAGGGCTAGATTATGTTTGGTGGTCTGAATTAGTTATTCAAAATTTGTTTTATTACCAATTATTGGAGAGTGCCCTCAAGAACTCTCCAATTTGTAATGAAACAATTTTTTGTTAACAAAATATTATTTGCATTTGACTGAATATGAAACATGAGCAAGGAAAATGTTTTTGCTCTTGTACCGTCATGTTTTTGCAAGCCATGACAGTGGCTTTTAGCACTCAACTGGTTAAGGTCAAATTACTTCAACATCCTCCTGATTCCTCCATACGAGGAATTTACTTCAACATCATCTATAAATATTTCCAGGAGATCTACAGCATTAATTGGTTTAGTTAATTAATTTCGATTTGATCGAGATATGAATTACCTGAATCAAAAAACGATCTTGCAATTAACTATTTGCAGATTGAACGCTCCCATTTTTTTAAAATGTGGATGGGGCTTACAAAAGAATGACAGGCCTAGCACGAAAGATTCTGGCCAGAATGTTAAAGCCGGTGACGAGGAGTCCCAAATGTGTAATTTGTGCATAGTGGAAACCCTGGGGCACTTTTCCGCAGAATGTTAAAACTATTATTCTGACAGAATAAGATCCTCTGTGAGTTTCATGAGGAAATCAGTGAGATGGAGAAGAAGGATGTGGTTGTTGAGTGATATGAAAAAGATGTCTAGTGTCTTGATCAGTGAAACTGGGAAGAAAGAGGCACGGGATATAATAAGAGCCCAATTCTGGGTGTTGGGAGGAGAAAAGAGGCGTGGCGGGCGTGGTATTTGTTTGGCAGCACGGAGTAATCTAGAGTTTCTCATATGAAAACCGAGACAAATCAGCGGCTGGCGAAGTCTTCTTCTTCAGCAGCTGTCCGAAGCCTTCATCATCATCATCATCATCATCATCATCATCATCATCATCATCATCATCATCATCATCATCATCATCATCATCATCATCTTCTTCAATACAGAGCCTTGGGTTTTCCAAGGTTTCTAGAATGGTGTAAAGCGATGTCCTGAGCAGATGAGCTGTCCCGAGCAGTACTGTCTTTAGTTTGTAGTTGGTTGTCCCAGATTTTATTATTATTATTATTATTATTATTATTATTATTATTATTATTATTATTATTATTATTATTATTTATTATTATTATTATTATTATTATTATTATTATTACTGTTATTATTATATTTTTGTTCCAATTTGCATTCTAGGTGACGGAAAGTGATTTCTTAAGCAGATGAGCTGTCCTGAGCAGTACTATCTTTTACAATTGTTCCACAGTTAGTTTTACTGTAACATATGACGAAGGTTTGGCCACCAACCCTTGTCAATGTTTGTACTATATATTATTAAATTTGTTCAAGTGTAAGACATTTAGTCTCAGTATTTCATAAAGCGAATTCCCCAGTTCAGAATTTATCCGTGACCAGTTCCCCGTGGTCATATATGGTGGAGAATCTGGGCATATAAGTGACTTTTAGCTCACTTTGAGATATTGGAAAGACATTTCCGAATCAAAAATGTGTAGTGTGATTCCCCTGAATATAGTGAACCTATTACGGAGCTTGAGAACTGTTTTGGGATCTCCAAGTTGAAACAAACGAAACCCGTCTTTTACTTAAATGGAGGAAGTCTTCATCTTGTTTCAAGAAGCCAAAGTCAGCAGCAAGACTTGCCAGAGACAGAAAGCATCAGGAAAAGTTCATTATAAGGAAACAAAGAGAAAAGAATGTGCAAAATACCGAAGAAACTGTTCATAAGGAACAAATTGATCATATTTCTATAACAGAGGAAAAACCTGACGTGAGTACGAAAACGTTTTTTATCGAAAGCAAGCTCGGATGTGTCAGTTCACCCCACTGGCACCTCTCCCGAACAAGCGGCATCTGTTACGTCATGCTCTGTGGCAGAAACATTCAATGGCCATGAGAATACCGGAGTCCAGAAACGAGAGACTATGAAATTATGCACAAGCAAATCAAAGGAGGTGTCGATTAAAAAGGTTAAACATTTGAAAAAGAACCCTTCTACAAAAAAGAAAATGCATTCAGCGAACAACAAAATTTTTAACCAAATCTTTTGGTACAGAAACATTCGAGGCAAGAATAACGAATCATACATGAGCTTGAAATTAAATTCGACGAATGAACTGAAAACTCATAACAGCAGTCTGGTTCGCACAGATGTGCCAAAACGTCAGAACATTAATTCTCGTGACGACCTGCTGAACTCATGTACCAAACGATTCCGAAATTCCATTGAATTGGTTGACATTTTATCTGGATATATATCACCTCAGGGTTTGAAAATGTTCTGTGTTGAGTACCGCGATGGTGGGTGATGTTGAGGAAATACCAATCGAAGCGGTGAAATCCGCGTTAAAGGACCGGTTAGATCTGCATTGCTGAAGTTGGTTCTGTAAATAAAACGATTTGTTCTCAACAAATTATTGTGTATAAATTTACTGTTTGTTTGTTTTTGCACACTGCATGTGTTAGAGTGTACATATTATAGTGCTAAAAGGTTAATCGTGATTCAGATAAATGTATATTCATTACAATGCCAGAATGATGGCATCATTCTTCGGAAGGCGAGAGGTAATATAGCCAAGCTAAAAATTTGGTATTAATTGTCAATAGAATTAGATTATGAACAGAGTGTTAATCCCGATAAAGGTGTTTTCTATTGGACAATCTATGAGAAAAATTATTGACAATGACTAGTTGATTAATGAAAGTTTATACAGGTTTTATCATAACAACTTTCTATAATTGTTTAATGTTGATAAGTTACTGTACCTATATAAGTTTGTTGTATCCTTGTGTAGATAGACACAGACAGACGGTTAGGAAACTTATGACGAAGGTTTGGCCACCAACCCTTGCCAATGTTTGTACTATATATTATTAAATTTGTTCAAGTGTAAAGACATTTAGTCTCAGTATTTCATAAAGCGAATTCCCCAGTTCAGAATTTATCCGTGACCAGTTCCCCGTGGTCATAATTATATGCCCTGCATATATACCAAAGTATGTAAGTGCCGGCCTCATCGTGTCTTTCAACGAACTAATTCTTCGCAAACGCGGGGCAACCTGATATAAAGTGCTCAGTTGTTTCGTCGCATTCTTTGCACATCTTCATTTGGAATCAGTGCTTGCCTTTTGTATGTTTGTTTTGTAGTAGTTTTTCAGGCACGGATTCTGTTCTGCTCTTATCAACAGTGGCGGAGCCAGAAAATGTTTCACTGGGCGGGGGTGGGGGGAAAGTAGGGGGCAGGTTCCCTATGAAGGGGACAAGCCCACTAGTGGCATTTTAGGATCATAGCATTAAATTCAGATACCGCAGACATGTGCGCGGGTTAAGAATCCGCGCACATGTCTGCGGTATCTGAAAGCAATGAGCAATCATAGGAGGTTTGTTTGAGCGGTTTTTCTGTCAGGGACAAATTTGAAATGTGCTTTCAAATGAAGCCATCTTATGGCTTCTGGAGTCCATCTCCACTTTTTTGGACGCCGAAAGTGAAGAAACGTAAGTGCGGTCGCATGAAGATCTGCCTGATGGTATGAAGCACAGGAGGGAACCAAATTGGAACAGACGGCGGGGTGGGGGTGGTGTGGGGGGGAGGTGTGGGGGTCCCTTCAAACAAAAGAAATCTTTAAATCTGTAGCATTGCATAAATCGCTAATGCCCCGGCTTTAGAGATAATTCACCAACTATTGTTGAAATAAAGAACTTCACAGACCTGTTCCTTGTAACCACTGATTTCTTTTCAACTGGCCAACAGTCTTAGCATCCTGCAGGTTCACAGTTTTTGTCCATTTATTCTGATTCTGTGCTTGGTACCTTTCTGTACACTGATGCCTTACTCTCTTAGCTTTCTCGGTTACACTACTCATTTCTTCAGTAGCTGCCTCCTCACCCTGTCTATGTTTCTTTATTTCATTTGTCACTGAATGAATACCTTCTTCGTATCTTAACCCTTTGAACCCGTTTGGTATCTTCCAAGTCAGTTCAATGGCAGCAATTGGAAGAGGCCATATTCATTGTTTGGTGGTAGACCAATTAATAAAATATTTTCAACGTGCAGCCTTTGGGCTGCACGTATCTGCTTTTGGGTGATAAAGGCCGTGCCTACAACGAAACTTCCCAATTTTTCTGTCTATTCGCAGTACATCGGTAACTAACCAATCAATTTCTCTGAAGTTGTAAGGCATTGAACGGACAACCGAAGTGTCTATAGCTGTCACTTCGTTTTGTTGATTCAGATCGCTTCTTAATACCAGTCTCACTCTCCGGATGTACTCATTCTTAACTTTTTCTTTCATATCTATGTGCCCTATGTTATCACATTCTCCTATACTAAGTTACTTGGGAGTGCGGTGCGGTGGCTCGGTGGTTACGGCTTGGACTTCAAACCGAAAGGGCCATGCTTCAATACCTGCCAGGGTTTACTGCGTTGTGTCCTTGGGCAGGGCGCTTCAACCCGATTGCCCATGTGGGGGCACTGTGACGCTGTGTACTATGGCTCACTGCACGTCGATGGTGCACTTGTCTCAACCAATGCTAGCCCTACGTGTGCGGAGTTAGTACGTTGATGAGTCTGGCAATTGCTGGCCGTTGCTCGGTGGACGTCTCCGGGCAATACGGCTTCCTACACCCGTAAAACTGTCCGTCACGAGGTGACCCTGGCTGTCAAAAGTGTCGTTGAACCCCAATAAATAAATAAATACTAAGTAACTTTTGCTCTCATCTTGCTCTTTACTCCTGACCCTATTCCGTTTTCCTATTTTTCATATTTGCCATTTTTCATCACTAATTTTGCGCATTTGTCACACAAGATTTCATCCTGAAATCAGTTGGGTTAAAAATCAACTAATCAGTAATATAAAATCAGTTGGGTTAAAACTCAACCCTGATGATCTGGGTTGAGTGAATTTGAACCCTATTGGGTTCATATTCACTCAACCCAGTGGCGTCATACACATTCGTTTTAACAGTGGTGGAAGATTGGTCGGTTTCATATATCAGACACTGCATAAACTAAACTCAAATTGCAAAAAGAACGTCGCGACCTATTGACATTGTGTTTCTGGGAGCTAGGATATCGTCGCCTGAGTGCTAGAATGTTCTATGTCCCCTATGGGACATAGAACATTCTAGCACTCAGGCGACGATATGACGTGGCCAGGAATAAGTCATCACCGGGACATCTTCCCGAAGAACACAACTTCAATGGAACGGTACGCATATGCTCAGTGCGGTTTGAAAGACCAGTATTCGGTTGTTTGAACTCGCCCAGTAACAAAGTTAGTCTTGCTATCAAGTTACATAAGAAATTTAGAATTAATTCACATCACAGTCATCACTTCCCTTGAATTTAAACATGCTTGTTGAGGCTTGGGATTTCTTCCCCAATCAGGCGGAAAATGCGATATTTTCATATAGAGTTACTTCCCTTATCCCACTGACGCAATTTAGTGAAAAACGTGATGTGTTTACTGTTTATCAACGATGCGTATTTCTAGTTGGGATGGGGGTAATTTATTTTCTGTACGGCGATTTGTCAAAACTATGACCCTCGTGGCTATGAGGCCTCCATTCAAGGCCGCAGTGTGGGAGAACTGATTAGAAGTGATTGCCTCAGTCAATTATCAGGCCATCATTAGTGATCAATTTTCCAATATGACGATATGAGGGCTATGCACTGAGGAGTCATCTCATACATAGCCCATAGCCCTCAAAGCCATGTGGACTGTGCGGTGAGACCACACTACGTCACATACTATATCGTAATAATGTTTAAACAGATTACTATCACAACAACACGTGGCGCTTCTACATTGCCGTAATGGCTGACCAATCCAGTTGAGAATTTGATCTGAACTATACTTACGTTTTACTTTGTTTTTTTGTTTTTTTTGTCAATGGGGAATATCCATTTTTCGTTAATTGGGAACATCCAGCAAGGGTACCGAAAGCATCCAAGGATTAGATAGGGTGGGCATGAGGGCAGAGGATTAAAAAAAGGCACACTTCTCTGGGTATGAATTAAGACCGGGTGTTTACAACGCATCATAACTTGTAATGTGACAATAATTAGTTCTGACATTATATTTATATCGGCCCTTGGCTGCAAAGAAGTGCTTTTGCGTTTCAGATAGCGCCTTGTTACACTCAAGGGAAGATATAAAGTTTCAGAACTCAACCCGCCGATATTTTAGCTTGTCTGTTTGATGATTATCTACCAGCTGGCGTCATCATACCTGGAATCCGCCCAAAACCCTATTGGCAATGGCACACGTAAAATATGTTAGGAACGAATACTCGAGAGTATCTCAGTTACAGTTCTCGGAAACTCAAGTCTTTTCCGTCAGTGCACTTCTGACGAAAAGGCCACGCGCTGCCCCCCCCCCCCCCCCCATTACATCCTAGCTTCGGTGCAAAGTGGGAAGCATCAACTCCATTTCCGGCGTCCTTGAAACGCAGGTCGTTAGATCAAATTCTCTATGCAAAAGGTGCGTATTTCCTGTTGGGGTGGGGGTAATGTATTTTTTGTAAGGCGATACAACCCATATTAGTCAGGTAATCAACCTTTTTATCTTACACGGCTAGCAGAAAACAAATACAAATATTTCTTGAATAACGATTTTCAATTTTTGCCAAGTAACATAGCTTATTATCTCGACAGGCTTGTTCCAATGAGTCATTATTATGAATGGTTAAAAGTTCCGCTTTTCAGTTATGAACTGAAAAAAAACTAATACAATTTTAATAGCACTCTTTGTGAATTTGCGGTGGCCGGATACGACTCTTACATTTGCTGAAAAGTATAAGCCTCATTTCCTTAAAATGAAAAACAAGGACATGGAACACTGTGTTCTGCGTCCAAACTAAAGGACTTCCCATGAGCCTTTCCGACAGTAAAGGCCCCGTTGGGAAAAACTGATTTTTTAGTTTTCTCAATAAAGTTACACCGCCATTCAGTTCTGGAGATTCATGCGAAGGAGTGATCAGAATCTTCAATTCATTTAGTTTGCTGTCGTTACAACCAGTGTCATAGCCATGCCAAAACTATAAAAAAACCCCCAACTGATTTGGAGCTAAGGACGCACGCACAACTTTCAGAGGGAAGGAGTACTTTTTAGTTGATAATGAAACTTAGTAATGACAAAAACAGTGCCCAAAGATTGACTGCTATAGGGAATTGAAAAGACGCCCCAGGACCAAGCATCATCATTGGGTAATCGTTAGTGGTGGATGTGGAGATCGTGGTACTTTGGGGGATCACATGGGGGATCTCATACGTGACGTCATTGTCAGGTGGCATTCTTTTTGAATATGAGTAAACCTAACTGCCACCACCAACCCGACAATTACCTCAAATTCTTGGAAGTCAGCTTCAATCGCTCTTGAAGATCTGTATATGTAAGTCATCTTTGAATCAAAGCGCTGTTGTTGATACAGACAACCTTGCTACTCGGTGTTCAGAACACAAATTAATTTCTTTTCATCCGAACGGTCCGTTTATACTTGTTTCCTTTGCGACGAGTCCATTTTCTTCTTGGCTCCTAATCTTCTTCTGCATCCTCATCACCTTCCACTTTGAATGAGTATTTTTCCATAATGTCGTCGAACAGAAATTTTCGCTTTTTCAAGGCGTATTTCTGGGATTCATACTCATCTTTTTCACGAAGACCTTTGTCAGTCTCTAGAATTTTCTTCTTTTGAGGATCATTGCAAATGTTCCAAATGTACACCAGCGCATCAATGTATTTCGCGCCGATGGCTTCTCTGACACCCTTTTGAAGTGCTACCCAACATCACAACTGTCTTCAGTCCCCGAATACTGAGCTGAGACGCATGTGGTTTCACTCGCCTAAGGAATTATTCGATAGCCCACTCGCCCGGTAAGATTCGAATCATTCTGGTAATAACTTTTCCAGTTACTGCTCGATAGCGCACCTGGGGTACTTGGACTAGGTATGAAAAAGACGTTACAGCACAAGCAGACTGTATTCGATTGCTAATAGTAATGGAAGATAAATATGATAGTGATATGGACTGGGAACAGTAGCATTTGAAGTGTAATGGAAGGTATAATATAATATTAGAACGTTTCTTTCCATGTTCTATCGGTCGATAGTACCTGAGTTTGTGTGATTTCTGAAATAAAACCTGAAGCAGCGAAGCTTCAGGTTTTATTTCAGAAATCACACAAACTCAGGTACTATCGACCGATAGAACATGAAAAGAAACGTTCTAATTATTTTATTATGCAGAACAAAAAATGACTTTCATTGTTAAGCGTTAACTGCGACATGCCATCAATCTTGTAACAAGAATGTAGTCGAATCCAAAAACATGACGTCATTTCGAACGAATGACGTCTCTTCGAAAATGACTTGTCACAAGTGCCATCGCTTTGGGAGTTTCTATATCACCAAATGCCAGTGTTTACAACTACATCATGCTGTTCATGTTATAATTCATTGTTAATGCTTGTGTGAAAAGTGATATAATTAATGGAATATAAATTTATGTTTCTCGGACGACAACAGTTGATAGAATTAAGCGGAGTGAAACAATTTATTTTGAACTTGAGGCGGACGCTCAGTGAGGTCAAGGAGTACTAAACTTGTGGAAATATAATTGATTGAAGTCATAACTGAGACTCATATTCAGGATTCACTGAAGTGGTGAACAACACGTGAGTGAGTTTTTAATATTTCTGATTCTTTTGAATTCATTGTTTGCAGTTAAAATTGAAAACACACCCACTGAAGATGATATATTTGTTGGTAAGTTTGTGTCTGCCGGTGTTGAAAAAAGTTAAACGGACACGGAGCCAGCGTTTGGTGTTGAGAAATTCCAATCGACGCTGATCAATAGAAGTGGCGCTTACATTTTCTTCGTTCTCTTGTCTCCAGGGAAAAACGTTCCGATAGTACCCGTGTTTTGCCCCAAAACTCCAGTACTATGACTTTTAGAAGGTGTCAAATTAACCAATCACGGCTGATGTTACAAACGTGAGGCATAATAAAGAGCCATGGTGCCACAAGTTAGTGATGGTGACATGTTCTAGCAGAGGACATAATAGTGGTAGTCAATAGTAATGACACGAAGCTGGAAGGCTGGTAGCACATTGTATTAATGGTGAATACAATAGAGACTGATTATGGGATATATGGGATCCTACAGGTGACGTCGTGGTCGAAGACAGTGATAAGACTACTAGGAGCCATATTGGAGTTTGGAATCCCACTTGCCACCTCCTACTTACGGAACTCTAATTTTCCGATATGAGTCGAAGAGTGGTATGTGGAGTCACTCGTTCGTGCATTTCTTCGGTAATTCTTTTGCTTGATAAGATTCCAGTCGTCCGAGTGATATCCGTTCCAGCTAATGCTCAAACTGATTCTTGGACTTATTCTTGTCTCAGATAACGATGTGATAGGGGCGGGGGTTTAGATGAATGAAGTGATCTGATTGGTTAGTTAGTTGAAGTAAAGTGATTTGATTGGTTGTTTTGGATAAACGAAACAAGACTCATGCTGTTGGGAGCAAGGGTCTGAGAACCTAGAATGAGGTTAGAACTAGTCATAACTGACCATGAAAACTAAAATCTGAAACAATAAGCCAAAAATGTTCCAACTGACTGCCTCTCCTATACTGGAATATACACCGGAACAAGTGAATAGGATCGGGTAGACAGAAAGAATAGCATAGATACATAGATAGAAGCATAGGATTCCGAAATAGCTGTCGGGTTGTTTGTGGTGATTAGATTTTCTTCCATTTAATCGAAAGACCCTCTAAACACCCCAACCCGTACTGTTAGAGGGTTTTGGGTCACAAAGCAACCATGTGCCACCATAGAAACTAAGATAGCTGTCTCCAGTATACAAAGTGGACGACGGAAACATGTGCCCTAACAACACGCGTTGTTCGTGTGCACTGACAGCAGCACGTATCACTGCATGGAATGACGTCACAACATGGTCGCTCTCCAACTATGGCGTCGCTGGGTCACATGACATGAAATCACTTCTGGGTTCCTGCTCTAATCCAACAATACTTCCTGCACTACTGTATGCACTGCTCTATCAAATGTAATTAACTAACAAGAGTGCTGGTAAAGAGTAGGTACTGTAATATAAAACCTCCTTCATATTCTGTGGATGTGCTTCATGCAGGGGCGGGGGAGGGAGGGTGACCCCCCCCCCCCGCCACTTTTTTTTGCCGGGACATGGTTTTTTGTATGCATATATTTTTAACACAACCAATGACTGGTGAACCAAGGGGCGGACCAAGAGCCTCTCCCATATTTTCGCCAGCTATGTTTCTCTCGTACTGGTTGTTTCGGTGGATTTCGGATCATTTTTTTTGCAGTAAAGGGCAACAAACTCTCAAATGTATACAGTCTGTTAAAAAATCGGTTAACTGAAATAGATCGTAATCTTACAGACATACAAGTACCAAATCCACCCCAGACAAAATAATCCACAGACAGTATAATTGCTGTTAACGTCTGGTAAAGTATACAGGTGAGGTTTATTTATCAGCTTTGGTCGTTACGACCAAAACTGATAAATAGACCTCACCTGTATGTTTTACCGACGTTTTTTAACGGCTCTCAAAGTGTGAAATCTTTCAAATACAACTCCTGAAAAATTTCAAAATATCTGCTCAGATGCATGGAAATGGGGGGTTTGGGACCCTGAAATTGCAAATCGAACCAGGGTCGGCCAGTCATACCGGCGACCATCCATCACCCGATCCCTCACCCCCCACCCACCCACTTTGAAAATCGTTCCGCCGCACCTGTCTTATAATCTTGTAAGTGGAATTGTTTAGTGTGTGTGGATCTCCCATAAATCGTAACAAGGCAAAGACAAAGTTTGACGACCAAAAAGTACTTAGCGCTTTACCAGTTAACAGTCCCAGAATAATGACGCATTGGACATATGGCTTGACATATGTTGTTTCAATGATCTTGTGTGTAATGCACTGTTGATGTGGTTAAACGTATAATCATGTAACCGCAAGGATATACCCAACGTGACGCTCAGTGATACATAGATGAGATTAGGCACTGCCAGGCCTAGCCATCCGCGGTAATGTCACAGGTATCAAAAGACAATCCGAAATATCAAAGTTCTTAGTATAACTTCGACGCGACGAATCGTTGCGTCAATATTATATTTAGTGATTGTATGTTTTAATTTCGACATTAAACTCGCTTTAATTACTTATATTTTTATTCGAGTGCAAGGCTCCAATTGTAGGTTTTATATTAACTGCAGCAATGTTTACACATTTATCCCATTTCTTTAGTATTTTCTCGTAGTCAGGAAGCATTTAAGGGCATATATGTATAAACAATTTTAATAATTAACAACAGATTTATAAATTATATAGAGCTGTAAGAGAATTTGCGAGGAATAAAAATGCGGCGGTGCACGGCGAAATAATGTCTTAGTGTACAGCTAATTGGAAACTATATGAATTCTCTACCTCCAAGATCGCAATATCCGGTGTCGGTTCACATGGTGATTCAGTCGAAATATCAAAATGGGATAGGGGATAAAAATCATTAATTTTCGCATTCCGCCCAGTGTGAGCAAACCATTATTTTGGCGCCCTAGGCGTCGTGTAGTCCAAACTTGGTCCCTAAGACCGTAATATAATTTTTAGTGCGGTACATCCTGAGGATTCAATACTTTTCATGTGGATGCAGAGAGAAAAACCGCCATCTTTGTTTACAACAGAAGCTTTAAGATACTATATGAGAAATGGAAAGGTAGCTTGAAAATAGGTGATAAGTTATTTTCGATGTCGTCAACAGTCTAAGGAAAGTAAGAATTTGTCACTTGTTTGCTGTCAGTCCGTATTTATGAACAATGCTTCGCAGTTCAGAACAACAAAAAAAAAAAAAAAAAAAAATGATAGCAGTTTTTAGATATGTGTCGCCATCGAAAATATGATGTCACCTATTTTCAAGCTACATTTCCCAATGTTTACGTAGTACTACAAGCTATCGGTTCGCGTGTTTATCCAGTATTCCACGAGCCAGTCTCTTAACACTTCAGATGATAACAGACATGTTTTCTGTATTCATCGAGAGCTTAACGAGAAGAAAACATCTCGTGTAAGGAACTAAATGGTGACCGATATAGTTTTCGATAGCAATTTCAGGCCTAGAAGGAGAACTCTTTCGATCATATCATACCGCAAGGACACGCTCTCTTGCGCCATAACGTCAAGGTATAGAGGTTTCAAACAGGAACCACATTTTCGGCACTGAACTGATATGGAGAGAGTTGGACCCTCAAGACCTACCGCATCAACAAAATTATATTACTGACTTAGGGCCTAGGTTTGGACGAGGTTCCGAGACAGCAAACAACGACATACCTGTTGGATAAGCTTGATAGTGATGATAGCTAAAGCCTAGAAGGAAATGGCAACACGCGCCCAGAGATGCAAAATATTAACTTTGGTCACGTTTTGTCAATGCCTGATTGCTTATATAGAAATAAGCCTTTGTGTTTCAAAATACTGCTTTTCCTAATTGTTTTGCACGTTTAGCCTTGTTCCAAGATGTTAACCATCACGGTAATCTGCGCAAATCGCTATTGTGTCAGCATGACAATCACGTTGGAGTTTTTTCTGTGGACCATTACGTGCAACGCGGGTTTCGCTCTTATCAATTTGAGCTCGGCAAATACATCTCCAGTGTAGCAGAAGCGTACAGTACAGTCGCCATGGATTGGTCGTAATCCACGCATGGCTCAGTGATGTCCACGCATGCGTTTACCGGGTAAAAAAATCCTCATCATCAAGAAAATTTTAATTAATGAAGCACCGGGTTGTACCCGGTGCTTCATTAATTAAATTTTTGATGATTATTCCTATAATTAGTGTTTGAAATCTAATATTATTGCGTCCGTGGAAATATTGCCCACTCGTGGAAAGTGACCAGTCCACAGCGGTCGTACTGTGTGTTGACCCTTTTGAGCACCAAACTATTATTTTCAACAAAATGAGTGAATCTGTTTTGTATTTGTGGGAAAGTTCAGTAATAATTTAATCCCAGGTGAATCTCATCGCAGTGTATTGTTTAAAGGGGTTATTTCATGAAACCAACTTGCGGCCAGTATTTCCACCAGTTTCAGTCAGCCTTACACTAAAACGATAGCCGACCCCAAAAAGAACTTATTTCTTTCACTCGTCTAATTGTATGTGTATTTGAGGCACCCATCGTGGAATTAAAAGTGGAGAGACATTTACAGTGAGCCCGACATTGGTATGGCAAAATCCTCGCTCAACGTTCGAGCATTGCATTCTACAGCGTACACACAAGCTTACACAGGATTTACCGGGGTTTGATACTAACAAGAGGCCCCCACGGGGCCTGAAGCGCTCACCTTGAACAGAACTCGATATAAACAGAGTCCAAGAATGAATCGACATTGAGCAATACATCTCCATCGGATAAATTGTCAATCCTTGAGTCCCTCAGGAGTGACTAAAATAGTCCAAGCATCATACCTTTTCTTTAGTTGATCATAATGTAAAAAGTGGACCTCCCAATGGAGCCCCTTGATACAGCTTATGTGGATTAATCTTAGTTACACACCTCTAGAGGGTACTGAATACAAAATTTCTAATTCTTCAGCTACACGGCCAATTCCAAATATTAACCCAGGCACTCGATTTGAACAAAGTTGAATCTGACCACCATAGAGATGTTGTTCACCAGATATGAAAGCATTCTGACTGGTGGATCTGAAGAAAAAGATTTTTAAGGAAATTTCCTCATATTGCACTAAGGTAAAATTTGGGCTACCACAGTGAGGCCAAATATTAACCTATGGACCCGATTTGAACAAAGTTGAATCTGCCCCCCCTCTTCCTAGAGATGTTGTATACCAAATATGAAAGCATTCTGTTAAATGAAGGGTTATCTAATTCAACCAGTATTTTTCAGTCTTTCACACTTTAGGCAGTCAGTGGTGAACGGCGATTTGGAAAGGATGCTATAAAAAAATGAAACTCGTATATTCATGAGACTATTATGATTGTATTACATTTTAAACTTTAATATACATGATGAGCAAAACAAAAACACAGCCTTAACAATAGACGGTTTCAGCACTTAACAAAACCCAAGTACTTTAACAATTTGTACAGCTAATATTTACATGTAAAACATGATATCACCACTTATCTTCAAAGAAGAAAGAAAGAAAGAGAGACAGAGAGAAGCTTACTGTGAATTTCTAACTGCTGAAAAAATTCGAATGCAGCCTCTCCCCGTGTGTTCGTAATATATGACATTTCGGTTCTCCAGTTGGAAATCATCTCTTGAGCGCAACAAGGTGCAACTGTAATACTTTAGCTGCAATCGCGGAACGAGATACTGACTGTAGTTATAAAATCCCACGAAACGTTGTTCCAGAATCACTAAACGCTGGTACAAACGGTCACAACTACAAATAATATGCCAAGAAACAAACCAAGTACCACAGGGCATGAAATTTCCAACTGTTGCTAACAGATGGAAATCTCACGCCATTTGGTAGTAGATTTCGAGGCAGTTTATCAGGAGCGGACTGGACCAACAAATATTACCAGGAAATGCACTGGGGAGGGGGGGGGGGGGGGAGCGGGGGGATTTTGATTTTTTTAAACTGAAAGAACACTGCTTCCTCTCATCTGAGCGCCCAGTGTCAGTTCACATAGAGGGTGTTTCGATGGCATTTTTGTATCAGATCCGTCGCTAATTCAGCAAAAATAATTACACACAGGGGGCCCCCATGTCTATCGAGCCAATCATAATTAGGATCAATGGGAGAAAATTTAGATTTTTCGAATTGAAAGTGTGCTATTTCCTTGCACCCGAGGGATCAGTGGAATACTAGACTGCTGGTATATCGAAATGTCCGGGCATTTCAATATACCGGTGGCCTATATATGCAATCAGATCCATTTCGCTTTTTGGTTATTTTCACAAAATTTCATACAATAACAGGTGTTGGGACTCCATCTATCTTTGGTGCCACGGGGGCCCCAGTAGGGTCCCACCTGACAATTACCCGGTGAATCCTAAGTACAGTCTTATTTGGGGTGGTGGCGTTTTGTGGCTTGGGGCTTACAATTTCTAACTATTGAAAATTTGGTCTGAGATTGGGGGGGGGGGGGTCCCTCTGTGGCCACTTTCTTGATTAATAAAGGGTTAAAACAGTAACTTGCTTGAAATAAAGATCTATCCAATCAGTGATGACGAGTATCATTTTTCAATGAAGCAGGAAGCTGTAGGAACTTCCGGCAGTTAACCAACCTGTACACACACCCTCTCAAATCAATCAATAAATATCTTCACTTCAGAACTAACGAGATTGTGCGGTGTTATACAGCTTCAGAACAGTTCCATTTTTTCTCGATTAAATTAGATTGATGACTTCCCTGTTTCTGGTTGCCAACATTTTCTATGCGAACTGGTTATGTTTGCGTCAAAACAGTTATTACTCAGCTCAAGAAAATGGCTAAACAAAAATATGGAAGTCACGAATTGTCAAAGATAGGATTTGAGTACACGTGTTCTATTATTCGGTTTCCAAATAAAATCGACCAACGCGAATTTGATCTGCGCGCAAGTAGGGCTGCACAGTATATCGATAAACCGATATATACCGGTATTCAAACCAATATCGATTGAATACCGGTGTAATTACAAAAATATCGGTTTATCGTCATTATTTATTTATCCACAATTTAATTTTCAAGATGTCTTGAGTTTTTTTAACTGTAGCTTCGAATGAATAATATTATCCCTTTATCCAAGGAATCGTCTGCTTGAGCCCTCGTAATATAAAAATTCAGCAGTTGAAAAAATAATTTTCAAAAGTTTCAACAAAACTATATCATGCGACCCCTCATTAGAACGAGCTCGTTGAGCTCGTTCCAATGAGGGGTCATATGATATAGTTTTGTTAAAATCTTTGGTTAAACTCTGATAATCAAACTGATTTTGAAAATAATAAATTTTGATATCGTCTGCGTTGGGTAAAGGTTTTTCGAACTGCATCATCAAGGCGTGCTAATCGTTCCGACTGTGATGTCTCGAGTGTCGATTGTGGTTCTTGTGTTCATATATCTGCACAGTTTTCGGTATACCGGTATACTGCGGTATTTTTTTTGAATACCGATACCCGTATTCAGTTTTGAATATCGTGCAGCCCTACGCGCAAGTCTTCGTCCAAATGCATATTGACTCCTTTAACTTCTGATGGAATCTTTCAAGTCGGCCTCAATTGGAAGATCCCATGCATTGTTTGAGGATAGACCAGTGATATCTATACAAGTGGATTGCTGGAACATCAGTGAAAAACATAGCAATTCACATTGCCTCGACCCCAATCCAACATGGCGTCAAGTCAAAAGTCAATCAATGCGATAATTTCTGCCAGTCGATGACGTTTGATGACGTGAAAGCGTAACAGCTTCAGTTTCATTTTGTTTCATCAAACGGCATGGCGTTTACCTAACAGGAAAACAAGAAACGCTGCATCAACCTTTTAGTCGCGGTACTTGTTTTTTTTCTAATCAATAACAAAACTGTGTTTCAAATATCCACTTTGTACTGTTGCGAAAAATGCGCACATCATCAACACATCATTTTTCACAGACATCAAAGCATATTAAATAAAAAGCGCTCTATTATTTTGAGGCGTCAGAAAACTGAATTTTTTTTATCGTTAAGCAACATCCGCCCCCTCCCCAACATGGCGGCAGCTGAGACACTTTGGGTTTCCAGCTATCCAGTCGTATAGAGATCTGTGGGATAGACCAGTTACTGTTTTCAACATGCTGCCTTAATGGATGTACGACGAAAGTTCCCAAGAAAAAAGCCCTCGGGATAAATGCCTCACGAAAAATGACAGTCGAAGGACACAGCCCTCAAATATTTAAAAAAGGATATTTACGTCAATATCTTCGTGTGTCATGCTCCTTGTCTGCATGGGAGCGGTGAACCTTTCAGCTTTCATTGGGATTAAGCAACACCGAAACCCTAGAAAATTTGGGTTGGACTCCCACGCCCGCTCTAATCGCATTTCATGGATCCGCCACTGCAGTCCCCATGCTTTATTTATTTATTTATTTATTTATTTATTTATTTATTTATTCGTATTTAAGGTCACATATTTATGCACAATGGCTAATCTTGACCGTGACAGTTTTACGGGTGGAGGAAGCCGGATTACCCGGAGAGAACCACCGAGCAAAGACGAGCAGCTGCCAGCTGCCCAACATCGTAACTCCGCACTGCAGCACAGGCGGAGTTAGATTGGTTGAAGACATGCGCTCCATCGACGTGCAGTACGCCTTAGTACACGGCGTCATCGTGCTCCCACGTGGACAATCGGGGTTAAGTGCCTTGCCCAAGGACACAACGCGGGAGTCCGAATCTATCGCTCAGACGGTCACCCATCCGAGGCTTAACTTCGGTGATCTGACGAGAACCGGTTACCGCAACGCCACCGCAGTCCCCACGGTATCTATATGAGGAGGGGGCAAGGGTCCAAGCATTGTTTTGCCGCAGCCTGACAGGTATATCCCGAAAATCGAATTCTTGAGCTGGGAAAAGGTATGGAGGTGGTGTTCTTTTCGCGCCGGTGTGGTTCCCAGTCTCTGGGGAGTCCATAGCTCGGCCTCCCCCGGAGATATTTTTGAAAAATAACCCCACATGGCGCTAAGAGACAGGCTGAGACTCGAAAGAACATCAATTTTCACCCAGCGTGGTATGTTATCTCTAATGTCATTAGTCGATGCCATGCAGATCGTAGAATTCAGGTTTTTGGGGTTTTTTGGGGGTGGGGGGGTGGGGGGGTGGGGGGCGGGGGGGGGCGGAGTGAGAATGTTTTTTTCTTTGGGCAGACATGGTTCCCCAGACGCCCGTCGCCCCTTGATTACGCCACTGCACAAAAGACTAATGCACTCGACGAAAAACTATACTGCCGTTGGGGTTATCATGACCTAACCTTTTGACGTCATATAAGTTATTCGCACCCTTTCCATTTCTTTTCTCCCATCTCCTTAATGCCGAGATACACAACTCCCGGATCAGATACCTTGATGGGACCCACCAACGTAACACAACGTCGTGGGCAGTGTCATGGTGCATCCATTGATCACTCTACGACTGGGCTGCCGCAACTTGCCGGAGTGCTCAAAGAGGGCATCAGCATCTCCCATCTTAATGACATGTGCTCCCTCACGTGACCTTGTTTCCAAAACAAATTACGCGTGGCACAAGCCTTGTCGGAAAATGGCAGACGTCAACGCGACTAAAAGTTCAATAAATCCATATTGTTATATTAACCCTTTGAACGCGAGTGGCCTTTTTCCGGCCAGGAACATTATATGTAATAACGTCATTATATTGGATGACTGTTCAGTAAGTGTGTGTGGTAGACAAATCAATATTTTCAACGTGCAGCCCCGAGGCTGCACGTTGCAAATATTGATTGGTCTACCTCAAATAATGGATATGGACTCTTCTAATTGCTGTCATTGAACTGGCATGGAAGATACCACTAGAGTTAAAGGGTTAAGCATTTGACCATCGTTGTTATTCCCAATAAGCAAGCATAGAAATGGCCACATTTGCCTTTTATATACAAATGTTTCGTTAGGTAAGGATGATCCTTAGCCATTTTTGGTAATATAGCTAACGTCCCACGTATTCGATCCTGACCCCAGCGGCAACTGCGTTGTATCCTTGGGCAAGGCACTTTATCCCAATTTCCCATGTTGGGGCACGTTGGCGCCGTGTGCTAAGACGTACCGCCCCTCATTGGTGGACTTGCCTTCAACCAATGCTAACCGTGCTTGTGCGGAGTTAGTACATCGAAGAGTCTGACAGTGGCTCGCCGCTACTCGGTGGTTCTCTCCAGGTACTCCGGCTTCCTCCACCTGCAAGACTGTACAACACGACGAGGTAACCCTGGCTGTCGAAAGTGTTATCAAAACCCCAATAAATAAATACATAAACACCAAGAAAAGCAGAAAGCGTGAATACTCACAGTGAAGAATCAAGAAAAGATCATTGTCAATACTGATGATTGTTATGATGATGATGATGCTGATGATATTATATCATGATAATATTTTTCTGTTAGATTTCATAAATGGCATAAATGGTACTGACGTAACATTCTAACGTTGACGTCCTATTATGAGATTCTCTTTGTTATATAATGTTTTGAGTTCGTATTTGGCTAAACCTCAACCAGAAACATTTGTTTGATCACCGTATCATCCAGACAGAAATCTCTTCACTAAACTGAACTGACGGCTGGGCAGAGATATATGAGGATCTCAAACTGTTACACTCTAAAATCGGTTGTGTTATAAATAAACCAAAATCGACAGGGCTGAGAGAATATGAACCCAATTGGGTTCATATTCACTCAACCTAGTTGATTTGGGTTAATTTTAACCTAACTGATTTTAGAGTGTATAAGCCTTTCCTCCTCCTCCTCCTCCTCCTCCTCCTCCTCCTCCTTTTCGTCATTAACCCTTTACCCAGCGTAACGGCCAAAACCGGCCAGCGCTATTCTCAAAAATCGCCAATTAATTTTCATTATATTTTTGTCTCCAAAACATAGGTTATGACCCCTCGTTGAAACGAGCTCGTCGAGCTCGTTCCAATGAGGAGTCATAACCTATGTTTTGGAGACAACAAATTAAAAAAATTAGTTATTCAAGAATTTTGTTTGCAAGTGTTGTCTGATTTTCAAGTTAGGTAAAGGGTTAAACTCGTGTGGATTGCACTTGAATGGTGAGGTCCAAGAGCTGTATGAGGTAGTTGGTAGTTGCGGATCATTTTTCTCAATATTGACTTTACTTCCACCCTACCCGAACCCCTTTGCGACCCAAACTCTATCACCGTCACCCCAAGGAACGAAGCTAAGGATTTCAGCTTGCCTATCCACGGTCATCTACAAACTTCAAAATAACTCTGCCTTCTTGCGTTTTCTTTCCAACAGACTTCTGGTTGTTGTCTTAAATACTCTAATGTAATAATAATTTGCATTGTGTCATTTCCAACAGAACTGCTATTTAGAAGCTAGATCAAACATTTGTCAGGACATTTCTTCAAGTCCAGGTTTCTTTCCTTCCCTGAGCCGTCGCAGTCGAACTGCTACTGCTGCCACCAATGCAGCTCCTTTTCCGCTTCCGTCATGTGATAAAGCTAACCTGAACTGAAAAACACAAAGGGGGAGAACGAATTAATACTCAACAAGAAAATAGTGCAATGCGAAGCATTGCATATGCTCCCTCCTGCAATGTCAACATGGGAATTCCCCAAAATATTAAATTTTCTGCTGCCATTCAACAAAAATTATTCCCATGAACAAAAAACAATACAAAATCTTCACACAAACAGTTTTTATAAGTCTAAAAAGGGGCATGCATAACTGTGGTAAGTATGCATGGATGTAACCCGGTGTATTTGGATATACTTTCCCCCAGAATGGTCTACCACCATACCACAGGACATCAAAATCCAACAACTGATGCCTGAGTTCCAATGAAAAAATTTCGTATGGAAAGTTTTATAAATGTAACAAGGGCCATAACTTTGCTGAGTATGCATGGATGAAAGCAGCAATATGTGGATGTCTTCTCCCCCATGCCAGTCTCTCCGTATACCAAAGTACATCAAAATCCGTACACAAATGACTGAGTTATAACGCAAAACGTGTACAGAGAGTTGTTTTCTATTTGTATTAGGCCTTGGAAGTCAGTTAATGAAAAAAAAAAACCCGACAAGATTAATTCAGTTCTACTCGCTGAAACCAACTCACTCACAACGTTATAGGACATCGGCATTGACTTCTGACGCCATTCCCGTATTAGACGTGTTGTGAACGATATGTTTCGTAATGAGCTATTTGATGGTGATTATGAGATAAAATGAAATAAGA
Organism: Pictodentalium vernedei; assembly: GCA_031216915.1. Lineage (NCBI taxonomy): Eukaryota > Metazoa > Mollusca > Scaphopoda > Dentaliida > Dentaliidae > Pictodentalium > Pictodentalium vernedei. The sequence goes on from CM062295.1 coordinate 581,804,847, forward strand.
CTCCAGCTATTTAAAAAGAGGATGAATTCAGTGGTGGTAGGTTTATAATATGCTACTCAAAGTTTGCTGAGCACCAAGTATATCCAACTACATGTACCTGTTTTACGTTTTAGTTGAAATACTGCAATGAAAAGTGTATATATTTTTATTTAATTACATCTATAATGATTTAAGTACAGAAATTAAGATTTTATTTGTGTTTGACATTATTTTTTAGCTTTTGAATACGATAACCATGGAAAATGGATATTATTGGTAAAAGAGGAAATTTTTCAATTTGCCAAAAAGTTGACGGAGCGAACTGGTATGGGTTCAATATCGAGTATGAGACCCATTACTGTTAATTACTGCTTGAGAACGCCTTCTCATGCTCCCATTCAGGTTCCTGGTGGTCCTTTGTGGGATCTTGTTCCATTCTTGGACCAGCATGGCACCAAGCTTCTGGACACTTCTTCGCTGGACTGAACGGGCTGAAATTGCAAGCTGCAACTCATTCCAGACATGTTCGATTGGATTGAGGTCAGGGGATCTTGCTGGCCAGCCAATACGCTCAATCCCCTCCCTCTGTCGGTACTCCCCGACAGCATTGGCAACATGAGGACGGGCATTATCGTCCATCAGAATGAATCTATCACCCACTGCACCTGCATACAATCTGGCGTGTGCAATTAGGATCTCATCAATATACCGCTGTGCAGTCAATGTACCACGCTCAAGGACACAGAGCTATGTACATGCATACCTGCTGATGCCGCCCCAGACCATGATTGACCCTTCATCATAGCGGCCATGCTCAGCAATGTTGGCTGCATGGAATCGCTCTCCTGGTCTTCTCCATACCCTAGAACGTCTATCTTTGTGGTCTAGGCAGTACCTTGACTCATCTGTAAAAAGGACAGGTCGCCAATCTTCTCTGGTCCATCCAACGTGGTCCATGGCCCATTCATATCGTGCCTGGCGGTGGTTCTGGGACAACGGAATGCGAATACATTGTCTTCTCGACCGAAGATCATCTTCGTGCAACCTTGCCCGGATAGTCTGTGTCGAAACATTTACCCCGGATGCATTCGGAAGGTCACTGCGATGCTGGGTTGCTGTGGCAAAGCGGTTCCTACGGGCCTGAATGATCAAAGACCGGTCTTCAGCTGCAGATGTTGCCCTGCCCTGCCTCCACCATGCCGTCATAATGGTGCGCCATACTGCTGCAATCTTGCGCAGGCTCTGGTGACCACCGTATGGTGTACACCAAGGGCTTCACCAACCTGACGATGGGTAGCCCCTTGCTCCATCATTCCTACAGCCCGCCACATTTCTACTTCAGACAAATGACTTCTTACATTTGCATTTGCCATATTCAATCATTAAATCACAGGGGTTTGTGTTGAAATGAAGATTGAATACGAAAAGTCTGCCTGTCAAGAGAGCTAATGTAAACACTGGGGACCATCTCAATACATTCCTCAATCATATCCACCAAAGATATCGCAAATATGTTACAAGCAAATTTCACAATGATGTGTCAAATATTTGGTGCTTAGCAAACTTTGAGTAGTATATATTACCCCCCTGAGTGCAACAAGCCACCATCTGCAATGCTAAAGCAATGCAGATGGTGCTTTGTTGCACTCAAGTAACGATGTGGTCTGTATCCAGCGTCATTATCATAACTATTAGAGGTCGTATGTGATTTAAATCCTTTTTCCAAAACACGAATACCAGAACGTTGCAAAACAAATTTTTGAAAAATTAAAATGTTCATTTTTGACATAAATGAAATAGGTCAAGGATCTCATTCCACTGAGGGGGTCATAAGCCATGTTTTTGGGGATAAAATTTTTAAAAAAATACAAAATGGCGACTTCAGAAAATAGTAATTGCAGGTTTGGGTTGTTACGTTAAGTAAAGTCGTAAAAGGCCTGTGTATATCGTCGAGTGGGATGTCGCGTTAATTGCATAAGAAACAAGATTTTCACCCCCCCCCCCCCCACACACACACAACAGGCTAACCGGGCTTGTAGAACCACAATAGTAAGAACATAATATGTGAACATCGTGCACCATGCGGTGATAAAATACGATAGAAGGTCTGAACCATTTGTATTGAAATGTCTTCCTGGAAACACGTATAAAGAGAATATTTTCGAAATGAAAATGAGATTTGTATAATGTCTACAAATCTCTAGACTGGTACATGATTTTCTATTTGTTTGTTTTTGTTGTGGTGAAACGACACTTTGAACAGCCAGAGCAATTATTAGAGGATATCTAGTGTTTTGGAGTGGATACCGAAAATTATCTCATGTGTGACCGAGAGAAATATTTAGCGCGAGCGAAAATACCCATTTGTCTCGCTCACGAGTGAGATAATTTTTGGTATCCACTCAAAAACACGAGATTTTCTTTTTATTATACGCTTTTTATAAGAATCTGATAATTCCACTCGTTTCAACCTTGAATTGATGCATGGAAGTAAACAGCGCATTGAATCACTAAAACGCGGAAGTGATTTGATTGATACTGGAACAGATAGCGCCTTGCAATCTGATTCAGCTGGCAGGTTTCATGTCCAAACATGGCCCGAAAGTCAGTAATATTAGTGTTTGGTTTGGTACGTCCTTTGAAAGGACGTACCAAACCAAAAACTTATATTACGGACTTTCAGGCCATGTTGACAAGCAGGTTTCATGCATCAATTCAAGGTGAATACGTTACGTGTTGAAATATTGCTGGAAATGATCGGTATCCACTCAAAAACACTAGATTTGCATTTCATTATACGTTTTTAGAACAAATTGATCATTTCCAGTGATAACGTGACTCGTAATCACCTTGAAGTGATGCTTTGAAAGCCGCCATTTTGATTGATACCGTGAATGGGTAAATTTCTATATCCTCACAGTGGGGGATACGGTTTCTATCTTTCCGCAATTTCTTCGATAATCTATCGTTTAGCGTATAATAAAGTGTCGTACGGTTTTACGGGTGGAGGAAGCGGAAGAGAATCACCAAGCTATGGCAAGTAACTAATCCAGCACTAGCAGCGATAACATCGTTTGACGTCAAGTGAAGCGTCAACGTGCTGTTCACATTGGTACACAGTGCAAATTGATCCCCACAGGCATAAGGCTAACGGGGGCTTATTCACAACAGTTAAGCCACTTGGTAGCTTCTAACACATTCAAACAATCAAAAAAGGCTAAGCCTAGGTTGTGGCCTATGTTTGTCGCAACTTTGTTTTCCAATGCGTAATTGCTTGACTTCTGATAAGAGAAGAGCACTTGCAGCTGGAGTAGCCATCTCCTCTTGGTATACACCCCTGTGTCTAACTCACTAACCCATAACAGATGTTTAAGACATTGATTATGTTGAGGAAGACAGATCAGATCTGATTTCTGCTGGTTAGGATCAGCTTACTTTCTTTCCAGGCTTAATCAGCTCTTGAACCTTCAAACGCATGAGGTTGTGAAATCTCGGGTGAAATCGGTACAATGAACCATCAACTGCAATTGTTGTTTCAGTCTTGTTTGACCTGTTGATCAGCGTTGCTAATCCTGCAATCAAATATATATAATTAAGTTAGAAGTTGTCCATCTAAACGTTTATACACCCTAAAACCAATTGGGTTCATATTCACCCAACCCATTTGATTTGGGTTGATTTTTAACCAAACTAATTTTAGAGTGTGGAGACTATTCAAATCGATCTACACATCCTGAGCATTTTTTTCAATTTAGTAAATGTGCAGAAATATGTGAATTTAAACGCTAATAAATAAATAAATAAATAAATAAATAAATAAATAAATAAATAAATAAATATGTGAATTTAAACGCTAATAAATAAATAAATAAATAACTAAATAAATAAATAACTAAATAAATAAATAAATAAATAAATAAATAAATAAATAAATAAAATAAAATAAATAAATAAATAAATAAATTTTGATTTATGCTCTATAACTCAAAAGATCAGCCAAACACCCGCAATTACAGATTTGGTACGTCATATGTTTATTTCCAGTTCATTGAAGGGTAAGCTGGACACATTATGAAAAGTATAGTACTTATATAATATTGCTAAATCAAGACTGAATCAAGAAAAATATACGGAAATAGCTTAGGAGATTCAATATTTTTGATGTTTTTGTTTACCCATGGTTCGATTCTATTGAAAAAACGGCTAGATAATTTCGACCAGAAAATCAAATCCAGTTGTGATCCGGTGTAACAGGAATGGAAGTCCGTAGGAAAATTAGTCCCTCTGGACTATTATTCCGCGGAATTATAGTCCTAGGTCTAACATTTCTAGGAATAGTAGTCCGGCGGACTACTATTCCTAGAAATGTTAGACCTAGGACTATAATTCCGCGGAATAATAGTCCAGAGGGACTAACGTTCCTACGGACTTCCATCCCTTTTACACCGGTCGAAATGCTCTGCCCACTGTTTAAAACCCTTTACCTAACATGTTTTAAACAATACTTTTATTCCTTTCAAAGATGAAACAAGGTTCGACGGATATGCTAAGCCTATATAAACGACTCACCCTACAAAATATATATTGTAACACAAAACATTGAAGCGGGTGCATGTGCTGGTAAGGAGTAAAGTACACAGAGACTGGTAAAATATTTCAAATTTATGCACATCAAAAGAATCATACAGTAGTGAATATGTGAAATCCAACTCCTTAGTATATAAGTTTTCCGTTTGAATAGCAACTGGCTGCATCTTCTTCCTGCCATTTGAAAGGCCGGTACAGACCTGGAAATATCCCTCGAACCTCAGGTCGCCTCAAACTGTAGAAGAATGATATGTTCTTTCTTTCCGGGCTTGTCGGTATTTCAACATATGACATGAAATATCTTCCCGCTTTACCTAACACGAACAGCAGACGACACTTGCAAACAAACTTATTGAATAACTAATTTTCTTCAGTTTTTTGGCATCAGAAACATGGCTTAAGGCCCCCATTGGAATGAGCTCAACGAGGGATCATAAGCTTTGTTTTGGGGAAAGAAAACTGAATTTCAGTTTTTGTGAAATGGCCGTTACGTTAGCTAATTATTTAATCTTATTTGTTTTTAAAAGGATTGACAAACAAGTTATGCAACTTATATTAACGCCTCTCCTTGGTCCAATGGCACAGGTGTGTGGGATGACCTTTGTAGCGGCAACTTCGTGGCCTCGCTCTTCTCGAATACTACGAAGGGATCTTTAGCCTGCACGGTTTGTGTCTCTCTCCGCACAGTGGATAGCCATATTACGTCCCCACCCGATACGACGGTACGCTAGGACAGCATCAACACCACAACTGATGCTGACAGAGAGTGTTCGGACATCTCGAAAACTTTCCCCGACCGGGGTTAGTAGTAGGAGATGTGGAGATCGACCCTTATTGACCGGACCTCGGCCCGGACCCCGGAATGACGCCATAGTCACGTGGCCTAGTGACGCCATGTTTGGCTGTCATGGTAGCCCGCGCGAGCGCCATCTTGTGACGTCATCCCCATAGTGATAAGTAGTGTTAGTGCATATTATATTTGACTTCCAGGATTTTGTTCTGCCTTGAAAAATTAAAACGCTCTTTTACACAAATATATAGAAAAATGTATCTTTACGAACATTCTAAATTTATTAACGGAATATTACCTGCTGATGCCAAGAAAGCTGCCCTTGCCGATATCAATGTACACACATATTTTACTATTTTACAATCTTCTGAGGTATAATTTTCTATGCACAGCTCATCCAGTACCTGTTTTGTATTTCTGAAGAACTCGTCATGATCGCTGAAAAAGAGGGAAAAACAATTCATCGACGGAAAGTATTGATGTAGGTGGAATATTAGTCACTCGGGATTATAGTGTAAAAAATCAAGAGTTCTTGGAAATTTCTTCGTGGGTGAATACACGTAGTATTCGTAGAAGTATGGACTTACCATCCTGTAATTTAATTAGAATGTGTCACACTCCAAACTGGTCATGCTTGGATCCCAAACAGCCACAGAGCTCAGTATGACCGACTGCGCGTGTGACCTCACTCCAGGCATAAAACGCATTATTACCCTTTTAAAATTATACAAGCTTCCTGATCGGTCAGTAACCAATGCATGCAGTTCGGCGCATTTAACTCTACTAAACTTTAACAGGGTGTATGAAGTTCAATGGGATGTATGCAAACATCATGCGATAGCTAAAAGGGTCAACAGACCTTCTACGGTACACTTCGCCGATGTCCTTTTCACCCATCGCCTCAAACATTTTCGTCAGTAATAATAAATATTCAGACTCACAAACAAAATAAGAACAAAATTGTTCATGAGAATATTCTGAAAGAATAACACACTTAAAAAGACAACTTGTGCCCCACAATGACATCGACGCGTCATTTCCCAACGTCCTTGAATTGAAGTGTACTAAATGTTTGAGTTCAATCGAAGGGAAATAACTCCAAATCGTTCTCGGTCAATAATAAAGAAAGATATGTTTCTTTCAGTTTCTCTAATTACTACTTTTTCAAGGTTTACGTCACTGGAATACCGTAACCAATAGTCTCGTAATAAAGAACATGATTACTAGCAACAGCGAATCGATATCTGAAAAATGTGCCGACTGCAAATGTCATTGTGGGGGGGGGGGGGGGGGGGGGGCAAACATACACACTCCTAACACACATGACCGATAGTGTACACTTAATTTGTCCCGACTGTGATGGTCCAACAAGTTCCGCCCGATTAATATTTCAGTTTCATCATCAAGCCATGCTTTGCCGAAGGTATGCCTTGATGATGAAGCTGGAATATTAGCCCATCGGCATTATAGTTGAAAACAATAAAAACTTTTTGGCAATTTACCAGAGAATAAATAAACTCTACATCTGGAGGCAGTGGTGTAAATTTTTATTTGATTAACAAGTGCCGTGTCGATACTCCGTATTGGTCATACAGGGCCCCAACAGCCTGAATCAGGTGCTACATATCTCAATTTCTTTTGCCGACTTTGTGTGTGACATAAGTCCAAGTATCAAACCTAGTCTTTTAACCCTTTACCTACCACGAAAAGCAGACGACACTTGCAAACAAAATTCTTGAATAACTATTTTTTCATTTTTTGTCTCAAAAACATAGGTTATGACCCCTCATTGGAACGAGCTCGACGAGCTCGTTCCAAAGAGGTGTCATAGCCTATGTTTTTGAGAGAAAAATAATGAAAATTACTTGCCGATTTTTGTGAATAGTGCTGGCCAGTTTTGACCGTTACGTTGGGTAAGACTGTACATGATAACTAGCAAGAGGGAATCGATATATTAGAGTCTAATCCTGATGAAAATGCCGAGACTGGAAACTATTGGGCGTGGAGGTAGGGGTGTGGGTCGCACACCCCTAAATCCCCCTTAGCGATGCCCCTGTAGCCACCTGCCTTCGCTGAGCCCGTAATTATTATTATCAGATGAATGTATGGCGATTAGCTTCAGATTTTCGATGTGATCTACAAGCAATATTACAAACTAGTTGTCTTCATGGCTGGCAGTTTTCGTCATTGGAAGAGATTTACAGGAACATTAGCCCCCTCACTTTTCTAAAGCCGTCAGCACATTTAACACTGATGTTTGGGAATTTCATGTGAAAACGGAAACTTAGAAATGTTAGCGTAGTTGTATCATCGATATGCGCATCATTTCACAACCTTCATGCATTTCCCTGTAATTTAGTTTTAAAAAATGAATACAGAAACTGGCGTTTTACAATTTTTTCCCCAATCAATTTGAAAATTTGATTATTATTCTCTGTTGAAGCCATTTAAAAATCATAAAACGGCGCTTTCATCATTCTTTGATGTTTTGTAACTTTTTTTCTGTTCATTATATCAACAGTGTGCGCATCGTGATATATAAATACAGAGGCTGTCATTTTCAATAATATAAAAAGTTTTGGAGGAAAGATTTGCTAATTTTTTCCCAGGAAGAAGAAAAATTTGCAAAATTACTTTAACCCTTTATTCAGAGTAACGACCAAAACCGGCCAATGCTATTCACAAAAATCGCCAATTAATTTTTATTATTTTTTCATTTTTTTTTTGTCTCAAAATCATAGGTTATTACCCCTTTTTTAAACGAGCCTGAGACAAAAAATGAAAAAAAATTAGTGACTCAAGAATTTTGTTTGCAAGTGTCGTCTGCTTTTCATGTTAGGTAAAAGGTTAAAAACGCATTTGCTAAACAAAGAGCCACAGTGGACTCTTACTAAATTTTGGAAGGCATGATTCTGATAGATCTTCATAATAATGGATTAACTGTGAAGCAGTTCCTTCTAATTAACTTGCCATAAAAAGTCAAGTTTCCTTTTGTAACATTTTAATAAACGAAAACAATAGACAGCTCCGGGAGTTGTCGGTTGTTTTCATTTATTAAAAGTAACCAAAGGAAACCTTGATTTATTTTCCACTGATGCCATAAAACTTTGTTTTCCAGCATTTACTTACTTCTTAGTTGGGCCTTCCACGCCCGTCCAATAATTTCATGGTAGATAACTTTATCGAATGTAGATTTTCAAGCCTATATAAATTTATATAGATGAGACCTCGAGCTCGTTCCAGTGAGGGATCATAAATTATGTTTCTGGTGTGAAAATGATCTTTTAAGTTATTTAGGAAGCCGTTTCGCAAGTGCCTGCTGGTAGTGTTAGGTGAAGTAACGGACTCGTTGATATATGACCCAGAGACGAGGTCTCAACCTCAATACACCGTTTCGGAACCCACATTGTGGTAATTATACAAAAACAAGATTTTCGAGGGCGTTGGGCTCCGTTATCGGACCGCTATCAGCCATCGGCCGCTAATGACCGTAGGGCTGCTAATCACTGATAACGGTTCGATAGCGGTCCGAGGGCCGCTAATGAACGTAGGGCTGCTAATCACTGATAGCGGTCCGATAATGGAGCCAAACGCCCAAGAATATCTTGTTATTATTATTATTATCAATACCGCTCTGCGGTACTTTGCATTCAGAAACAGTAGTATCAGTAGGATTTCTGGAGTTACCCGTTAAATATTCACAATTGTGACATGACTTTTATTACTTATTACTTATTGTTACTTATATTGACGTTTGTCGTCTGCAAACTGTAAACATAAACAACGCTTCCGGAAGTTGGTCATGACGTCATATTTGACTCCGGTCCCCGCTCGATAATGGCTAAATAGCCATTATCGACCAGCACGTCTACTTATAAGTCTGTTGGGCTTTCTTATCGTCTATGTAAATTACTGTTAATGTGTTGGTAACGTACAAATAATTGATAATAATAACCTATATTGGTTCAAACATACAAATGTCACTTCTAATTTAACAACAGCTGAATTTGCTTTACTTGTTGGGAAATTTCTTTCTGTTCCGAATGGGGTTGAATTTCATTAGTCAAGTAACAAGTAAGAAAAATGTATATAACAATCATACCTTTCTATCTCTGATATATATTTTGTGTAGAATTTTCCTCGTTCAAACAATTCGCAGTCCAAGTCGATACCACGAAATATTAATTTCTCCATGGCCAAACGCTCTAATACTAACCGCACCACCTCTCCAAGATACATGCCCGAGATCATTTTTTCCATTCTGAAATTTAAGAAAGTTACTATAAACATCAATTACTCAAACGAAAATGGGCTGGACAATATCGACGAAGAATATTTCTTTTGGTATAAGAATCATGTCAGCGCTTATTCTTTTAGTTCGGGCGCATAAACTGAAACGATGTTTCTGTTCAGAGCGCCACCTCAGTTCGATTCGAATTCGATTCGAATTGCGCTTATTCAGAAAAGTTTGAGTCATCAAGATGTTTTCAAATAATCCTATTTATTACTTTCCAAAGTGTGATTTACTGGGATTTCCGGGTTTGATTATCAACGAAACTTCACAAGTGAATTATGCAATCAACAACTGGGTCATGTATCCGTGCGCGCAAACGAAAATGCTTTGCCGTGGATGTAATGGGGACTTCATTGTTTTTTTAACTCTTTACCTAATATGAAAAGCAGACGACACTTGCAAAAAAAATTCTTGAATAGCTATTATTTTCATTTTTTGTCTCAAAAACATAGGTTATGACCCCTCATTGGAACGAGCTCGACGAGCTCGTTCCAATGAGGGATCATAACCTATGTTTTGGAGACAAAAAATGAAAAAAATAATGAAAATTAATTGGTGAGTTTTGAGAATAACGCTGGCAGTTTTTAAACCGTTACGTTAGGTAAAGGGTTAAATAATATAATTATCGTTAATAATGAAAAGTAATAAACAGAGTAATCGCTTTACTGGGCTGGTTACGTGAAATAATTCATTCGAGGCGAGGGACTATATTGTAAAACACCCGTGCGCATTCGCGCACTCGTGTTCGTACAACGTCCCTCACCTCTCATGAATTTTTTCACGTAACCAGTCCAGTCAAGCGATTACTCTCTATCAAATGTCTCATCTTGCAACGGTAACCGAAAACGTATTTGAAGCAGTTAAATTAAATAGGTGTCGTCTGGGGCTGGGCGGTTTTGGGGTGTTCCGTTTCTGTCTTTCCGGAAGGCGAACCGCAAGACCCATCAGGAACTGGACGAAGGGTTTTATTGTGTTGTGCATAAACTGATCAAACTATCTCACTGGGAGGAAACTGGAATAGCGTCACCTATTAACTATCATCACTTCGTCTATACGGCAAAGAGGGCAAATTCGTCGTGTTCTCATTGTCAGATATTTTCCCTTACTGACTCGTCTAGTGTCTATGGTGGTGGCTCAGAAGGTTGAGGTGCAGGATGCAAGCCGAGAGGTCCTCGGTTCGAACCCCACCTATGGGTTGTGTCCTTGAGTTTAACCTCCATTGCCCATAGGGGGGGGGGGGGGGGGGTCGGAGGGGGTACGGTGGCGTTGTGTACTAAGGCGTACTGCACGTCGAAGGTGCACTTGTCTTAAACCAATTCTAACCCTGGTTGTGTGGAGTTGGTATGTTGGGAAGCCTGACATTTGCTCGCCGTTGCTCGGTGGTTCTCTCAGGGTACTCCAGCTTCCTCCACCCATAAAACTGTCAGACACGAGGTAACCCTGGCTGTCGAAAGTGTCGTTAAAGGGACAATATCACGAGTCGCCGTTGAATCCACTACTTGAGTGGAGACTTGAATGCAGCCAGAGGCTCGGCAAAACAGAAAATTCTTAGAGTCGTTTCATCAATATCGTGTGACCAAAACACTCATTCCAAATCCTCTGTATTCTACTTTTTGTCTGATTTGCTCAAACAGACGAGTTGCCATTATTTATTTATTTATAAAGGTTTAACGACACCGGCAGGGTTAGAGTGGTTGAAGACATGCGCACCATCGACGTGCAGTATGCCTTAGTACACGGCGTCATCGTTACCCCATCGTTACCCCATGTGGTCAATCGGGGTTAAGTGCCTTGCCCAAGGACACAACGCGGGAGTCAGAATCGATCGTTCAGACGGTCACCCATCCAAGGACTAACAAGGCTCGACGTTGCTTAATTTCGGCGTTCTGACGAGAACCGGTTACCGCAACGCCACCGCGCCCCACGAGTCGTCGTTGAATCCACTACTTGAGTGGAGACTTGAATGGAGACTGACAATTTAAACCACGATTGCTGAGCATATTCACCGTTACGCAACAAAATACAGATATTGGGAAATGTGCTAGATACAGCACGCGTTGAATCCGGATTACACGTAAGAACGTAATGTAGGAACGCATCTGATTGGATGTTGCACGTCTGAGTGACATTGTGATGTGAATGAAATTCTTCGATACAAAACAATGTTAACCCTTTACCTAACGTAACGGCGGCCAATACCGGCCAGCGCTATTCTCAAAAATCGCCGAATAATTTTCATTATTTTTTTCATTTTTTGTCTCAAAAACTTAGGTTATGACCCCTCGTTGGAACGAGCTCGTCGAGCTCGTTCCAACGAGGGGTCATAACCTAAGTTTTTGAGACAAAAAATGAAAAGAATTAGTTATTCAAGTATTATTTTTGCAAGTGTCGTCTGCTATTCAGGTTAGGGAAAGGGTTAAGCGAGAATATTATCAGACCACCGATGGCGATATTTTCCTTCAAAAACGTATCGGCTTCATTCACTTAATTCAAGTCTAATCATGGTATACATACAGAAATGTTTACACCACAGCTGAAGTTTTCTTCAATGAACACTATTGTCAGTGGATTCTCAGGTGATATTATTTTCCCTTGAATACCAGTTGATCATGTGATTTATTCCATGAATACCACTTGATCACGTGACATTTGAACATCGCGCATTGATAATGCATGACATTCGATTTTTTACATTCTGTAAGTTCCCTTTACGTTCTATAAATAGACGGTTCCCCAGCGCGAGTGGGAGTTGTATTTTGGGCACTATATTGACAGTTTACGGGACTATTTTGTATCAGAAGCTATGTTGTTTTGTGTCTTTTTTAGGGATAGAACTTGGCCGAATTTTGATTAGTTTTGGTTAAGTGCCTTGTAGATAAGCCAACTCGATATCTTGGCCGGACATAAATAATTATGTTTTATGAAGGGAATAAACATAAGGATTGAAGCATGACTGTTCGAAATCCTCGAGGCGATGAAACAAATGGATCACGTGCAAATTTGCCAAGAACCGTTTTGCGGTTCATGGAATTTGCACGTGATCAATTTGTTTCATCACCTCGTGGATTTCGAGCAGTCCCGGTTCAATTGTAACATAAGGGCGGTAGAGAACGGGTGCGTCCCGCGTTCGATCCCTGTCCGGGACGACCAGCGTTGGTTCTTTGGGCAAGTCTCTTTATCCCGGTTGCCTACACGGTGGCACGATGACGCCGTGTACTAAGACGTACTGCACGTCGATGGTGCACATGTCTCCAACCGCTGTAACCCTGCTTGAGTAGAGCTTGAACAGAGTTAGAATGCTGAGGAGCTGAAGGAGCTGACAGTTGCTCGTCGATGCTCGGTGGTTCTCTCCGGGTACTCCGCCTTCCTCCAAACGTAAAACAGTCACGGTCACGAATAGCCATTGTGCATAAGTATGTGACCTTAAACACCAATAAATAAATAAGTACAGGGGCAGGAATCAACGGCCCTTAATCGAATCGTTCCTGTATTTCACACATTCAAATACATAAAAAACACCATCTCGGGTCTTTGATTCCAGTACACCATACTCCACTCTCGCTGTATTCTGTCTTAATGAACGGTTGTCAGAAAGAAGGTGCAAGGTTTACAATTTGAAGAATGGCGAGATTCGATTTAACCCTTTACCCAACGCAGACAATATCAAAATTTATTATTTTAAATATAATTTTTAAAAATTTTTCAAGAAATTTCAACAACCCCATATCATGTGACCCCTCATTGGAACGAGCTCAATGAGCTCGTTCCAATGAGGGGTCACATGATATGGTTTTGTTGAAATATTTAGAAAAATTTAATTTTTTCAACTACTCAATTTGCATATTACGCGGGCGGATGCGGGCGATTCATTAGGTAAAGGGTTAAGATTCGATGCGATTCGAAATCCTCTCCCTGATACAATTCTACACGATCTTTTAGGTTAGGATGAGCCTAGTAAAAATACTTACATTTGTTTACCGGGATTGATTGAAAATGTGTCTAAAACCCTATCGTATTCCGTTCGTATAAAATCTAAACAACCATTGTCTCCAAACGCTCCCCATTCTGTATTTATAATGACCTGTGGAAAATTAAAAGAACGTTTTAAAGTAAAACAAAACTAACAGTCGTTAAATTTGCAGTTTTCCAATGTTCTCAGGGGCGGTGGATCGATTTTCAAAGTGTGTGTGTGGGGGGGGGGGGGGGGGGATCGGGCGATTTCAGGGTCCCAAAACCCCCATTTCCACGCATCTGAGTGGAATATTTCGAGATTTTTCAGGAGATGTATTTGAAAGATTTCATACTTTGAGAGCCGTTAAAAAACGTCGGTAAGTCATTCAGAGGAGGTCTATTTATCAGCTTTGGTCGTAACGACCAAAGCTGATAAACAGACCTCACCTGTATGCTTTACCACACGTTTACAGCAATTATAATGCCTGTGGATTATCTTGTCTGGGGTGGATTTGGTACTTGTATGTCTCTAAGATTACGAGCTATTGCAGTTAACCGATTTTTTAACAGACTGTAAACATTTTAGTGTTTGCTGCCACTTAATGCAAAAAATGATCCGAAATCTATCGAAACTGAACCAGTACGAGAGAAACATAGTTGGCAAAAATATGGTGGAGGCTCTGGATCCGCCCCTTGTTTCACCAGTCATTGGTTGTGTTAAAATATATGCGTACAAAAAAAAACATGGCCCGGCAAAAATGTGGAGAGGCTGAAGCCCCCCCCCCCCCCCCCGGTTCCGCCGCCCCTGGTTCTGAAGCTTGTTTACAAAATGTTTCGACCTATCCTATCCCCACTCAACCTACCGACATACGTTAATACATATCCAGTAATCCCTTATCCTAATACGACCGACAGAATACGCTTGAATTGTTTTCATTTTTCGCTTAACCACTATAGATTATGGTATCATATTGGAACGAGGTCAATGAGCTCGATCCAATGAGGGAGGGTGATCAGCTGTGTCTTGGAGGTACAAACTGAGGGGGAAAAAATTAAATTTGAATAGCAATCTTTGTGAATACCGTTGGTCGGTTAAAGTTAATTATGTTTGATAAAGCGTCAACAAGCTGAAGAGTACATTTCTGAATAGTAGAGTCCCACCCAAGACTAGCTTCAAATGGAAGACTCGATTATTTACCCACCCAAAACTAGCTTCAAATGGAAGACTCGATTATTTTCTATTTGTAGGCAGGATATGTCATAATTTAATCATGGAGCTGAGCGGTATACCGGAAATTCGGAACAATTACGATACCTCCGAAGTACTGATTTACCGCACTGGCGTAATTGTAGATTACACATGTACCGTTTTTCGGTACAGCGAGTTTCCCCGCAAGGTGTTGAGCTTAGCTCCAAGTTTCACTAAAGAGATAAATCAGTGGGTTATTATCTGGGAATGTGTGTGTTCTTATTCTTTTTCACCTAATTTCATAGAGAGAGTACATGGTGAGTGGATTACTACAAACTCCCGGTGGGACGGATTTTCTATCCATCAAAAGTTGCGAATTCTGAAAAAGCTTCAAGGGAAACCATAAAATGTACAGCTCATGGTACGTTCTCGTGGTCCAGTGGAGTAGCTAAGGGAGGGGGACATGGGGGTCGTGCCTCACCCCTAAAACTTTCACAGCCCCCCCCCCCCCCAAAAAAAAAAACATTGGCCCAATGCATCTTACACGCAACATATAGCCCTAAAATGGTCTCCACTATAGGGGTTAAACATGCTACAAAAGTCTCATATTCGCTCCTTGAGCACTAAATTTTGCAAAATTGTCTCGGAAGGTTGGGGTGGGGATCCTCCGGTCGTTGCGCCCTCCTCCCACTTCCCATTAGGGAAGTGGGAGGAGGGGAAAATGACCGAAGGTTCCTAGTTAACACTGGGGAAGGCTCCTGGAACCTCACACTACGGTCTTTCAGATATCATCTTACCCATCCACCCCCCTCCCCCCACAAAAAAATAACCTGACCAGGGCACCCCTATTATAGAATACTGGCTACGCGCCTGCCGCGGCACATGAGCTTAAAGTTGGGGTGTGGTTCTTATTCTTTGTTTTTAGAAAACATGAATTCTTGTCAGGTGAAAGAAATATCCCACGGTGATTTGGTAGCATCCTACCCTTCCCTGCGTGACTGCATTATTTGGTTGATCAACCCATTCCATGTGTGTTTTATTTGTAGAACACCACCCCATCCTCTGGGCCTGCATGGTCTTATTAACAACCATTTGGTTATTTGATTTTACAAAACGCAAAAAGCTATATGTCGTATTTCATTTTGTTTGTTGGTTGGGGGTGAAACCGCCGATGATGTTGTAATTTTCTTCAGAACTTCACAGATCCATGGCCAACTTTAAAAATTCCATCTGATAAAACATTCTATCAGGTATGTAAAGGGGATTCAAAATTTTATTGTACTCTTCCTTAAATGTTAAATTATAACGTGAAATATCTGTAGAATATTCTTCAATTTTTCTTGTCCCGGTAGATATCAGAAAATATCTTCCCGGAAGTGACGTGAAATACGCAATAAGTTTTGATCGTTATCAGCGCGCGTTCCCAGCATTTGGGTATTTGCTATATATGAACATATTCTAATTGAAATTACAGCATCGCAACGCATATAGTAAAAAGAATACTTACTGATTTTGAGTTTGGTACCAGATTATCTTACGAATGAGTTTTCACGAGCGGTTCAAATGCTAATGCACGTCACTTCCGGTGGGCGATATTCTCTAATGTTTATCGTGACAAGGGACATCGATGTACATTTTAACATTTTCTGCTATCTTTTAAGGAAGTTTATCATACATATCTGAATCTTAACTTGCCATGAGAAGGTAATGAAGGCTATCTAGTAACCAGATCTATCGCCAACGCAAAATCTCAACCCACTCTCCTCGTCCAGTGACCCCCCCCCCCCCCCCCCCCCTTCGACCCTAAGCAAGACGTGTCATTATTTCCGAAATGTCGAAAAAAATCTGATAGGGTTTACCTGTTCTGGATATCCAAAGTCACCTTCCCATAAATCTACATTGTTCATCTTTTCCATATAGCATGCATTACAACCAGTTCCTGTTGATAAAAAAAACCCTGAGAGTTACTTAAGGAATTCCTGGTCCATTCAACTCCTACAAAGAATAGACCGTTTTCAAAGACAAATTCGTAACTGAATTTGTACTTTTAACCCTTTAATCACTGATGGTATCTTCAATATTAGTTCAACAGCAGCAATTGGAAGAGTCAATATTTATTATTTGGGGAAAGACCAATTAATATTTTCAACGTGCAGCTCTGAAGCTGCATGTTGAAAATATTGATTAGTCCGCACCGTACATTCACTTAGCAGCATCCTCCTTAATGAAATTATGGCATATCATGTGCCTGTGTCGGAAAAGTGGCCGCTCGGTTTCAAAGGGTTAATACCAAGAACAGTTATAATATCACTGACCCATGTTTTCTTCGCATTCTGTAGTTTTGCACCGTGTACGCATATGCAGGGAACGCAGGCTGGGGTCGTATGAGGCATTGTATTGGAGTACCCAGACCTCTCCTCCCTCCACGTAGGCGAGTGTGTGCGAGGAGGGGAGGTGGTATCACCAAAAAGCACGTTCGAGTTTTTGTGGGAAGGATACAGAGAGACAAGATTTGTCGCATCTGTAATATTAGGTTGGGTTGGGTATGATTGAGTTGTTTGCGACCGCCACATACACACTGACCTCACTTTTGAAGCCGACACCCGTACCATAATTAAGGCGTTGTTTGGTTTCCGCTCCATAACTAAAGCTGGATATTTTAGCGAAGTACAGTTATAATTCAGGGGGTTGGGAATGGTGAGGAAAGCTCAGACCCCTGGGTACAAATATTGGATTTTTATGTGGCGGGACAGAGGGTAAATGCTAAAAATAATCATGTAACCTGGCATCACTGGGATTATTTTATTCAGTGGACCTTTCTAGGATACTCTATGATGCTTTTCTTGTGCCTCGCATTTTCTTCGAATACAGTTTCCGTCGAATACATTGCGCTGAGTTCTGTTACCATATTTCTATATACGCATTTGACGGGTATGAGTATACTGATTGGGAACAGTGCCCCTAGTCCCCCCCCCCCCCCCCCCCCCCCACACACACACACAGACATCACACACACACAGTTCACAGTTTAGGGAAACGACACTTGGAGCATGTTCAACTCTGTAAACTCGACCTCTGAGGTGTAGCTACAGGGGGGTGGGGTGGCTGGGAAGGCCTACCCCTAAACTTTTCGCTGCCTCGCCCCTCATCCCGAAAACATTGGAACAATGCAACTTTCACACAACACAAGCCCCAAAATCGTCTCCAATATAAAGGCTACATACGCTAGAAAATACCTCAGGCCACTTCATTTTTCAAAATGTAGAGGGCAACGACCGGACGGAGTTATCCTACCACGCTACAATGAAATCCCTTCATAAATACGACCTGTAGGCTGTGCTAAATGTTTTCGGATTTTGAACCCGCGCAGCCGTCGTGGTTGATCGATCGCAACCAAAACGGGAAGTTCGCATCTAGACATGACCTCGAACGTGCACATGTACTTTAGTGATGATCGGACAAGAACTACGGTGTTTAGCCTGCGCTAAAGAAAAAAAAATGTGAATAGACTCACAGACTAACTGACTCACACTCTAACAGACTCACAGACTTCCGCACGTGTGATGATAATAGCTTATCTTGACTTTGTCAAATTAAGTTAAAAATGGCTAGGGCACCTCCTATTATAGAATCCTGGCTACTCGCCTGCCTCTGCATCTGCTTAACCCTTTACCTAACGTAGAAAGCAGACGACACTTGTAAAAATAATTCTTGAATAACTAATTTTTTTCATTTTTTGTCTCAAAAACATAGGTTATGACCCCTCGTTGGAACGAGCTCGGCGAGCTCGTTCCAACGAGGGGTCATAACCTATGTTTTTGAGACAAAAAATGAAAAAAATAATGAAAATTAATTGGCGATTTTTGAGAATAGCGCTGGCCGGTTTTGGCCGTTACGTTGGGTAAAGGGTTAAATCGAGGTTATGTAATGCTGCTATCACACAGAGAATCGATTATACTACGACCAGGTCGATGTATCCGATAATAAAAAAAACCCTTTCAGTTCGATTAATTTGTCAAATTGTTTAATTTTCTTCAAAATTTATGTAATAGGTAGATCTTAGTTCGATTAAGACGATAGCAAACCGATCATATTGTTGTCACTTCGTTAATGACTCGATCAGAACTCGATTATAAGTGGATCGTAACTCGACCAATCAGATAGTGACTCGATCGCAATTCGCGCAACCAAATGCCAAATCGATCATAACTCGTCCAATCAGATCTCGACTCGATGCTTACTCGACGCCCACTCGACCAAGTGGTTTTCTACGACGTCCGCGACTCGATCTATATATAATGTTAATTTTCAGAGTATGCAATGCGCCCTCCACGAGCTTGAACAATGGTGTGCCAAATAGAGAATTAAGCTAAACGCCAATAAAACCCAACGAATCACCTTTACTCGCAAGATAAGGAAACGGGATTTTGACCTAAAACTTATGGATAACACCCTCCCAGAATGCAAAGAAGCGAAATTCCTGGGCATCACCATTGATCAAAAACTGTCCTTCAACAAACATACCGACGACATGGCGAAAAAAGCCACCAAACGCATTAATTTACTGAAGATGCTTAAGGGAACTTCATGGGGAGCCAACCAGTCCACCCTACTCAAACTATACAAAGCCCTTGTGCGCCCAGTACTCGAATACGGTGCAATCATACTAACTGACCTCAATCAAACTAATATGGGAAAACTCCAGAAGGTCCAAAATCACGCGCTTAGAGTTGCCCTCCGCGCCCCATGGGACACACCCATCAAAACACTCCACGACAGGACCGATATCCCCACCATTAAAGACCGCCTAGCCACCCTGGCCGCGAAAAATCATGACCGGTTAGCCGACAGCGAACTAATCTCCGAACTTGGAGCCATTTGCGAAAGCCGACAAAAGCCCAAAAATTGCAATCAAAACTAGGACCGCTCGAAAAAAAAAACTAGGGAACGAGATGGTGAACTAACAGGCAGAAAAACAGCTTAACTGCGGCCTTCTACCAGAAAGGGCTGCCTTCGCCGACTCAAGCAAAATTACATCAGGATTAAATATTGTTAAAAAACTAAATAATAGGGAATGAGAAGGTGAATAAACAGGCAGAAAAACAGCTTAACTGTGGCCTTCTACCAGAAAGGGCTGCCTTCACCGACTCAACTAAAATTACACCACGATTGGATACTGCAGATCTCATTTCCGGCCGGGGGGGGGGGGGGGGGAGGGCTCGGCCCACACGGGACGCTCGCGTTACCAGGCGAGAGCGTTTTGTGTGGGCTGGGCCCCTCCGGCTGGAGGTGGGATTTGCAGTGTTTAATCGTGATCCAAAATAAACTCAAACTAATCTAAATATGATCGAAACCAGCGAAGGGCATAACAGAAACACCCTCGGGTGTGGTTTAGTGTCTAAACCTGTTACCCTCCCGCTACAAACTCACTATCACCCTAAGAAGGTGATCTAACAGGCAGATTAACAGCGTAACTGTGATCACAATTAAAAATGTGCTACTTTTATCTTTTTATTTTCTACATATTCTAATGAAAACTAATTCTGCCTTCTTCTTTTAAGCAGGTACACAGAAGATGCTTTTTGACCAGCACCCCAATAACCGCTATGGACAGTCCAACCGTTACAGAAACGGTAACCCCCATGGTTCCTGTTCATCCTCCACTCCATCCCTAAAAGTGGTCGACCACTTTAAGGGAGGCGAGCGTTGGTCCTGCGTCCCGCCTCTGCCCCTTTTTGTAAGCGCACTGCGCATCTTTTTGTCCCAACCCATTAGGATTACAATGCAAGCCTGCCCCCGAACTAGGGAAGTTCGGGTCTTCTTCTTGGTGGTCCCCGAAAAGGGTCGTTGTTGTTGTTTCCTTCAAAGACATTCTATCAAACAGAGACAGCCTGAGGCAGATTATACTTGTCAGTGATGGCCCTCACTTAAAATCATCTCTGAAGTGGCAGACTATACTTATATCAGTCAACGAGACCGCCTAACCAGAACTGGAGACACCTGCCGAGTACCGGAACCTTTTCCTCCTTCAACACGCCTAGACATGTGACAGCCAATCATATACAGTTACCGAGGGTCGAAAGGGGCTTGCTTCCCATGCTGTCCCTGCGCGCCTTCGGCGCGCGAAATCATTCCTTTGTTATTGTTAGGATCATCAATCTATTTCTTCATGTCAAGTAGTTCACGTCATTCGTATTCAACAAGACAACATGCCAAAGAAAGGAAAGCAAGTCAAGTCATGTCAAGTCAAGGCCAAGGCAGGAAAGTCAAGACAACCTTCACTTCCCAGAGATACAAACCCTGCCACCGCGACCACAGAAAAGACCACAGAATAGACCACAGAAAATACCACAACGACGGATTGAGTTAAGATCGAGTAGATCGACTTGCTGTTGAGTTGGACAAGGCCCCAAACCTCAATATATGTTGACTCGATCAAGTAGATCTCAACTCGATTTTACCTCGATCTATTCCATTCTTACCCGATTTTAACTCGTTTAAGTCGATCTTAACACGTTCTCAACACGTTCTGACTTCAATCAGTTGATCGACCTGAGCAAACTCGATCATATCACCACAACCCTAAATGATCGAGATGGCTGGGCTCGATATTCTCGATGATATAGAACTTAACTCGACCATGGCGATCATAACACGTTCTAACTCGATCAAACTCGATCTCAGTCGAAGTATGATCGAATTGAGATCTACATTTGGTGTGATAGCAGTATAAAGTGTCTATTAATACTCACCTAGAATCAAACCTATTTCACAGTTGCGATCTGTGTGAGCAGTTGACATGAGCGTTCCCACTGCATCATTTACAACAGCCACAATTTCAATATCACAGTTCTGAAACGACATTTCATTGGACTCGTTAGCTACGGATTCTGTTAATAATAGTTTCATCTCATGAAGTAAATGGGTGCCGCGTTTAGCTTTCTCAAATACTTTCTTTTGTTAACCAAGAAACATGCAGAAAAAATCCCATTCAATTCCTTATTAATTTCAGTCAGAATAGAGCTGGGTGGTTTTGATTTTTCAGATTCGGTTTCGGTCAGGGCAAAACCTAGTGATTCTGAAAGAGTAGACCGAACAAGCCTGGAAATAACACGCGAGCGATGGTTTAGGTTACGTGGGGGTTACGTCAATTGTAAAATACGCGAATGCAGTAGAGGTAACGATAAAACAACGCAGGGATAAATTTGCTTCCAACTCCCGCATGCTTTTCCATTTCGATATGACAATCTTTCGGGACATTCTCGATTCAAAGGTTGCGTCTTACATCTACATATGACTGGAGTGGTACGCCGTTTTTCACTTCAACAGAATTTCCGTAAAAAAATAGCAACAATTAACGCGCGATTTCGCCAAAGCGAGATAGCGCGTGCGTTGTTGCCGTTTATTTCGGTGGAAATTCTGTCAAGACGTGAACAACATGACTTGCGTAGTAAAGTCAGAGAAAGAGGAAAACATTACAATTTGACGAGATGGCGCGTTCGTTCTTGCTGTTTATTTCGGTGGAAATTCTGTCAAGACGTAAACAACATGACTTGAGTAGTAAAGACAGAGAAAGCGGAAAAGCATCACAACACGCTTTTTCGGGAGCGCGGTGGTTCAGTGGTTACGACATTGAGGCACAAACCGAAAGGTTCACGGTTAGATTCCAACCAGGGGTAACTGCGTTGCGACCTTGGGCAAAATACTTTATCCCGATTGCCCACGTGGTGGTGCTGTATACTAAGGCGTACTGCACGTCGATGGTGCACTTGTCTTTAACCAATGCTAACCCAGTTTGTGTGGAGTTAGTAAATTGGGGAGTCTGGGAGATACTGCCGTTGCTCGGCAGTTATCAACGCGTACTCCAACTTTCTCCACCCGTAAAACTGTCCGAGGTGAACCTGGTTGTCGAAAGCGCCGTTAAAATCCCAATAAATAAATAACACACTTTTCCTTTAGATCACGGCCATATTCCATAGTGTTACCTGCTTAGGGGTCATGGTGTAAGCTCTTTATTGACGAGCCTGCTGAAGTCACTGATTCACATGGAAGAGACTGACAAAGCATTCTCTCATTCCCCCATTAAAATGGGCGTTCCCACAGTGTACCCTATGACACAACCACTGTTATTATTTTTGTTTTGTTTTGTTTGCCACGTTCGATCGACTGATCCTTATGAACCCTTTAACAAATAGCATTTTGTTTGTTCCGTACGGAAATATGAGCATTCAAAAATGTTTCTATTTCCAGCTCTTGCGGTTCCCACAAAGTTAGGACGCAAGGCCTGTTTGCATGAATTAAGTAATATGGCCCAATAATACTGCATACGAAATTTAGTAAAAATCGACTAATCGGTTCTGGAAATAAAAAATTCCGACGGGGTTTAAAATTGGGATCCTTCCATGGCGAGCCCAAATATTGAAACTTTGTTTAAAAAATCGGAACCTTCATTAACAAAGAGAGTTACATTCCAGATATCTAAGCATTCTTCCTGGTGTTCATGAGAAGATTTTAGATAGAATTGGGGGAGGGAGGGGTGGGGAGGGGGGTGTTAAAATACTGAAAAGAGTATACTCCCCAATATGATACGTTATTTTTGGATTTGGTCCAGTGATGATCTTGAAGAAGAAGACTGAGGTCAGTACTGTTGTTTACAAGAAAGACCAGCTTGCCCAACCGGAATTTTCTGGAAGGCTAGGGCCTTGGAACTTGAATAGCATCCATTTTGTGATGGAATACATGTACGTTTGTGTTTTAAGTGGAATTGCTCGCTTGTTAATGACATAACTTATAATTCGTCGCATTTTCTCTGTAATTTCAAACTATAACTACCAAATGAATTTTAAATTTAGATTTCAGAATTCTGCCAAAATACCCCCAAAATGTAAACTTTTTCTGGAGAAAGGTACATATTATTTCTGTGCGCTGATATTTCTCGCAAACTGTGTGTAACTCACAGAAACCAGTTGGTTATAATTCATTTGACTGAACTCGCGTGTGTGAAACTGCGCAGTTACATTTCATGTATTTTGTGGAACATATGGACGATTTTTTTCTTACTATTTTTATCTGTCTGAACGTGAATGCATAGCAATAGGGTCATAAAGGCACTCATATGCGTTCAAACGTCTTGAAATGGTGGTACAATTGTGCTGACCTAGCCCAGTTTCGAGTACTGTGTTATGGCTTAGAGAATACTACGGAAGCGGCATTCCCAAAATTCCACGATGCCGATGCTTTCTATGAGCCATGATGTTGCATATAGTAACCCTCTTTCCACCGATAGCAAAATATCAAAATTTCAAGCGAAACATTTTCTCACAATGCAGCTGGAAATTTAACCAATTCAGTCTTGTTTGACAGAGCTCATTGAGCTCTGTCAAACAAATCTGAATTGGTTAAATTTCTAGTTGCATTATGGGAAAAAAATTCTGCTTCAAATTTCAGTATTTTGATATCAGTGTGCAGAGGTTTAAACTATTACACAACAGAAGCGATGCGAGCAATACGCGCGATACGAGCAAGCGATAACCGACGACGTTTAAAAGTGTTTGAAATTTCAGTGCATAGTGGGGACAACAGAGGCCGTTTTTGACACGGGTTTGGGAAACAGATAAAACAAATGAAATGAAAACCCTTCACATAATTATCATTCATTCACCCACACCCCTGCGCCCTTCTGCACTAAAGTCGCAATTCAATTTATTATTTTGTTATTTTTAAACCTCTGCGTCCAAAACATAACTTAAAACCCATCGCTGGGACGAGCTCACAAAGGTCACTCCACATAAGGAGAAACAAACTATGTTTTAGAAGTGACAATAGACATGTTTCATTATTCAGGACAAACTTTGAAAGAGTCAACTTCTACACGAGTTAGATAAGGGTTCATTTCGATGCTTGGGATTGAAAAAAGGTGCCCAAAACAGTAACTCACGAACCATTAACCACTTCCTGAAAATAACGACAATAATCGACCTGTGTTAAAATCGCCATTCCAAGTTGATTAATCTGTTTATCGTTTGCTTTTAAATATATAACTTATGGTCTCTCATCGGAATGAGCTCGCCGAGTTCGTCCCCATAAGGGGGCATGAGCTATGATTTTGAGATAAAACTAAATTGTTAGTTATTCAAGATGTTTTTGCTGTCATTTTCTAGTCGTGTATGTCAGGTATAAAGTTAAACAAACTTAACAAATTTCGTACGAACTCTCACACTTGTGCCCACCGACTAATGCGATATTGCAGATAACACAAAACTTACTCCAGTATTTGTACCCCCACACCCTGTAAACAGCATGCCCTAACTCTTTTGGCGCGAAATAATCCGAGAAACAGAATTCTTAGCGCCTAATACTCATCAGAAATTTTACAAAAATTATAGGTTGTTAGAAGCTTTATTATTTTAAAAGTTGATCTATCCCAATGACAGGTTGTCAAATGATTTTCTGTATATATTTAAATGGCACCTTTATACTTTCAAGGGACGATATCGTTTTTTCATAGATAGGACATAAATGGTGCGTAAAACATAGGAATACGTATGTTTGTTCAACCCTTTACCCAACGAATTGGCCGCATCCCCCCGCGTAATATGCAACTTCAACAGTTGAAAAAATATTATTTTTCAAAAATTTTAATCAAAACTATATCATGTGACCCCTCGTTGGAACGAGCTCGACGAGCTCGTTCCAACGAGGGTCACATGATATGGTTTTGATTAAAAGTTTTGAAAAACTGATATTTAAAATAATAAATTTTGATATCGTCTGCGTTGGGTAAGGGTTAAAAGCACTTGGAAATGACACACACAGTTGGCTAAAATGACTACTGCAGTACCTTTCCGCGGTCTGCCGTCTGTCGACTGTAATCGCCTGTTGCGCCAAAAAAGTTAAACTTCATGAGAGATTCAAAATAGAATACTGCAAATGACTCTTACAAGGAAACCAATGACAATTAACTTTGCTTCTCGCAAAATGTTCATTTGATTTTTTATCATAGATTCTAAAAGAGCCTGAAGACCTCTGATTACTCTTTGATCCGTCCTAATATTTATTTATTGGTGTTTAAGGTCACATACTTATGCACAATGGCTAATCGTGACAGTGATAGGTTTACGAGTGGAGGAAGCCGGAGTACCCGGAGAGAACCACCGAACATCGACGAGCAACTGTCAGCTCCTCAACATTCTAACTCTGTGCAAGCTCCGCTCAAGCAGGGTTACAGCAGTTGAAGGCATGTGCACTATCGACGTGCAGTACGCCTTAGTACACGTCGTGATCGTGCCTCCATGTAGGCAACCGGGATAAAGTGACTTGCCCAAGAACACAAAGCGGGTCATCCCGGACGGGCATCGAACTCGGGACCTCTAGCATAGACGTCCAACGACTTGGGGCGACCATTTGATCATAATAGTGATAATTAATATTTATATCTGACAACAAACCTATACTTTCTGCAATATATGTAAAAACGCAATATATCAAACCATCGATATAAGTCCATTGTCATACCTCGCTAGATCTTGCGCACGGCGTAAAGAAAAATGGCGATAATTAGTATTTATACACACTAAAAACTAAAGTGTTAAAACTGACACTTTCAAGGTGTTAAACCCACTCTAACTCTTAGGGTTTGATTTTAACACTCAAAGTGCAATGCTTTAAGCACTTAGACATTACAATCGTCAGACATCTGAAACTTGAATGGATGGCACTTCCCATGTGTCTAGCATTGGTGGTTCTTCCAGAATCGTCCATAATTTGATTTGCGCTTGGTGGGTACATAATTAAAAGGACTAAACGCAGATGACGCGGATCAGGCTCGAGAGTTCGAGCCTGATCCGCGTCATCTGCGTTGTTTCCTTTTAAGTGTCGCGACATTACAGTTGTCAAGTGGTATTATTGTAACACCTGTCAAGTTCTGGGATATCTACACTTGAACAAAGTGCTAGTTCAGCACTTAGTAAGTGTTAAATACAGCACTTCAAGTGTAGTTGTTAACACTTGAGTTTTTAGCGTGTATAGTTTCTGCAATATATGTAAAAACGACTAGACGAAATACAGTACAGTTGCCGTGGGTTGGTCGTAATCCACGTGTGAGCAGTGATGTCCACATATGTGTTTACCAGGTAATAAAAATCATCATCAGCAAAATTTTAAGCCGCCGCGCTCATTGAGCCGCGGCGCTCCATAGTATCATTCTATGACAACTATAGATGACACATGACTGATTACATTAAAATAAAATATATATAGTCCCCTAAAAATTGTCAATTTATCTTTGAACACAAATCAAATTTTCAACTATTGTGGCCATGTAACAATGACCTTAACCAAACTCGATTCAAAAAGTTAGTAAGCTAAAAAGTGAAGATTCTAAGACAGGGAAGCCAGTGTGTCCATGGGCGGCTGAAGCTCGATAAAAGCGTAGGGGCACAAATGTGCAATGCTACCATGGTTCAACCCAATGTGAAAAAGGTTACAATCGTATATCGGTAACTGTACCATGACTCGCTTTAGCCCCTCGTTTAGATGCATATGCCGCTGTGTGGTCACTGTCCTGTCCGTTTCTTCTACTTCAACCATCTTCCAACTGGAAGGATAGCCTGCAGGTTGGAAGATGGTTGAAGTCGAAGGAACGGACTGAAACAACGGATAGTGGGATTCGTTGGCTAAATATTGTATGGATTTGCAAATAATGTTATAGGAATGCCTATATATTGACACGTTTGCATGCGCCCATTGTTTACTCATTGTGTAACTGCGAAACATATCTGTGGAAAGAAAAAGTGGACGGGCACGTGCCCCCTGTGCCCCCCCCCCCCCTGGCTTCGCCGCCTCTGAGTGAGTCAATATTTTTTTTAAACATTTTCCTTTGATGGGCCGATGTTAGCAGCAATACAATGACATTTCGTAGATAAATTGGTGATGACTGGCGCCTCTGCTTGCCACGTGGTGAGACAGTATATCGTTAGTTTCAATCAAGACAATTTATGGTCACGATCTTCAAACTAGTGGATCCCGCACTTCTCTTATCTTGGAAAATTATTCAATAGGGATGCAAAAAAGCGAAGTCACTTAGTCACCTCACCTAATTGTCAATTGGAATGTAGTTTTTTAGCGCAACCAAAAGATTTTTGAAGTAGAAAAATCCGGCAGATTTCTAAATTTCCAACATAGTCCATAGTGGCGCAACGGCTATACCACTTCCTTTACGGGTATTTTTCGGTAGGGTGTAACAAAAATGTGTCCATCTCTCAGTCTTATCAACAGAACATGCGTTTGCAGAGAAATTTACAAATAACAAAAACAGGAATAACCACTGTAACAGAGCTCCGCCCCTTCGGTCGAACAGAATTCCCGGTACTGCAAGAACATACTTTTAGATATATATATACACTTCCAATATTTTTACTGTTTCAGTACCCAAGTTGAGTCGCGGTGCTCGAGATGCAGAATCAACTGTTCACAAGTGGGAGGGAGGAAAACGAAAAGGATACTGCCCATTAATTTACCAAGTTTGTCAATTGTTTTGATTTTTTTAAAAAAAATCAAATTTTTCTAGCGTTAAACAATTGTTTCAATGGAGGGCACGTTGCTTATTGCATGTTAAACTGCAGACAATGTCCGTTCGAGTAGAATAAGAGAAAAAATGGCTTATATTTTCGACGCACCTTCCCTCTCAGTTTAACCCTCTACCTAACGTTACGACCACACCCTGTTGGCGCTGCTCAAATAAATAACCATTCTTTTTCCAAATATGGCGTACGACTCATCACTGGAACGAGCTCAACGAAATCGTGCCAATAAGATGTCGTACGCCATGCTTTAGAAAACAGAAAATATATTTGTATATTTGTTATTCAGGAAATGTTTTTGAAAATATCGTCTCTTTGTCGTGTTATAAGGAGAGTTTTTAAAACTAACCTTGTCGGGATAGAACATTGGGTGGAACATAAACTGTGTATTTGCTAGCTGGACACTCAGACTTTTACAGGAGTTGTGATGCGTTGATTGTGTAAACAATTCTCATTCCGTTCAATATCAACACAAACCCCAGCCGCCATTTTTCTTTAAGTCAAGTACTGGATCTGACAAAACATGGCAGTGGTCGTACATCGATGATTTGGGATATATACTGCAAAAGATATAGGTTCTCTTTTAAACCAAAACTGGTTCTAATCTTGTCTCTGAGATGGAACCAGTTCTGTTTAAACAGTATTTATTTCAAATCAACTAAATTTACCAAGATTAGCATTCAAATTTAACAGAATATTACATGAACTGAAGTAGGTTCAGCAGTAAACTTGGAGCTTATTCGACGCAGTCGCCAACCATTTTGAAACAAAGGAGATATGAACAGTTGGCATATCGAACCAGTTTTGGTTCTGTATAGAACCAAAACTGGTTCGATATGCCAACTGTTCATATCTCCTTTGCTTAATAATGATTTGAGACAACCTCGTATAAGCTTTAAACTTACGGCTGAAACCCCCTCAATTTATGTTTAATTCTGTTAATATTTAATGTTAATCTTTATAAATTTATTTGATTTGAAATAAATACTGTTTAAACAGAACTGGTTCCATCTCAGGGACAAGATTAGAACCAGTTTTGGTTCTAAAGAGAACTACCACTCCACCAAAGTTCACACATCCTTTCCTTTAGTAGCAGCCTTCAAGTCCTGGAACTGCAATCTCCCAAGACCGTATACAAAAAAATTATACACCATAACTTACCGTTCGTCGTTGGAGTGCTTCATACAGTAGTTGGGTTACATCCTCACCGACGACACCTTCACATCGAAAACCTTTTGTCCATTTCGAAAGTCTGGCTGCAGCTAAGCTCTCTTGTTTACACGGAAAAGAGAATGTGAACCCCAGTGGTACTCTTTGTCCGACAAGGCTGTGTTCGCTCACGAATTTCCCTATGCAGTCAGCTATATGGTCAAAAAGCTGAAAAGAAATATAATTTTCGGGTGATATTCTCAACATGACTGTTTAGAGTTTGGGGGTCAGTGATACATAAAATGCTTTCAAAGTCTCCAGTCTACCAAGATGGTTCAGTCAAATTGTGTTAGCAAATCCCGAATACAACAGGGGGAGAGGGAGGGGACCAGCAATTTTCGAGACGTTATGTGTGGGATGGTTGGGTCTGCTGGGTGCGCTGAAAACGTGCGTTCTCAAATTATGCAATTTTTCATAATTTTCTGCAATATATCAGAATATATCATTATTTATGTTCCAAACCCCCGAGATAATGCCATCAATCAACCCTGATAGGTTAACTGCAACACAAGGATCCTTTATAAGTGTTAATATGAGGTGAAATCTGTGCAGATGTCACAAATAATACATGTTGGTAGAGGGGTGGGTATCTGGTTCTCACTGTAGAAAATATGCCGGACAATTTTTTTTGGAAAAATGCTTTTTAATGCACCAGATACAACACGAATTAATGTAAAAATGTGCTAGTATCAATTAATATTCTATTCACTGTAACTCAATTGTTAAAAGGATATTTGAAAATATTTTCTGTTGTTTACTTGTTGTCATTACTTTAGTATTGTGACGGAGAAGGGGTGCTAGTGAATTCATTGTGACAACTGCCCTGTTTCAACTTGGTTAACAGTTTCAACACGCTTTAATATTTCAAATATTGTTGCATGATCTTGTCACAATTGTATATTTAGTATAGTTTAACTTGCTATTATTGTGTATTAAGACTTTACCCTTTTTGTCATTGGTAACTTGAGATTTTGGAAAATTAACAAATATCATTTTCAACTGATTTTTAATTGAGAATTAGGCAAAAATAAACAAGAAATAAATAAACCATACTAACAAGGTTAGTACTTGGAGTAACTTATGGAATGAATCATACATACTCCTGCCAGAATCAAGTAAAAAATAAATACATGGATCAGAATGGACTGAATTTTCTGTAATTACTTAGCTTACTCCTATGTTACAAATCAGGGGAATACTTTAAACATATTTTATTTACATCAAACCAGGGGAATGGGGTTGGGCATATCTTATGCCATCATTCATACTTTCATGGACATTGAGCTGTTCTGGATGAGTTTTTTAAAGTTTCTGAAGCCCCATTTTGCAAACAGGAAGGGAAATTAACCTTCGGCGTAATAAAAAGTTGTAACGAGTACCTGGAATCATTGGTGGAATCAAACTGATCAGTGAACCATACTTCTTTCCACACCTATTACAATGTTTGTCAAAGCAATTCGTAATTTCAATGGGAAAGCGGGGGTGGGTGTCTGAAAATGGCAGTAGAAAAATTGCACAAGGTGGTGGGTGGGTGTAAAAAAGGGGCTAAACCGAAAAATGGGACATGACGTCTGCAAATTTTCTACTGCCCCCACCCCTGAATACACGGGCGGAAATGTGGGCAATCAAACGGACGGAAAAGTGGGCAATCAAACGGTAATATAACAATAACATGATTTTGGAGGGCATTATGACTCATTAGCGGCCCTGCAGCAATGATGAACAGCCCGAGGGTTTATTAAAGGCCCGAGACGAAGTCGAGGCCGTTAATAAGCCCAAGGGATGTTCATCATTGCTGCAGGGCCCCTAATGAATCATGATGCCTGACAACAATCATGTTATTATTATTACCACGGAATCTAAAAATAGCCGGGCCGCGAGCCGTTAGTGGCTATTTATACCATTATCGTCCGCGGCCCGGCTCCTTCGAATGACGTCACTGAAATTATGGAGTTTTAACGGGCCTCCAAACTTATTTTAATCGACTAGTAACTTATAGATTGAGTGGTAATAATTGTAGTTTGTGTACGTCCTTAATGCAGAAACTTGGACCCAGGGGCCGTTATACATTTTTTGCATTCCGTTGGCCTGTCGGTCCAACTCTTTCAGTTGGTACATGGAGAACACGTTGCTGTTGGGAGCTAATCTCTTAACCTTCCAAAACAAGATGGATTTCTGTTTTCGATGTTCGAAATGAGAGGTAAAAACTTATTATTTATTAAGAACACTCTAAAATCAGTTGGGATAAAAAAATCAACCCAAATCAACTTGGCTGAGTGTGAATATAAACCAAATTTGGACTCGGTAACTGACGTTTGAGGTGCGAATTCTCGCCATTTGGCCAAATAATGACTGACTGATAGTGTCTTTAACCCTTTACCCAACGTAACGGCCAAAACCGGTCAGCGCTATTCTCAAAAATCGCCAATTAATTTTCATTATTTTTTCATTTTTTGTCTCAAAAACATAGGTTATGACCCCTCGTTGGAACGAGCTTGTCGAGCTCGTTCCAACGAGGGGTCATAACCTATGTTTTTGCGACAAAAAATGAAAAAAATTAGTTATTCCAGATTTTTTTGCACGTGTCGTCTCTTTTTCATGTTGGGTAAAGGGTTATACATATACCTGTGTTGCTTTCAAGGTATAGACTCAAGGACTGAAAGCGAGACTGAATCCCCAATGATCACGGAAATGATCACCATGGAATATCTTATTGCTCAAACATACGAAATAACTGAAAATTCCGTTAGGTTTACATTGTAATGCATGATGGTGTGAGAAAACCAAACCACATGCACTGTAAACTAATATCGTAAAAAATACATCAAAATGATTGCCCTGTCTCTGTGAAGTAACATTAACAGCTGTTTCTGCTTAACCCTTTCAATCTACATGCATAAAGTTTTGCGCAAAGAAAAATTTTGTCCGTGGACGAGCAGACGACACAACAATAAATCGGTAGTGCGGATCTGTAATAATTTAATCCTGTAGCTCCACAATGTGCCGTTAAACCCCGTTAACAATGATGTCACGATATTAAACTCCAAAAGTCAACATACAAAAGAATCTCTACGATCCATATTTCAAATCAAATTCAAATTAATGAGCTCATTTCGATTCAACTGGTTGAGTATTGGAAACTCATATTTGAGCTCCATTCTGAAGTGCAGGCGCTGCAACTCAAAGGTTTCATCTTATGTGGATGTGCTTCACATTGTCCTTGAAGTTAAACTATTTCATCTGTATGTCTTCGCTTTGATACAAATTATGTGGGTACTCTCCCATAAATTGTAACATGGCAAAGACATGTAAACAAGTTTTGATGACCAAAAATAATTTATCTCTCCACCAGCTAATAAAGGGTCATGGAAGAGACAAAATATGTATGCATTTCATTTTCACGGCTACTTATTATGAGAAGACGTATGTGGCAACCAGATACTCTACCGTGTGATCCACGAGCTGCAAATTGGTTTACTATTGATTTATTGAGGTGGCTCAGTTGGTAGAGGTGCAGGCTGCAAGCCGAGAGATCCTCGGTTCGAATCCCACCTACGGCAACCGCGTTGTGTCCTTGGGCAAGACACTTCGCCCCCATTGCCCACGTGGGGGCACGGTGACGTTGTGTACTAAGGCGTACTGCACGTCGATGGTGCACCTGTCTTCAACCAATGCTAACCCTGCTTGTGTGGAGTTGGTATGTTGGGGAGCTGACAGTTGCTCGCCGTTGCTCGGTGGTTCTCTCCGGGTACTCCGGCTTCCTCCACCCGTAAAACTGCCACGGTCATGGTTAGCCATTGTGCAGAAATATGTGACCTTAAACACCAATAAATAAATAAATAAGATTTATTGAGGTTCAACGACTCTTTCGACAACCAGGGTCACCTCGTGTCGGACAGTTTTACGGGTGAAGGGAGCCGGAGTACCCGGAGAAAACAACCGAGAAACGGCGAGCAACTATCAGTCTTCGCAACGAACTAACTTCACACAAGCAGGGTTAGCATTGGTTGAAGGCAAGTGCATCATCGACGTGCTGTACCAGGGTGTGGGATGGTTGGGTCTGATGGGTGCGCTGAAAAAGTGCGTTCTCAAATTATGCAATGTATACAACGGCACCGTGTCCCCACAACGGCAATCGAGATTAAGTGCCTTGTCCAAGGACACAGCGCAGTTACCTCTGGTCAGGATCGAACAGTGGACCTGTAGGTGTGCAGTTCAATACACTCATCACTAAGCCACCGCACTCACTGTAAATTGATGTGCCCCCTGTGCCCCCTGGCTCCGTCGCCTCTGTTCCACTGTGGGGGGGGGGGGGGGGGGGTCACATAATACGGATTTATTGGACTTTTTTAATTTGTTTTTTTCTGTACAATTTGGATATTACGCTGTGGATGCAGCCGATTCGTTTTTTTAAAAAACAAGAGGCCCCAGGGGGCCTGAGGGCGCTCACCTGACATGGTAGTCTAAATATCAAACCAGGGACTTGACTTGAATAAGCTGAATATGCCCCTCCTAAGAAAAGCATTTACCAACTAGATGAAGAGATTGTGCCCACACAATACCAGGATTTTCCTTCTATTTTCAGTTCCTGCACTTTTACGTTCCGAAATTGAGATAAACGCATAAAAAACAGATTTTTTTTTATTTTTGTTCGGAAATTTTCGAAGTCCCAAACAAAACATTTTCAGCCTAATTTTTTTTTTCTTCTTAAAATTGACCAAAACGCACAAAAAACCAAAAAACTAATTTCCGGATTTGGTCCAAAATTTTCTAAGTCCCACCCGGACCCCAAATTTTCAGTGTAAAAAAAAAAAAATTGTCTTAAAATTGACCGAAACGCATAAAAAACAAAAAAAAATTTCCGGATTTTGGTCCAAAATTTCTAAGTCCGGGACGGGACCCTCAATTTTCAGCCTAAATATGAACCCAGGGACTTGGCTTGAACAAACTTGAATCTCACCTCCTTAAGGATGCTGCATACCAAATATCAAAAGATTATTTTTGGTAGATCTGAAGAAGAAGATTTTAAAAGAATATTCCTCATACTGCACTAATTTAAATATTTGGGCTCTGATAGAGAACCCAAATATGGACCCAGGGAACTGATTTCAATAAACATTTGAAACAATCTTCTAAAGATGTTATATGTGAAATTTGAAAGCTTTTGGAGCAGTGGTTTGGGAGAAAAGTAGTCTTACATGTTTTTTCCATTGCCCACAGTGTTAAAAAAGCTGACTCAGCACTTTTTCAAAAAGTACCCCATGATAAAACTGATAGCAATTTTTTTTACCAATCGATTCTGTTGGTCCTAAGAAAGCGTCACACCAAATAAGAATTCTCAGTGCCGTGTAGTTTTGGAGATATGGGCATTTTAATTTTTTTCGATTTTTAGCTCCTGCGGTTCCCATGGGGAGACGGAAAAAAAATTTGGGAATAAATTAAGTACTTATGACCCAATAAGCCCTCATATCAAATTTGGTTCAAATCTGCCTCTCGGTTTGGAAAATAGAAATTTTGGGAGTGGCAAAAATTGTTGCCCCTCCCATAACAACGGCAAATATAGCCCCACAAACTTCTCTTGAACAAATCTGAGTCTACACCTCAAAAGGAAGCTGCACACCTAAAATCAAGTCTCTGCTACTTCTGGTTCATGAGAAGAAGATTGTTTAAGATTTAGGCACACTTTTTGGGCGTGGCCTTACCAAGGGGCGAGGCAGCTTGATTTGAACAAAATCACATTGCGATGTCATAACAAACTATTATTTCAAATATCAATTAAATTGGTTCAGCGGTTTGGGAGGAGAAGACACAAACACCATGTTCACGGACGACGGGCGACGACAGACGACGCACGACGGGCGGTGGGTGATCACTGTAGCTCTCCTGACTGAAAGTCAGGTGAGCTAATAATATCAACTTCTGAGATTGTAAATCACGTGATCGAATGAGCTGATTCGACAGGTAAGGGATTTATAGCTATTTCTGTGAAGTGGTCTTTGTGGGTCTTTTGCCTATTGGAAACTATACATAACAGTTATCACCCCCCCCCCCCCCCCCCCCCACACACACCCTGAACGCTTGAAACACATTTGAACAATCAAAAATAGATCAAGCGAGGTCGAGGCCGTTGTAGCTCTCACTTGGTCTTCATTTTACAAGACGATATTTTTTATTTTTGTTCGATATTGGGTTATTTTCAGTGGAGTGTGTAGGTATACATAGGTTGCTGATCCCCTCTCCCCTTTTGGGGTAATTCTCTATCGTTGGATGTTATCTTGCCAAGTACCAATGTACCCTGTGCATATTGTTCAAGCATAACCTAGGCCCGGTGTATTTCCAGTTCTCCTAAAATTTCACAAATATATCAATGATTACAATTGTAACTGAGCAGTGAGACGAAAGTTCGTTTGACATTTTGCGCTATTGAAGTACTCCAATTTATTAAATATATATGAACCATTCTAAAGGTCGAACTGAGAATAGATACCGCTGTTCTAAAGGGTGTAGAGGACAATCTACTAAATGCACCTCCACTCAACAATGAAAGTGTCAATGATACTGTAGCTCAACTTGTCAAGACAAAGACATGTACATGTATGGTATGTGACACAGCAATGACAAACATCTAGGTAATGACCTGATAACAAAGGTACATATAAAGTATTGTAACGGTCTGTACATAAATACTGACCGTTGCCTGTAACAAATGTATAGGTAAAGTATTGTAAAGGTGGGTGACAGTCAGATGCTAAACTAGAAAAAAATCTTTGAGTCCCAGAGTGGGTCTGACTGAACCCCAAGATATTTGTTCTCATAGCACAGTGATAACAAAGGCAACCCAAAACACACTCGTTCCTGTCCCAAGGTGAAAGCAAAGGTACCAAGAAGTTTTGTGAAGATCAGTTCATAAATACGAGCTGTATAGAACTTGTGACAAAAAACTGATTGGACCTAATTTCGGTACAAAATGGCCATTGGCAGCCATCTTGAATTTTGGACCGCACCCAGAAACACTCATTCTCGTCCCAATGTGATAACAAAGGTACCCAAGAAGTTTTGTGAAGATCGGTTCATAAATACAGCCTCTACCCTGAGCCATATTGACATGTGTGCTTACATTGTGTAAGTAGCACTGAATAAATCAAAGTTCATCTAATTTGCATAATTTCTGCACGAAAAAAAACCCCTTACAATATGTGATTTATTCCATGTTACTAAACATTCATACAAAAATTTATTCAAATCAGAACTTTCATACAGAAGTTCTGTACAAAAGACTGATTGCACTAATTTTGGTACAAAATGGCTGCTGGTGGCCATCTTGAATTTTGGACCACACCCGAAAACACTCGCTTTCATCCCACGTTGATAACAAAGGTACCCAAGAAGTTTCGTAAAGATTGGTTCATAAATATGGCCTCTAGTCTGAGCCGTATAGAAGTTGTGTACAAAACACTGATTAGACCTAATTTCGGTACAAAATGGCCACTGGCAGCCATCTTGAATTTTAGACAGCACCCAGAAACACTCGTTCTCATCCCAAGGTGATAACAAAGGTACCCAAGACATTTCGTGAAGATCAGTTCATAAATACAGACTCTAGCCCGAGCCGTATTGACTTGTGTACTTACTGTGTGTAAGTCGCACTGAAAAGATCAAAGTTCATCTAATTTGCATAATTTCTGCACGAGAAAAAAACCCGTATTGTATGTGATGTATCCCATGGTACTAAACATTCACACAAAAAATTATTCAAATCAGAGCTTTCATATGGAAGTTCTGTACAAAAAACAGATTTCTGCATCGTCGGTACAAAATGGCGGCTGGCAGCCATCTTGAATTTCGGACCACCCCCCAAAACACTCGTTCTCGTCCCACGGTCATAACAAAGGTACCCAAGAAGTTTCGTAAAGATCGGTTCATAAATACAGCCTCTAGCCCGAGCCGTAGCCAATTGTTGACGTACGGACAGACGGACGACGGGCCATGACAAAAGCTCAAATTTGGCTTCGCCAAAGATGAGCTAAAAATGAAAGTGTCAATGACACTGTAGCTTAACTTGACAGTGTGTTGTGATTGATGAAAAGGATAAGGTTCAATGTTTATAAAAAGATTATGAAATACGACAAGAATTGTGATAATTGAGAATATGTTAATTTCTGTTCCCTGTGTGCTATGTTTTCAATAAAAATAATTTGAGGTGTAGACTGTACTAAAGAATTGAGGGGTGGGTTAATATGATCCTCACAGTTAATGTATGTCAACCAAAGTGACCAAGTTACAGTGAAATTATTCCAAAGTGAGTCATCCCATCAATGTTACAAAGAAATCCCTTCATAAATATGGCCTGTAGACTGTGCTAAAGGTTTTGGAGCTTCGGGCCTGTATAGCCTTCACGATTGACCGATTGCAACCAAAAGGGGACGTCCTCATCTAGACATTATACTGAGTCATCCTACCAAGTTACAATGAAATTCCTTCATCAATACTACCTGTAGTCTGTGCTAAAGATTTTCGGGTTTTGGGCTCGGGCTGCCATCACAGTTGAACGATCGCGATCAAAAGAGGACGATCTCATCTAAACATTATCTGGAGTCATTCTACCAAGGTACAATGAAATCCCTTCATAAATACGACCTGTACACTGTGCTAAAGGGTTTCGGGCTTCGGGCCGTCACAGCTGACCGATCGCAACCAACATGGGATGTTCTCATCTGGACATCATATGTAGTAATCCTACCATGTTACAATGAAATCCCTCCATAAATACGACATGTAGACTGTGCTAAAGGTTTTCGGGTTTTAGGCTCGGACAGCCGTCACGGTTGACAGATCGCAAATGGGGACGTTCGCAACCAGACATCATACGGAGTCATTCTACCAAGTTACAGTGGAATCCCTCCATATTAAATGCAACCCGTAGACTGTGCTAAACGTTTTTGGGTTTCAGGCTTGGGCAGTCGTCACGATTGACAAATCATAACCAATAGGGGACGTTCTGATCTAGACATTACTTAGAGTCATCCTACCATGCTACAATGGAATCCCTTCATAAATGCGACCTATAGACTATGCTAAAGTTTTTCGAGTTTTTGGGCTTGGGCAGCCATCAAAGTTGACCGATCGCGACCAAAGGGGATGTTCTCATCGTGCATATGAAATTTCGTGACGATCGGGCAAGAACTACGGGGTGTAGCCTGTGCTAAAGGAAAATGTGAACAGACTCACAGACTCACAGACTAACAGACCAGACTAACAGACTTCCGCACGCGTGATGGCAATAGCTTATCTTGACTTTGTCAAGTTAAACAAGTCAGGAAATATCGTTTCAAGTTCATGTAAACAAAATGGTAAAATCAGCCCATGTACAGTAAACAAAGTACATCCTTCAAGAACTGTGCCGTTTTGTGAAACAAGCAGGCTCGAAACTAGGATCTCCTACAATGACGGAGCGAGAGTTAAAATGTTTCGATAGTGTTCCTTGGTAGTTGACCCAACGAGCTCGTTCCAGTGAGGGGAGGGGTCATAAACAGTTATTTGAAAAAAAGGTATATTCAATTCAGAATGGTCTTTCGGTGTTTTATCTTCGTCGGCAGACAGCCCTCACCGGCCCCTTTCTTTGCCAATTTGTATTCAACCAAGATGTACCTAACAGTAACAGTCCTGGATATAACACGCGAACGGTCGTTTAA
This sequence comes from Pictodentalium vernedei, assembly GCA_031216915.1. NCBI lineage: Eukaryota > Metazoa > Mollusca > Scaphopoda > Dentaliida > Dentaliidae > Pictodentalium > Pictodentalium vernedei. The sequence goes on from CM062295.1 coordinate 581,844,118, forward strand.
GTTAAGTGAGGGTTATGTCAACTGTAAAACTCGCGAACGCAGTATAGGTTACGATAAAAAAAACAGCATAAATTAACTTCCCAATCCCGCATGTATTGCCAGTCAGACAATCTTTCGGAACAAACTCGAGACTCAAAGGTTGCCACATATGATTAGAGAAGCATGCCGTTCACATCTTAAAAAGAATTTCCGTGAAAATAAATAGGTTCTGCTCTATAGTTTCGCACTATTACACAGGGGTGAAAATCTAAACTTAGGGCACATGTTGAAACTAAGGCCATGTAAAATAGAGATATATTTTTAGTATCAGATATAGGGGGCTGAAAATTACTGGTTTCAGTATTTTTTCAGGCAATTTTTCAGGTTAAAGTCTTGCCTTTGACAATAAATAATTCCTCCCACATTCAGATTGTTTATTTCTACTTAGTCAGATAGTGTTATATGTTTTTTGTGGATTTGGGAAATGAAATACATGTAATGGGTTAGATAACTAAGTTACAGAATATTTGCATTTGAAGAGAGTGTATGGCATGTCATATTTGGAAAATCCTGGAAAACTGTGGAGCGGAACCATAGGAACAACTAACCCGCGATCTCGCTAAAACGAGATCGCGCGTTAGTTGTTGCTATTTATTTACGCGAAAATTTTGCCAAGACTTCAACATAACATGACTTGCGCAGAAAACGAGAGAAAACGGAAAAGCATTACACCACTTTTTTTTCTATGGATTGCAACCATGTTATATAGGGTAACCTGCTTATGGGTTACGGCATAAGCTCTTTATTTCCAGAACCTCGGTAACATTTGTATACATGTAACATAACCACCACGGAATCAAACTCAATCTCCATCCCTTACACGCAGCTCAGCCGGCATTGTAAATGACATGGATTATGCCACTACGATAGAAATAATTATCCCATGCGATCATCGAAAATCTGAAATCTGGAGCCCAGGTCATATTTCGTGTTATAGCATTTAACAAACTAACAAACACCGATTTCGTTTCGATGTTCATCTTCCCAAGTTCGCGATGCCGGAATTTGTAAAGAGGTGGACGGTATAAAAGTCAAATAGCTTGTTGACATTGGATGACCACCTATGTCAGCAATTCACCCGAACAAGAAGATAAGATTCCATTGCCTCATGTGTCAGGCGGGATATGTGTGTTTCGAAGAGACGAATCCCAAATAATTTGCTTTACAAGTGGCACACAATGGCGCGTGCTGTTCGAAGAATTTCGTTTTATCAAGTCTTGTTTTTCGAATAACTACCCCCCCCCCCCCCACCCACCCACCCGCTGGGTCCTCAACCCATTTATTCCACAAAAAGCCCTGGGAATGTTCACAACTAGATGAAAATGCATCCTCCAAAAACTATCTCGAGAATCTAGTATTTTGTAAACGGTATTGTGACTATATATTTTAACCCTCTTAATACTGATGACGAAATATTAAAACTTCAAGCTGTAAATTTCCCCCATAATGCAAGCAGGAATTTAACTAATTGAATATTGTGAGACAGAGATGAGCTCTGTCAAACTCAACTGAACTGATTAAATCTCGAGTTGTATTATAGGGAAAATCTGCAACTTTAAATTTCGGAATTTTCAAATAAGTGTGCAGAGGGTTACTTTTTCTGACGGCAATTTCATGGAAGAGAGAAATCGCCGGACACAAGAGAATAACCGAAATGCTATAGTTGTCCTCAGGTGAAGACTGGTTCTGGACTGTACGCGTATTTTAATGAAACAGGCACCTCGTAGGAAATTATAGATTATTTGTCGTGGCCCGGACATGCACGAGGGTTTTGATAGAACAAGTGCATGCATATTGTACATCTGAAGTTTTATGTGTCGACATGAAATGAAACGAAATGAAATGAAATGAATTTATTTCGCAACATGCTATAAATCTGTACAAAGTTGTTAGAACATTTTTTATAAAAATAAATTGACAGTATACAAGCTGCAAGTACATAACTTTTAATATGTAGTTACACAGACAAAGGACAGTAATGCACAGATAGAATGCATGCTGCGTAGAGATGGTATAGTCGATGCGATTGTCTTCCCACATGGGCGGCGGAACGATTTTCAAAGCGCGAGGGGTGGGGGTGGAGGGGCTGGATCGGGGCGATGGATGGTCGTCGGTATGCCGGGACGACTATGGTTCGGCCCGTGGTACGAACATTTTAAATTCCAGGGTCCCAAAACTCCCATTTCCATGCATCTGAGCGGATATTTTGATATTTTTCAGAAGTATTTGAAAGATTTTACACTTTGAGAGCCGTTAAAAAACGTCGGTAAAGCATACAGGTGAGGTTTATTTATCAGCTTTGGTCGTAACGACCAAAGCTGATAAATAGACCCCACCTGCATGCTTTACCAGACGTTAAAGGCAATTATACTGTCTGTGGATTATCTTGTCTGTGGATGGATTTGGTACTTGTATGTCTGTAAGATTACGATCTATTTCAGTTAACCGGTTTTTTAACAGACTGTATACATTTTAGCATTTGCTGCCACTTACTACAAAAAATGATCCGAAATCCATCGAAACTGAACCTGTACGAGAGAAACATAGCTGGCGAAAATATGGGGGAGGCTCTGAATCCGCCCCTTGTTTCACCAGTCATTGGTTGTGTTAAAATATATGCATACAAAAAAACATGACCTGACAAAAAAGGGGGGGAGGGGCTGAAGCCCCTCCCCCAGCCCTACCGGTTCCGCCGCCCCTGTACCAGCCATCCCCATGTAGATAAACCGTCAGACAAATAACCTGGGGATATATCAATGACAGAAGTATTTTGATAATAGTACCTCAGTAAAATATTTAATTTTAAGTGATGTGATTTGTGGTTCGTGGGAAAAATGTGTGGCGTCCTTCCTTTGGTATACTTCAAACAAGTATAAGTAGCGACACAATAAGGGTTGTACCAATGAAAAGAGACTGGGCTGGTGTTATGGTGTACAAGTACTTGTTTAATGAGACAAATGAAAAAAGTAAATCGATTGTGGTTAATGATAAGATACAGAATTACTTGTTTGTACAGTCAGTATACCTTGGGTTGTCACAAAGTAGTGTGGGAGAATATGTGCTCAGCATCTTTTCTTTAGTACATTTCTTAAAGAGCCATCTTGGGGGAGTGTGAGTGGCTTGTTCGAGATCATTCCAATGTTTGGGAAAGGCGTGGGTTGGCAGATTGGCAGTAAAAAAGCGTTCTCGGTTTTGGCACTTGAATTTTTCCGGACTGTCTAGTTTCCATTCCGAACGGGTTTGGAAATATACTAAAAAAATCAGAAAAGGTTGTTTGCAATCTCGAGTGATACCAGTCGTTCACGAAAAGCAGCACGTGTAACTTATGAAGGTCTTTAAATTTCAATATGCGATGTTTAAAAAAAGTGGGTTAGTATGTGCCTTATAATTGCTGTTACTACTGATAGTACGAATGGCTCTTTTTTGTAATAGAAATATTCTTCGAGTGGCCAGGACATGTCCCCAAACTTGAACAGCATATCTCATATATGTATCTTACCTGAACACCTGTGCCAAGCATTATTCTCTGAGGAATCAAATACGTCTTGCTTTGTATGTCTACGTCTCTACTATCCAGCTGAACTAGGAGGACGCGGAAATTCGTTCCACCGAGATCTAAAGCTAGGAATGTGCCTCTCTCTGAAAAGAAAAAAAAGTGAACAGGAATGAAAATGAGGTGATAACAAACTTACTATCATAATCTATGATTTTTCATGAAGATAATATCAACTTCGGTATAAAGATTCGTTGAAAAAATACAGTACGGCTGCCGCGGGTTGGTCATTTTCCATGAGTGGGCGATATATCCATGTTGCAATAATATTAGATTCCAAACACTAATTATAGGAATAATCATCAAAAATTTAATTAATGAAGCACCGGGTACAACCCGGTGCTTCAGTAATTAAAATTTTGCTGATGATTTTTATTACCTTGCAAACACGCGCGTGGACATCACTACCCACACGTGGATTATGACAAGTCCGCCGCTGCTGTTCTGTATAGCAACTGTTCACCGACAAGTTTTAAAACAAAACAAAACAAAAAGGGAAAAAAGAAAACAAACAACATAAAAAGTTAAACCTCTTTGAAAAAAACTGTCTATCTGAAAAATCTTGACAATATAAACATGTACACTCCACACTTATTTTTTCTCAACAAGAAAATAGATTGAAACACAGGCACACAATAGGAACAAATCTCTGCCATGAATGGCCCGACGGACGTAACAACAGTCAGACGAACAGATTGACGAACATCATATCTTTTGTGGTCAGATGATAAGATCGGCTCATTAGATTGATGGTTCGGTACACATTTGTAAAAGGATAGCATTTTTTTCATTTTCCAACTTCTCAAAGCCAATTATTTTGTTGTGAATGCCCATGGTACTGGCGTACTACTGTTACCCTTTATAGTACATTGTAAAAAGTGTATGGACATGAGAAACTAAAGTTCGTCCCTGTAAAGGAGATTATCCACTGAATTAGCTTGGACATACTGCTGCAGTGCTCCTTTTATCGTTTCATGCACTGACGGGTTCTAATGCAATATCCATTCTGTCTGGACAAAGCAAAAAGACAACACTGAAAGTCTTCTCCCAGCACAAAGAACTTCTTGTTCGTATTGGGAAAGAACCACTAACAGATAATGCCATGGTGAATGATGATGCAATTCGTATGTAGCATATATAATGTTCCTGAAGTCACCGCTATTGACAACACTAGAGGCATTCTTTTCAAGAAGGCACTACGCCCTTAACGTCTACCCTCAACAAGAGATGCTTTGAGATACCACATTAAAAGAGCACACCTTCAGACCTTATTGTGGCTAAGCAACACAATTAAAGCCAAGTCTTCAACCTGCCTCTACCATTGGATGGGAACTACAGCATGATCAGATGTCACCAGAGCTTTTATCTCAACCACCTGCATCCTGCATCTTGTACTGATCACGTGAGGATGTGGCGCAAAATGCAATTCATTCAGATGTAAATGTAAAATAAAATCAGATTAACCTGCATTGGTTCCTGCAAGTGTATAAAACTGATTGTATGAATGTTTGAAGTAATAAGAAGTTATCTATCATTTGTGACATAAAATGCACAAAGCTAGTTATCAGTATTTCCTACTTTTTTTATTTACGTTTACTATTTATTTCATTTATAAATTGCCATTTCAATAGTGACTTTGGCCTGGACTATAAAACTACATATGTAGCTATTTATGACGAATACTTAGTAGTTGAAGTTCAAGTTATAATTGATGGATTAGATTCCAAGAAAATGGGATTTAGGAATCATAGAACATATACTATGTAGCGATTATAGGTAAACATGGAATACATATGGGCGCCATTTTCAAAATAACCCTGACCTCTCCTAGAAAACTTATATGCCATGACTACTGATATTGGATTTTAGTTTCCTAGGATTCCCTAGGGTCGAAAAAGTAAGAGATAAGCCTTGGACCACACGATTATCTCTCTTATACCAAAAGATATGATCAAATACATATGTATTGGCGGCCATTTTTGTTCCTAATTTCTAGGTCGAAATGTCATATTGCACCTTGCCAACATTGATTTTTGGATTCAGCAAGTCCAAATTGCCCTAATTGGTAAAAATTAACAACAAATTTCCTAATAATTCTTCTTTTCTGGAAATGGGACAAGACTATAATGGCCGAATCCATTCTGCGTTTTAAGGAGACTCGATAAAAGTTTCATTCTGCAACTCAACAGAGCTGTAAGATTAAGTTACGTGTATTACAGATCCTCACTACCGATTTATTGTAGTGTCGTCTGCTCGTCCATTGTCAATTTTTTTCTTCACGCAAACCTTTATGCATATAATTATACAGTTTTACAGGGTTAAGCAAAAACAACTGTTAATGTAAATTTACAGAGACAGGACATTCATTTTGCGTATTTTTTATAATTATTTACAATGCCTGTTGTATGGTTTTCTCACACTATCATGCTTTGCACTTTGTGGGGAGGCTTTTCTTCAAGGAATGTTAACCTAACCCAATTTCAGTGATTGGTATGTTTGAGAAGTAAAATATTCCATGTTGATCATTTTCCTATTCATTGGAATTCAGAGTCGCTTTCAGCATCTATCGCTATACCTTGAAAGCAAACGGGTATAAAGTATATATAGCTATAAAGTCACTTACAGCCAGTCTTTATGTGGCCCACTAGAGAGAATCCATTATGGATTCCCCTTTTTGAATACACTCTAAAATAAGTTGGGTTAACCCTTTACCCAACGTAACGTCCAAACCGTCCAGCTCTATTCTAAAAAATCGCCAATTAATTTTCATTATATTTTCATTTTTTGTCTCAAAAACATAGGTTATGACCCCTTTTTGGAACGAGCTCGTCGAGCTCGTTCCAATGAGGGGTCAAAACCTATGTTTTCGAGACAAAAAATGAAAAAAATTAGTTATTCAAGAATTTTGTTTGCAAATGTCGTCTGCTTTTCATGTCAATTGGGGTGAGCGATTATGAACCCAATTGGTTTAGAGTGTATTTTACAGATTCTTTTTTCTCGCTTGATACTGTTTTGTGTTGAAGCATTTCATTCGCGCAAAAACGTCACTCAGACGCGAAACTACCAATCATGTGTCTTCCAGTTCCCACGTGACGTTCCTGAAAGTAGGCTGGATTCCATACGTGGTGTACCTAGCACAATTCTCAATGTCGGTAGTGTATATGGAAAAGGTGAATACACAGCGCGATCGTGATATAAGGGATAAACATAGGAATACTTACCGGTACCGTCAGGTATCGATCTAACAAATGTAGGAAACATCTTGATATCCGCCGCATGGTTAGCCTTCCTACTTAGACCACTGTCCATCTCTTCGGTGAGGAGGTGCATAATTCGCTTGTAAGTCAGCGATGACAACTTGAAACCCCTCACGACACTTTCGATCTGAAAGCAGACATTTTCTATGACTTAACATTATAATCAATGATTGTTTTGGTTCAGAATACAGGGCTGGTGGGGTTTTTAACAGATACCAGATTTATCACATGAATCGGTACAGAAAGCAAACATTTTGACGAGCGGTTTTGTCAGGAGTAACATTTTGGAATTTCCTCATACCAAACATGAGATGAAAGTGTCAATGACAGTGCAGCTGAACTTGTCCAAAAAGGGGCGGAACTAAATAGAAAGCCCCAGTACTGCCAAGTCATTCACCCAAGTTTCTACAGAAAAGTCATTACACCAAAGCTACATATGAAATCTGAAAAAAGTGGGTTGGGGTGGGGCCTGTTGGGTGTACTAATGGAATGATTGACAATTTATATGTCAAATCCAAGATCGAAGGTGGCGGCCATCTTTTGCAAAAGAATGCATAACGCCCATCTAGACCTCATACCAAAGTTATATATAAACTTTGAAAAAGATCGGGTTAGAGATGCGGCCTGTGGGGTCTGCTAATGGAATTGTTGACAATTTATATGCCAAATCCAAGACGGCCACTGCAAGCCATGTTTTTCAACAAAATTCAGAAAAGTTTGAGAGCTGTCATCTAGACATCACCCCAAAGCTACATATGCCATTTCAATTTCGAAAAAGATAGGGTGAGGGATGTGGCCTAAAGGGTGTGCTAATGGGATTGTTGACAATTCATATATGCCAAATTTAAGATGGCTGCTGGCGGCCACATTTTTTAACGCAATTCAGAAACATTTGATATATCATTTTCGAATAATCCGAAAAGAGACCATATAATATAATTTCTTTTTTCGTATTATTTTATCTCATTTCATGCTATCTGTTCTTATTTTGTTAGAGAGGCAAGAAAACTTTGCGTTAGCCCATGGATTTTACAGGGCGGGTGATAAGTTGGGTTGTATAGAACCTCTACTTCACCCACATTGCCCACGTGGGGGCACGGTGGTGTTGTGTACCAAGGCGTACTGCACGTCGATGGTGCACTTGTCTTCAAATAATGCTAACCCTGCTTGTGTGGAGTTAGTATGTTGAGGAACCTGACAGTTGCTCGGTGGTTCTCTCTGGCTTCCTCCCCCCGTAAAACTGTCCGAACACGAGGTGACCCTGGCTGTTGAAAGTGTCGTTAAACCACATTAAATAATAATAATAATAATAATAATAATAATAATAATAATAATAATAATAATAATAATAATAATAACCTCCTTTTGGATAATAATAATAACCTACTCTTGGAAGGGAAAGGTCTTGAAATATTAGGCCCATGAGAGTGAATCTGGGTTCCCAATACCCTTGTTAGGGAACTGAAATAAGTAAATTTTGTTGATTGATTTAAAATACAGCTGGTTATCTAGCGTAATGTTACTAAGGAAGCTTACCCATGGTGACCTAGGCCAAGCTTGGATCTAAAAGCAGTAATATAATTTTTTTGGCGTGGTACATCCTGGGGACGTACCACACCAAAAAACACATTACGGTTCTCGAGGCAAAGTTTGGGATAAAGTTTGCCTTGAGTGGACCTTTTGTACCCCTATTACCCCCTTGGCTACACCCTTTTAACTTAAAAATATCTATATCGTTCGCCAGGAAGGACAACACAGTTACGAGGAACACAGTAAACGACGACCAACAGTAGGAATTCTGAACACAAATGTCTAAGAGAGCGACTTGTGACCTCCAGTGCATTCATATTTTGGGTAATTACTTAATTGCTAACAATTAATTAATGATGAAGTGGAATTTTTGGTACAGCAGTATTTTTTATCAACAGAATGTGTAAATTCCTAATTAATCTCATGGTGAAACCGAATAGTAGGTTATAAGAGGTCGGAACTTTGTGGATATTGGCAAAGACGTCAATTGGTTTCTTATTCTCTTTCAGACGGCTACTAAATCTGGTGGTGTGATTATGCTTATCACTTCTTCGCGTGTCAGGGTTATGAACCGCAAGACCACTATTTTGAGACGTCTTGCCGGGTTATAAACAATGTGAAATGGCTGTTCGATTTTACGACATGGGTACGATGATCGATTGAGACAGTCCAGACTGACTGGGGTTGGGAGTTACCCGGAAGTCCATTGGCTGAAACATTGCCTGTGCACAGACCATATGTACAGAATTTGATAGCCTTACTATGGTCATAACGCGTAGATTAACGCGCAGATCGACGTGCTATTTGTGCGCATTTCATGACAGGACTTCTAGTTTTAACTGTACGGGTATATCCTACATTGTCTTCAAACATGAAGAGAATTTAGTTGCATTTGGCTGGGAGCGCGGTGGCTCAGTGGTAGACTGTTGGACTTCTATGCTTGAGGTCCCGACTTCGATCCCCACCCGGAACGACCCGCGTTGTGTCCTTGGGTAAGGCACTTTATCCCGCCTGCCTACATGGGGGCACGATGACGCCGTGTATATAGGCGTACTGCACGTCAATGGGGCACATGTCTTCAACTGCTATAACCCTGCTTGAGCGGAACTTGAACAGAGTTAGAATGTTGAGGAGCTGACAGTTGCTCGCCGATGCTCGGTGGTTCTCTCCGGGTACTCCGGCTTCCTCCACCCGTAAAACCGTCACGGTCACGATTAGCCATTGTGCATAAGTATGTGACCTTAAACGCCAATAAATAAATAAATAGTTGTATTTGACTAGTGGATTCGACCATCCGTGGCATTCGGTCGTTTTGGTCTATTTCTTCTAATCCAAAGATATACAACCAGATTTAAGGTTGGAAAATGGTTGAAGTAGAATAATAGACTGATCCATAATCTATCTATCGCTAGAAAAGGGAAATAAGCAGATATTCGAATATTTTCTGGCATGCAATTGTAATAAAATTCGTGAAAGGAAAGAGCATCGTCAGCTGTTTCTAAGGTGTAGTAAATTTATCAGATCCCCCTCCCCACCTCCCTCACTTTTAATATATCCCGTCGCACTCGTCAAGGATTGTGAAACAAGGGCATGACGATACTGTCGATATATTTTCCACTGTACCAAAGCATAACAATACGATGCTCTTGGCTATTGTGCCCACGCCTTACACTTTCATTGAGCTCCCACCTTACACTTTCAGTCAGCTCCCGCGCACGGCCTCTGAGGAATCGTCGTTCAACACCGTATGCAAGTCTAGAATTGTATCGCACCTGGCTACAAAATAAAGACACCAGGAACCAAATTCTATTCACACATTCAAGAAAAGGCACGTGTCGCACTATAAGTTAAAAAAACCCAACATTGCCTCTTTGATTCACCCACTAATGCTTACAACGTAATCGCCATCCATTCTCACATTTGAGTCGAAACTTCGCCCGCCAATGTCAACAAAATAGCAATTAACCCTAGCCTAAAATATTTAAAAAAAAAAAATTCCATATATGGGGCGAACCATGGTTGCTACATCAGATTTCTTGCCACTATTTTTAGCAGTGACACAAATGACATAGCTGGCATCTGGATTCCCACCCATCATATCTTCTCGCGCAGCCCCTACACACTTTTTGAAGTTTGAATCCCGGAGCAATTTTTGCAATTATTACTGCCGTCTTAAACAGACGACAACTTTTTATGTTATTCCTCCGCTCCACTGATGTGTCTGCTCTTAACCCTTTACCCAAAGACTCGGCCACATCCGCCCACGTAATATGCAAAAGCAGCAGCTGAAAAAATATTACTTTTCAAAACATGTCAACAAAATCATATCATGTGACCCCTCTTTGGAACGAGCTCGTTACGATGAGCGGTTACATGATATGGCTTGGTTGGAATTTTTGGAAACTTTTTTCAAATATATTTAAAATAATAATTTTTTATATCGTCTGCGTTCGTTAAAGGGTTAAATAATGATCGATTCCTTAACTTTTTTTCGTTTTCTTTGCTGACGAAATGCTGTTACGCAACTGGACATATATTTTATAGCTCTTTCAGGTAGCAAAATATCAAGAAAAAGTATCCATCACAACAACTGATTGGTAAAAAATGTTTTCTCTCTGTCAAACCGAAAATGTGCCGGAACACGAATAAAGGAGGGTGTGGGACAATTGTTACTTATTCCCAATTCCCCATACGACATTCGTTATCAACCGACTGAATCGGTTGATAAACGTATGTCGAATAAGGAACTGGGAATAAGTAACGGTTGTCACATCCGCAATAAATTTGGATTGCTTCTTGATGGCGTTTCATTGACACTGTACCAAAATTTAGGCCTACCTAAAAAATTTGAGCAACTAAAAATGCCGACATAGCTTATGACCTCTCAATGGAACGAGCTAAAAAAAAGATCGTTCCAGTTAGGGTCCATGAGCTACATGTATGTTGTAGAAACCAACATTGAAAAAAAAATATATTTTGACCCCATGGTTGATGCCTTATCAACTCATTTAACGATTATTACCAATTTTTACATCTAACCACTTTTTCAAGTAATTTCCCCCAACACACTCAACAACTCTAGCCGAACTTTGACGTCATGGAGAGTCATCGTCTAAGAAATTTACTGGATTTTAATGAAATGTTAGTATTTTGTAGCGATTAAGAATAGAAATAGTTAGGGTTATGCTTTGTCAAAGTTTTGACCACATTTTCGAAAAATCGTTAATACCGATAGAGGATTTGGAAAACGTCCAAAGTTAAACGTCACGGCATTGCAGATGGCGCCTTGTTGCGCTCAAAGGACGACCCATGGTTAACCTGTTCTCATTTACAACCAGATGAAACTGACTTGTGTCAAAACATTCTCGTACAGTCTCTTGTGTTTCTTCGAAGCAAATTCTTCCATAGTTTAAAAAGTACTCAAAAATCTACTTTTTAAATTATTTATGTGACATTCTCGGTAATCATATGGTTGTTATCTGCATGTAACTCTTCACGCCCCCAACGATCAGTTCGACTTCTGCTATAAGAACAAGCGTTCCCGCCTTCGGCCACCCCGAGACCGCATCTAGGTTATTTTTGATAAGGGTTTACTGCCAGACTCTTTAAATCACCTCCAACTACATATTACTAAGAGCGCATAAAAACAATCAGAAAGACAAACGTCTTGGAAAGCCAGCAAATATCTTCACAAACGGGATGTGAAAATACAATCCGAATGCAATCTATCAGTCCAACGTTTGTGTAACTTGGTCTGATTCCATCGTCTTTAGAGTGTCCTTGACCTGCATTTTCGTAATTAGGTTTAACTCTGTTACCTCGCGCCTGGCATGTCAGCAGAAAACGTTTCGAAAGCACATTAATTATACCACGATTGCCATGGACATTCAAAGTTACGCGATACAATACAGAATTTGGGAAATGTTCTAAATACACTATGCGTGGAATCTGGATTACGCGTTAGAATGTCATTTAAGAAAACAACAGCTTGGACGTTACGTATCTCAGTGGCGTTATGACAAGAATAAAATGCTTCAACCTAAAACTCTGTCAAGCAATACATATCGCTAGTGAAGTGATCTGGGTCGTAGTATCACGTATCACGTCGAGTTGAGGAGGTCAGATCGCCGGATCAAACGACGTTATACTACGGCCCAGGTCACTTCATTGTAGCGATAAAATATTTATTATATGACTCATAGTTCAACATCGCATGCCAACGCTAGCATTAACAATCCCCCAACCTTTTTTGGTAAAATGGATTGAAGTAAAAAAGAACAATTTTTGTTTACGCTTATTTATGTAACAGGTGCACACTTTCGGGGAATCCCTCGATGCACATGAATACGTAACAAACCAGACGAAACAGTAAACAAACTCGGACCGCCGTTCAAGAGCACCCATTCCAGCTCGGCGTAAAGTACTGTTTGCGACCGCAACAGCTAATTATGTGAATTCGAACGCACCGGTAAATAGTCCGTCATACTATAGTGATGCGGAATCAGATTCCATAATGTGGATTTTCCGGGGACCAGGAAAAGATCGTCAAACAGTAGTGATATTTAGCGGTTAAATTACATAGTCTTATAATAAAGAAAGTTATCAGATCGCCGAAGGTGATATCTTTCTTTAAACCAGAGGCTCAAGTGAGCCTAAAACGCTCACCTGGCTCAAGTTGTCAAAAGAGATGAGTACACACAGTAAGTGGCGGACAGCAAAAGCATTTTGTTTGATTTGTCATGACACAACTAAAGGAAATTTTTTGACCATTCATTTCTGCTGGTCCTAGGAAAGCTTCCTAGGCAAAAACAAAATTCTATTTTGTGAAGTCTATAAAAAGTGTCCGTACGATTTTTTTTTAACTCGTGTTATACTACATGACAAATTTGGTTCAAATCAGCCCATTGGTTCTGGAAATTTTGAGTGGAGCCCAAAGTTTGATCTACTGAGTTCCTTTGACAAAAAGTGAATCAGCATCACTAAAGTAAGTTCCATACCAGAAATCTAAGCATTATCGCGAGTGGCTTTTGAGAACATGATTTTTAAAGCATTTAGGCTTATGGAGCATTAACTCCACCCCAAGGGGCATAGTAACTTTTTTGAGAAAAAAAATCAGGAGAGTAAACTTCACCGAGATGCTTTGTACCAAATTAGTTTAGACTTGACCCAAAGATTCTAAAGAATACTTAGTTGATGGAACACAAGACATATAATGACTCGGCACTTTCCCATTGCCAACAGTGTTACAATGGGCATTCCCATTCGGCACCCCATGGAAAAATCGAAGCACTTTTTGGGGTTCCACCTGATTCTGGTCTGTGTCCTATTTTAAATATGGGCCTTTGAATTTTTTTTTTATTTTTAGCTCCTGAGGGCAGCGAAACAAGATTTCCGGCATAAATCAGCCCATCGGTTTATGAAAGATGGACATGCTACCACAGAGAGACCAAATATTGACCTACCAACTTGCCTTGAACAGATTTCAATCTCCACCACCAAAGGAAGTTTCATACCAAATATAAATATCAAAGCATTCTCTGTGGTGGTTCATGAAAAGAACATTTTAAAAATGTTTAGGCTTATGGGGGATTAGCAACTTTTGGGGGAAAAATCTCAGAAGAGTATACTCCACCGAGACGTTTTGCACCACATTAGTTCAGATTTGGCCCAAAGATTCTGAAAAATTCTTAGTTGATGGAGCACAAGTTAGATGAGGACTGCGCATATTCCCATTGCCAACAGTGTTAAAATGGGTATCCCCATACGGCAACCCATGACAAAACCGATAGTTTTTTTGATCCAACTGATTCGATTGGTCCTTAGGAAGCTGAATACCAAAAAATAATATTCTGGTCAGTGAAGTTTTTTAAATATGCGCGTTTGAATTCTTTTCTATTTTGAGCTCCTGGTGTTCCCACGGGGCTATGCAATATTTTGTCGGGCATCGATCGATCAACAACTTATGACCCAATTATATTACGTGCCAAATTTGGTTCAAATCAGCCCATCGGTTCTTGAAACACAAATTTTGGGTGGAGCCCAAAATGGGCATGCTCCCACAGGTAGTCCAATTATTGACATACCAACTTTTTTTTTAATAATTTTTAATTTCAGCAGATATGAACAAAAACCGTCTTTTACAATGTTTGTCTTATTAACTAACACTATAATATATGTATATAAATAAATGCACACAAAATAATACACACTTTCTGGTTACTCTGGTGAGTTCTGGGCGTTTGGAGGAGATTATACTAGTGTCTGAAAAGAGGTTGATGAACAGCGTGTACTGTCCTTACCATAAGGTCTCAGAATAAAGGGGAAGAATTGGGCCTAAGAGGGTATACTAATGGGAACTGTGGATTCGACTAGAGCTCCCCCCCCCATCTCATTTAGAGGAAGCTGTATACCAAGCAGGTCTTGTATTTTGTCATATCTCTCTTGAATGGACTTTGCTTTTTTGACGAATATTTATGAACGAACATTAGTTCTAATGTACGGTATACTTTTATCTGATTTAGGAAGCTTCTGAAGACAGATGTACACCCCCTCACCTTGCAAGAACAAATAATTTTTTTGAAAAGTAGTACACACAGATTAGCAGCTGCTGACGGTACTTCCTGGTTTGGTACTGGTTTGGTACTGTTTAGCACTGTGGAGTAAGAGGGAAGGACAGAGCACAATTAATTCGCAATTTATCTTGATGATTCACGAGTATCGTCTTAGAATGACTGCATTGAAAAATAGGTGCAACAGAGTTTCTTTTGTATTGCTGCAGAAGGTACATAGTTACGTTTAAGAGAGCTTACTTTTAAGTAGTTTGGGATTGGTATAAAGCGATCTGTGCAATATTTTGTATTGGAGACTTTGAAGATAGGTGTCATCACTAATAGTAAAAGAGCCCTTGTATATCGACTCCCAGTCTGTCGGTTTGAGGTCGATACCCAAGAACTTTTCCTACTTTTTCTGGCATGATTCGTAACTTTAAAAGATGGGGTAGAACGTTTGGCTCTTTTTCTTCGAAAAATTCAATTTTCCAATATATTTCTTTCTTATGGTTGGGATTCTCTCTTTTATTGCTTCTTTCCACGGATTTGGTATTGCATTGATCACTCCTTTGTAAACTGTGAAGGGCGTCTCAAGGTTGTACTTCCTTGAAAAAGAGGGAAGCTTAAAAACCTCCTTGCTCACTTAAGAGATCGTTGATAAAAAAGATATCCTTTTTACACCATTATTTATGGAAATAGGGTCGATCTTGATTTTAATTTTTTTCATAATAAAATATGGGTTCACCCAGAATATCTTCAGGGGTTCAGGTAACATTTGTATCTAGCAGGGACCATAAATGTACTACATTCTTCCAGAAGGTATTTAATTTGTCTCCAACCTTTAGAAGTCCTTCCTTGTGTAAATACCACATTTTGTAGGCTCGTTGATCTTCAAAATCATCTAAAACCAAAGTTTTCCTGACCTACCAACTTGCCTTGAATAAATTTTAATCTTCACCGTCAAAGGAAGTTCCAGACTAAATATCAAAGCATTCTCTTGGTGATTCATGATAAGAAGACAGATTTTTAGGCTTTTTGGGCATTGACCCCAGCCCGAAGATAGCAGCAGCTTCATTTGAACAAAGTAGAAAGAGTATACTCCAAAGATGGTCTGTGCCACATATGAGTGAATTTGACCCAATGTTTTAAAGAAGAAGACAAGTTTCAAATTAGTTGATGGAGTACAAGAAAGATGATGACACAGCATTTTCACATTGCCAACAGTGTTAAAATGGGCATCCCCACACGGCACTCCATGACAAAATCGACAGCATTTTTTTTTCGTTCATCTGATTCCATTGGACCTTAGGAAGCTGCATACCCCCAAAAAACCCCACAATATTCTGGTCGGTGCAGTTTTTGAAATATGAGCATTTGAATTGTTTTTCTATTTTTAACTCCTGAGGTCCCCACAGGGCTGTGAAAATTTTTTTCGGGCATCAGTTAAGTACTTATGACCCAATTATACTACATGCCAAATCTGGTTCAAATCAGCCCATCAGTTCTAGAAATATACATTTTGGGTGGAGCCCAAAATGGGTATGCTCCCGCAGAAAGCCCAAATATTGACCTACAAACTTTCCTTGAACAAATTTTAATCTTGAACATCAAAGGCTGTTCCGTATCAAATATCAAGGCATTCTATCTGGTAGTTCGTGAGAAGAAGATTTTTTAAGAATTTTTGTGGAAAATGGCAGCCTGAAGCCCGAAAATGGCAGCTGCTTCATTTGAAGCTTGGTGGAGTTTTTTCCCGTTTTTCACGCGCGCCTTCGGCGAACCTGAAACACAAGAGAAGCTCCACCTCGGGTCGTTAAATCCAAACCCCTCCTACTCCACCATCGTTGTGTTCTGTCTTATTACTGTAATTTTAACAAAATGTCACTTTTCCAGAAATATGCCTTTTCCCTCAACACACCCTTCATAATGAGGCAATTTTCGTGATAATCTGGTCTTGGTGAATGCGAATTGCTGGAAGTTCATTGGCCACATTTAGAAAAGTGTTTACACCGCCGCCATCTTGGGAAGGGAGGGGGAGGGGGGGGGGGGGTTTGTAACTAATCAAAGCTCAACAACAAAATTTCCCGAAGGCTTTCAGGTTACTCGTCTGGCAGCCAAGGCACCGTTGCGTGTTTTTGCCTCTAAAGTTTTTTCTCAGCGAATTATGTTTGTCCACAACACCCCTTTGAAGAATCAATCGACTGGCCTTTTGTCAGCCTTGAGGAATTTGTGATATTTCGGTTTTTAGAAATGGCGGTCAAAATAGCAGCCATTTTTACAAACAGGAGGATTTTAACCAACGCGGAGTGCTAATTGAAACAAACTAGCATCTTTCTTATCCAATTGATACACCTTATTAATTTTGTGCAAAAATCAGACTGCCTAAATCCAACATGGTGGACAAAATGTCGACGAAAATCAGAAAAATCGATTTTTTTCACAAATTTCACCAATTTCTTCCAGATTACTAGGGCAATGATGGCCGTAGTGACCAGTGTTTGTGATGGACAAGCACATGCCAGTAATGTTTAGACATTTCCGTACAATTGTACAAGCTGTATCGGTTCTGGTATGAAGTTCGGAATTGGTACTAATATATCGCCCGTAAATTATCAATGATAGCATTGATATTAAAAATATTAGAAACAGAGAGTCCAGGTATATATATAGAATATACATATAGTGTTTTCAAATAAAAATTTATTCTACGAGTAGGATTAAGAATGAAACCGGCGAGCCTCTGGCGAGTCGGTTTCATTCTTAATTCTACGAGCATAATAAATTTTTTACTTGAAAACACTATACGTTTATTTTGTTTATCCCATAAATCTTTTACAGGGCAGTCGCGGCGAAATCGTGCTACTACTACCTTCAAAACACAGCGAGAAGTGAGGAGCACATAGGTCCAATTCGATGACAAGCACGATTACCAAAAATAAAAAAATGCGCAGTGATACATTTCTGTCTAAAAATAATTCCCCTACAAACATGAGCTAAACTTGCAAAAATACTTTATTAAATGAACAATGTGTAGTGTTTTCTACTGGCATTGTGTACTACATGTACTTTCAAAAAGGTTTAAAGAAAACAACAACTGAACTGCGGTAGAGGTCAACAAGTCCGTCTCCACTATTGGAATAAATTATTTCAGTGTTAAAACTATGGGGAAACTTTACTCTCAACTAGGTGAATAAAGCAAAAAAAATATCCAAGGCTTTTATTGTTCGAATAAACAGCCATTTATGGGATAAAGTATGACAAGAAAGATTATGAAGACCACTAGGTAGTTTCAAAATTGGTAAGTATCTGATAAGATAACAAAAAGGCGGCCAAATGTGATGTCCAATATGGTATTATCTAAAAAAATAGGCAATGATTAGTCTTCATTTTCAGCAGGCTCGATTTTGGTATACGCAAATCATCAGCTTCATTGAACATTGCAGATCACTTCCTTGATGTCAATATCTCTCATTCTCGACTGAAGACCCATTACCCTTGAATAAATCAAGTTGCAATCATAAAAGTGAGTCACCAACTCTTCTTATTTGTGTCGCCTTCAAGTTGCGTTAGGCTAAGAATGCTTATTGATTTACTGAAATTAGTCTGTATCTACAAATATGTTATAAATCAAACATGTCTTCTGCCTTCAATGTATATTGCAGTCAAAGATTTGTACGCTCGTAATACCGTGAATCGGTGCTCAATTGTAGCAAACCTTAGTGTGTCACTTGGCCTACACTGAAAGGACATTGGAATACATGATAAACTTGCTCCGCTTCTCTCTTTATTGCCTTCCATGCCTTCTTTAGCCAATCGTTTACCTATGCTGCCCACTTTTGGGGACTTCCATACAGACGCTGGTTCCGTGTAATATTCTATGATCAAGGTAGAATTTGTTTACTATAGAAAACAAGCTCTGATCACTTATCACGGCGAGGCGTATCCTGGATAGCACAGCTGTATGCTAATTATCTTTCTACCTCATACCAAGAAGATACTTGCAACAAAAAAAAAACATTTCTGATCGCCCAAACATCGCATATGGTCCCTCAGTCGAACGAGCTCGACGGGCTTGTACGATGGGAGGTCATAAGCTATCTTTCTTCAGTTGATCATAATGTAAAATGCGGTGCTCCCCTATGAAGCCCCTTGATACAACCTATGCGGATTAATCTTAGTTACACACCCTTAGAGGGAACTGAATACAAAATGTCTAATTCTTCAGCTACATGGCCAATTCCGGCTCCAATGGGGAGCCCAAATATTAACCCAGGCTCTCGAGTTGAACAAAGTTGAATTTGACCTCTCCAGAGATGTTGTTTTTCAAATATGAAAGCATTCTGACTTTTGGATCTGAAGAAGAAAAATTTTAAAGAAATTTCTTAATATTGCACTAAGTTAAAATTAGGGCTACCATAGCGAGCACAAATATTAACCTACGGACCCGATTTGATCAAACTTGAATCTGACTCCCCTAGAAATATTGTAAACCAAATATAAAAGAATTCGGACAGGTGAATCTGAAGAAGAAGATTTTTGAAGAAATTCCCTCATATTGTACTAAGTTAAATTTCAGGTTTCCATATGCAGCCCAAATATTAACCCAGGCACTCGTATTAAACAAACTTGAATCTGACCCACCTAAAGATGTCGTATACCAAATATGAAAGCATTCTGACTGGTGGATCTGAAGAAGAAGATTTTTAAATTTCCTCATATTGCACTAAGTTAAAATTTGGGCTAACATAGCGAGCCCCCAAG
The DNA here is from genome assembly GCA_031216915.1 of Pictodentalium vernedei. Taxonomy (NCBI): domain Eukaryota; kingdom Metazoa; phylum Mollusca; class Scaphopoda; order Dentaliida; family Dentaliidae; genus Pictodentalium; species Pictodentalium vernedei. The sequence goes on from CM062295.1 coordinate 581,863,803, forward strand.
TGTATACCTAGGGACACGAATTAAACAAACTTGAATGTGACCCTCCTAGAGATGTTGTATACCAAATATGAAAGCATTCTGACTCGTGGATCTGAAGAATAAGATTTTAAAAAATTATCCCCCATATTGAACTAAGTTAAAATTTGGGCTTCCATAGGAAGACCAAATATTAACATAAGGATTTGGTTTGAACAATCTTGAATCTAACCCTCCTAACAATGATGCATACCACACATTAAAAGATTCTGACTGGTGGTTCTGAAGAAACCTTTTTTTAAAGAATATTCCCCATACTGCCCTAAGTTAAAATTTCGAGCTCCTGTATTGAGCCCAAATATGAACCAATGGGCTTTATTTTAACAAACTTTTTATCTAACGCCCCTATGAATGCTGTATACCAAATAACAACAGATTCTGACCATTGGTTCTTGGGAAAAGTTTCTGACTGGTGGTTCTGAAGAAACCCTTTTTTTTAAAGAATATTTTCCCCATATTGCCCTAAGTTAAAATTTCGCGCTCCTGTATTGAGCCCAAACATGAACCAATAGGCTTTATTTTAACAAACTTTTATCTGACGCCCCCATGAATGCTGTACACCAAATAACAAAAGATTCTGACCATTGGTTGTGGGGAAAAGATTTTTTTTTAATTTTTGCAAATATGCTGACTCAGCATTTTTTCGATGCCCTCTACAGAACACCCTAACATATCCGATAGCAATTTTTACCATACAATTCTACTCGTCCAGAGGATGCTTCATACCAAATAACAACTCTCTGTTCCGTGTGGTTTGGGAAATATGGGTGTTTGAAAATATTTCTATTTTAGCTCCTGGGGTTCCCATGGGCGGGAATTTGTTTTCTGCACGAGTCAAGTACATATGACCCAATAATACCACATACCAAATTTGGTTCAAATCGGGCCATCGGTTCAGAAAATAGAAATTTTGGGCGGGGCCAAAAATCTTACCCCTCCAATTACAAAGCCAAATATTGCTTCACGAACTTCGTTTGAACGAACTTGATTCTATACCTCAAAGCACAGGTACTCGGCACATGCTGGGAAATCGAAAGAAAAATGATATTTGATACCATTTTTGAATCTATGCTGACGTGCCCCTATAATGGTATATAAATATTAACAAGGTAAACAACTCGCTTTTCGAAAACGATAGCACTCATCTTCGTGTTTCCCCCCTCAAATGTGATTCACACAACGTATCCAACAGTACCCGGTATCAATGGAAAGGGGAATGAATACGCCTTGCAATGGTGTATTACACGACCGTTGGGTGTTCTTGGGTTGTTCATGACAACTGGGAGAAGTCGCAGAAAAAGGCCTAAAAACATTCAGTCGGACAAGAAAGTGCACAGTGAAATGAGGTTTACGAGCGACAATTATCCAATTTATTATGAATAATTCCAGGTCCCATTGACTATGGAGGGCAGATTCAAATACTATCCGTATGCCTTTATCAATTACTGATCTCGGATCCACATTTATTCATTTCTGGCGATCACATTTGCCGTTTTGCCGTTCACTGTGCACTTTCTTGTCCGACCAAATGTTTTTCGGCCTTTTCTGCGACTTCTCCCAGTTATCATGAACAATCCAAGAACTCCCAACGGTCATGTAATATACCACTGTAAAGCTTATTCATTCCCCTTTCCATTGATACTGGGTATTGTTGGATACGTTTTGTGAATCAAATTTGAGGGGGGAAAAACGAAGATGAGTGCTATCGTTTTCGAAAAGCGAGTTGTTTACCTTGTTAATATTTATATACCATTACAGGGGCACATCAGCATAGATTCAAAAATGGTATCAAATATCATTTTTCGTTCGATTTCCCAGCTTGTGCCGAGTACCTGTGCCTCAAAGGGAAGCTCCATAATAAATATCAAGTCATTGTACCCACTGGTTCATGAGAAGAAGATTTTAAAAATATTTTGGAGCATTTTCTCCCACCCTTCCCTATGAGGCTGGGCATGTTGGGTTGAACAAAAATGAAATGCCCCTTCGGGACCATTACACACACACACTTTCACTTGAATTAGCCTAGTGGTTTTGGAGGAGAAGGCCAAAACATGTGTTGACGGACGACGGACGGAGAGCGATGAGATTAGCTCAGCTTGACTTTGTCAAGGTGAGCTAAAAATGAATACACATTTTTGTGGATAGCGCTGGCTTGATATATGTCCGTGGCGCTGGGTAAATTGCAAAGCGGGAATGAAATAGAAGCGATTATCACCATCAAAGGCGCGAAAGCCCAGGCAGTGGTTTTGTATTTCCAATTCAGTCAAAAGCACGGAGGTGAAAGAAAACTTTCTAGCGTAAGAAGAAATTTGTATAACAGGCGGAAGTTTAAATGAACATCCGACCAGTCTTATCATCTGCTTATGAATTAATGCTGCGGTCATGTCAGTGTGGCTTGTAAGTAAAACACTCTGTACTCACATGAAAGCAAATCAAATACACATTCTTTAACCCTTTACCCAACGAATCGCCCGCATCCGCCCGCGTAATATGCAAATTCAGCAGTTGAAAAAATATTATTTTTCAAAAAAATTCAACAACACTATATCATGTGACCCCTCGTTGGAACGAGCTCGTCGAGCTCGTTCCAACGAGGGGGCACATAATATGGTGTTGTTGATTTTTTTTGAAAAATTTGAAAAAATGGTATTTAAAATAATAAATTTTAATATCACCTGCGTTGGGTAAAGGGTTAATCATTTTACATTTATCATGTCGGGTTATGATGTACCCATAGATAACAAGAGCTTCATGTTCTGTCAACAAGTGTAAACACTTCACTATGAGAGTATCATTGGGAAAACTGTGTCATGAAGCCTACGGCAGCCGACGGCAGGCGAAAGGTTGCTTCACAACAAATTTCAGTGATCTAAAAAAGATCTAAAAACGATTGCGACACTAATATGTTGACGATTTTCGTTAGTGTAGATATTATAAGTTATTCTGTTTGTTGACAGGGGACATGGTCTCACGTTCCTTGCATGAAATTTGTATTCAACCGAGGCGTCAGCCTCGGTTGAATATAAATTTCATGCAGGGAACGTGAGACCATGTCCCCTGTCAACAAACAGAATAACGTGTATGTCCCGTTCTTACACAAAACGCTTCATTCGAATCATTTTAAAATTTGTTGTTGTACAGCGAATATTAGAAAGCAGACGTTGTTTCGGTAAGGTGTTAGCTTTTATCATAACAGACTGGAGTGATTTCCCTTTATTCAATGTTTACGTTCGCAATCAACGGGGCGAGATGCTCTCGATTCGTTTCAGTTCATGTAACAGTAAATTAATGAAAAGAGACCTTATAATCTAATCGGCTTCATAAATAATTACCGATGTTTACATAACTAATCTTTTTGTACGTAATAACGGTACTTTTGTGTGTATTTTACTTCAGTTAAAGGTATTTGTCTCAGTTGATTTCAAGTGAAACTAGAGAGCGTGTGTCATCCGCTGATGACACATAAAGATACCCCCGCTCTTCGGCCCAAGTACCCTCAATTAAAAACATTTTTCGCAAGACTTTATACATGTTGCACATCTTCATTGTGTGTATGATCATATTCTGAAGTTTCAACTATGTGGATTGAAAAGTGGGGGAGGAGTTGATTACATCATGACGGTACCCTCCATTAAACAATTTCGCGACGGAAGGACTGACGGACAGACGGACTGACGGACTGATGGACACGGGGAATCCTATATACCCCCACTAGCGGGGTATAAAAAGACATTGCGATGAACCGTTGACCATGGCAACGAGACGCTTTCCTTGACAGTGGAGATAAGAATCGCTGACAGCAGACATATGCGCGTGCCCGGCGACATAAAATAAAATCAACGAGGCATTGACCAATCACTGCAAGGTATTGCGGTTGGTGTCGGGACATATGTTTATGTGTATTTTTATATGTTTATGAGTATTAGTTTTGTGATTACGTCCAGCATCTATGACTGCATCTTGACCGCATGCCTGAAAAATATAAACACGAGTTTATATTTTGAGGATATGTACGCTGTTTTAGTGAATATCGAGAATTATCTCATGACTGTGGACCTGAAAGTTTTATTTTATATTGAAAAATAATACTCTCAGGTCCACACGAATGAGATATTTCCCGATTTAACTAAAACAGTGTAGATTTTCTTTTTATTATATGCTACGTGACATTTTACTGCGCAATATTCAACCCAATTCGACTGCAAAAGTTTCAAGATATAACAAAAAGCTGCTGATCGTTCCTTCAAGGCGACATTCAAGGCGACATCATGTGCCGAAGCGTAACGTCATATAGGAAGCTATAGAAAAAATTCATCGTGTAAACCTGAAAATATTATTTTTCACTCGCGCAAGCGCTCGTGAAAAATAAAATTTTCAGGTCCACACTCATGAGATAATTCTTGATTTTCTTTTTTATAATATGCTACGAAACATTTTATTGCACAATATTCATCCCAATTCGACCCCAAATGCGTACGTTTCAATACACTAACAAAGATCAGCTGATCGTTCCTTCGAGGCGACGTGATGCGGCGTAGCGTGACGTCATTTAGGAAGCTACTGAGGGATATTCCTCTATATCCATCGAGTCGATGGATATCGAGAAACATCTTTTAGATAATTTGCAATAATTCACAGGCTAGCATATAATAAAATTATTTATGCATGTGTCGCCCCTTTCAGATGACTCCTACGCGGGCGCTGATTGACGGTTCTTGTTTTACAAGTATAGCGGAACCTAAAGCCAAGCCCGGTCGCACTTTCGAGGTCGTCGGGAGTGGGGGATGTGGTTAAGAAATCAACTTGGCGTGTAGAGAGAAGGCTCTCACGCAACCAAAACAACAGCTATGTTTATTAGGAAAATGCATTTCTCAGTTTATACTGTGGAGTAGTCATTGAAGCGAAAGCCGTTCTATCATAACTTTTTAAAAACAAAAATGGCCAGCACGACCCACACTAATGCTTCTAAACCTTTTTCCCACGACTCAGGTTCTTTGGACTTTTTGTTTTGCCTTGCCTAACTCCTTAAAAGAAACCGGCATTTTATTTTACAACCGACAACAGGCCCGTGCAAAGTGAAAGAGAAGGTGGCCCCAAAAGTTGTTTCCTGAGGTATTTTCAGTCTATACTGTTTCCAGTATATTGGGGGGGGGGGTTATACCGCGGTATCGGTTCGGTATTCAGTATCTGACTTGACTTGAGATTTGCTGATAGTTCCGAAGGGGAATTCACACCAGGAAGGTGCATAATAAGTTGTTCGTGTATCATTCTACCACAGCACCACAAATGCAACTGCAGAGATTTGAAAATTGACATTATTTCGCCGACACAAATCATATCTACAGCAATTTTGTGCCTTGTTCCAAACACACCTTAACCTTTAACCCTTTACTTAACATGAAAAGCAGACGACATCTGCAAACATAATTATTGTCTTGAATAACTACTTTTTTCATTTTTGGTCTCACAGAGGGGTCAAAACCTATGTTTTGTAGACAGAAAATGAAAAAAATAATGAAAATTAATTGGCAATTTTTGTGAATAGAGCTGGCCGCTTTTTCCCATTACGCTAGGTAAAGTGTTAAAGACCTATATCAGGCTTTTGCGACCTCAAAACATGTGTTCATTACACGCCATCCGTAGGAGGTCTTGCTGACTATAGACAAAATACCTGGGCAGTGATTTTAAGTCAAGTCTTGGCTGCCTTAATAGGCAGCCATGACTTGACTACAGAAATCACAGCTAAGCAACATGTTGCTGTCTAGTGGGAATTCGGGGCAATTGCCCAGACCTTTAGCTGGTTGACTGCTAGAAGCCACTATCAGGGCTTTCAAAAATGAGGAAACCAGAGTGAAAGCCAACATTTTCCTTGTTCATGTTCCATATTCAGTCAAACGCAAATAATATTTTGTTTCTATAAATTAATTGTATTACAAAATATTGGAGAGTGCCTGTGTTTTGAAAACAAAAGCAATCATTTCTTTCATGAAAATGAACTCTCAAACTGCTTTCAGGCCTCAACAAAGCCTTATAAAAAAATAAATAAATAAATAAATAAATAAATAAATAAATAAATAAATAAAAATAAATAAATAAATAAATAAATAAATAAATAAATAAATAAATAAATAAATACATCTTCAGTCATATCTTGAGGTGGAAATATACTCAAAGAATACCAGAAGTTATTACGTCGATGTGTCGAAGGTATGTACCTACAGTCTTAACTTTGAGTTTAAATATATAGTTACAGAAGACCTACATCTATACGAACTGACCAAACACCTACCCTATGGAAAATGACGACACTTTCAAACAGGGTTAGTGCTATGACATTGCTTATAAGTTTTCCGAAAGTCTATACAAGAGACGAAATAATTTCTGAAAGGTCATAGCTAAAAAATACGAAATCAATTCCCGTACTGAGTAAACAAGAAGCCCCAGAGGGCCTGAGGGCGCTCAACTGACATGGTAGCCTAAATATCAACCTGGGGAATTGATTTGAACAAGTTGCATCTGCCCCTTCTAAGAAAAGTTTATACCAAATATCAAAACATTCTGACCAGTGGATCTGATAAAAAGAACATTTTGAAAGAATATTCCTCATATTGAACTAAATTATAATTCGGGATCCCACATGGAGCCGAAAAATGAATCCAGGGACTTGGCATTAACAAACTTGAATGTCACCCCACTTAGGATGCTGTATACCAAATATCGAAAGATTCTGATTGGTGGATCGGAAGAAGAAGATTTTTAAAGAATATTCCTCATATTGCACTAATCTGAAGATTTGGGCTCCCGTAGAGAGCCCAAATATGGACCCAGGGATTCGATTTCAAAGAACGTGTGAATGAATCTTCCAAAGATGTTATATGTGAAATATGAAAGCCTTTGGAACTGTTGTGGTATGGGAGAAGATTCTTTAATATTTTTCCCATTACTTACAAGTGTTAAAAAATGATGATTCAGCAGTTTTTCAAAGTCCTGGAAAAGTATCCTGTGATAAAACCGATGGCAAAAAGGTTTTTTTTACCATTCCTTTCTGCCTTTCTGCTGTTCCTAAGGAAGCTTCACACAAAATAAACATTCTCAGTGCCGTGTAGTTTTGGAGATATGTGCGTTTTAATGTTTTTTTCTATTTTTAGCTCCTGTGGCTCCCATGGGGCGACGGGAAAATGTTTTTTGGCATAAATTATGTACTTATGACCCAATAAGCCCTCATATCAAATTTGGTTCAAATCGGCATCTCAGTTCGGAATAGAAATTTTGGTACAATTCGGGTTCCCACAGGAAGCCCAAATATGAACCCAGGGACTTGGCGTTAACAAACGCATATCTCACCTCCCTAAGGATACTGTATACCAAATATCAAAAGATTCTGACTGGTGGTTGTGAAGAAGATTTTTGAAGAATATTCCTCATATTGAACTAAGTTATAATTTGGGCTCCCACAGGGAACCCAAATATGAATCCAGGGACTTGGCTTGAACAAACTTGAATCTCACCCCCCAAGGATGGTGCATACCAAATATCAAAACATGCCGACTGCTGGATCTGAAGAAGAAGATTTTTAAAGAAAATTCCTCATTTTGAACTAAGTTATAATTATAATTCAGGCTCCCACAGTGAGCCCAAATATGAATCCAGAGACTTGGCTTTACCAAACTTGAATCTCAGCCCCTAAGGACGCTGCATACCAAATATCAAAAGATTCTGATTGGTGGATCTAAAGAAGAAGATTTTTAAAGAATATTCCGCATATTGCACTAATTTAAATATATGGGCTCCCACCGAGAGCCCAAATATGGACAGAGGGGCCGGATTTCAATAAAAATGTGAATCAATCTACCAAAGATGTTATAAGTGAAATTTGAAAGCTTTTGGAGCAGTGGTTTGGGAGAAGAAGAGTCTTAAATGTTTTCCCCATTACTCACAGTGTTAAAAAATGCTGACTCGGCATTTTTTCAAAGTCCCGAAAAAGTACCCTATGATACAACCGATAGGAATTTTTTGGACCATTCCATTCTGTTGGTCCTAAGAAAGCTTCATACCAAATAAGAATTCTCAGTGCCGTGTAGTTTTGGAGATATGGGCGTTTTTAATTTTTTTCTATTTTTAGCGCCCCCCCCCCCCCCCCCCATAACGACGGCAAATGTAGCCCCATGAACTTCTCTTGAACAAATCTGAGTCAATACCTCAAAAGGGAGCTGCACACCGAATATCAAGTCTTTCCTACTGCTGATTCATGAGAAGAGGATTTTTTAAGATTTAGGCACACTTTTTGGGAGTGACCCTACCGAGGGGCGGGGCAACTTAATTTGAACAAAATCAAAATGCGATGTCATAACAAACAAGCATCTCAAATTTCACTTAAAGTGGTTCGGCGGTTTTGGAGAAGAAAACGCAATCACCATGTTCACGGACGACGGACGACGGACGGTGAGTGATCACAATAGCTCACCCTGACTTTTAGTCAGGTGTGCTAAAAATAATGTTAAAATACGGTCACTGCACTGGCAACCAGCTGCCGGTACTTCCAATGTAAAATATTACAGTAAGAAATACCGTATTTTATTTAATGCTCAGGCATCAATTCACGCTGAAAAATTAAGTCATATTCCCCTGTCGGTCGGCAAAACGAAATATCAAAATGATATTTAGAAATCGATATTTCATCGTAGGTTCGGATGACGAATCACATGTACTTTAAACGAGTCAGCACATCAGTAATGAATTCCAGAGTCCCAAATACAAACGAATTCGAATAATTGATAGTGACAGTGACTAAATCAATTCATTAAATCAGCGGTTTCAAAGTTTGACTTTCTCATTCACCTTCCAGCGAAAAGCCGAAATCACTTTCAAATTTCTTCAGTTCAACTTCACGCGTCTTCAGTGCATTGAGTTCAAAAAAAATAAAATGACGTGTCTTGTTATTGAAAATAAGAAAGTGGTGTTTTTTTGTTATTGTTCTATTTCTTCGAAACACATTGCGATTATTTCAATTCGCCAGCCTTGGTAAATCGTAAAGTTAGGGGAGAAATAAGACGGGACTACTTTTTGTGCGGATATTCACACATTCCAATGGTTGGAGTTTGGTTGTTGTAATTTTTGTATGGACGCCGGTTCGGCACATAAATTTTGCGCCTTAATGGCAAATAAAGGCCACAAATTGGAGAGTTTGTAGTCGTAGAGCATTAAATAAAAAGAAAATTCACGAAAATATCTCGTTCGTGGCTACAAGAAATATGAGGATCTGCGTCGCTCGTGAAGATCCTCATATTTCTTTGTAGCCACTCACGAGATATTTTCGGTATTCATCAAATTTTCGTGAATATCCTCTATATACTAATTTTGGCAATGACGATCTACTTCATATTCGATCTTAGAACATAACCGAGGAACTGATGTTTGAGTTTATTTTATTTTCATTCGTTTTTCTTCCCCACAAAACAAATCGTATTCCCAATCCCACTCGCCGAAAATGGTATTCCACTCTCAGCAATGACGGACTATTTTTTTTATTACTGTTTACAAATCGGATTATTCCACTCGGCTAACTCCTTGTGAAATAATCCTCTGCGAGCCCTACTCGGGGATAAAATTCGTACTCGAATCCGAGCAGTGAACTATTGTCCATTTTCTTCATTACACGAGAAGACTCTTGATTTGTTATTCAGAGTAAGCTAATTAATATCATATTATCGTATGGCTGCAGGCTGAAAAATATCAATTAGTCTGCATTCAAAATTAACTTTTCTAAAACAAGGTAACTTTCGAAATGGGCGATGCCATTTTGGAAAAACGGGAGTTAAGGAGTTAATGCTTTAGTTCTGAAAAAAAACCTTGCCTCACTTCTGCACATGAAGACTCCTCTTAGTTTTCATATGATAAAGCTTTAAGTACTAAGAATCGGGGCGCCGAAAGCACGGGGGCTGAGGGGGCAGCTGCCATCCCTGTCTTCGGAAAACGGGGCGAGAGGGGGTACTGAATTTTTTTTCAGGTCCCTTACTCAATTTTTTTTTCAATGCTTTATTCTCGAAGTAAAGCTAAAATACACCCCGCATCTGTTCTGGGAGCTTTCAAAATCTAATGGTGGCGTTTGGGACGACTTGCCCCTCCCGATGGGGGGGGGGGGGGCACCTCCTCTCAAACTTCCCCATCTAGGGCCTTCGGCCTTCGAGACATGCATGCTTCGGCATGGGGCTGCTATTGCTAGTCGTAATATTTACAGTTTATGTACCGTTAACTGGCTGTTAATACTTCTACTGCAAATTTAATGGCATTTTACAGTGCACAATGGGCCACAGTGCCGCGCGTCCCTAGAGATAAAATTACTTTTTTTCAATGGGATTAATTTTATGTCACTCCCTATAAATGTTTTGGAAGGTTAACCTTTTACCCAACGTTACGGCCAAAACCGGTCAGCGCTATTCACAAAAATCGCCAATTAATTTTTATTATTTTTTCATCTTTTGTCTCAAAAACATAGGTTATGGCCTGAGGGGTCATAACCTATGTTTTTGAGACAAAAAAAAAACGAAAAAAATTAGTTATTCTAGAATTTTGTTTGCAAGTGTCATCTGCTTTTCATGTTAGGTGAAGTGTTAAATGAAAGACGCGATAATCTATGAAAGTTTGTAGCGTATACAATTTTCACATCACATTCCCAAAGGGTGGGTCATTGTGTACTTCGGGACGAAAAATGTTACAATGGTAATCCCAAAGGAGAGAAGGCCATTTTTTAAATGATCCATATGATCGAATATTGTTACTGTAAGCCAATTTGAAGCTACACATATTTTTCTCTTTCTTTCATTCTGTTTTTTTTTTATTTTAATTTGTTCTACCACTTCGAAGCTGAATTGTAATTACTATGGTTACGGCATTGAAGTTCAGACCGAATAGTTCACGGTTCGGTAGAAAATGTTTTTAAATTGGTGAGAAACTTTCTCTTGCATTTTCTTGCCAGTATCTACTCAGTTATTTTCTTACAATTTGGGATTTGGGTAATTTATTACTTGTACTTCTGTGTGTATGGTGCATTTTTTCTCCAAAGATAATTGTGACCATCACGATGCAGGAAGACCGGTGGAAAACCAATAAACTGGAACAAATGTTTTTTTTTTATATGAATGGAACCTGGTCAGTAATTCAACTACATACTCTTGCCACGTCCACCAGCGTAGGAAGCCGTATCACTTGCATTTTTCGCTCAGACCTATAACGATACGTCAACCTGCACTTTTTTAAAACACGAAAAATGCAGGGCCCCGGGGAAGTTGTCCCCCCCCCCACCCCCTCCGGTGCTAGTGGTTAAACCGCAATAAAAATAGCATTGTGCTACATTTGTTTTTCTGGACTCGCCGCTATCTGTTGGTATGTTCAGTTGATTAATGAAATGTGCACATCTGTTCGAGGAGCAAGCTGTCACAATTGACATCATTTGTTTCTGGAACATATATAAATTTGACCTACTTTCCATGTGTTTGCAAATGGTGTACGATCGATTCCACCAGTTGTTACCTATATTGGCCTTTTTGTTCTCTCTCCGAATTCAAATACGTGGTCCCGAAGGGATTCATACAATTTGTACCCATTCCCACACGTTCATACTCCAATAAAGATTATAAAAAAATTGCATTCAATTCTTATAATTACATTCCGTAACTGTTTAAACTACTTTTTACCAAACAACAAAGCAGAAAGACGAAATAAAACATGTACGAACGAACGAGGCGAAAAACCACCCTCACACAAAAGACAAAGCGCACAACTCAAAGTTGAGCGCCGGTTTTCGGCATTGACCCAAATTTGTCAAATTGCCGCCTTACGCAACGAAACTTGGAATGTTCAAAACAATTTTTTTAACATATCAGTAAACTATAATCACCTATGAAACAACAAGTTCAAGAATAAAATCACTGAAATAATTTCACACTGTCGCTTGACATTTCTTGTAAGTTGTTTGAGATATCACAAATTATTAACTTGAACGTAAATGCGGGTCAAAGTTCGACCAAATGCATTCATTGGTCATGGCGTTTTCATCCAGCTGACAAATGGGAACTGACTATTTGGACCCAAAACGTATAACTACAGTAACAATGTAATTATTGTGCTATATAATTAAGAACAAAGGAATTCCAATGAAAACACAAGTCTGAAGTTCCATTTTTGTCAAATAAATATACACAAATTATACACCTAAAAGAAGGTTGTGCTGTATAGAACACGAAAAAAGTATATGTTAGAGATGGGTGATATTATAACCGGATGGAATAACCGTCGATATCTGCTGTGTAACTCTGGTGTTCACCTGATGACTCTGAGACAAATTAAAGATGATAACAATTTAATAGCGAAACTGGTATTCCAAATGTCTAACAGCAATAAACCTTCAACAACTGGACTTGTTGGATATCCGAATCTCAATATACCGAAATTTCGGTACTGAAAAATTTTCCCGACTTCAGTTAAAAAATAAATAATTATACTTGTTTTCTGTTTATGCATTTTCAGGCAAAATGATTGGGTAAAGTATTTGTTGTTTTTTTTTCTTTTCACAACACAATGAACCGAAAAAAACCGCATTTAGGCCGGCCCTAAACCACGCCCCAATGTCTATCTTGAAGATTACGTTGCACAGGGTGAATGGATTAGAACCCCTACAATCTCATATTATTTCGACATGAAAAGTTATTAATATTTATCTCATCATATTAAAAAGACTTTCAAAATAAAATTTAATAAACAATGAAATCCTTATCATGCTTTTTATTCCATTTTCAATTTGTTTATATGCAATAGATGATCGTCTGCGTTCATCGTTTTACCCAAATCAAACTTAAACAATGGCCGGTCATAATAATCCACAAACGAAACTCTCGCCAATAAAATTTTTCAATTTCCAAATAGCCTGAATGAACTCTTTCTGGGACAAAGTTCAACCAATTTCATGTTATCTGGGTTTATATCGATCTCCACATTTACAAACTGTGTTTTCAGTTTCTCAGGAAATGGTCAGAAACAGAATTAAATTTAATTCAAAGTTGCTTTGAATGACGGCACCCTCACGTCAAGTGGAAAGAAGATTGAAGTTTTGTGTGGGTGTGGACTTTGACGTTCCTTTCAACTTACACAATTCATTGGTCAATAACATTGTTAATGACACAAGAAGATGTGTCAGTGAAATGTATCGTTATTTCAAACAGAATTTTAGAAAACTATGCCTTTTTATTCAGTTATCACTAGGAAGCGTGATGCGACCTGGTTTTTATTTCATATAAGGAACGATCGTTTGCTTCTGTCTATTTCTTGAGTTATGAACCTCAAAAAAAAAAACAACAAAAAACAAAGGCCAAACATACAGAAAATGTACGCCCATTTACACAGTTTGGCCGTTGTTTTTTGGGGTTCATAACTCAAGAAACAGACAGAAACAAACGATCATTCCTTATAGGGACAAACAACAGAAAATTACGCAGAATTCCATTCAAGAAGAGCTGCGGACTATGTATTTCTAAAGGCATTCGCCACCGGTCATTTGATGTGACAAAACAGCTGAGAGAAAATACCCAGGGGGTATTTTCTCTCAGCCTTTTTGTTGCATCAAATGACCAATGGCGAGTCTTGTTCCTTCCAAAATTTTGACACATCTTTGTCTGCGACAAACGGTTGCCTACAGCTGGAGAATATCGCCAAAATACCAATCGATATTGGCGTTGATGCTTACATGTATGTGTTGTTGACACCGAATACCGTACCGATACCGAGGTAAATCACTCCAAAGACACCGATACCGAAAACGTGACCTTTCAATACCGCCCAGCTCCAGTGGCGGCGCCAGAGTTACAGAAGTGAGGGGGTACAGCTGGGTATTGCCCGCCGCGCGTAAGTTTTAAAAATTTTCCTCTCCCGAAGTTGAGAAAAATTTTAAAACTTACGTTGTAAATGGTGTTCTCTGGAGCATACTCAGACAATTAAATTAAAACAGTTTTATCCTTTTGAAACTTACTGGTTTGGTCTTTCAGTTATAAGAAAACGTCGTGCATTGTGACATTTTAACGGAAGAACGCTGTTGTAAAGTGCGAGCACAAAGCACCAAACGACACTCAGATCGAAAATGAAAGTAGGATGCATTCCAAACGGATGCGTTGCACGCTCTCGATTCTAGCATTCCTCGAATACTCCTAAGCGGTATGTTTCAGACCGTTTGAACGCGGCACGCCTTGTTGCAATTTGGGACCTCGACTCTTGTTTGTTGTTTGCAGCTAATGTGTGTGTGTGTGGGGGGGGGGGGGGGGAGGGGGGCACACACAAACATAATTTAAAAACTTCTCTGATTTAGTGCACTTGGGAATATGGAATTAAGCATACCCACCATTACATCGCAACGTTCAATACAAAAATTAAAATGATAGTATTTTTTTAATACGCTCGGCGAAAAAAGTGGAGGGGTAAGTACCCCTCTCCCATACCCCCCATGGCGCCGCCACTGCCCAGCTCTAATATATGTTGTTGACTCGCACTCTCTCTCTCTCATTCTGTCTATTAGGACAGTCCGACAATTTCCAAAAGCATGTTGATGTGTAAATAGTAAACATGCCGAACTGGTTATTGCTCTCTCCTCTTTGTAAATTAATATGGGTCACTCATTATACCCGTGGTGATTTGTGCGCGAATGAACTCGAAATGTCAAAATAGAACAGTGTTTTCTGATTGTTGTAAATTATTCCGCATTAGTTTTCAGTGAATTCTGTGCCTGAAGGTTGTAATGTAAACAGAAACGCCCCCTTTTCTGTATTCACTGTTTCGTCAAAAGCTTGGATGATATATCTGGCTTATTCAGTACTGTTCACAGTATCGCATGGTAATCAAATGTGAATGCGGGGAGTGTTCTGCTTAAAGGCTATTGCACGCTAATCTAATTGTGGTACGGCCGCCGCGTGGGGTGGCGGGGGGGGGGGGGGGGCTGTTTGGTAGAACCGACGTGGGCTCTTTTCAGTTTGCTGTTAACTGGCTGAGTGCTAGAATCCACTAACGGTTCTTTTTAAAAAAGTGAGGGTACCATATTCTGGAAAAACAAATTCAGAATATCAAAGATAGTTTAACCTTAATTAGTCGAGGTGCAAGTGGGTGACGAGAGACTTGGCTTGGACAAGGGTGGGGGTGGTGTTTTTTTTGTTTTGTTTTTTTTGTTTGGGTCTTTTTTTGGTTTTTAGGCTTTCCCAAACCCAGTTTGGGAAAGACTCTTGTTATTCTTCTTTTTCAAAATTTTTTTTCTCTATTTTTTTTTCTTATATTTTTTATTTTTTTTAATTTTTTTTTTTTTCTTCCTCGAATTTTGTCTGTTGAACTCCTCAAAAACAAGCTGTACGATTTTAACCAAATTTTGGCATACTGACGGTATCGTCATGTCTGTGAAAACGCGTATTTTCAAAATATTCTGCCAAAACCGTCAAAATTTCACCATTTTTCAAATGTCTCAAAATTGTTTACAGTTATTTAGCTCAAATTTTCCACACATTTAGAGCATAATATAATACACCACGAATACCATTCAAATCTTTCAACTTTAACCCCCAATGGCCAAAAATGACATGAATATAGATTTTTTCGTCAAAATTGACCAACTTCAAGAGCAAATTTCTCTAATTAGAAAGTTGTTGTGTCAATTATTTTGGTATGGATAGATGCAGCAATGATTGCGGAAGAAAGTTACTGCTTACTTTTTAATCTCAAATTTAACCTTCAAGCACAATGAGGGCGGGAATAAGAGTACCGTTTGAAAATGCCAAAATTAGCCAACTTTGTTTGCTTTTTCTATCATTTTGAAAGGGTTAATTTCAAACACTTTTCATGTACGTATTCACAATTGACTACCAAACATATTTGCTGTTGTAAGTTTGGTTTTAAAGTTTAACCCTATCCCATTTTGGGTGTATAAAAGTAGGTACCGTCAAAACAAAATCCAAGTTTTGCAAAATTTCGTTAGTTTAGGTGACGATTTACTCCATTTTTAATTGATTGAGCTCTGAATGTTTTCCATCGCTGCATGCAGCAGTCACAGTATGACAAATTTTGTTCTATATGTTATTATTAAAAGTTTAACCCTTGGCAGATTTGAGACTTCCTATAAGGGTACTGTCGGAATAATTGTTATTTTCGCCAAAATGTACATGCAATTTCTCAGCACTGGAGCCATATTTTCTCAAAACGTTTCCCGTGAGAAGATAGGACATTCATCCAAGAACAATTTTGCTGTTACATGTTTTATTCCAAGTTTTAACCCTCACCCAGTAGTCGTGCCTTGACTTGGAGTACCCTCAACTTGTACATGTTCATTGAAATACCAAGATTCAAGATTCCGCCACGTCTCTTATCAGACACTCAGTCTGTGGTTGATCTTCACACATTTAGAGCATAATATGATACACTAAAATTATCACACAAATATTTTGAAATTAACCCCTTTTGGCCACAAATGATAGTAATTATAGCATTTTATCTTCGAGATTGACTAACTTCAAGCGCTAATTTCACTAATTGCAATGTTGTTGTAACAATTATTTTTGTATGCATAGATGCAACAATGCTTGCAGAAGAAAGTTACTGTTTAGTTTTTAATCTCATCTTTAACCCTCAGGCACACTGAGGGTAAGATTTCCATTCGTAAATGCTAAAATTAGCTAACTTCTATTACATTTTACTGTCATTTTGGAAAGGGTTAATTTTAGATACTTTGTTTTGCTATAGGTAGAGATGCTTAATGAACAAATCCGCTGCTGCAAGTTATGCTTTGGGGCTTAACCCAACATATGCATTGGCCACGTAAAGAATAGTATTGGCTGACAAAAATTTGATTTTCAGTGAATTTTGCAAACCTCGGTACTCATTTCCTCTAATTGCAAGGTTGTTTTAGCAATTATTTTGGTATGGATAGATGTAACAATGATTGCAGAAGAAAGTTATTGTTTACTTTTTATATGATGTCTTGTTCCCTGATTTTGGGCTGGTTTCCCGTCACCTATATGCGCCTTAAGAAAAGGTAAGAAAAAGATTTAGCGAAAGACAATTGGTAGTTGTGGTCGCTGATTACACTCTGTCCGAGGTGTCGGCCACCACAGGGAATATCATGGTTGCAATTTTTTTTTTTTTGTGAACTGATTATTTTATGTGTCACAGGAAACACTGGACGCACTGTAGCCATTGGGTGTCTTCCTTTCGTGAACTACAAGATCCACACTGATTACTGAATATGAATCGCGAGCGGGGGGGGGGGGGGGGGGTGGTGGGGGGGGGGGGGGAGGCATTTGGTGTTGGTTTTGTCGCGTCGCAATTGCCTTCAGAAAATGACTTCCAGATCTCTTTGCTTTTTGACATTCCGCAAATAACACCGGTGTTTGCATAGGTGTGTGCAAATATTCATTATTAGGGTAACTTTAATACCATATTAAAGGACTTTTATAACAACTTTGACTTTTGCATAATATGATACACCACAATCACCACTCAAATCTTTCAACATTAACCCCCATTGACCAAAAATGACATGAATATAGCTTTTTTATTCAAAATTGACCAACTTCAAGGGCAAATTTCTCTAATTGCAAGATTGCTGTAACAATTATTTTGAAATGGATAGATGGAACAATGATTGCGGAAGAAAGTTACTGTTTACTCAGATTTAACCCTCAAGCACAAATAAACGCGAGGCAAGAGGACACATTCGCGGCCGAACAGTCATGTTCTCGCGTAGTCGGTAGTTGTATCTGATGTCATCAACAGATTGCGATTGATACAGCTACATACCGTGTGAGGATTGGTCGTTTTGCTGCGGGAATATTTCGCTTTTGTCTGGATCGTACTGATAAATATCAGAAAATGATGATGAATAAATTTGGGGTTTTAGGTTTTGTTCTGATGATATACTACTTACTGATACTTAGGGGTGGGGGTATTGAACTTAATCCTGGTGGATCTAGTGAAATCTCACTAGTACACTTAAATGTCAGGGGTTTGCGAAATAAAACTGATTTAATTGCTGCCGAATTAGTATATGATGTTGTCGCTATAACCGAGAGTCTTCTCCCGGGTGAGATTTCGGACCAAAGTATTGCTTTGCCCGGTTATCATTTCCCTCCTATTCGAAGAGATCGCCGTGATGAAAGAGGTGGGGGTGTAGTTGTTAAAATTAAACGAAGTATAATATATAAATGTATGCCGAATTTTGAAGTTACAGGTGTAGAGGCAGTGTGGACTGAAATACGGTATGAAAATCAAAAGTTTCTTCTCGGAGTCTTTTACCGTCCCCCCTCTGCAGACAATCTTATTTAGGAATTAATAAATGATTCCATAGCATTTGCTAGAAACAATATGTCATTAAAATGCATAGTTATGGGTAATTTTAATGCTAATTGTTACCCAACCATTCATCCGAAACTAAAGAGTATGGAAGATGCCCATGGTATCAAACAAATCGTCAGTTTGCCAACTCGAGTAACAGAATATAGTATTAGTCTAATAGATTTGATAATGACGTCATGTCCAGATTTTGTTACAAGATGTGAAACTATTCCACCCTTTTGTAGCGATCATCACCCAACGAGTGTGTTCTTAAAACCCCGGTCCCCCCCCCCCCCCCCCTTTAAACCATACAAACGATTACTTTGGAATTATAATCAAATGGGCATAGAATAAATGGGTATGACATTGTCCAGCACTCACTGGAACTCTTTTTTTTACTCCAACTGGAGATATTAATGAAATTGCCAGAAGTTTATTCCTCATCAGTATATTTAGTAAGAACGAATGACAACCCATGGATGACCTCAGGTGTACGAAAACAGATTAAAATTAGAGATAACGTTCACAAAAAAGCAAAAAGAACCAATAATCCACGAGACTGGCATATCTTTAGGCAAGCACGAAATGAAACTATTACATGTGTTAGAGCGGTAAATTTTGAATACGATTTAAAGACAGAATCTTCCGTTTGTACGCAAAATGTCTCTTCTAAACAATTGTGGAAAACACTAAAAAGCTTTTCAGTACAGCAATGTAATACTAGTCAGATATTCCCTCCATTATTTAAGAATTGAATGCAATTTTTATAATCTTTATTGGAGTATGAACGTGTGGGAATGGGTACAAATTATGTAAGGATTCATACATAATTTGTACCCATTCCCACACGTTCATACTTCAATAAAGATTATAAAAATTGCATTCAATTCTTATAATTACATTCTGTAACTTTTTAAACTACTTTTTACCAAACAACAAAGCAGAAAAGACGAAATAAAACATGTACGAACGAACGAGGCGAAAAACCACCCTCACACAAAAGACAAAGCGACCAACTCTGATTTTTAATTTTCACAACTTTAGAAATGGAAACGAGTATTTTAGTAACGGGTTTTATGCCACAGTTGGGAAATGTCACCAAAGAAACAGCAGCGGAGTTGATCACTTCGAGAGGCGATAAAAGTTAAAAACCCGCCCAAACACCGCCCGAATTACATTCTGTCAACTGCGCTCTACCGTAAATGCGGGTCAAAGTTCGACCAAATGTATTCATTGGAAAATGAATTACATTTGGCCATGACGTTTTCATCCAGCTGACCAATGGGAATTGAGTATTTGGACCCAAAACGTATAACTACATTAACAATGTAGTTATTTGAAGATGATAAGGTTGTTAGTGACTCCAAGTCTATTGCGGGTATCCTTAATAATTATTTCATTAGTCAAAGGGCCACGGTTCAAGACCTGACCCTCCCTAGTATCCCAATAAGTGAATTAAGTATCCCTGAATTTATAACTGACCCCCGCGAAGTTGAAAAGCTTTTCAAGCAACTTAATGTGAAAAAGGCAAATGGTCCCGACAATATTAATAACAGAATTTTAAACATTTTCTCAACACAGTTGGCTTTTCCATTTTCCAAACTTTTCAACATGTCGTTGGCCCAAGGAAACTTTCCTTCTTTGTGGAAGCAAGCCAATGTTGTGCCCATTTACAAAAAATCGTCAATTAATCTAAAAGAAAATTATCGACCAGCTTCGTTAACAAGTAGTGTGAGTAAAGTGTTTGAAAAACTTATTTTTAAACATGTTTTCGGTTTCTTAAGTGAAAATAATCTATTAACCAATCTGCAATCAGGTTTTGTCCCAAGTGATAGTACAGTTGATAGACATTGACCACAACATTAGATTTGCACTGGATCAAAATAAGGAAATTAGGTTTGTCGTCAGCGATATAAGTAAAGCTTTTGAAAGGGTCTGGCAAAACGGTCTTATTCACAAACTGAATGCTATAGGAGTTAGAGGTATGTTGCTATCTTGGTTTGAAGATTATCTTACCGGGCGTAGTCAGAGTGTCGTAATTAACGGGCAAAATTTTGAAAACAAATTAATCCCAGCTGGAGTGCCTCAACGGTCGGTCTTGGGTCCGCTTCTGTTTAACATTTATATTAACGATATTGTAGAAAAAATCAAATCCAACATAAAATTATATGCTGATGATACATCATTATCCTTAATTGTAGAAAACCCCTCTCTTGCATCGGATGTACTGAATTCTGATCTTAGACTCATAGGTAATTGGGCAAAGTCATGGCAAGTACATTTTAGTCCGGAGAAAACATTATCGCTAAGAATAACACGCAAAACCACTCCAAATCCCAAACATCTACTTTATTTACTTGATAAGTTAGTAACAGAAGGGTTTTGTCATAAGCATCTTGGTCTCATGTTCGATGATAATGGTTCATGGGAGAAACATGTAGACAACATTATTAGTAGGGTAGGTCCGGTGGTAAATTGTTTCCGGAGTTTAAAGTACCGACTATCAAGATCAACATTAGAAACAGTGTATAATTATTTTATCTTGCCCCTTTTTGATTACGTGGATGTCATTTGGGATAATTGTACAAATGAGAAAACAAAACAGCTAGAAGACCTCCAACTTGATGCTTTAAGAACTATATGTGGTGGTGCCCCCCCCCCCCACCCCCCGAGGGACAAGCCATGCATTATTATATAAGGAAACTGGTTATGTAGCACTGAAAGAACGGAGGCGAAGACGTACAGTACGTGGAGAGTGTATTATCACTAAATCACCCGCAGGGTGGAGATTCCACCCGAGAAATAATTGCAATTTTGTTGCAAGGCATAACCAGCACCAGCAAAGTTTCAGCCAATGGACCACCGGGTTAAAATCGGAGGTCCATTGGCTGAAACACTGCTTGTGTCTTTTGTCGATATGTACAAAATTTGAAAGTTCTAGCTTGGGTGATAACTCCACTCCGCGGGTGATTTAGTTACAATCCACTCTCCACGTACTGTAAATTAACAATATTATATAAAATGAATAATGGAATAAGTCCCGCATATTCATCAAATTTGGTGCCCAGGCTCCTGGTGCGGCTGTCTTCGTATAACCTTAGAAATTCCGATCAACTGAGGGCTCCTTTTTGTCGGACTCAAGACTTTTTTTAATCTTTCCTGCCGTCGTCAGTGAGGCTGTGGAACGATCTCGACTCTAAAATACGTACTAGTGAAAGCGCTGAAAGTTTCAAAAATACACTAAGGCGTGGAGACCGGACTGTTCCACAGTTTTACCGTACTGGCTGTAGAAAGGGGGAAATATACCATTCCAACCCACGCGTACGTTGTAGTGATTTAAATGCTCACAAATTCGTAAGATTTATATCTGAAAACCCGAGATGTTCGTGTGGGCATTTTGAAGAAACCGAGCAACACTTTGTGTTTGAGTTTCCTCTGTGGTCACTACAGAGACAGGAATTGCAGAACAAAATAAGCAGGTTTAACATCACTTTAGACAGTATTCTTTTTGGTGATTTATCATTGTCCAATTCGGAAAATCTTCAGATTTTTCAAGCCTTCCAAGACTATATTTTAGATACGGGACGTTTTCGACGGAATGGGTAAACTTTGATAAATCCCAAACTCTCTGAGAGAGAGAGAGAGAGAGAGAGAGAGAGAGAGAGAGAGAGGGGGGGGGGGGGCTGGGGAGAGGGAGTATCAGCCTATTTCAGTGGCCACACCTGTACTGTAGCTGTCATAAATCTAATAGACCAGTACGTATTTCAATGTTCGAAAATGTCTATTTGTCATGCGAAAAATCACCCAAGATTTGCTGAAGAATGGATTTCCCTTTTTTGGAGGAAACACGCATAGAACGTAGTTAAGGGCTTCGTAAAATGTGATTAATGAGATCAGAATTATGTGTTGCCCTCCATTGCACGCGCACTTGCACCCATTCGTTATTTTTTTGTAATTTGTTAAATGTATTGGGAGAGACGTTGATATAGGCTATGTCTGTTCGTCAAACCCTATTTCTATTTTGATAAATAAAATTATGTACAAAAAAAAAAATGTATGGAATGACAAATTTGGGGGAATTCCATAATAATTTGTTTTTCCTTACTTATATGGCACCTTAAGAAAATTCCATATAAATATAAATACGCCATCCACGTTTTTGTTTTTTGAATGGTAGGTCGAGAAGAAAAATACCTTTTGTTTTGTGTAAACAACATTGAAGTCCACGTAAGCCGATCTGTCACATACACTGAGCGGTATCTAGATCCGTCACGACTACGGGATGGGATGGAGAAGGATTGAGACGTTCCGAGATCCATTAATATTCTGTGTTTATTGTCTTTTGAAGGAACGTGAAAAACAAGGTGGTATGAAGCATTTCAAACTGGGGAGAATGGGGATCACATCAGTGGTGATCCATGTACCTTAATGACGCTGTTGGAATACGATTAGATTTTCTTGCAATATCTGCTGCTGTTTTCAAATACATTGTAACAAATTAAATGCATGTGAACAAATTCTAATCGCACACATTGACCTACCACGCTGCCAGTTAACTGGTTGAGCCCTGGAAGCCACTATCAGGGCTTTCAAAAATTGAGGGTACCAGAGCAAAAGCCTACATTTCCTTTGCTCATGTTTCGTATTCATTCAAACGCAAGTAATATTTTGTTTATACAAATTTGTTCTGTTACAAATTTTTGAAGAGTGCCCGTGGGCAATATCCAATAATTTAAAATAAAACAAATTTTGAATAACAAATTCAGACCACCAAAAGTAATCTAGCCCTCAACCAGTTAATAAGGGACCATTATGTAACAGTTGGATGTTTAAGCCGGTCAGGTAAAGTGTGTCACATCCCACAAACCTGGACCTATAGTTGGGGCCATGATTACATGTGGCCTTTCATCTCAACTAATTCAGTCAGTGCCGTCGCGAAGATCGCCGATTGGTGGTTGTAAATCCAACTTGTGCAGACTGTCGTGATTCAAGTCCCGACTGAAGAATTTTTCCAGCTGCATCATCAAGGCATGCCTTCTTCGAAGGCATGCCTTGAAGATGTAGTTGGAATATTTGTTATGGGGATTATGGTTGAATTGACTAAGGAACTTGTTTGTGGATAAATACATGTCATGTAGAAGTTGTGATGCTTCCTACTTTCTTGTTTAATTTACACGTACCGGTGTAAAAGGAATGGAAGTCCGTAGGAACGTTAGTCCCTCTGGACTATTATTCCGCGGAATTATAGTCCTAGGTCTAACATTTCTAGGAATAGTAGTCCACCGGACTACCATTCCTAGAACTGTTAGACCTAGGACTATAATTCCGCGGAATAATAGTCCAGAGGGACTAATTTTCCTACGGACTTCCATTCCTGTTACACCGGCCTAAAAATTACCGCGTTGGTACGTCAACGTGTGACATAAGTCCAAGAAGCAAATCAAGTCCCGTTAGAAAGTATATGATATCAGCTAGCGCGAATTGGTATCTATGGCCCTAATCTTGATGAAAATACACTGACTGGAAAATTATTGGGGATGGGGCGTCACCCCCCCCCCCCCCCCCCCCAACTACACTACCCTCCACCACAGTTACGCACCTGGACTCAGCGGTTGTAAATGTTACTTATACCCTTTGTTTAAATTTATCAATGTCAGTGGATTCAACTGACAGTTCTACAGTTTGTATTCGAGCAATCCCTCTGTTGTACTCTATATTTGCAGGCAAACTCTGTACGTATGTACATTGAAAGTATGTCATGGGAAGGTTATCGAGAAATAAATATTGAGAAAAAATGTGAACGCTTTGAGGTACGTTCTGTCACACTTTCTACATATTTATACCAGTGTGTCAAGGATGCCATACAGTGAGACGATGTTGTATGAATGGTAGTGACTTCGAGGTGGTTATGACGATTTAGATTTACGACTATCCATGCAACAGTCCCCGATAAAGGTGTCCATGCAGTCATGAGAGACCACCGTTCATCGAAATCAGAGCGGATTTCTCATTGGCGTGAGGGGTCCGAGGC
The DNA here is from genome assembly GCA_031216915.1 of Pictodentalium vernedei. Classification (NCBI taxonomy): domain Eukaryota; kingdom Metazoa; phylum Mollusca; class Scaphopoda; order Dentaliida; family Dentaliidae; genus Pictodentalium; species Pictodentalium vernedei. The sequence goes on from CM062295.1 coordinate 581,888,221, forward strand.
AGTTCGAGGATTTAAGAGCCATCCGTCGAAAATTGTTTCATCCGTTCGGAACCCCATCGCAGGCGCCGATATTGCAATACATGTCTCGAGAATAAGAAGAGGGGGAGTCCCAAGAAGAATTTGAGAGAATTGTCATGCATTGCACGATTTAGCCCGTGTCTCTTACCCAGATTTGAACATCGTTGCCAAAAAAAATTAACCATCCCAATTTTTTTGTGGGAGGGGTGGGGCCTATCCTTGAATTGATTATTTTTTTTATTTTGCAGTATATATTACACTCTAAAAAAAACAATACATTTTGGTATTCTAGAATACCACCAGTATATGAGATACCTAAAACACCGAATATTGATAGCCTCCCCTATATTTTGCACGTATAATACCAAATGGATGGTTGTGGAATACCAAACTGTCGATAAACAGGAGCTACATCCCCTGCATATCCACCACGTGAGCAACTTGGGCGCCAAGCGCGCGCGTCGTCTGTATCAACAATGGCGGTTTCGGTCGAAGCCTGGGACCTTGAAAACGCAATTGAACGGCTCATATATAGGAAGCAGGTTGGATGACTTGGTGCAAACTGTATTTGATTTATGTTAGTTGCAGTGTATGCCTTTAATATCTGTTGAAGGTTATTAAAGGAACTGCATAACTCATTTTTTCGTCTTTCGTTGTTTTCATAGCGACATGATTTGTGGTGTTATCTACATAATAAATGTATCTTGGCCCGTGATGGAGGCTGGTACTTCTGCAGCTTTTCATACTTCGGTCCGATTCTTTGGGTCCCTCAATGGAGCAATATTTGAGCCTTCCCCTTCCATGTATATGCTGTGTACATGAAAGGGATGGGGGAGGGGTAAGTACCAAACTTTTGGTTTCTTGGAGCACTATAGGATAATTACTTGAGTTCAGTTCTCTGGAGAACCATAATAAAGTACCAAACTTTTGGTTTTCTAGAGAACCAAAACGAAGTACCAGACAGTTTTGGTTCTTCAAAGTACCATTACAGTTTGGTTTCTTGGAGTACCAACAATGTTTTGGTTTCCTGGAATACCATAATTTTGGTACCCCACACGGGACAAGTTGAGTACCACTTTGGGTATCACAGAGTACCCAGAGCTTTTAGAGTGTAGAACTACATGGCGAAACGAAAATACACACATCCATTAGACAATGGCTGTCTTTCTACCATTTCCTTATAGAAGTGTATCGACAGCACAGAATATGTCATATTTTGATCATACAGTTTGATTAAGGCATTTAGAACCGGGAGATTTCTGCTGAATCGAATCCTGCGTTGGATTTGGGAAAAGATTCACAAAAACGAATGGAATCTAATCTCGAATCGAGCGGTCTATTGCTCTTAACCATTTATCTAAAATGAAAAGCAGACGACACTTGCAAACGAAATTCTTGAACAACTATTTTTTTCATTCTTTGTCTCAAAAACATAGGTTATGACCCTCATTGGAACGAGCTCGGCGAGCTCGTTCCAAAGAGGGGTCATAACCTATGTTTTTGAGAAAAAAATTTAAAAAATAATAAAAATTAATTGACGATTTTTGTGAATAGCGCTGGCCAGTTTTTGCCGTTATGTTGGGTAAAGGGTTAAGCGAGTGTTCATATTTGCAAGCAATAATCGTAGCTTCCGATAAACACGCGTATATTCACGCTCCTGTTACTATATCCGTTATAAGAGATACATCAAACAGAGAACGGTCGAGGGTTCCCACTTTCTAATAGAAAATCCCATTTCTTGACAATTCTCAAGCACGTGCATCTCCCACACTTTAGCCGTCTCCTACGCCTACTTTAATGATATATATACGATAATACCATAGTGTGTTTTGATATGTTTGATATCTCAACGAGTTGAAAGTGAGTTTTTTTCGCGAGGCTTGCCGAGCGAAAAAAACTCACTTTCAACGAGTTGAGATATCAAACATATCAAAACACACTATGGTATTGTTGTATTTATCTTATACCGACCATTTTTGTTCTTTTCTGCATTTTTAAAAGGGTTTTGGGGATGATTTCGTGTCAAAATGTCGACTCATCTGGAGTGGAGCCGACTGCTTTCTCTTGTTGGGCATGAATACATGTGATGTGCCCGGAAAAAGCTGATGGTGCGTAACAAGGCTACAAATTCAAGTGAATGATAGAGTATAATTCCCCTTAGAAAGTGGCCCTGTAACTGGGAAAACAATTACAGAAAATATACTTACGCCTCAATTCTTATGATTTATGACAAAAATATGTTTGATAATCAATTTCACCAGATTTGACACGATTTATAAACAATTTTGCGAATGTCATCATTATATTATAATATAGAAAAAGACTATAGTCCGTTCTCCAATCTATATGACATAGGGGTATGTATTATAGATAATCTATAACACATGGGCTATATCTTCAACAGGTATAAGATATATGTGAATTCATTTGTATCTTCATGCAATCTAATTATTTCCACTGGATTTCCATTGCTGAACATTCCATATTCTTCACCCATGATGCTGATTTTCTTCGTAACAATTGGGAAAATTGTCAGCACTGTGGATGATTTGTTTACTTTTTATTGTTTACCGTACTTGAATACAGACGATAGCATCAACGGATGGTACACGGGAACGCTGGGATTTTCGGGTCCCATAAAAACTTGAAAAGTTATATATTAAATTATTAGGCCGCTTAGTTTGTTTTCCTCAATTATAATGCACTAATTTTATTGTTTATTTAAAATAAAATATTTGTTACGCGCTGAGTTGATGTTTAACTGACGATTAATGCATATTCAGCTGACAAGGTGGGCGGAGTTTACATGATAGCTTTAGCGCAAATTCCCTAATAATTTCAGTTATATAGAGGCGTGGTTAAAACATTGCCCTGTGCGTCCATTCTGGTTATACAATTTTGACAAATGTCCCCTGGTACAGAATGAACAATCATATATAGGAAGAGTAGAAAAGATTACTTGAACACAGACGATAGCATCAACGGATGGTACACGGAAACGCTGGGATTTACGGGTCCCATAAAAACTTGAAAAGTTATATATTGAATTATTAGGCCGCTTAGTTTGTTTCCCTCAATTATAATGCAGTAAGTTTATTGTTTATTTAAAATAAAATAATATTTGTTACTCGCTGAGTTGATATTTAACTGACGAATAATGCATATTCAGCTGACAAGGTGGGCGGAGTTTACATGATAGCTTTACCGCAAATTCCCAAATAATTTCAGTTATATAGAGGCGTGGTTAAAAACATTGTCCTGTGTGTCCATTCTGGTTATACAATTTTGACAAATGTCACCTGGTACAGAATGAACCAATCATATATAGGGAGAGTAGAAAAGATTAAATTACCATTACTTTTCTGTCAGTTAGCAATAATTTTGACTTACATGATTGCAAAATATGAAAATCACGCATACTTGAATCTTCACATTTCAAAGCACACACAACTGTCTTTTTAAACATAATGGTCTTATCGGTACCATTTCCAAGCGGGATATATATGCTTTGACCACGGGTATGGTACATGGGTTTAGGCGCCGTGGGCGCCTGGGGAAGGATTTGCGGCTGCTAGGCGTGGCTGCCTTTCAGTCCCCCTTGGCAGTATTTCTAACGACCTTGGTTGATGGCTTGCAAACGATCTTGAAGGTTTTTTAGTACATGGAGTCCACTTTTGTCGTTACCAGTTATTCTTGATTTTGTTGCGTGGAGAGAGTGGTTTTGCAAACAAACAGCTCCTTTCGGAACCACCAACCCCAACGACGCTCGTTGAGGGCAGTCCTGCCGTGAAAGTTAAATAAATCAAAATTGAGAGAAGATGTAGAGTTTGTTGTGACAGACCTATCTCCTCCAATCCCGAGGAGATGGTAAAAAAGGATATGTCCACAATGGTAAGCTCGAGAGATTTGAAATTCCGAATGAAGATGAGAAATTTTGAAAACAATCTATAGAAGGAGGGGTATGTAGGTGTCTTGTGTATGGTGGGTGTGCTTGTGTGAAAAAAACCCCAACTTTGACCACATGGAACGTCGTGTGTTTTTATATGCTTACTCGCGCAAAACTCCGACACAGACGTATCCGGTAAGATGACCAATCACAGTGTGACAATTTTCTTTTCACTATGACAACAATGTATAAAGCCGCTAAAACACTGCATACTGTATGAGAGAAAAAAATCGTCTGTAGCACATAAGTTTACCGTGTTTCGTGGTTCCTGTAATTCAAATTTTGAGTGGTCTGTACCCCAAGAACGATTGAAACTATGTCATAGAAGACTATAACCCCCTTTCCATAACACACCCTCTTGCACAAGCCTGGAAATAAGTAATCTGTCATTTGCAGAATGAAGTTCACAGAGGGTGAATTTGCTGATGTTATCCAACACATTGAGCTAGAATGCCCCAATCTATCCTCTGGGACCTCTTTTTGTTTAGGCCTGAGACCATGATTCAGACTGAGGTTGACAGAGGGTTGTGTAGGGTAGCATCACTAAATTCACCCTCTGGGGACCTCATCATTTTTCAGATGTGCGTCTGCTTATTTCCAGGCTAGCTGATGTGAGGGGGTAAGTATGGGAAGAAGTTTATAGTCTTCTAGGACAAATATCCAAGCTACGGTCTCTCAGACTTTGCAAGTGACACCTGGATAGTACAGGTGCAGTTTGATAATGTACGAATCCATGGAGTTTGGAGTGTCAAGCCAGTACACCGTGATACTATTAGTTACCCCGTGTCTGATCACGTGGTACGGGTTTTTACCTACCCGAAGCCAGCCGTATCCCATGAGGCCTTCGGCCTCATGGGATACGGCTGGCTTCGGGTAGGTAAAAACCCGTACCACGTGACCAGACATGGGGTAACGAATTTATCTACTGACTTTCTGTTTTAGAAGTACAATCTATTTCATGTGTAAACATACACAGCATGAGATCTTTTATCTTCCATTGTTGAGCCATACAGGTTTCTGTGGAATTTTTGTGCAAAAGAGTTTTTGTGAAAATATGCCGATATGACTAGTATAAAAAAATTATACGGGGTATGGACAATTTGTAGATTTTGGAACGAGGCTTCCACTGGGTATGGGAAATTTGTCAGTGGCTGGGCGGACGTATCGTGGGTTTCAATGAATATGGTCTCATACCACGTATCTATCAACCAATCAAATCAAAAAATTCACTTTAGTCAATAGATAAATCAGAGGACTACTTGACCTCCTATAGTCAAACTCAATAATTTATCTGAAACCATAACTCAAAGCAACAATGTAAATAAAACGAGACACTGACAAATTATACAAAACAAGAGGCCCCATGGGGCCTGAAACGCTCACCTGACAATAGTTGTTTAAAGAAGGATTTAATTAGCATCTGTAGCTAGTTAACACTACAGAGGAATGAATTTATTTAATTATTTATAACTTTGTTGTCCATGCCAGATGATTTTTTTTCCAGTACTGGGATGCTACCACAAAAATAATGCCCCGATTTCCAGTAATGCAAAACTTGGGAGTCCAAATATCAACCTAGGAACTTAACTTGAACAAACTTGAGTCTGACCCATTCCCTTCCACCACCAGGATGCTGTATACCAAATGTGAAAGCAGTCTTACTGGGGGATCTGAAGGAGAAAATTTTAAAGGAAATTTCCTCATATTGCATTAAATTGAAATTCGGGCTACCATAGGGAGGCCAAACATTAACCCAGGGACCAGATTTGAACAAACTTGAATCTCACCCACCTAGAGATGTTGTATACCAAATACAAAAGCATTCGGACTGGTGGATCTGGAGAAGCTGATTTTAAAAGAAATTCCCTCATATTGCACCCAGTTAAAATTTGGGCTCACATAAGAAGCCCAAATATGAACCCAGGGACTCGATTTTAACAAACTAGAATGTAACCCCCCAGAAATGTTGCATACCAAATATGAAAGCATTCAGACTGGTCGTTCTGAATTTGAAGATTTTTGAAGAAATTCCTGCATATTGCACTAAGTTAAAATTCTGGCTCTGTATTGAGCCCAAATATGAACCAAGGTGCTTCATTTTAACACACTTGTATCTGATCCCACCCCCCCCCCCCACCCCCACACCCCGATGCTGTATACAAAATATAAAAAGATTCTGATCGGTGGTTGTGGAGAAAAAGGTTTTGGTAATTTTTGCAAATATGCTGACTCAGTATATTTTTCGATGCCCTCTACAGAACAACCTAACATAATCGATTCCAATTGTTTACTATGCAATTCTACTGGTCCTAAGGATGCTTCGTGCCAAATAACAGTTCTCTGTTCGGTGTGGTTTGGGAAATATGGACATGTGAAAATATTTCTATTTTTAGCTCCTGGGGTTACCACGGGGACACGGGTGAATTTATTTTTGCATGAATCAAGTACTTATGACTCAATAATAACACATTCATTGTACCCACTGATTCATGAGAAGAAGATTTTAAATGAATTTTGGTAGATTTCTCCCCACCCCCTCTGTCAAGGTGATAGTTTGGATTTTCGATTTTGCTGTTTAAAAGTGTATATATTTTCGATAATCTTTCTCACTCGGGCTAAATGTAGAGCGTAAAGATAGGTATATGACGGATCCCAAAAACCGATATGTCACTTAAACAGACCAGTAATAATTCAAGCGCTGCTAATTAAGCGTGAAATTTAATGTCCATTATTGAGCACTTGTTGAACGCCACATGGGCGGTCCGGATGAAACATTAAAGGTAGTAAAAGCCAGTGTCCTCCTGCAGTCAAAGTCTGTGTTATTACGTCCAGTTAATAGGTATTTGTTGTAAAAACAGTACACCGCGGAGGTTCTGGCCACACACCCATATTACGCATCTAGTCTGTCCCGAATGTCAGGAAATAACGAAATGCGAGTCTTTTAAAGGAATCTTAAAGCGAGTATTAAATTAAGATGGATCTAAGCGGCCAAGTTAAAGAGAAGCAATTAAAATTAGAATTGATGGTCTGGCTATGGAAATAAAAATCGGGGGGGGGGGGGGTTTCTCGGAAAAATCATTCCAGTCTGAAGGTGCGTAAGGCTGTGGGTCGTTGCGAGTAGATGGGGATGTCCCGTGCTATAGGTTAAACGAGGTGCCGCGTCGGTGCGAACGTATAGGCACGTTGTGATGTAGAGGGGCCACAGAGCTCATATTTAGAATAGTTGCAGTCGCGGGCCAAGTCGGTGGCGATATATGAGAATAGGATCAGAAACACGAAGTGCGAGCCCAGGGAGCTATTTGCATTTAGGTAAATGGTATTACCTGTTTTAGAAGGCAAGTCATAAGTAGGCAGAGTAGGCTTTGCCTGTATGAACATTATTTTGAGATAAACGTAGGGGAGAGTTTAACCCCATTGGTGGCGACTGCTTGAGTGAAAAGCGTTCAGTAAAGTGACAATAAGCTAGTGGCCGTGCGACGGCAGTGGAAGAGTGACATTCCGTCACTTGTTAGAGGGAAAGCGACATAGTAAAGAGACAATACGGTAGCGGCCGTGTGATGGCAGGCGTAGAGTGACATTCCGTCACATGTTGAGTAAAAACGTCCGATAAAGTGACAATAAGGCAGTGAAAGGGTGAAGTGAAGAGGGAACCAAAGAACAAACACCAGCGAGAAAGAGGAAAACCAGCGACAACAGAGAATGCGGGCCCACAAGTGACTCAAAAACTGTGTGGGTAGGGATGATAAACGTTTTGTTTTTCATATTCATTGGATTCCATGTAAGTCACAAATTACCATATTTATTTATATGTATATGCATTACAATTGTTGTTTTCAGTGAACCCCTGTTGATTCATGCTTTTTGATGAAAAATCACAGACCTCTTCAGGATAAGAACCACCCCATCAAAAGTGAAACGGGCGGGTTCGTCAAGGTGAGACATGCGTTCACGCACGGATTCAAGCGACCCTCCTTGAGTTTTGGCTGAATACCCGGCGTGAATCTATTTCTTCCATTCCAGCAGCGACAAAGCCCGGTTTTTCACATCCTTCTTATGAGACTAGGCAAGTTGATTTTGAAAATAAGATGTCAGAACAAGCAATCACCTCACATATAACTAAAACTGGTTCAGCGGTTTAGGAGGGGCAGGTGCAAACACCATGTTCATGGTCGACAGACGATGGACGCCGGACGATGGACGACGGGCGGCAAGTGATCACTATAGCTCATCCTGAATTTCAGTCAGGTGAGCTAAAAAGAATTTAAATTTACTGGGATACGCGAGAAACGTTTGGTGAATCTGATTACAAAGTATTTTAACACAAAGGCGTACGTACACACATGCGAAGAAAGGGGTTTTAACTCGAAAGACAAGCGTGAGGTTAAGGAAGCTGCGGTTGTCGTGTGGTAATTACTACAGGCCAACAGGAGAAAAAATATCATAGTTGAAATTGCGAAATTGACGGACAAACGAACGTACAAACACCGGTACAAAATGTACAAAATGAAACTACCAATCAAAGTTGGGAGCCAATGCAGTGGCAAACTCCAAGCAGTGTTGTCTCCCCTTGCTACGCTCGATAGATCCAATCTGTCGATCGTAGCTAGGGGAAAGATCATTGATAGGAGTTAGATGCAGTGGCTCCTTTGTTAGCGAATTGGACTTGGGCAAGACACTTAATCTCGATGGTTATCGCCCAAGAGGGCACACGGTGACGGTGTATTCTGAGGTGAGCGCTACTTCGACGATACCGTACACTTTCTTCAACCAATACTAGATTGCTCCCCTTCTCCCACTATTCTGATGTCACTGCAATCGATCAATTATCGATAGATATAAAAATCTGCAATAGTTACTATACGATTCCTTAACCCTTTACCCAACGTAACGGCCAAAACCGTTCAGCGCTATTCTCAAAAATCGCCAATTAATTTTCATTATTTTTTTCATTTTTTGTCTCAAAAACATAGGTTATGACCACTCGTTGGAACGAGCTCGTTCCAACGAAGGGTCATAACATATGTTTTTGAGACAACAAATGAAAAAAATTAGTTATTCAAAATATTTTTTGCAAGTGTCGTTTGCTTTTCATGTTAGGTAAAGGGTTAAAAGAAAGGAGATGTTTGTTTATGAATTCCACATTCGGTGTATTATGTAAGTATTTTGTTTATTTCACCCAGGATCTTTAGCTTAGCCCCCTTTTCGAACATTTCGTTTGAAATGGTAAATGGGAGCACTTAGCCCTTTAACTATCATAACGGCAAAAACTGGTAAGCGCTATTCACAAAAGTTGCCAATCAATTTTCATTATTTTTGTCATTCTTTGTCTCAAAAACATATAGTTTATGGCCACTCATTGGAACGAGCTCGACGAGCTCGTTCCAATGATGGGTCATAAGCTATGTTTTTGACGCAAAGATAAAAAAAATGAGTTATTCGTGACTTTTGTTTGCAAGTGTGGTCTGCCTTTCGTGTCAAGTAAAGGGTTTACTCTCACCGTTAGTGCTGTTTGCTACGACCTCAACTATAAACGCCGCCACTAGATACTTTCTAACTATCCACTGTGTTTTCTCTACCCACTACTACTACTACTACTTATCTCACTGGTCTCTTCTATGGATGGTTCTACGAACACCACTGCCAGATTCACGGAATCGCCTAGGAATCGCGCTTACGGAATCCTTCACATGGTCCTTACGGAATCCTTCACATGGTCTAACTGTGCTCGCAGAATCTCTTTTTTGTCGTCGTATGGGGTCATGGTAAAACACCTCATTGAGGTATTACATCAAGTCTCTCACACACGCTTCTCTGGTGTATTACCTCATGGCCTTCATACCCTCATCTGGGTATTGAACGACCAGGTTCCGCGAATCCACCAATAGAATTCCTTTCTAAGGTCTATCTATGATTGGGGATAATTTTTTTCAGAGTATGATGATCTTACGGTATTGATGTCAATTCCTGGATCGTGCCCGTAGGGGCGTAACTATAGGGGTGTTAGGGTAACACATCCCAATAATATTCCAGTGGGATCATTTTCGTCCTGACTGGAGTCTGAGATATGAATTCTCTCTTGCGAGAATCATGTACTTTCTTAAAAGACTAGATTTGATACTTGGACTTGTGTCGCACACACAGTCCGTCATACAAATGTTGGTTTGTGGTACCCCGTTCGGGCTCTGGAGGGATGACCAATTTGAAGTACCAGTACATTACGTGTTAATTGAATAAGAAGCTGCATCACGACTACTAGATGTATATTTTATTTATTCACAAATAAATCAAGACAAACCTTCGACAAAGTCATGCCTTCGTGGTGTAGTTGGTATATTAGTCAGTTGTGAATCAATCCATCACAGTTCAGTCAAATCATGTTTACACCCCGCCCAACCCAATCAGTCATCTACACGACGCCCAACGCCCAACACGTCGTGGGTCCTGCAAATGACGTCCCCAACTTCTTAAGACTACCAGTCAAATTCTGAAAGAAATCCGACACAGTTATGGGCTGTTTTTCTCGTGGAGTTTGGGCGCAGTCTACCGTTGAAGTCCATTTACTCGCATAGATATACAGACATTCCTTCGATTTCCGACTATTGGTATTCCAGTCAATAAGTATTTAATTAATCTTGATGCTTTCATGGCCTGAAAGCTTGAACTCGCCCGTCCGGGTACACGACATACTACTGTCAACTTTGTTTTCTTGAAAAATGTGGAGGAGGAGAAGAATTTAATATTCCATCGTGCATCGTCTATATCAGAGATGTACAGTACAGCCGCTGTGGACTGGTCGTTATCCACGCGTGGACAGTGATGTCCTCGAATGCGTTTACCAGGTAATAAAAATCATTATCAGCAAAAGTTTAATTGATAAAGCACAGGGTTGTTCCTGGTGCTTCATTAACTAAATTTTTAATGATTATTCCTACAGTTTATGTTTGGAATCTAATACTTTTGCTTCCGTGGAAATATTGCCCACCCGTGGAAAGTGACCAGCCACGCCGGACGTACTGTATCTTCTTGTGTGTGCATCCTCCTTGAGATTAGTCTGTTTTCTTGAAACATCGGGCACAAGAAATTTAAGAAGGCACCGAGTCGAGCTTGGTGGAAGAGGGGATGGAGTGGCGCTGCAAACCCACTCCGCATCCCTTCTAAACTGAGACTCAAATGGAAGTCATATCTCATGACTAAGAGTTTTCTGAATTGATTTAAATTCCAACTGTTTCCCCAGGGAGATTAACCCCTTTCAACCTGGTGTACAGAACATGGAGAGTGTATTGTCACTAAATCACACGCGGAGTAGATTCTCCGCTCAGACAGAAAAAAAAATCATTGTCTGACAAATACATCAGAACGGCAAGCAAAGTTTCAGCCAGTGAACCTTAATATTAATCGACTTTTATTATCTGGGTGGAAATGACATTCCACGAGTGTAGCAATCCACTCACAACGTACTGTATATATATGATAGTTCAACTATCTGGAGGTAGTGGCTTTCCCACTATTGGATAACGACTTCTTTCAGACAGCTGAATTAATATATATACATGAGTTTTTATACAAACGAAAACCAGGTGATGGGCGAGATTATTATGATTCCGATGAGTTTGGAGGTGGGATGGTAAATCTCACCCGAGGGGCAAGATATTTGAACCAGACCCGAGGCTTGCCGAGGGTTTGGTTCAAATATCTTGGGTAAAGGATTAAAACAATGTATCTGTCTATCAAAAAAAAGAAAAAAAAAAAGAGCAGAATTCACAGACGGGTCCACAGGGGCGCACCCGGCGCGCATCCCCCTATTTTTTGGTAACTCGTGTTTTTTTCACAACCACAGAGGGACACAGTATTTTCCCCTAATTACACATCACCATTCATTACAACAGGTTGTGCACGTATTATCGTAAGATAACACCGTACACCGTACCCTATGCTATATACCTCATGTGTCGGTCTGCTGTGTGTTAGCCATGCATTTTTTTTTTTTTATAAAGTGGCATCCTTTTCTCAAAATTACAACAACTGTGGTAATATTTTGGCTGAAAAACATTGTGGTCATGCGCAAAGAAGTCACCGGAGAGCCACACTTACCTTTCAGTTTCCAAATTTTTCTAGGAAGGCACTCATATAGTCATACCCCACAAACACGAGGGAAACACCACTGGTGGGAAACCCATGCACCACGACCGTATGCATTTATCAACACAGGTTTTTTTTTTTTTTTTAAATATAACCCAAACTGACAAATATTCCAATTATATCCATGGGCGTCGCCATGATTTTTCAAAAGGGGTTCGACTTTGATGAAAAAGGCACACCGGTGGTACAGTTGGCCTTCGATGGTACTATTTTGCACTTGCATGATCAAACTTTTAACCCTTTACCTAACATGAAAAGCAGACGACACTTGCAAAAAAAATTCTTGAATAACTAATTTTTTTCATTTTTTGTCTCAAAAACATAGGTTATGACCCCTCGTTGGAACGAGCCCGACGAGCTCGTTCCAACGAGGGGTCATAACCTATGTTTTTGAGACAAAAAATGAAAATATTTTGAAAATTAATTGGCGATTTTTGAGAATAGCGCTGGCCGGTTTTGGCCGTTACGTTGGGTAAAGGGTTAACCAACTATATCTTGTTTGACAGAGCTCACAAGAAATAGTTGGTTAAATTTGCAACTGGATTATGGAAATTTCCACTACTGAAAACATGGGTTTTCTTCCACATAATAGTACAATTCGTAAAATTTCTAATTCCAACCAGTTGCAGGACTGTTGTGCATAAACAAATGAAAAAAAAAATAAAAAAGACACCCCCCCCCCCCCCCCCCTCCCCGGGAAAACAAAAATTAAATTTAGTATCAAATGGAGGTCTCTGGAGTCGTTTCGGGAATTTATTTGCATTCTCTGTTCTTGAAAAAAACGTAAAAGGGGGTTCGTTCACAACCCGATGTTGCGCCCACTTTTGTAATAATTTGCCCTTTTGTAAGAGGTCCCCACTTGTGTAATAATTTTTTTAGCCCTTTTGTCATCGTTTGTTCTTCTGACCAGGAAACTTAATTTTAATTACTTTCGAAGTTTTTTTCAAAACATTTGATACCTGCCCAGAGGGTTCGATTTGGACATAGAGAATTTCGACCCGAAAATCGAACTTGGCCAAAATTGGCGGAAAATTTTTATGTCTGGTTTTCCACTTCAATGACTTGTTTTTGACCCGATTCGCGCTCTCCATTACGAATAAGAACGAATATCGTACGTTTCGTCGATTTTTCATCTTGTTTTTAGCCATTTTGTAAGAGGTCCCCACTTTTGTAATAGTTTTTTAGTCCTTTTGTAATAGTTTCTTCTTCTAACCGGGAAACATGATTTTAATAACTTTCGAAGTTGTTTTCACAACATTTGACACCTGCCCAGAGGGTTTGAGTCGACGATAGAAAATTTCGACCTTAAAATCGAACTTGGACGAAATTAGCAGAGAATTTCGATGTCTGATTTTCCGCGTCAATGGCATGTTTTTGACCCGATTCGCTCTCCCCTTTGGGAATTAGAACAAAAATCGTGCGTTTTCTCGATTTTTCATATATGTAAAATGCCCCACTTTTGTAATAATTTTTGGGCCCTTTTGTAGGAGGTCCCCACTTTTGTAATAATTGTTTAGCACTTTTGTAATAATTTTTTAGTTCTTTTGTAAGAGGTCCCCCCTTTTGTAATAGTTTTTTAGCCTTTTTGTAATAGTTTCTTTTTCTGACCGGGTAACATGATTTTAATAAATTTCGAATTTTTTTCATAACAGTTGATACCTGCTCAGAGGGTTCGATTTCGACATAATCAATTTCGACCAGGAAAATCGAACTTGGCCGAAATTGGCGGAAAATTTGAAGTCTGGTTTTCCGCGTCAATGGTGTGTTTTTGACCCGACCCCCCCCCCCCCAACCTCTCCCACCCATTAGCAAACAGAACGAAAATCCTGCGTGTTCTCGATTTTCCGTCTATGTCGAACTTGGTCAAAATTGGCGGAAAATTTCGGTGTCAATTTTTCCGCGTCAATGGCTCGTTTTTTATCCTATTCGCGCTCCACATTAGGAATTAGAACGAAAATCGTGCGTTTTCTCGATTTGTCATCTATATAAAATGCACCACTACTTTTGTAATGTTTTTTGTGGTCTTTCTATAATAGTTTCTTCTGCTGTCCGGGAAACTTGGTTTGGGTTACTTTTGAAGTTGTTTTCACCCCCCCCCCCCCCCCCCCCCGGAAAAGAATCCGTCTCCAATGAGAACAAGTTTAGCGCAACGAGATTCGCAAAGCTATTCTTGGCTGTCTTGGATAGCGCTGGTGTTTTGGAGCTGTGGAAGACGGGCAATCTGAAGAGCAAGAAAGTCCGAGATGAAGTTCAGGAGTTGCTCATCCAGAGACACTAAAACACATTTCTCAATCGTCCCCCGTTCCGCTCCTGCACCATCGCCAAGACAGTCGACAAAACATTTTGGTCACTATTCCTGGGCCCCTGACCAACGAACGCGGTGGTGCAAGGAAGTCCTCGTCCCAACCTTGTCGGTGATGTGTCCCTTCGTCATACCATCGACGCAGTTGAGCGAAATATAATTTACGTATATCGGGGCCTTATAGTTAAGCACACACAGTCCACTCCTGACAGCAAAAGCACCAGAGAGGGTTTGTATCATCGATTAGTATCTCCCGTTGTGTAACCTGGCATACCTGGCCATCAGCAGGATGGATTTCCTGAGTCATATTCAGAGAGTCGCTCGTCCCTTGAGAAGCAAGAGAGAATTACAGCACACTAGGCACAGACTCCGGAAGATCATCCACAAAAGACCTGTGTATTACAGACGCAATGGCAATAAGAAACGACGAAAATTCAATCTCAGTGTGGACTACATGATGTGCAGCATGTAACATCGAGATGTTCTAGTCCTTCGATTCTAAGGACGCGCAGTAGTCTAGAGTAGACAGGATAGACAAAAGTCTGAGACACTGCGAGAGAAGCACGTGACCCTCTTACCTCAAGCTCACCTGGCTGATAGAGGTATCACACGTACGCATTAACCCTTTGAACCCTTGTTTCCTGAAATGGTACAGTGGAGCCCACTTAATTGGATATCTCTTAATTGTATATCCCTGTTAATTGAATATAATTTCCCAATACAAAACCATTTACCATACCTCCAGTACAAATTTGATCTGTTAATTGAATATAGGTTATAGAGTAAACTCCTGTTAATTGAATAAAAAATCTTGTAACATGTCTATAAGTTACCCTGACTCTCCCCAGTTTTCCTTTGGTTATAGACCTATTTGGCCTCAGTGTATCCAATACAGGCATTTAATCTATTATATCTTGTTTGACAGAGCACATGGAGCTCTGTCAAACAAGATATAATAGAACAAATGCTAAGTTTATCTCCAGTATACAGGAAAGTGACACAATCCCTGTTAATTGAATACTCCAGTTAATTGAATAATTTTCATCGGCAAAGTGGCTATTCAATTAACAGGGTTCCACTGTATCGTCTTTGTGTACGCTTACAGTGAGATGGGTCAATCCAATATCTATATACAGGGAGGGTAAAATAATAACTGCAGTCTGAAATCATATGGCTGCAGACTGCAGTTATTATTTTATCCCCAATGCTCCGTATATAGACCTCCTATAATAAAACAAACATGGGGCGAAATTATGCCTTGGACCGAAAAATCGGGCCCACGGGTTCAAAGGGTTAAAGAGGATCTTTCTTTTCCTCCAAGCCAACATGCCTACTCGCAACGACAGAGGGATTTTGCGCCAATATCTCAGCTTCCATTGGCTTTCTAACAGTCAGACGCGTTACTTCATTGTTTAGAGCTGCGACGACAGCCGGTAACCGGACAAGCCATTCGGTGTATTTTTGACCTTGAGATAACGTAATCTCCTGTACTGCAGATGTCCAAAACAGCCGTTCTGCAAGCTTACGGTGAAACCTTTCCAAAATGCCTTGCCTCCGTGGACTTCCTTCTCACCTCGTCGGATATAAGACACCTTGTTTGGTCAGCAAAAAGGGTACAGATCCCATGGATTCTCGCCCAGGATCCACCTGAAGACGTTTGGGACATAGCAGAGGTGCGCGACTGTAAATACGCGACCAAACGCTAGCTACTTCAGCTGTATCATTGAGGTCAGAGGCTTAGCGGCTTTACAGCGACTAGCCACATCTCCTATGCATGGTCAGGGCACACTTGAAAACTTTTCGGCCGCGGGGCAAACTATCATGAGGTAGAAATAAGATGTCAAATTGGTGAACCTCATTTGGCACAGAGACGTCAAATTGTGTTCTCGGAATGTGTCGTGGTGCCGGCATGTATAGATCTGCCAAACAGCTTGCCTTTTTAAAGCCCCTCACACCGCCTATATATAGTGATATTCTGGGACATTGGTAGCTTAAGCATGTTTCTTCCAGTAGCCAGAAATGATGTGTCTCCAACATGCCTCGCGCGTCATATCGTTTAGGCGTTGATTGACTGGCCCTGATACTTCACAGAATAGCCGCATTGATTCAGGACCCTAGAAGCACGCCCCCAGCAAATTGTTTGCGGCCTCTATCAAAATATGAGCTAGAGGTCCAGGAATTTTATTTTTGTAAGCGCAGTAACCCGCCTCCGTCTTCGCAAGATACAAGGGCAAGTTCGCGGTCCTTTTGTAAATCTGATGGCGTATACGTAGGGCTGAGGGGGTGTAGGGTGCAACGATCGCCACTGACAATCAGAGCTTATTCGCACAATTGAAAGAGTGTACAACCTGGCCTTGACGCCGAAGTTCTTTGTTCATCCAGTCGAGTCCCTCTGTCGTCACTCTGTCTTTTTGCGACTCCATTGGGCTTGGGTAGCTAACAGCTTCTATAGCCTTATCATGTCGCTTCCGCCCGGCGTCGATGCCTGAGCTTCATAACGTTGAGAAGAGGTAGTTTGATTCACTGAAGGCAAGTGCGTTCACTAGGACGCCCCGACTAGCATCAGAAGAGCATCCATTGCTACTGTAACACTACAGATTGTTATTAGATTACTTCAATATATCGGGTGGTATTATACTCCCATCGCTATTTCACCTATGCGCGAATATCCCATGGCCAAACCAGATACCACAGGCGAGTGGTAGGCCATATTCACTAGCATATTTTCGTCTGCGCTCGGGGAAAAAACATTGTTATTACCAATACTGTATATAGAACGGGCCAGGTTTAACTTTTAAATTAACATCAGACCCTTGGTGTTTAGTAACACTTTGTGCATATGTGTTAGACTCGGGGACTGGCACACACTGGCGACGTTCTACGAGGTGGTGTCCGTTGGGTCAGAAGCCATATGCCCCTATAACTACCAGATCGCCAAAGATGTGTCCAGACTTGTGATGGTTTCTGCCTCCGTTCTTTGATCCTCACACTCTCATGTTGTTGAGACAAGGCAATATCTGCTTCTTGGCCGTTCTCGTGTATTGCAGACTTAGCCTGGCGTAACCGTTTTCCGCCCAGCACCCACCTTCTTGGGAGTCTTTCATCCGCTTCTGCATCACATCTGGCCAATAGGTTCATTTTCAACTTTGAGACTTTCAGGCGATGCTGCCACCCTCAGCGTCTCCAGAGTGGATGTCCCCATCTTTGTCGACGTATTGTCTGACACAGTCACGGGACACGCAAGTCCAAATGGGCAATGTTTGCCTGTTGTCGGGGCTGCAGTTAGGTATATGCCATACTTGTGGGACAGATAACAAGTTGCCGTTCTCAGCGCATGTCAAACAAATGGGCAGAAATCTACAGACTGCTGCCGTATAAAACTGCAAGACCGCGGTGCCCAGTCTTCGTCGCAGGAACGCCAAGTCGCGCTTCATACCTTACGTAAAGCCTCAGAATCCCTTCGTCGTCTATATATGAGGCTGATCTGTCTAGCTGAGAGGAAACAATGTTTACTTTGCCTCCTCTCCCCACCTCCACCCTCCCCTGCAGCCAGCGCTGTGAACCATTCTCGTTTTTGTTGCAGTTCTGCAGACTCTCTTTTGACTCTCCATTAGTTGATGTCCTTTTTGACCATGACCAAAGTCCTTCTGTGTGTGAACTCCAGTGGCACTGTCATCCTTCAGAAGACGGTCTAGAAGTTCCTTGGAGTTTATGTTGCAGTTGTTGAGTTCCTCCAAACAGGACAGTTTCACTAACCTTCTCACTTTGTGAAACGCTACGGTCACCCGTCTCCCAAGTCTCAAATATTCGTAAAACCCGTATTATCATTTATTTATTTATTGGTGTTTAAGGTCACATACTCATGCACGATGGCTAATCATGACCGTGGCAGTTTTACGGGTGGGGGAAGCCGGAGTACCCGGAGAGAGCCACCGAGCAACGACGAGCAGCTGCCAGGTTCCCAACATCGTAACTCCGCACTGCAGCACAGGCAGGGTTAGATTGGTTGAAGACAGGCGCACAATCGACGTGCAGTACGCCTTAGTACACGGCGTCATCTTGCCCCCATGTGGACAATCGGGGTTAAGTGCCTTGCCCAAGGAAACAACGCGGTAGTCCAAATCGATCGCTCAGACGGTCACCCATCTGAGGACTAACCGGGCTCGACGTTGCTTAAGTAAAACCCGTAACACAAAATAGTAACCTTGCATGATGAGACAGCAAGTGTTGAAATAGCAAGCAAAAGTGCTTCACATATGCTTGCTTATGATACTACGTATCAAGCGCCTTATAAGCAGCTGGCTGATAAGGTTTTACTGAGAGCTTAGCGTGCTCGGTTTCGGACAGTGGCTGGGGCACTGCCGCTAGTTCTTCACGGGAAGAAATTACATCGTTATCCTGAAGACATTCTTCGAAACTGTCAAGGGGTGATCTTTGCAGTGAAATAAAGCACCCTGGCCGATCTGCTCTCTTAGGTCTCTCGGGACTGAGTTTATTTTTGGGTCAACACCACACAATTTGCTCTGCAGTCACTGAAAGCTAGCTCTGACAACATGTCCTGTTTCTTGATAAAAACTTTGAGGTGGGCGGGGCAGACACGATGTACAGGGTTGGTTCTCTCTTGAATTGGTTGTAGAGTCCCGCAAATAGTCACATAGGCATTCTATGGAATTTACAATAAAGATGTCGCTGTCCGACTAGATCCAATATCGGGCCTGTCACGTTTTGTTATATCTAATTATTGGTTGTGTGGAGGATCACTATGTGTCTAAAAGTGCCTAGGACCTGCTCACATACAAACCTTTCTCCTCACCTCCTGTCTCGTTGTAGATGACTGCTGAGTGGGGTTCTGGGTGATACTTGATGGAGTCGATAAAGCGAGGCATGGCGGCCTTCGTCGATGTTGAGTTGGGCCTCTACCATAGGGTTTCTACAGTAACTATAAGCCGCAATTGCGGCCATGTTTGTAACCCAATCAACATTAAATGAGGATCGTTGGTAGATGGGGTCCCAGTCATCATATATGTGAAGTTTCAAAACATTTGGCCTGGCAGTTTCAGAGGAGAAGATTTTTGAAAATCCACCAACCAGAATCAAAGAATGCCCCTGGAAGCCATGTTTTTCATCCGACGGGAACAAAATGAGGATCGTTTGTAGAGGACCTCGCATAGACCATTCCTGCCAAGTGTGGTTCACACCGGCTTAGCGGTTACAGAGAAACAGATGAAAATGTGAAAAGTTTACCGACGACGGACAACGGACGACGACCGACGCCAAGTAATGAGAAAAGCTCACATGGCCTTTTAGGCCAGGTGAGCCGCTAAAAATGGGACATTTTACATACATGAAAAATCAACAAAACGCACGAGTTTCGTTCTAATTCCCAAAGGGGAGCGCGAATCGTGTCAAGAACAAGCCATTGAAGCGGAAAACCAGACACAGAAATTATCTGCCAAATTCGGTCGAAATTCACTATGTTTAACTCGAGCTCTCTGGGCAGGTATCAAATGTTCCGAAAAAAACTTCGAATGTAATTAAAATCATGTTTCCCGGTCATAAGAAGAAACTATTACAAAAGGGCTAAAAAACTTACAAAGGTGGGGACCTTTTACAAAAGGGTAAAAAAATTATTACAAAAGTGGGACATTTTACATGGATGAAAAATCGAGAAAACGCACGATTTTCGTTCTAATTCCGGGTTCGACGATTTACCCCATAGAACCCAATAGATACCCCATAGAACCCTATAGATACCCCATATAGCATGACAGGTACCCCACAGATACCCCATAGAACATCATGGAGTGATAAACAAACATTATCGTACCCTTCAAGTGTCAGTTACTCATTTGTTGATGGAAGTTACTTCACTCGATAGAGTTCTTGAAACCAAATGCGTCTGACTTTTGGATAATGAAAATTAATCGCCAAAAATCCAATGAATAAAATCATTATCAAATATTACACTTATAATCATATAATAAATATTTTATGATTATAAGTGTAATATTTGATAGCGGTCTTATATATTGGATTTTGGACGATTATTTTTCGTTTTCATTAACTTAAGAGTCAGGCGCCAGTGGTTGAACAGGGCGGAAAAATGAAACGGAGCGTGAACAAATAACAAAAGCATGTTTATGGTGATTAGTGGTTTATTTATACTCAAGCAATAGAAGGAAAAGCGGAAACAAAATGAAGATAAAAACAAGATTAACAAGTGTTTGACCACCGAGGTGGTATTAGTCCCCTGCGGCGCTTTTGTGACATAAGGTGTTTTTGTCACAGAAGACACTAGAGTATATAAGCATCTCGGATTTTTAAAAAAAAATATTGAGCGTGCATAATCCCTTCACAACCCTTTATCCATGTACCATATATGAAAGGCGTAGCTTGAACCATGTTGGAGGGAGGGGTGGTAACATAAAATAGAGAAAAAAGCTTAAAAAAAACACAACAAAAATGGCCGCCATTCTGCCATCATGGATTTTGAAAAATAAATATTGACTGTGCATCATCCCCTCAGAACCATTTATCCATGTACCAAATATGAAAGATATAGCTTGAAGCATATTAGAGGGAGAGGTGGTAAAACAGACAGACAGACAGACAGACGGACAGACAGACAGATGTTAGATTTTGAAAACAAAATATTGAGCGTGCATAATCCCCTCACAACATCCTTATTACATGTACCATATATGAAAAGTGCAGCTTGAACCATGTTGGAGGGAGTAGTGGTAACATAAAATAGAGAAAAAAGCTTAAAAAACACAACAGAAATGGTTGCCATGGCGCCATCTTGAATTTTGGAAAAAAAATATTGAACGTGCAACATCCTATTACAACCCTCTATCCATGTGCCAGATATAAAAAGTGTAGCTTGAACCATGTTGGAGTGAGGGGTGGTAACATAAAATAGAGAAAAAAAAGCTTAAAAATACAACAAAAATGGCCGCCATGCCGCCATCTTGAATTTTGAAGACAAAATATTGAACGTGCATCACCCCCTCCCAACCCTCTATCCATGTGCCAAATATGCAAAGTGTAGCTTGAACCATGTTGGTGGGAGAGGTGGTAACATGAAAATAGAGAAAAAAAGCTTAAAAAACACAACAAAAATGGCCGCCATTCCGCCATCTTGGATTTTGAAAAAAAAATTTTGAGCGTGCATCATCCCCTCAGAACCATTTATCCATGTACCAAATATGAAAGGTGTAGCTTGAACCATGTTGGTGGGAGGGGTGGTAACATCAAAATAGAGAAAAAAGCTTAAAAAACACAACAAAAATGGCCGCCATTCCACCATCTTGGACTTTGAAAAAAAATTATTTTGAGCGTGCATCATCCGCTCAGAACCATTTATCCATGTACCAAATATGAAAGGTGTAGCTTGAACCATGTTGGTGGGAGGGGTGGTAACATGAAAATAGAGAAAAAAAGCTTAAAAAACGACAAAAATGGCCGCCATTCCGCCATTTTGGATTTTGAAAAAAAAATTTTGAGCGTGCATCATCCCCTCAGAACCATTTATCCATGTACCAAATATGAAAGGTGTAGATTGAACCATGTTGGTGGGAGGGGTGGTAACATGAAAATAGAGAAAACAAGCTTAAAAACACAACAAAAATGGCCGCCATTCTGCCATCTTGGATTTTGAAAAATAAATATTGACTGTGCATCATCCCCTCAGAACCATTTATCCATGTACCAAATATGAAAGATATAGCTTGAAGCATATTAGAGGGAGAGGTGGTAAAAACAGACAGACAGACAGACGGACAGACAGACAGATGTTAGATTTTGAAAAAAAAATATTGAGCGTGCATAATCCCCTCACAACATCCTTATTCCATGTACCATATATGAAAAGTGCAGCTTGAACCATGTTGGAGGGAGTAGTGGTAGCATAAAATAGAGAAAAAAGCTTAAAAAACACAACAGAAATGGTTGCCATGGCGCCATGTTGAATTTTGGAAAAAAAATATTGAACGTGCAACATCCTATTACAACCCTCTATCCATGTGCCAGATATAAAAAGTGTAGCTTGAACCATGTTGGAGTGAGGGGTGGTAACATAAAAGAGAAACAAAGCTTAAAAACACAACAAAAATGGCCGCCATGCCGCCATCTTGGATTTTGAAGAAAAAATATTGAACGTGCATCACCCCCTCCCAACCCTCTATCCATGTGCCAACTATGCAAAGTGTAGCTTGAACCATGTTGGTGGGAGAGGTGGTAACATGAAAATAGAGAAAAAAAGCTTAAAAAACACAACAAAAATGGCCGCCATTCCGCCATCTGGATTTTGAAAAAAAGATTTTGAGCATGCATCATCCCCTCAGAACCATTTATCCATGTACCAAATATGAAAGGTGTAGCTTGAACCATGTTGGTGGGAGGGGTGGTAACATCAAAATAGAGAAAAAAAGCTTAAAAAACACAACAAAAATGGCCGCCATTCCACCATCTTGGATTTTGAAAAAAAAATATTTTGAGCGTGCATCATCCGCTCAGAACCATTTATCCATGTACCAAATATGAAAGGTGTAGCTTGAACCATGTTGGTGGGAGGGGTGGTAACATGAAAATAGAGAAAAAAAGCTTAAAAAACGACAAAAATGGCCGCCATTCCGCCATCTTGGATTTTGAAAAAAAAATTTTGAGCGTGCATCATCCCCTCAGAACCATTTATCCATGTACCAAATATGAAAGGTGTAGATTGAACCATGTTGGTGGGGGGGGGGGGGGGGGGGGGTGGTAACATGAAAATAGAGTAAACAAGCTTAAAAAACACAACAAAAATGGCCGCCATTCCGCCATCTTGGATTTTGAAAAAAAAATTTTGAGCGTGCATCATCCCCTCAGAACCATTTATCCATGTACCAAATATGAAAGGTGTAGCTTAAAGCATGTTGGAGGGAGAGGTGGTAACATAAAAAACAGACGGACGGACGGACGGACGGACGGACACGGACGGACGGACGGACGGACGGACGGACAGACAGAAGACAGACAGACAGACAGACGGGCGGGCGGAGTGCAATCCTATAGTCCCCTTACGGTTCCCGTAGGGGACTAACAGCTTCAAAGATTAACAGATAAAGAGACTTGCAAAAAAAAGTATACAAGACTTTTTTGGCTGGTTATAGTTCTTGAACAAACCTCTGCCGAACTTTCCAGACATACATGTACAGTTAGGCATAAAAGGGGGGTCTGTGAACACCCCTCTTGTGGTTTGATGCGGGGGTAGGGGCAGCGCACGTGGCACGTTAATTATCAAAGAATAATATAGTATTGTAGCCTGATGGGTGGGTCGGAGGGGGGGGGGGGGCGCTTATGATTTTCTAATATTCTTTGTTAACTGGTTGAGTACTAGAAGCCGCTATCAGGGCTTTCATAAAATTGAGGGCAACATAGCAAAAGCCAACATTTTCCTTGCTCACGTTTCATATTCAGTCAAATGCAAATAAAATTTTGTTTATATAAATTTGTTTATCATAAATTATTGAAGAGTGCCTGTGGGCACTCTTCAATAATTTATAATAAAACAAATTTTGATGAACAAATTCAGACCACTCAAAATAATGTAGTCCTCAACCAGTTAAACCGCCTTTGTGCCCAGCGTGGCCAATTTGGAGGCTATAATACGTGTCAAGAAGAAAATGTACTTCTCGGTACAAGCTGAGAACCCACAAAAACAGGACTGGCCTTTTGAAAAATCCAGGGGAGCCAATATGGCCCTCCTAAATCTGTTTCAGGGCAGCTATTTCACACTAATATCAATTATATAAGGTTATTAATATGCAAATTGAGGAGAGCCATTACAGTTTGAGGAGAGCAATTATGACTCTCCTCAATTTGCCTTTAGTAGAGCCAAGGAGAGCCGGTGCAATAGCTCCCCTCAAACGGCCAGGCCTGCAAAAATGACATTTTGTAACTATTTGTGATTAAAAATGAGTTATCAAATGTCATTTTTGCGAGTTCTCAGTTTGTACTACCTGTGCTAAGAAGTTGACAAGTCTAAACAAATTTATCCACAACTTTTAATTTTATTCCAAAAACATCAAGACATATCCATTCGACCATGCTCGTGACGTTCCTGCATGAGTGTGTGGAGGGTTGGGGGACGTTAAGAGTACATGGGGACCACTCAAGTAATCAAAACGCTTGAAGAGGGTTTTTTAATACCCTGTTTTGGCGTCTTCAACAAAGGAACAAAGTGATTCAAGGTTTTCACATGTTTTGTATATTTGAAGCCCAGAGCGGTCCACATTAAGGTGATCTCCCCACGTGAAGGCACAGATGGAACGCAAACATAGTTAAGAGTTTTGTAGGCTAGGTCTTGCTCACCGTTTATTGGTGGATAAATCATCTTAATATTGTGCTCTAACACATCACTAAGTGCTGAGATTGCCCACATACTAGAATACCCACCAGGCTGTGAACATTCTATACATGAATTAGGATATTGCGGAGAAAGATCGACCAGATCTTGTGCATTTGGTAGCGAGAATATCTTAACTGTCTGGTGAACAGCAGTGGAAGGCTGCAAGGTGACCAATAAATTGAACCAGTAATAATTTACTCTAACAACATCAAAAAGGTGTGAGATTATACAATTCGTGGAGAGAGGATTGTAACTAAATCACCCGCGGAGTAGAGTTATCACCCAGGCTATAACTTTCAAATTTTTGTACATATCGACAAAAAAACACAAACAATGTTTCAGCCAATGGACCTCCGGGTTTAACCCGGAGGTCCATTGGCTGAAACTTTGCTGGTGCTGGTTATACTTTGCAACAAATTTGCAATTATTGTTCGGGAGGAATCTCCACTCTGCGGGTGATTTAGTGATAATGCAATCCCCACGTACTGTATTATTACTTCTGCTACTCCCGATACTATATCAGCGAAATAGTTAGATTAGATCACACTGCAGTTGACAATTAAACACCAGGGTTAATTTGGTAAAGTTACGTAAGCTGACATTCATCAATAAAAGTCAATTGAAAACCAGTCGTTAATCCTTTAGCCATTTGAAAATGGGTGGAAATCCCCTTTACCTAACCTACAGTACGTGGAGAGTGGATTGTAACTAAATCACCCGCAGAGTGGTGTTATCACCCAAGCTATAACTTTCAAATTTTGTGTATATTGACAAAACACACAAGCAATGTTTCATCCAATGGACCTCCGGGTTTAACCCGGATGTCCATTGGCTGAAACTTTGCTTGTACTGGTTATGCTTTGCAACGAATTTGCAATTATTGCTTGGGTGGAATCTCCACCCTGCGGGCGATTTAGTGATAATACACTCTCCACGTACTGCATTGGGGGTTCTACAAATAAATAAATAAATAAATAAATAAATAAATAAATTATAACCCAGCTGACTTGCATAAAACAAATATTATGCTTTCAACACTATAAAAAAACGTGTTTTCATGGTAATGAAAGTGTGTAAGTTAGTTACTCGGGTCGGGTGTTCTCTGTGGGGGAGCTGGCCGAAAAGCATGCAACAGGGAGAGGGGTTAACGTAATGGGTAAAGGGAGTTAGGTCCGGTACTCTTCTATGGGGTATCTATGGGGTACCTGTCATGCTCTATGGGGTTCTATGGGGTAAATCGTCGAACCGCTAATTCCCAAAAGGGAGAGCGAATCGGGTCAAAAACAATCCACTGACGCGGATATCCAGACACCGAAATTTTCTGCCAATTTTTGCCAAGTTCGATTTTATGGTCGAAATTCTCTGTGCTCAGCTCGAACTCTCTGGGCAGGTATCAAATGCTATGAAAAATACTTCGAAATTAGTTAAAATCATGTTTCCCGGTCGGAAGAAAAAAACTATTACAAAAGCGGTAAAAAAATTATTCCGTCAGTGGGGACCTCTTACAAAAAGGGTAACAAATTATTACAAAAGGGGACCTGTTTCAAGAGGGCTAAAACATTATTACAAAAGTGTGGACCTCTTACAAAAAGGCAAATTATTACAAAAGTGCGTGCAACACCCCGACACCCCCCACCCCCCACCCCCCCGGCGACGCCTGTGATATCATGAATGAATGCCTTCGTAGAAGATATGCCTTAGGAGGCATACCTTGATGATTCAGATGAGACTTGAATAATGACCGTGGGACAAAGTGGGTTTACACCCCCTCCCCCATCGGTTATCTTCGCGACACC
The DNA here is from genome assembly GCA_031216915.1 of Pictodentalium vernedei. NCBI lineage: Eukaryota > Metazoa > Mollusca > Scaphopoda > Dentaliida > Dentaliidae > Pictodentalium > Pictodentalium vernedei. Next base: position 581,914,812 of record CM062295.1, read on the forward strand.
CCTGGTTATTTACGGTCTTTCTATTTGTTCGTTATATCTTTGTCTAGTTGGTAAGAGTCGGAGAGGAGAGATACATCATTGAATTTAACCAATATACTCTGAATCGGTATTTTTCAAGAAGAATAAAATTCCAACCAACCAAGCGTAGATAATGGCGTATTATGTTTTGACGTTGGGAATATTTAAGTGGAGCAAAATGATAATTCATTCGACCTTGCCGCGGAGGAGTGTCAGACACACACGTCTAAATAACCAATGGAAACGAACTCATTTACAAGAAAATATCGATAAAAACATCCGGAAAATCAATTAGAAAACACGTGACACTGCCAATAGTTATTCCAATAACAAATATTACGTATACTGCTCCAATGTCAAGTCCAAACCCTTCTTAAAAGACAGATGTAAAAAAACAACAGTTTATCAAGTTTTCTCATTTCTACAAGATAAATTGTATTAAGATACATTCGTTGTTTCCCGATCCTGTTGTTTAAGTTGAAGCCAGATTATATTTAGCTATATTAACGCACAACTGGGATTCGCATATCAGATAACTGACCGAAATAACAGTATATGCATTAAGGCTTATAACAGTTTATGAGGAAAAAACCCGAAAATGTTAAAAAAAAAAAAAACACTGAGAGTGGGGTGTCCCATCTTAAAAACTCGTGTGTGTGAAAGCGCTGAACGATTTGTTAAACAGTGACTGAATCACTGACGTAAATATGAATGTGACAGTACACACAAAAGTCGAACGCCGCATCGCAAAATGAAAACGAAACTCACCTTGTCATATTTCCCGAGTTGCTCGGATGTTGCTGGCATATCCAGACTGGTAGATTGTTGAATTCCTCGTTGAATTCTGCAGAGAAAAACACAATTTTCACACACGTTGTATTCAACTGATTAACAGTTTTGATTATATCCCTTGTTATGATTCGAAGAGATCGGTCGACTGTAGGTGATGACCTCGATTCTTCTATACTTTTATGAATATTCATTACGATGTGCTGGTGGGCGTAATATATTCTGAGCTATTTGTAAACATCAGTAAGAGGCATTGACGTAATCTCAAGGTCTAGTTCACAGAAGAACAACCTTAATTGGCATCGTAATATTCTTCTCTATTTCCATTTTGCGTCGCAAATCGAGATACAAAATAGGTTGACATTTTGTATGGGCAGGGGAAGGGGGCCTCTGCCCCTTCCCCTGCTCATACAAAATGTCAACCTATTAGGATTGGGCAAGAGATATGAGAGGGTAGAGGATCGAGTATACTACATTCAGTTTCCTTAATGTTTTTAACCCTTTACCTAACACGAAAAGCAGACGACCCTTGCAAACAAAATTCTTGAAAAACTATTTTTTTTTCATTTTTTGTCTCAAAAACATAGATTATGACCTCTCATTGGAACGAGCTCGATGAGCTCCAAAGAGGGGTCATAACCTATGTTTTTGAGACAAAATTGAAAAAAATAATGAAAATTAATTGGCGATTTTTGTGAATAGCGCTGGCCGGTTTTTTCTAGTTACACTAGGTAAAGGGTTAACTGACAGAGATTTAAATGGAAGCCTTAATATTTTTAGGTTTCAATACACTGTTTTTTTTTACATTGGCGAAAGTACATACCTTTTTCTCTTCCTCACCTCTTGAAGAACAATTTGGTAAAAACAACCCTATATCCACTTAGTTTAGCATCTCTTGAAAAACAATACACTAAAAAAATATAGGTTACTCATTTTGCTGCAAGTCGAGAGGTCCTCGGTTCGAACCCCACCTGCGGCAACCGCGTTGTGTCCTTCAGCAAGACACTTAATCCCACTTGCCCACGTGGGGGCACGGTGGCGTTGTGTACTGAGGCGTACGGCACGCCGATGGTGCACTTGTCTTCAACCAATGCTAACCCTGGTTGTGTGGAGTTAGTATGTTGGGGAGTCTGACAGTTGCTCGGTAGTTCTCTCCGGGTACGCCGGCTTCCTCCACCCGTAAAACTGTTCGACTCGAGGTGACCCTGGCTGTCGAAAGAGTTGTTAAACCCCAATAAGTAAATAAATAAATGCCATGAAATTTAATGATTCCGATACTACTGTTCAGTCTTGCATTGAATAAAATGGACCTACTTTTACTTGCCCCCGCCCAATTTAATGTTCTCTCATACTTTTTATAAAACAGTTATCACCAATATTTTCTTTTTAAACTAGGTACTTTTACACTTTATTCACACTTAACACTCCTGTTGATTGTCGACCGATTGGATGAATCGGTGAACGTTATCCTCCATTAAATGCTGGGAGCAAACCGCTGGTCACCTTTTGCCAGAAAACAGGGTATTGTGATCTTTATTAGGATGAGGAAAAATGAAATGGTTCGTCAGGTTTACCGATCGACCTAATTTTCATGCCCACCCTAATGTTTTCATAAGCTCTTGGCAATATACTTACGGGCCTGACGCTAAATGCATGTATACACGGAATATAGGCAATACGTTTTAACCCTACACTTAATCAAATGGTCAGACGAAACTTGATAAGAAAACTTCTTGAATAAGAATAAATTTTCATTTTTACCTCAAAAACAAAGCTTATGATCCCTCATTGGAACGAGCTCAACGAGCTCGTTCCAGTGAGGTGTCATAATTTACTTTTTAAGACAAAAAAAATGAAAAAATATAAAATTGGAAATGCGATTTTTGTAGATAGCGCTGGTCGATTATAACCGATACGACGGGTAAAAGGTTAAGCGACTATATGAGAAAATAAAATATCGATATAAATTTAAAAACCCATCCCGTCCGAACGACCCTAGTTTTCTATTGCACATAACCTGAAACCAAAACCATCTCTTTTTCATTCGCCCCACTTTTTAAAATTCATATGCAACCGTTTTTGGTCGACCATAAAGCACTGAAATGCTTGCATGAAAGAAAAATAGGCGACCGAGGAGCCAAAAAATACACTGTACAAAAAGTAGTTAACCCTTTAACTTACAAACTTTGCAAACAAAATTCTTGAATAACTAATTTTTTTCATTTTTTTTTGTCTCAAAAACATAGGTTATGACCCCTCATTGGAACGAGCTCACCGAGCTCGTTCCAAAGAGGGGTCATAACCTATGTTTTGAGACAAAAAAAAAATGAAAAAATAAAGAAAATTAATTGGCGAATTTTGTGGACAGCGCTGGCCGGTTTTGGTCGTTACGTTGGGTAAAGGGTTATCAGTAATAAGAAAAACCTACAACCTTTTTAGGCTATAGCGTTTACATATAAACTGACGTGCACTAATGATTTAAACATACAGCCCCTTAGGGTAGTGTAGGATTACTGGACGTCAGTTCAAATGTAACGCGCCTATACCCATTCGCTGAATTAAATAATTAATTAATTAATTAATTAATTAATTAATTAATTAATTAGAGGTTATTACTTGGATAGTTTTATATCAGTCGAGATATAAGCCCGATGCAACTTCATCTCAGCCTGAGAGCGAAACATAATTACAAAAAAAATCTATCTTGTTACAGTTTTCTGAAAGTGTTATTGTTATTCTTTTCACAAAGTCCTAAGTTTTCTCTTCTCCATCTACTACGAGTTGAACAGCCCAAAAGTCAATTGGGAAGCCCTGATGTTCGGATAGCTGAATTGCCTCTTCTCCCACTTCGACAAATGCCCGCCTGTGACTCTGAATTTTAGGATGCGAGGAATTTTCTGTGCAACTCTTTTTTTCTTCTCTTCATCCACCTAATCATTGCTATATTGCCATCATTAATTCCTCATCATACAAAACGCGGCTTCAAATCGTTCCATCATCCCTGAAAACGCCAATCTTCCCGATTGTGTTCGTTCGAGGAATAACTGTGAATATTTCGATGTAAACAAAATGTTTGCGCCTAGTAACACATCAAGGGGGACAACTCTAGGTTGGTTTATATTGGCCGAGATCGGAATCACATCAGCCGAATTTCAAGCCATATTAGCCGGATGTGATATTGGGCAATTCTGGGAAAGAAAATTATATCTGATAAATAATTAATTTTATTGGTGTTTAATGACACTTTTTGAACAGGCAGGGTCATATCTTGTGGCACAGTTTTATAGGTGGAGTTAGCCAGGGAGAACCGCCGAGCAGCGGTGAGTAAATGTCGAACTCCCCAATTTACTAATCCCGCACAAACAAAGTTACGATCGATTGAAAGCATGCGTCTCATCGACTTGTAGAACTCTTCACTGCACAACGTTTCACCGTGTTCCCACTTGGGCAATTGTGGTTAACCAGGGCCGTAACTCACCGTTGTTTGGGGGGGGGGGGGGGGAGGGGTGGGACGTCGGTGCCCGACGACTCGGTCATATAACTTAATTGCTTTTACAAAAGACTAATACGCTACAAATATACTTTCCATTGATAAGATCCCACATGTCAGGGAATTTATTAGAGTTTTATTAGAGTGCTGTCAACAACACAACAGCTAGGTATGAGGTGCCCGACCATTTGAGTGCTTTCAACAAGTCATGGTCATAAAAATAATTTGTTTTTTCTTACTCTCTCCCTGGATGCGGAATTCTACCGATGCATGGAGACAGTCAGTTATTGCACTTTCTTATCTGTGTATATTTTTGTCAGCAAGCAAGAGATTTTGCCCAACTAAGTATCCCAAAGCGTGTGTATATTTTCGTCGGGAAAGCAAGGACGTCTGCCCAACTTCCGCCAGGCGAAAACCATGATCGGGAGATTGGGGGAGGGGGGTCTTGTTTGTCAGAGCTCACTGAGCACAGTGCATTCACATCCACACTGTTTTCACAGATATGCTTGATGATTACCCGATGAGTATTGAAATTTGAGAATATGCAAAGGTGTCAAGATACTATGAATGAAAATAAAGTTGGTTCCCACTTTACCAATGAACTCCACCTTCGACCGGTTCAGCTAGTTTCTTCTACTTCGCTTACTATCAGTGAGCCGTCCCGATATTAAAGAGAGAGGGAACGGTTCGTGCCGCGGATAAGCCATAGCTGTGCATTGGGGACGGGTAATGAACGCTTAGCGATGACCGCCGCGGATGTGTTGTTGGGTGCAAGCCAAGAGGGGTGAGGTCCCTTTTTCGTAGTGGGGGTCGCGGGAAAAAAATTGAAATTTCCGATCCAAAACATTTGAAAGGAGGTGAGAATTGTTGTCTGGGCGGGGCAACGCGAGTTACACACAGCTAAACTGGCTTAGCGCTGGCTGGCAAGACGAGTGAGTGCTCGCTGTGTTAGCTATTCGTGAAGATCAAGCCATTCCAGGTCTTGAAATTGCAGAGGAAAGGCGTCCCCAATCAGGCAAAGGTAGGAAACGGCGTTCCCGTTGGAAAATGCGTTGCCTACTCTCCAAACGGAAGATCGGCCTTCCGACTGGAAATTGTTTGAAGTGGAAGAAACAGGTCAATACGTGATTGTACACCATGGCAAGCACACTGAAATGATAGACTACGCGATGGACACGAAAGAACCAAGTCACAAATAAAGGGGGTGCTGGTAGTTGATGAACTGCGCCCCGAGTCAGGTGGGAATGGGGTGCCCTTCAAACAATGAGCCCTGCGACCCCAATCTTGTCACTATCTGTCTGTCAAGATTATCATGCAGTCGGGGGAAATCAGGTTTACACCTCACCTACGTCATATTCGCGACACCCTTACCGTTTGATAATATTAGTTACCCAGTGTCTGATCACGTGGTACGGGTTTTTACCTCACCTAATGAGGCCGAATGGGATACGACTGGCTTCGGGTAGGTAAAAACCAGTGCCACGTGATCAGACACGGGGTAACGAATTTATCTATTGACTTTCCATTTTAGAAGTACAATCTACTTCATGTGTGAACACACACAGCATGAGATCTTTTATCTTCCATTGTTGAGCCAAACAGGTTTCTGTGGAATTTTTGTGCAAAAGAGTTTTCGTGAAAATATGCCGATATGACTAGTATAAAAAAATTATTGAATTTCTTTTTTCCTTTTTTGTCTCAAAAACATAGCTTATGAACCCCACTTTGGAGGATACTCGACAAGCTCATTCCAGTAAGGGGTCATGAGCTATATTTTGGAGATAAAAAATTAAAATATAATACATGTACTCTGTAAAACTGGAATGACGGGTCTTCTACGGTATGGACAATTTGTAGATTTCGGAACGAGGGTTCCACTGGGTATGGGAAATTTGTCAGTGGCTGAGCAGACGTATCGTGGGTTTCAATGAATATGGTCTCATACCACGTATTTATCAACCAATCAAATCAAAAAAAATCTCTTCAGTCAATAGATAAACAACTTTACTACTTTGTCCCATTGACTGATATTTCTAGCTACGCGGTTTGTATGTGACCTGACGTGGTATATGCGAAGTCAGTTAATTCAAAACTCAATACGGAACTAGATTTTTCGATTTCAAGAAATCGAGAGATTCACCTCTTCCGCTTGTCTTTTTAGGCAGCGACAAAATAAGATTGCATATAGAGCTGGTAGGTTTTTAGGCTATATTAAGTGCATAGCCGATAGAAAACTCCCTACAGTGTCTAACAATTCTTTCGGCAATACTCTTTCACATTGGCGTGAATGCTGTATGGTTAATCTCCAAGTTAGGGCTAAATAGCAAACCTGTTGAACACATCGTACCCGTCCAACCCCCTCCTTCTAGATTTTTCGATTTCAAGAAATCGAGAGATTCACCTCTTCCGCTTGTCTTTTTAGGCAGCGACGAAATAAGATTGCATATAGAGCTGGTAGGTTTTTAGGCTATATTAAGTGCATAGCCGATAGAAAACTCCCTTTTAGGCTATATTAAGTGCATAGCCGATAGAAAACTCCCTGCAGTGTCTAACAATTCTTTCGGCAATACTCTTTCACATTGGCGTGAATGCTGTATGGTTAATCTCCAAGTTAGGGCTAAATAGCAAACCTGTTGAACACATCGTACCCGTCCAACCCCCTCCTTCTAGATTTTTCGATTTCAAGAAATCGAGAGATTCACCTCTTCCGCTTGTCTTTTTAGGCAGCGACGAAATAAGATTGCATATAGAGCTGGTAGGTTTTTAGGCTATATTAAGTGCATAGCCGATAGAAAACTCCCTACAGTGTCTAACAATTCTTTCGGCAATACTCTTTCACATTGGCGTGAATGCTGTATGGTTAATCTCCAAGTTAGGGCTAAATAGCAAACCTGTTGAACACATCGTACCCGTCCAACCCCCTCCTTCTAGATTTTTCGATTTCAAGAAATCGAGAGATTCACCTCTTCCGCTTGTCTTTTTAGGCAGCGACGAAATAAGATTGCATATAGAGCTGGTAGGTTTTTAGGCTATATTAAGTGCATAGCCGATAGAAAACTCCCTACAGTGTCTAACAATTCTTTCGGCAATACTCTTTCACATTGGCGTGAATGCTGTATGGTTAATCTCCAAGTTAGGGCTAAATAGCAAACCTGTTGAACACATCGTACCCGTCCAACCCCCTCCTTCTAGATTTTTCGATTTCAAGAAATCGAGAGATTCACCTCTTCCGCTTGTCTTTTTAGGCAGCGACGAAATAAGATTGCATATAGAGCTGGTAGGTTTTTAGGCTATATTAAGTGCATAGCCGATAGAAAACTCCCTACAGTGTCTAACAATTCTTTCGGCAATACTCTTTCACATTGGCGTGAATGCTGTATGGTTAATCTCCAAGTTAGGGCTAAATAGCAAACCCGTTGAACACATCGTACCCGTCCAACCCCCTCCTTCTAGATTTTTCGATTTCAAGAAATCGAGAGATTCACCTCTTCCGCTTGTCTGTTTAGGCAGCGACGAAATAAGATTGCATATAGAGCTGGTAGGTTTTTAGGCTACATTAAGTGCATAGCCGATAGAAAACTCCCTACAGTGTCTAACAATTCTTTCGGCAATACTCTTTCACATTGGCGTGAATGCTGTATGGTTAATCTCCAAGTTAGGGCTAAATAGCAAACCTGTTGAACACATCGTACCCGTCCAACCCCCTCCTTCTAGATTTTTCGATTTCAAGAAATCGAGAGATTCACCTCTTCCGCTTGTCTTTTTAGGCAGCGATGAAATAAGATTGCATATAGAGCTGGTGGGTTTTTAGGCTATATTAAGTGCATAGCCGATAGAAAACTCCCTACAGTGTCTAACAATTCTTTCGGCAATACTCTTTCACATTGGCGTGAATGCTGTATGGTTAATCTCCAAGTTAGGGCTAAATAGCAAACCTGTTGAACACATCGTACCCGTCCAACCCCCTCCTTCTAGATTTTTCGATTTCAAGAAATCGAGAGATTCACCTCTTCCGCTTGTCTTTTTAGGCAGCGACGAAATAAGATTGCATATAGAGCTGGTAGGTTTTTAGGCGAAATTAAGTGCATAGCCGATAGAAAACTCCCTACAGTGTCTAACAATTCTTTCGGCAATACTCTTTCACATTGGCGTGAATGCTGTATGGTTAATCTCCAAGTTAGGGCTAAATAGCAAACCTGTTGAACACATCGTACCCGTCCAACCCCCTCCTTCTAGATTTTTCGATTTCAAGAAATCGAGAGATTCACCTCTTCCGCTTGTCTTTTTAGGCAGCGACGAAATAAGATTGCATATAGAGCTGGTAGGTTTTTAGGCTATATTAAGTGCATAGCCGATAGAAAACTCCCTACAGTGTCTAACAATTCTTTCGGCAATACTCTTTCACATTGGCGTGAATGCTGTATGGTTAATCTCCAAGTTAGGGCTAAATAGCAAACCTGTTGAACACATCGTACCCGTCCAACCCCCTCCTTCTAGATTTTTCGATTTCAAGAAATCGAGAGATTCACCTCTTCCGCTTGTCTTTTTAGGCAGCGACGAAATAAGATTGCATATAGAGCTGGTAGGTTTTTAGGCGAAATTAAGTGCATAGCCGATAGAAAACTCCCTACAGTGTCTAACAATTCTTTCGGCAATACTCTTTCACATTGGCGTGAATGCTGTATGGTTAATCTCCAAGTTAGGGCTAAATAGCAAACCTGTTGAACACATCGTACCCGTCCAACCCCCTCCTTCTAGATTTTTCGATTTCAAGAAATCGAGAGATTCACCTCTTCCGCTTGTCTGTTTAGGCAGCGACGAAATAAGATTGCATATAGAGCTGGTAGGTTTTTAGGCTACATTAAGTGCATAGCCGATAGAAAACTCCCTACAGTGTCTAACAGTTCTTTCGGCAATACTCTTTCACATTGGCGTGAATGCTGTATGGTTAATCTCCAAGTTAGGGCTAAATAGCAAACCTGTTGAACACATCGTACCCGTCCAACCCCCTCCTTCTAGATTTTTCGATTTCGAGAAATCGAGAGATTCACCTCTTCCGCTTGTCTTTTTAGGCAGCGACGAAATAAGATTGCATATAGAGCTGGTGGGTTTTTAGGCTAGATTAAGTGCATAGCCGATAGAAAACTCCCTACAGTGTCTAACAATTCTTTCGGCAATACTCTTTCACATTGGCGTGAATGCTGTATGGTTAATCTCCAAGTTAGGGCTAAATAGCAAACCTGTTGAACACATCGTACCCGTCCAACCCCCTCCTTCTAGATTTTTCGATTTCAAGAAATCGAGAGATTCACCTCTTCCGCTTGTCTTTTTAGGCAGCGACGAAATAAGATTGCATATAGAGCTGGTAGGTTTTTAGGCGAAATTAAGTGCATAGCCGATAGAAAACTCCCTACAGTGTCTAACAATTCTTTCGGCAATACTCTTTCACATTGGCGTGAATGCTGTATGGTTAATCTCCAAGTTAGGGCTAAATAGCAAACCTGTTGAACACATCGTACCCGCCCAACCCCCTCCTTCTAGATTTTTCGATTTCAAGAAATCGAGAGATTCACCTCTTCCGCTTGTCTTTTTAGGCAGCGACGAAATAAGATTGCATATAGAGCTGGTAGGTTTTTAGGCTATATTAAGTGCATAGCCGATAGAAAACTCCCTACAGTGTCTAACAATTCTTTCGGCAATACTCTTTCACATTGGCGTGAATGCTGTATGGTTAATCTCCAAGTTAGGGCTAAATAGCAAACCTGTTGAACACATCGTACCCGTCCAACCCCCTCCTTCTAGATTTTTCGATTTCAAGAAATCGAGAGATTCACCTCTTCCGCTTGTCTTTTTAGGCAGCGACGAAATAAGATTGCATATAGAGCTGGTAGGTTTTTAGGCTACATTAAGTGCATAGCCGATAGAAAACTCCCTACAGTGTCTAACAATTCTTTCGGCAATACTCTTTCACATTGGCGTGAATGCTGTATGGTTAATCTCCAAGTTAGGGCTAAATAGCAAACCTGTTGAACACATCGTACCCGTCCAACCCCCTCCTTCTAGATTTTTCGATTTTCAAGAAATCGAGAGATTCACCTCTTCCGCTTGTCTTTTTAGGCAGCGACGAAATAAGATTGCATATAGAGCTGGTAGGTTTTTAGGCTATATTAAGTGCATAGCCGATAGAAAACTCCCTACAGTGTCTAACAATTCTTTCGGCAATACTCTTTCACATTGGCGTGAATGCTGTATGGTTAATCTCCAAGTTAGGGCTAAATAGCAAACCTGTTGAACACATCGTACCCGTCCAACCCCCTCCTTCTAGATTTTTCGATTTCAAGAAATCGAGAGATTCAGTCTGGGGTTGTGGCAATGTTCCCCCTCTGAGGTAGTTCCGTTTGAAACTTTGCATTCTCAGTTATTGGTGGAGAGATGCTGGTGACTGAAAGAGGCATTGTGTACACTGGCGCCAAATGGACCTCGCCAAGCTGGTAACAGTTAGATATTTGTCAGAAATGAAAAGTGGACAGTAATCGCGCATGGGTTAATGGCGAAAAGGCGGTAATTTGGCTAATTTGACATAAAAATTGAGCAGACAGCAGTGTCGCTCCTACGTCACTGTGTCCAGACCACCGAAGGCAGCCACGCGAAATGTTCAGATGTTGTTCTACTTTCCCTGCTTGACGGGATAATATCTTTATCGAGTGGCATAACTGTCTGAGGACAACGTGAATTGCGTGGAAACCGGGGGGACGATTCGTCCCTACTCTATTCCCAATGCAATGACGTTTCCATTCACTATTTACCTGTCACCAGTCGAGCTTGACTTTATTTCTGTCTATTTGATGAACTGTTCAGCTTTAAATATTAGCATATTTATATGGGACAGAAAGTTTGCATGGTTAATGCCGAATTCAAGGCAGGCGGTCGGTCGAGTGGGTGGGCGTTAGGGCATGCATGCAAGTAGACAGGCAGTGCAGTCCAACAGCTCTTCCGACTGTACTCTTTTACTCTGGCATGACTGGTGTATGGTTGAAATCGAAGTAAGGGCGGGCTTGCTCTCAGGCAGTTTGGTGGGCAGAAAAAACAGAAGGCATTCCGTATTCCATTCATAATTGCTGGAAATCCATATCTACTTCCCATAATTGCTGGAGTCTACTTCTTTGAAACCACGCGTGCAGGGTTAAGTTATAAATCAACAATGGCAGCTCAAATTTACGAATTCAATTTCAATAAAAATCAGTAAATGAAGGTTAAAGAATATTTTGAAAATTACAGTTTTTCACACAGTACTCTCAAATAGCTTTGAATATGAACCGGTTGCAAAGAATATTTTGAAAATTACAGTTTTTCACGCTGTACCCTCAAATAGCTTTGATTACGAAAGGGTTACACAAGTCACAGTGATATTCAAATCATTTGTATAAGTGATAAAATGAAAACAGTTGTCTGGAGAATGAATACTGGTCAGCTATGAAGGATAGCGTTAATAAATAAAGCATCTCAGTTTCCAAAGATCATCAATCACAGCTTGACAGAGTAGCTGGTGCATAGAAAACATTCAGCGCTGAATCAATTAGGATATGGAGTAAATTGTCACTTGAACTGAAAATGTTTTCTTTTTTTGGATGGGACCTATCTTTATGATGCTAGAATGGGCATAGGGTTAAACTTTACAACAAATCTTACAACAGAAAATATGCTCAGTAGGCAATTGTGAATACGCACATGCATATCATTTTCGATATTCCGTTCCAAAGAGGAAGAGAAGTGAATGCGCGCGATCAGGCAGCGGGCGTGGGCAGGCAGTAGGCAGGCAGGCAGGAACATGCAGGCAGGCTCAGACCGAGGCAGACAGGCGCACAGGCAGGCGGGCAACTGTACTCTTTCACACAGGCATTGAATGGTTAAAATCGAAGTCAGGGCGGGCTTGATGTTAGGCAGGTAGATAGGTAGACAGACTGCGTGCGGGCATCTAGTGCATACAGGCAGGCACAGGCAGGCAGGCAGACACAAGCAGTCAGGCAGGCAGGCACGCAGGTAGGCACGCAGGCGTCCAGGCAGACTCAGGCAGGGGCAGGAAGGCTCAAAGGCAGGATCGCAGACAGAAAGGCAGGTGCGCAGGCATTTCTAACAACTCTTCCGACTCTGCTCGTTCACACAGGCGTGACTGGTGAATAGTTAAAATCGAAGTCAGGGCTGGCTTGATGTGTGCAGGCGCAGACATGGAGGCACTGGTAAGCGCAGACGGCACGCAGGCAGGCTCAAGCAGGCACGCCGGCAGGTGCGCATGCAGGCAGGCAGGCAGCCAGGCAGTGGGCAGGCAGGCGCAGGCAAGCGAGCAGGACGGCTGGCATGCAGGCATTTTTAACAACTCTTCCAACTGTTCTCTTTCTCACATGCATGACTGATGAATGGTTAAAATCGAAGTCAGGGTAGGCTTGATGTTGGGCAGGTAGATAGGCAGGCAGACAGACTGCGGGCAGGCAGGCACGCAGGCATTTCTAACAACTCCACCGAATGTACCCTTTCACACAGGCATAACAGGTGAATGATTAAAATCGAAGTCAGGACGGGCTTGCTGGCAGGCAGGTAGGTAGACTGACAGACTGCATTTCATAATATTCCAGCCATAATTGCTGAGAATCCATATCTACTTCTTTGAAACTACATGCAAAGGGTTAAATTAGAAATCAACAGCATCATAGCAATACTGCTTAGGAAATAGTGTCACCACACAATTATCTATTCTGTTGCAATTAAAAATTCAGTAATAAAAAGGGTTAACAGACCGTTCTCTTTCACACTGGCATGACTGTTTTATGGTTAATGTTGAAGTCCGGGCAGGTGGGCATTTCTGACAACTCTTCCGACTCTACCCTTTCACACAGAAATGACTGGTGAATGGTTAAAATGGAATTCAGCGCGTGCTTCCTGTCAGGCAGGTAGGTTGGCATACACACTGACAGACCGTATTTCATATTATTCCAGGCATATGTGCTGGAAATCCATATCTAATTCTCTGTAACCACGCATGCAGGGTTAAGTTAGAAATCAACAGCATTATAGCAGTATTGGTTTGTTGGAATAAAAATCAGTAAAAGAGGGTTAATGAGTATTTTGAAAAGTGCAGTAATTTCCAGGCAGTACTGTACTCTGTATGAAATAAGAAAAACAGCATCTGGAGAATGCTGGTCAGTTAAAATCATATTACACAAAATGAAACACCTGTTGTCATGATCAATCACATTTGACACTTACTGATAACAACGCTTGAGCAATATTATACCAGCAAAGTGAACAACTTTTAAAAAGAATTTGGGGGTACTCCAATTCAAGGCCCGAAAACTGGGTGAAGAGCAAAACTTTGAATAAAACATATAACAGCAATATTGTTCTAGAATGTACGTCCTATCTTCTCAAGGAAAAAACTTTGAGAAAATATGTCTCCAGTGTTGAGAAATCGCATGTGAAAGTTGGCGAAAACAGCAATTATTCCGACAGTACTCTTATGGGAGCTCCCAAACCTGCCAAGGGTTAAACTTTTTACAATAACATATAGAACAAAAGTTGTTGTACTTTGACAGCTGCATGCAGGCATAGAAAACATTCAGCGCTCAATCAATTATATATGGAGTAAATTGACACTTAAGGTTACAAAATTCTAAAAAATTGAAGTGTTCTTGGACGGTACCTACTTTTAGGCAACCAGAATGGGCATAGGGGTAAACTTTACAACCAAACTTACAACAGCAAATATGATCGGTACGCAATTGTGAATGCGGACATGTAAATTATTTTTCGATATTCCATTCCAAAGTGGAAGAAAACTGAACTCAAAATGAGCGAATTTTAGGTAGAGTTTTAGGGTCCTCTGATTCAAGGCCTGAAAATTGGGTGAAAGCTAAAACTATGAATAAAACATATAACAGCAAAATTGTTCTTAGATGAATGCCCAATCTTCTCACTGGACGTGATTTGAGAAAATGTGGTTGCAGTGCTGAAAAATCGCATGTGAATGTTGGCAATTTTCGCCAAAAATGCATTTTCAGGTGACTTTTGTGGCAAAACAGGGTCAACGTGGGTAATATTGCCTATGCAGACAGATGCAGGTGCACATGCTTCAAACGCTTGGAACATTTCGGCCCAATCGCCCAGAGCATTTTTGAGAATTGGGGCAAAACGTGACATTTTGGCTACATTTTGTACGATTTTGGCAGAAAACGAAAAACTTCAGAAATGCCATGACCCAGGTGATAAATTTCGCATGATGCTCTATAGATGTACCGAATTTCAACAAAATCGTACAGACCGTTTTCGCGTAACCCGTCAGACAAGATTCGGTGAAATAAAAAAAAAAAAAAAAATAAAAAAAAAAAAAATAAAAAAAACTAGATTTTTCGATTTCAAGAAATCGAGAGATTCACCTATTCCGCTTGTTTTTTAGGCAGCGGCGGAACAAGATTGCGTATAGTGCTGGTAGGTTTTTAGGCTATATTAAGTGCATAGCCGATAGAAAACTCCCCACAGTGTCTAACAATTCTTTCGGCAATACTCTTTCACATTGGCGTGAATGCTGTATGCTTAATGTCCAAGTTAGGGCTAAATAGCAAACCTGTTGAACAGATCGCGTATACTTAATAATGACAACATGTGCATGTGTGACACCATAGATTGTGGCGAACGTTTTCGCAGCAGCCATCCCAAACTTTCAGCGTTTGTACCTGAAGCTCGCCCGAACTCGGTCATATTATTAGAAAGTCCCGAAACCAAGCATGGGCCTCGAGGCAGCCGCCCCTCTCTCTCAACCCACACCCCGAACGTGCACATACCCTCTCCTGATATTCAACACGATAGAATTGGAAATTGGTGTCGCTCTCTATGTGAAAAGATGCGGTAACTGTTTGTGAAGAAAGAGTGAAAAATTTATGGAAATCGGCCAAGAATTGGCCGAGATATAGCGTTTTAATGAGTTGAGGTAATTGTTTGAATTTGGTCCTGTTCTAGCCGGTGCGACCTGACGCTGGGTATATGTCTGGGGTTGTGGGAGTGCTCCCCCTCTGGGGTAGTTCCGCTTGAAATCGTGGATTCTCAGTTTCTGGCGGAGAGACGCTGGTGACTGAAAGATGCATTGTGTACACTGGCGCCAAATGGACCCCGCCAAGCTGGTAACAGTTAGATATTTGTCAGAAATGAAAAGTGGACAGTAATCGCGCATGGGTTAATGGCGAATAGGCGGTAATCTGGCTAATTTGACATTAAAATTGAACAGACAGCAGTGTCGCTCATACGCCCACTACGTCCAGACCACTGGAGGCAGCTACACGAAATTTTCAGAAGTTGTTCTACTCTTCCTGCCCGACAGGTTAGTATATTTGTCGAGTGGCGTGACCGCGTGGGAACAATGTGGATCGCGTGGAAACCGAGGGGACGATTCGTCCCTTCCCTATTCCCAATGCAACGACGTTTCCATTCACTATTCACCTGTCACCCGTCGAGTTTGGCATTCTTTCTGTCTATTTGACGAACTGTTCAGCTTTCAATATTCACACGTTCACGTGGGACTGAAAGTTTGGAGTTAAACTGCTTATTTCAGAGCGTACCGGCAGAAACTGACAGCTCGACCCGGTGGCGAAAAAGCCGTCGTCTGGCTAATTTGACATTCAAACTGAACAGATACAATGTCGGATACACGCCAATTATGTCCCGACCATACAAGGCAGCAACTTCAAATTCTCAGAATGTTTTCTCCTGTCCCTGCCCGACAGTTTAGTATCTTTGTCAAGTGCCAAGACTGCGTGGAAACACCGTGGATCAGGTGGAAACCGAGGGGACGATTCGTCCCTACTTTCTTCCCAATTCAACGACTTTTCTATTCATTATTTACCTGTCACCGGCTGAGTTTGGCATTATATCTCTCTATTTGATGAACTTTTCAACCTTAACTATTTGCGGCTTTGTGTTTCTCCACCGAAAGGCCACTGCACGGTTACCAGTATATTCAGGGACTGATTTTGCGAAAATAACAATTATTCCGACTGTACCCACATGGGAACTCCTAAATCTCTAAGGGTTAAATTTTTTAATAATAACGTATAAAACAGAATTGTCATGCTACGCTTGCTGTATGCAGGCATAGAAAACGTTCAGCGCTCAATGAATTAGGAATGAAGTAAATTGTCACTTAAACCAGCGAAATTCTGAAAAAAATGAGTTTTTTTCGACAGCACCTACCTTTATGCATCCGAGACAGGGACTGCGTTAAACTTTACAGCAACCTTATAACAGAAAATATTCTTGGAATTGAACTGTGAATCCGAATTTCGAAAGCATTTTCGGATATTCTATTCCAAACTATCGCTGCACGCTTGTCAATATTCAGTGATTTTATGAAAATATCCATTATTCCGACCGTACCCATATGGGCGGTCTCGAATCTGCTTAAGGGTTAAACTTTTAATAATGACATATAAAACAAAAGTTGTCACACTATGACTGCTGCATACAGCCATAGATAACATTCAGCGCTAAATCAATTAGGAATGGAGTAAATCGTCACTTAAACTTACCAAATTCTGAAAAATGAGAGTTTTTTTTGACTGCACCTATCTTTATGCAAACAGAATAAGCATAGTATTAAACTTTACAACCAAACTTACAACAGCAAATATGCTCGGTACGCAATTGTGAATACGACCATTTAAATTATTTTTCGATATTCCATTCGAAAATGGCCGAAAGGTGACCTCCAAATGAACCAATTTTACGAAGAATTTTAGGGTACTCGAATTCTAGGCCCGAATACTGGGTGAAGGTTAAAACTTTGAATAAACCATGTACTAGGAAAATTGTTCCTGGACGAAGGCCCAATCCTCTCACGGGAACCGTTTCGACAAAATTCGGCTGCAGTGCTGAGAAATCTCATGTGAAAACTGGCCACTTTTGCCCGAAATGCACATTGCTCGTAATTTTGTGGTGAAAAGGGGTCAACGCTAGAAATATCGCCTCTGTAGCCAGATTCAGTAAGTTATGCTACAAATATAATGAAAGTTTCAGCCAAATCATCCAGAGGGTTTTGGAGAATTGTGGCAAAACGTGTCATTTTCACTACATTTTCCACTGTTTTGGCAGAAAACGAAAAACTTCAGGAATGCCATGACCCAGGTGAGAAACTTCAGATGGAACTCTATACGTGTGCCAAATCTCAGTAAAATCGCACAGGCCGTTTTCGCGAAACCCGTGAGACAAAAATCATCGAAATGGAAAAATAATCTCAATACTAGATTTTTCGATTTCAAGAAATCGAGAGATTCACCTATTCCGCTTGTTTTTTTAGGCAGGCGGCGGCGAAATAAGATTGCATATAGAGCTGGTACGTTTTTAGGCTATATTAAGTGCATGGCCGATAGAAAACCCCCTACAGTGTCTACCAATTCTTTAGGCAATACTCTTTCACATTGGCCTGAATGCTGTATGGTTAATGTCCAAGTTAGGGCTAAATAGCAAAGCTGTTGAACACATCGCGTATACTAAATAATAACAACACGTGCGTATGTGGCATCATATATTGTGGCAAATGTTTTCGTAGCAGTGATTCCAAATTTTCAGCGTTTGTTCTTGAAGCTCGCCCGTACTCGGCCATATTATTAGAATGTCCCGAAACTAAGCATGGGCCTCGAGGCAGCCACCCCTCTCCCTCAACCCACCCCGGAACATGCACGTACGCTCTCCTGACATTCAACATGACAGAATGGGAAGCTGGTGGGGCTCTTTGTGTCAAAAGATGCGGTAACTATTTGTGAAGGATGTGTGAAAAAATTATGGAAATCGGCCAAGAATTGGCTGAGATATAGCGTTTTGATGAGTGGAGGTAATTGTTTCAATTTGGTCCTTTCCTAGCACGTGCGAACTGGCGGTGGGTGTATGTCTGGGGTTGTGGCAGTGTTCCCCCTCTGGGGTAGTTCCGCTTGAAACCGTGGATTCTCAGTTTCTGGTGGAGAGACGCTGGTGACTGAAAGATGCATTGTGTACACTGGCGTCAAATGGACCTCGCCAAGCTGGTAACAGTTAGATATTTGTCAGAAATGAAAAGTGGACAGTAATCGCGCATGGGTTAATGGCGAAAAGGCGGTAATTTGGCTAATTTGACATAAAAATTGAGCAGACAGCAGTGTCGCTCCTACGTCCACTGTGTCCAGACCACCGAAGGCAGCCACACGAAATGTTCAGATATTGTTCTACTTTCCCTGCTTGACAGGTTAGTATTTTTATCGAGAGGCGTGACTGCCTGAGGACAACGTGAATCGCGTGGAAACTGAGGGGACGATTCGTCCCTACTCTATTCCCAGTGCAATGACGTTTCCATTCACTATTTACCTGTCACCCGTCGAGTTTGGCATTATTTCTGTCTATTTGATGAACTGTTCAGCTTTCAATATTCACACATTTACATGGGACTGAAAGTTTGTATGGTTAATGCCGAATTCAAGACAGGCAGTGGGTCGAGTGGGCGGGCGTTAGGGCGTGCATGCAAGCAGACAGGCAGTCCTGTCTAACAACTCTTCCGACCGTACTCTTTTACTCTGGCATGACTGGTGTATGTTTAAATCGAAGTAAGGGTGGGCTTGCTCTCAGGTAGTTTGGTTGGCAGAAAAACAGAAGGCATTCCGTATTCCATTCATAATTGCTGGAAATCCATATCTACTTCTCATAATTGCTGGAAATCCATATCTACTTCTTTGAAACCACGCGTGAGGGTTAAGTTAGAAATCAACAATGCCAGCTCAAATTTACGAATTCAGTTTCAATAAAAATCAGTAAATGAAGGTTAAAGAATATTTTGAAAATTACAGTTTTTCACACAGTACTCTCAAATAGCTTTGGATATGAACCGGCTGCAAAGAATATTTTGAACATGACAGTTTTTTCACGCAGTACCCTCAAATAGCTTTGATTACGAAAGGGTTACAAAAGTCACAGTGATATTCAAATCATTTGTATAAGTGATAAAATGAAAACAGTTGTCTGGAGAATGAATACTGGTCAGCTATAAAGGATAGCATAAATAAATAAAGCATCTCAATTTCCAAAGTTCATCAATCACAGCTTGACAGAGTTTCCAGTGCATAGAAAACATTCAGTGCTGAATCAATTAGGATATGGAGTAAATTGTCACTTGAACTGAAAATGTTTTTTTTTTTTGGATGGGACCTATCTTTATGATGCTAGAATGGGCATAGGGTTAAACTTTACAACAAATCTTACAACAGAAAATATGCTCAGTAGGCAATTGTGAATACGCACATGCAAATCATTTTCGATATTCCGTTCCAAAGAGGAAGACAAGTGAATGCGCGCAATCAGTGCAGGCAGGCACAGGCAGGCAGGAACATGCAGGCAGGCGCAGGCAGGCTCAGACCGAGGCATA